>WOXC01010560.1:0-600000 GCA_011680675.1 Gymnobelideus leadbeateri
CTACCCATAGCCAAAGTGTGGCTCTTCCTCCCTTTAGTATTGATAGGTCAGGCCTATTCCCACCTTCATACTTTGTTTTCTGTTCTAATCCCAGACTCTCTTGCTTCCCCCGATTCTATGAAACCAGTTTGAGTCTTACTTCCTTGATAAGGTTTTTCTTCAACCTTTACAGTTCTCACTGGTCTCCTCTCTCTCCAAAAAAATTCTTCATTTAGAATCTATATAACATAATTGTTTTCCTTCATTCTCAAAGAGGACCAAAATGGCATCATTATGTTAGAATCAAGTTAAAGTGTGTCTAGCTATGAATAATCAGACCAATGGGAGCTCCCAAGGCTCTACCACAGGTTGGCCACCAATAGTTCATATGAACATTTGGAGTGGAGGTGTCTCTAAATTTGTACATCTAGGATTTCTTTGGAACTACTTCAATTCTGATTTGCTCATAGATCACAGCACCTTCTCTGATGAGGACACGCCATGCTGAATGGTTCTGTGCCAGTGTCTCTCCTGTCCACAATCAATTCCAAAGTTCTTAAGAGAGACCTTGAGAGTGTCCTTGTATCACTTCTTCTGACCACCATGTGAGTGCTTGCCCTGTGTGAGTTCTCCATAAAATAGTCTTTTTGGCAACTATACATTTGATATTTGAACAATGTGACCAGTGCACTCTCTACAGTAGAGTTTGAATGCTTGATGATTTAGTTCAAGAAAGGACTTGATGTCTGGTACCTTATCCTGTCAGGTGATCTTCAGAATCCTCCCAAGACAATTCAAATGGAAGTGATTCAGTTTCCTGGCATGGCGCTGGTACATGTTTCATAGACATACAACATTGAGGTCAGCACAATAGCTCTGTAGACCAGTTTAGTAGTCAGTCTAATACCTCTTCTCTCCCACACTTTCCTTCGGAGCCTCCCAAACACTGAGCTAACTCTGGCAATAGGTGCATCAGCCTCATTATCAATGTGTACATCCCTGGAACACACACTGCAAAGGTAAAGGAACTTATCCACAATATTCAGAATCTCTCCATTTGCTGCAACCTATGGTTCTACATATGGATGTAGTGAGGGCTTGCTGATGCAGCTTTCCATTTACTTCTAAAGTGTCTTGTAGCTGTTACTGCTGCTACTGCTGCTGTTGTTGTTGTTGGAACAAAAGACTGGTGGGAGTGAGGAAGGATAAGGCTTTGGTCTCGACCTGTATTTCATCACTGCTGTGATATAATGTTACGTGGAGCTTCTAAGACATGAAGTGCCTTTCCTAAAGTCACATAGTTAGTATGTATCCAGAACAGGTGTAGAATTCTTTCACTGGCTTTCACACCACCTTATAGTCTCTATTAATTGGATTATTTGTTTCAGTCCCTTGCTGAGATGAGCACGTATTAGATACTTTCTGCCTACTTACAACAGTCAGGTATGGTGGAAAGAACACTAGATTAGAGTTGAAAGACCTGTCTTCCCATCCTGGATCTGCCATTAACTACCCATGTCATCATAAGCAAGTCACTATTTTCCTTTGTGCCTCAGTTTACTCATTTGTAAAATGTGGGGATTAAGCTAAATAATCCCTAAAGTCACTTCCAGCTCTAATACTATGATTCACTAAGTATTTTACAAGGTTGTGCTGAGAAAAGTGCTTTCTAACCCTGAAATCACTATCAATAAAAGTGAGAGCTATTCTTACTGGTCATTGTTGACTGACCATAAGGGATTTTAAGTGCTGACATAGGTTACCAACAGCGATAATGAGATTTCTTTCACTGATGGCTTTTAAGAACAGTAGAAGTGCCCATCAATCTCAAATGGAAATATCCATTTCTAGGCAGCTTCCAGCTCTGATGCCATGATATTTATTAAAGGTTGGTATTATAGCAGGGGAGAAAGAACCTGGTTCCTCTTTGGGATTTTTTTTAAAGACCTAAGGCTGCCAACTGAGAAGCAGTTAGGCCAACCACACATCACAATTCTCCATGCTTATCCTCCCAGTGAAGGGCATATCACACTTAATCAGTTTTCAAGTCAAAAGATAGTTTTGTTTTCTAAATGCCTTTGCCATAAGCTACACCTGGGATTTGAAAATCCATACAAGATCTTGATTTGCACATCATTGTTGGTTGCAAAGGCTCTGAGTTGAGAACTCAGCTGTCAATGGAAAATGAGGCAAAGTGTCAGACCTGCTCCTTCTCCCATGGCCCCCCTTAATTTCTCCTGGGCTGATTCACCAGAGGCAGTGAAGATGAGCAGATAGGATTTGAAGGCACAGGATAAGAATGCATACCGAAAAAGAAAGGACTGCCATTAGGTTGCTTTTCTGTCTGTAATGACTGTTCAAAGACCATCAACTTTAAGTATTAAAGTTTTCAAAACCAGGAAATTTTACATGCAATTTTATGTAAGCAAATCATTTGTGTTCACAAAATTCCAAATTTACTCATGCAAACAGCATTTTCACATGCAAATTGGGTAGTTAGAGATTGTGCTAATTGAGTAGTGCATGGAAACCAATGTTCTTTGCATGCCCAAATGGGAATGTATGGGAGGATAGCTCAAAAAACTGACTGGGAAAGGTACTGAAAGTCATTTTAACTGAGTTCATTGCTCATGACTTGTTTATTCAGTTGCTTAGATAATAGTGATCCTAAGGCCAGGACTATTTTTAAAGTCCTTCTTAAGGTCCTCTATGGCCTGCAACCCACTCATGTTTTCCCCTGGGGCTTTTGGAGCAGGACTTCTGACCTCACAGTCCTTTTCCCGCTCTATGCCCCCCAAATAGGAGTCTAGGGTTGCATTTTTCTGTTTCCTTTGCCTTGGCATGTTGCCACTTAATTGCTTGACTTTGGGCTTGTTGCCACACTATGGCTTTAAGGCCAGATAGAGGAATTTTCGTCCCGAACGTGTGGGGGGCAACTTCCGTTTCTGGCAAGCTGTAAACCCACCCACAACTTCCACCCTAGATCACAATCCAGATCCAGGGAGGTTAAAGCAAGAGCGATTACCCCCAAGACTGATCGCTGGATCTCCCCACGATTTGTAGGCTGGGAGCCGGAAATGCCTATGAAAACTACAAAATGGCGTGTCTCCTCAGCGGCTTCTAGCCCCCAGGGGAGGGAGCTGACGCACTCCCCAAATACAGGTCCCAAAGTCCATAGGACACTAACCTCTTACTTTGTCCTAGGCATGTCTATGTTGATAATTCTGGAGTCGCCAGGGTTCCTGGTGTTCTGGGGTTCCTCCAGCCGGCTGCTGGCCCTGCCGCCCTGGGGCTAAAACCTCGGCTCACGTGGACCTGGGCTCGGGTCGGCTCCTGTGCTCTGCGCTCTGTGCGCTGCCGGCTCCCAGACCACTGCGCTGGTCCTTCCTGCAGGGTGCTGGGCTGTCCTCAGCGGGAGGTTAGCTTCTCTGTGTCGTTCTGTGGGTGCTGGGGCTCCAGAAATTTTTCAGAGTCCTTTTTTACATAGTTTGTGGAGAATCTGGGGGCAGAGAGGCTTGGATGAGCTGTTTCTACTCCGCCATCTTGGCTCCGCCCCCCCTAAGGCCAGGACTATTAAGAGTTTCATCATGATAAAATGGCTAGGTCACTGTATATGGGCATTGTATATAACATAAACTCACTGAGGGGAGGGACTTTTGTTTTTGTCATTTCCTCTAGCACTTAGCACACAGCCTGGAACATAGTAGGCTCTCTTGGATCTAGGAGCCATGTAGGTAGCAGGACGGGCAAGTGGTGGGTTCCATATTGTCCAGAAACTCCATAATCACCTGTGGAACTATGTAGTGGCAACCATACTGGCATACCGAGGATGGCTGCTTGTACAGGTACTTAGATCTGCTTTACTAAGAAAGATAGCTGTTTAAGGAGTCAATAATATCTTTTAATTACATTCACTAGTTCAGGGGAAAAGTCAGTAAACTGAACTTCAGAGAAAATGCAAACAGAGAAAATACAAGCAGAGAAGTAAAGACCAACAGACAGGGCTCTGACTGCCTGAATCAAAGTAATATTGCTATACAGTTTACATACATCTCTCAATAGAGAGATCCTTTACATCTGAGCAGTCAGGGAGCTCTGAACATAAGACCTCAACCAGGGACCCTTCTCATAAGTGAGCCCCCAAAGAAAAATACCAACTCAGAGTATATATACATTTCTCAGAGGGGGAAGGCATCACAACCCTCATGACTCAGTGCCTAATTAGAAATTAGCAGAATGTGTGAAAGCCTTCCTACAAACAAGCCTCTCCTAAGCAAGCTTCCCTTAATGGGGTACACAGTGAGGTCTATTAATGGGCAAGGAAGATTTTAAATCCCATTAACATTACAGACCAGAAGTGTTAAAACAAGCAGAACAAAAAAAGGAGGATGTGGGTGGACACAGTACTCAAGGCCAATCCCTTTGAGTAAGAACATTGTCCTGGAGAAAGTAGATATGGAAGTTTGAGAGTTCAGCTAATTAAGAAGGGAAAGAAAATTGCAGCCTTTCTTCCTGATTATGGCTCTTTGAACTTTATTGAGGAAAATGATGAAGTTTTAGTGACTGGCTTTGGGTCGTAAGGGTCATGCTTTCCATGTTATTCCTGGAATCTGGTTCAAAGTTGTAAAAGTAGTCAATGTTTCCCTTCTGGCTTTGTACAAAGACAAGAAGGAGAGATCAAGATCATAGTCATTCTTTCAACAATATTTTTCTTTATACTTAAATAAATATTTGAAATGTTTAAGTAAGCTGAATTTAATAAAATACTAGACTAACAAAGTAAAAATAACTTGTTCCATCTCCTTGTAGATAATATTTTTTAAAGCTTCTCCATGTGATAGGTACCTGATTGGCTTTTAGGTTGTAGTCTACAGGTAGGTGGTGCAAGGGATTGTAATGGAAATGCAAATTTAAAGATCTTCCCTGCCCCTAGCTTAAGTGCACCTGGAGCCTGTGGTGGGAGGCTTGTTTTTCAGGAAAGCCCACACCTTGATACTTCGTGATTGGGCAGTGGGTCCAGAAGGTTGTTACATTCTCTGAGCCAGGAGAAGGCTATATAAACCCTTAGGAGAGGCTTTGCTTTGGGGCTCACTTTGAGAAGTGTTGTGTGATTTGACCAGATGAGACTCTGGGAAGCCGTTGTTGAGAGCCCCCCCAGCTTTGAAAACCCAGGTGTTGATGCTTCCCTCTCTGGTAACTGTGATTTGGTATTGTATGTAATGTTGGGACAGTTTGGAAGCCTGTCTGTTTGATCTGTAAGTTCTGTAACTCTGAAGTTCGGGGTGCTGACCTGTTTTCCCCTGAACTAGGTAATGTATGTTTGTTTGATTAAAGTAAGCTTGTTAACCCATTTTGAGTTGCTTTTCTTTTGAAGAGCAGATCTAAGAACCTGTGTTGGCAGTCACCCTGGGGATATTGGGGTGCTTGCCGCTACAGGGATAGAATGCTAGAACTGAAATTAGGAAGACCTGAGTTCAAATTCAGCCCCAGACATTTACTTACTAGCTGTGAGCCTGGGCAAGTCATTTAATCTAAGTTTCTTCAACTGTAAAACAGGGCTAATAGCACCTACCTTGCAGGGTCATTGTGAGGATAAAATGGCATAATACTTTTTTTTCTTTTTTTGTCTTTATTAATTTGTTTGTTTACTTTTAGTTTACAAGATTCAATTCCACAATTCCTTGAGTTCCAAATTTTCTTTCCCTCCCTCCCTTCCCCCCCCCCACGACAACACAAAATCAAGTATAGGATATGCAAATACTTTCACATTATACATTAGTCAGGTTACAAAGGCAGATTATACCAGATGGAATGAAAAATGGTAAAGAGGAAATAAAACCAAACAAGAAAAAGAAAAAGATCAAGTAGTTTGCTTCCATCAGGATTCAAACTCAGTTTTTTCTAGTTCTTTCTCTGGATATAGGCATCTCTCTCCATCATGAGTCTTTTGGGATTGACTTATATAACTGAATTGCTGAGAAGAGTCAAGTCTGTCATAGTTGGTCATCACACATATGTTGTGTCTATGATTGTGTACAAATTTCTCCTGGCTCTACTCTTCTCACTCAGCACCAGTTCATATAAGCCTCTCCAGGTAAATATGAAGTCCATCTGCTCCTCATTTCTTATAGCACAATAGTATTCCATTATATGCATATACCACAACTTGTTCAGTCATTCCCCAATTGATGGGCACTCCCTTAATTTCCAATTCTTTGCCACCGCAAAAAGAGCTGCTATAAATATTTTTGTACAGGGGCAGCTAGGTGGCGCAGTGAGTAGAGAGCTGGCCCTAGAGTCAGAAGGACCTGAGTTTGGATCTGGCCTCAGACACTTAACACACACAAACAAAAACTTAGCCGTGTGACCTTGGGCAAGTTACTTAACCCCAATTGCCCTCCAAAAAAAAAAAAGGCAAAAAAAAAAACATTTTTGTACATATGGGTCTTCCTCCCACTTCTATGATTTCTTTGGGATATAACCCTAGAAGTGGTATTACTGGGTCAAAGGGTATGAAATTATTTATAGCCCTTTGGGCATAATTCCTGATTGCTCTCCAGAAAGGTTGGATCAGTTCACAACTCCACCAGCAATGCATCAGTGTTCCTATTTGCCCACATCCTCTCCAGCATTTGTCATTTTCCTGTTTTGAAAATGACATAATACTTAGCACAAGGCCTGGAATATAGTAGGTGCTATACAAAAGCTCATTTCCCTCCCCTTCAACAATTAATAAAGCACCCTACCAGATTCCTTTTATGAGAAAAATATAGTCAACGCCTAGAAAAACATAAAACATAGAAGGAAAACTATAGGCCATTATCATTAGTGAATATTGACTAAAAAAAATTTTTAACAAAATTCTGTCAGACTACAGCAACTTACTCAAAAAAAACGTTCATTACAATTAAGTTAGATTTATATCAGGATGCAAGGGTGGTTCAACATTAGAAAAATCATCAACATAATTGATTATATTAAAAATCAAAACATCAAAAAATACATGATTATCTAAATAGATGCAGAAAAACCCTTTAACAAGGCACGATAATGATTTATGTTTTTTGAAAACCTAAAAAAATATAGACATAGAGGAATCTTTTAAATATCAAAAATAGTATCAATATAACATAGAAAGTAAGCAGAATATGCAATAAAAATTCACTAGAACCTTTTTCCAATAAACATAAAAGACAAGGATGCCCATTCTCCCCACTGTTAATTGATATAGTTCTAGAAATACTAGCAACAGCAATAAGACAAGAGAAAGAAATTCAAAGCATAAAGATAGGTAAAGAGAAGATGAAACTATCCTTATTTGCTGATGACATGATGGTATACTTAGAAAATCCTCAGGAATTAACAAAAACATTAATTAAGACAATTAATAACTTTAGCAAAGTTGCAAGCTACAAAATAAGTAATAATAAAATCAAAGAAGAAATAATAGAAGGTAAATCCCATTCCAAATAACAGAATGCTTAAAATGTCTGGGGATCAAACTAAGAAAGCATTCAAAAAACATATAGTTTCAATTACAAAATACTGCTTGAAGAAATAAAGAATAACTTAAACAGCTAGAAAAAATATTCAGGGCTCATGGTTGGGTCATGCCAACATAATAAAATGATAATATTTACTAAAGTTAATTTATACTTTTAAAGAGACAGCAATCAAATTGCCTACCTCTAACAATTTTTCCTAAATTAGGATTTATTTTCCTTCTCGTTCTGTAAACACTGTTTTTTTCTTTAGTTAATTTAACTCAATCTATTTTAAGGCGAATTTATTCTCACTGGCTCTCTTTCCCTGTCCTAAAGTTGCCCCTCTCCCGTCTTTAACTCTTTTACCTAGTTTTGAAGTTTTGCTTATACATTTTATTTTCTTACTTTTATCCACTTCTGTAATTTTTGCCTTCTTTTTTTATCTCAATCAAGTATCAAGCGAAATCTTTCTTTCTTGTGCTATTTTGTTCATTAAATCTTTTTTAAATTTCATTTCTGCATCTTTTTCTAAACTGGATTTTTCCTTCAATCTTTTATTTACCTTCCCTTTGTGTCTGTCCTAGACTTACATTTTTCAATTCATGACCTCCATGGTGACTTAGTCTTTCTTTGGTCTCTGTATTCCTCATGGAATTTAAGTTTCTAAATTGTTGATCTTAGGTTCCTTTTTCTAAACAGTTTATATTTTATTACCTTATAGATCTTGACCACAATCCCCCTTTTTTTCTATTTTGATTTTCTATGAAGAAATATTCCTTCCTGCAGATGACAACAAAACTATTGTCTCATGGTACAAATTTTCCTGTGTCCCTGAATGTACAATTCATTACTGACCTTTGCCCCTATTTTGTTAATATTTCCACATGTACCTCAAAATCTTCTCCCTCCAATGGCCTCCTAATTTTCTGGGTGTTAGTTGCCCCTGGAGTTCTGTTACCCATCCTCCTGAGGTAGCATCCCTAATCTACACACTAAATCCCTGCAGATGATGCTAACTATAAGGTCCCCACTTCCCTTTATATATCACTCTTCTCCTATAGGAGCACTTATCTGTATTACCCTCTCCCATCACTGAAACAAGATTTCCTCCTTTCTCCCTTTTTTTGATCCCTTTCTTTGCCTCCTTGATCACTCTTCTGTAAACTCTCTTCTCCCTGAGAGACTACAGGATTTATTCTCCCTTCATTGTTAGACTTTGACTTAATTAGAATACATTTAAGATTTCCATACCCTGGGAGTAGGCATGATGGAGGAGCTGAAGGGAGGGCCAGGTATAGAGTTAAGTTCTGTTGGAAGTTTCCAAGTTAGCTTGTGCAGTTCTGTTGTTTCCAGCATTGTGGGCAGTGAGAGAGGGGGTGTTAATGAGTGCTAATCATTAGAGATTCTTCTCAGTTAATTCATTGGGTTTTTATTTTGAGTTTTTATGTTCTAGACTATGGAAATAGCTAAAATTGCTTTATCTCTGGTGCATAATTCTTATTTTGGAGAAGTTTGAGAGGTCATGAGGATTAAAAAAATGTCTAGTCCTTCATCTTGTAGATCACATGACCCAGACGTTTCTCAATGAGTTTTCAAAGGTTACCAATGGTGATTCAACAATCATATAATTAAGTTATTATGGTTGACCAAAGCAGGTGGCTTGAACACATTGGGAAAAGCTTTAGATGTTGTCTTAGTGTCTAATTATTTGGAGTTTTGATTTCTTCAACCATTTTTTCTCATTTCCAGCCTAAAGAACATTTCCCTTGGTAAAATAATGAATCAATATTTATTGAACATTTACTAAGTTTCAAGCACTATGCTGAGTGCTGGGGATATAGAAAGAAGCAAAAGATGGTCCATAATCTCAAGGAGTTAATGGTCCAATGAGGGAGACAACAAACAAATACATACAAACAACCTATTTACAGGATAAATATGAAATAACAGAGAGAAGGCATGACAATTAGGCAGGGTCAAGAAAGGTTTCCTGAAGAAGATGGAATATTACTTGGAACCTAAAGGACACTAGGGTAGCCAATAGGTGTTGATAAGGAGAGAAATTATTCCAGTCTTGGGAGAGAGTTAGAAAAAATGCCCAGATGGGGCGGCTAGGTGGCGCAGTGAGTAGAGTGCTGGCCCTAGAGTCAGAAGGACCTGAGTTCGGATCCGGCCTCAGGCACTTAACACACACAAACAAAAACTAGCCATGTGACCTTGGGCAAGTTACGTAACCCCAATTGCCCTCCAAAAAAAAAAGCAAAAATGCCCAGAGTCTAGAGATGGGAGTATCTTCTTTGTGAAACAATTAGGAGACCAATGTTCCAGATTCAAAGAATATATGGCAGGGAGACTGGAAAGGCAGGTGGGTGCTAGGTTAAAAAGGGCTTTGAGTGCTAGACACAGCATTTTTTATTTGATCCTGGAAGTGATAGGAAGCCACCAGAGCTTATTGAGGGGGAAGCAAGGGGAGTGACATGGCACCTTACTCAGCAGAGTAAAAAAAAAAAGGCTGATCATCCCACCTTTCTCTATCTTTTGTCATTATCTCATTGTGTGCTGAAGCAATGATCTTTCTTTTTTATTTTCTTTGCCACATCATAGCTTTATTTAAATGGGTTTTTTTGTTGTTGTTGGCATTTTTTTCACAAGCTTCATCTCAGTGTGGGATTTAGTCTTGATGCTATTTTTTGAAGGACTGAATAACAGGATAAATAGGCAAGATTATATAAAATAACAAAAGCAAGGAATACCACTGGTAAGCAACAGGTAGAGGTAAAGATTAAGAGGGAGCTAGCTGAAAGGCCTTCAGTTCATTCCAAAAGAAAAAGTTGTTGTTCAGCTATTCTAAGTTGTGTCCAAATCTTCATTTGTCATTTTCTGAGCAAAGATACTAAAATGATTTGCCATTTCCTTCTCCAACTCTTTTTTACAGATGAGGAAACTGAGGTAAACAGGGTTAAATTACTTGCCCAGTTAGTAAGTGTCTGAAGCCAAATTTGAACTCAGGTCTTTCTGACTCTAGGCCTACCACTTTATCTGCTGTGCCACCTAACTGCCTCTAACTCCAAGGATGCATATTTGTAAATCACAGATTCACCGAGAATGTCTTAATAATAATACCTGATATTTATATACCACTATAAGGTTTACAAAGTGCTTTTCATCATTGAATGTCCCCTGTGGTTGTGAGTTCCCTGTCAACAGAATTCCATTTCATTCAGCAAACATTTATAGAGTTCTTCCTAAGAATAAAGCACTATGCAAAGCTAAGTAAAACATGCTTGCTACAAGCCAGAAGGGGATGTGATACACACAATTGTCCATAAAGGTGAAGCTGTACCCTACTAGTCTATAAGTTCTATGAGGGTGGGAATCATATATTTCTCCCAACATCTAGCATAGTTTTCTACACATAATAGGCACTTGAATGTTTGCTGTTGGCAGAAAAGGTACAGTGACTGGCACATAGTGCTTAATGATTGATCATCTACTGACACTTATAAGGAGGGTACATTTGGACTCCTGGAGACAGAAGGAAATTCCAGTGCTTTAGAGAATCATAAGGAAAATCCAAGGTTCACAAATACTTTTTGTACTAGGTACAATCAGAGGAACCACCCTTGTCCCATTTCCACCAGCAGTGGTTAGAGTACCTCTCACTGAGCATGCCTGAATTGGTTCCATTTCAGTGACACATTTGTCCTAAGTCCTTCTGGTAAAGGCTAGATCAGTGTGCTGAGTTCAGTACTAAAAAACTTGTTGTGTTGGGACGAGATAACTATCCCTTGGCTCTCTGAACAACATGCAGGCAGCAAGGTCACTATCCTAGCATCCTCTGATTAAAAAAGCACATATATAAAACAAAATACAGTTCCTGCTCAACAGATTTTATGTTAGAGAATAGAAAAGAGTGTAAACAGATCTCCTACATGATCAATCAGTAATAGAGGTACAGAATTTGTTGTTTAGGATTCTTTTTTTTTTTTAATAAGACCTACAACTTCATTGTTAGAGGGAATTTCCAGGAAGGATGTTCACTGGAAATTCCCAGTGAGGAAATTCCCTCTATCAATACAGATAAGCACCTTCTCTACAACTTACAGACTTAGAATTCCCTGTATCACTGAGAGGTTAAATAATTTGCCTAAAGTCATACAGGAAGTAGAAATCAAAGACAGGTCTTGAATCTACATATTTCCTATCCTAATGCTGGCTCTCAATCTACCACACAGTCTAGGAAAGTCCTGACTATTAAAGCTGTATTTCAGATAATTATTTTCACACTTTTAAACAGATAAAAGTAGATGTAACAATGCAATAATTATGAAGAACTAGAATTCTGTCAAAACAGCTAATGCAAAGATCAATTACAGGCTATAATCAGGAACAGAGAGTAGTGAATCTTACAATTAACCTTTCTTCGTTAAATAATCCTGATACAACCTGGAAGTAAGTAGGATCCATGAGGTGTTAGGTTAACATATGCAAGGACAATAACCAAACTGCATTATTGCCAGAAAAAATGTCTCTTAGCCTGACGTTTAAGGCTCAGAAGGAAAACCAATTTATAGCTCTTAGAGGTTTGGAACAAGGGACAGAAACTTAGGATTGATTAGGGAGTAATAACAGCTTAACTCTCTCATGGAAAGGGGTCACTGTAAGGTAGGGTAATGGAGAGATCATTAGAAAGACCCAGCTTTTGGCCAGATAAAAAGGCAGACTTTTTTTCCTGTGATTCACCTATTACCCAGAAGCCTCAGGCTTCATGCAATTTATAAGAACTTCAAATTTCTAAGCAAAAACTTTCAAACACCATAATTTTTGCTAGCACTTTCCTCAGTAATTAAGATGAGAAATCACAAAAATACCAAAAGAAACTAAATGTATTCCAAAAGCCAATGAAGCATCACTAAGGACATACACATTTCCATGATGAAAGACAACACATTCAATGGAGCTCTCTCCCAACTAGAGGAGAAACAAGCGCTCAAAGCAGTGGAAAAGAGCATTCAGTCACAAGGGCTATGAACTGTGGCAGAACAATGCTCTGCTCAATCTTAGTATAAACAGAATCTGGGAGGAGGCTTTGAAAAGGTCACCCATCATAGATTATGGAATCATAGAATGTCAGAACTGAAAGGGGGGAAGGACTGGTCCAAGCCCCTTGTTTTATAGATGAGGAAAAGCAAGCCTGGAGAGGGAAAGTGATATGTCCAAGGATGTGCTAAAGTGATTTATTGGCAGAGAAACCCAGATTGTCCATGATTTTTATATCACACCATGCTGGCTCCCCCATAATACAGGTTTTCCTGTATGGGAAAGGGGGGAAATTAGGCAAAATTATAATAAAAATAGACTATAAAGTCAAGAAGGTTAGACTTAGAAAAGTGTCAAATAGGGGATGCTGAATCAGCTTGAGAAAGAAGGCCCACAGCTTCAATTTAACTTTCTTTTTTTACAGCAGAAATTGGCTATTTGGTTTTCTTTGTTATCACAGTCAGAGGAACTAGGCAGATGAGTTATATAGAACAGTAATGCAGCAGCTGCTGCCAATAGCCCTAAGGTGGGCACAACACTCCTGTTCTAAGGTTGTCTGCAGGGAAGGCCAGATCCACCAGGCTAGTGTCACTAAATTGGCCCTTATCCTGTGGCTATATAGCTCATTATCTAGACAGGAGAAAGGAAAAGAGAGCCAGTGAGACTTCCTCAAGGCAGAGCAGGGCAGCTCGAGGTGAATAGGGCACAAAGCAGAGAGGACTAGTGTTTCTGGATGGCGTTCCATGTATGTCTGTTTATGTTGTTCTGTGGGTGGGGGGGGTGTCCCTGGTGAAATGTTCAGCATGTGGTTGTGCTACAGAAATACCTGAGATCTGGGGCATAGAAGTGTGGGACTGATGACTGGATCCTGAGGTCAACAGTAGTTATCCCTTTGATAGCACATTTCAAGGCCCATTCTAACTTTCTTGGGCACACCTCTCAGAAACCATGGGACTCCAGCGGTCTTGTTATTTCAGGCTGGTGTTGTTTGTTCTCCCCATTATGTTCTCCCCTGCCTATATACCCCATTCTCTCCCCCTCTCATTATTTCATACCTGAGTTTTTCACATCATCCTATCAGAATACAGGGCCGTCAAGCCCTAGCTGTTTTAAGATATTGGACAGAATAAGGCGCATCTCATGATCACTTTAATTTTTACCCTTTGCCCTTCCTATTTAATTTTATTGTGACATTTGGGCCAGACTGTCCCTGTTTCTGCTTTTCCTTTCATCTGTGCTACTAGAATTATAAAGATAAATAACCTCATATGAAGGTTAAGTGGGGGCAGCTGAATTAGAATGAATGTTGGTGGAATATGTCTATGACCACAATGGTTCATTTTAGTAATATTGAAAGATGGGGAACACAAGTACCTAAAATTTTAAAAATGAAAATGATAGAGAATGAATTTGTCAGACAGAGTCACCTCCTTCCTTGGCACTCATAGTTTGGCTTCCTGATCTATGCCATGGAACCAAACTGCCATGGCTTTTCCATTTATGCTTACTCTGCTCCTACCTTGCAGCCTATTGCCTCAGGCCCAGGAAAAGATTTCCCTTCTTACCATCATAAATCCAGGGACTTGCCTAGTCACCAGCATGGACAGCTCTGACCCAAGTAATTCAGGACAGTCTATACTCATTATAATGCTAAAATTTGACTTGACTCTTGAATCTGGTTATGTTTTGAGCTGACCTTAGGTTCTAATACCTTTATTTTAATCTTCTTCACTTGACCAAACCTTCCTAAGACAACAACTAATAAATTTGATTCTTCTGTGGTATCATCACGAATCCTAATAAGCCATGTAACTGACCCATATTCAGTTGACCCCTATCAACAGTTCACTGGCGATCTTGTTCAGCCCAGATTTCTCTGCCGATCTCTGTGTTAGTTGGTGGTCAGTTTTACCCCTCACCTTCTGCTCCTCTCTGACAACTTTGACTGATTCTCCCTACTCTTGACCCAACTATTCTTCAGTGTTGGAACATTTTGAAGTTACTCCTATACAAAGTAGGTGATGTGGTGGATAGAGCTCTAGGACTGGAGTCAGCTGAGTTCAAATCTGATCTCACACGCTTACTAGCTGTATGGCAGCTGGGCAAGTCATTCAGCCTCTGTCTGCCTCAGTTTCCCCCACTGTAAATAGGGATAATAATGGCACCTAACTCCCAGAGTTATTGTGAAGATCAAATCATGGATCTTTGTAAAGTGCTTAAACACAGTGCGTAACACAGAGTAGGTGCTTTAAAAATGCTTATTTCCTTTCCCTATCAAAGCCAAGCAGACCAAATTCTCTGGATATGACTTTAAGTTCATTGAAGAAAAGGTACTATATAGATGGGGTGGAGGCAAACACATTAAACTAGGAGTCAGGTGACCAGGGTTAGAGGCCTAGCTCCAAGGCCACTTACTTGCTGAGTGAACTTTGCTTACATCACCACCTGTAAAATAAGGACACTTGGCGGCTAGGTGGCGCAGTAATAGAGCGCTGGCCCTGGAGTCAAAAGGACCTGAGTTCGGATCCGGCCTCCAACACTTAACACACACAAACAAAAACTTAGCTGTGTGACCTTGGGCAAGTTACTTAACCCCAACTGCCCTCCAAAAAATAAAATAAAAATAAAAATAAGGACACTGAACTAGATGTGTGAGGTCCTATCTAGCACTAAGGCAAGTCCAAGTTTTTCAGGCTATAAAGAAGTATAGTTTGACATCTGGGTTTTTTTAAGGACACCTTCCATTAGTCTGAGTCCCAAATGGGATATAGAAGGGAAATAGAAAATTCCACCATGAGAAACGAATCCTGTTTCCAGGGCGCAATTTAGGTTCTGTCTATAAAAATAGAATCTCATTTTCCAGATTTGGCAGGATATCAAAACTGCATCAGGATACTAGTTTCATTTAATAAATGAAACAATAATATTGACTGACATGTATATAGAATTTTACAAAGCACTTGAAATATCCTAGCTTATTTAGCCTTAATGATGATCCTGTGGCACAAGTGGTACAAGTATTATTAACCCCATTTTCCAGATGAGGCAACTGAGACCCTGAGAGTTTGCATGTAGCCAACAAAGAATATTAATAAATATTCAAAGCAGAATATTATGTTTAAAGTGGAATATTAATAAAACTGAACTTGATTTTATAATTGCAGTTAAGAGATCTGGGCTAAAAACACATTCTGTTTCTAGAGCTTTGCTAATCATTTTGCTATCTATACTGTTCTGGTTCAGAGAGCAAGCCTAGGGCCATTTTTCTACCTAAATCTCCCTAAAAAAACACCTCTGTCCCTACTCTGTCAGGTTTTAAGTCCCCAAACTTATACATGATAGAAACTGAATCTTATGTACATTGGCACATATATTACTACACTTAATAAAATAATTTATAATTGTAAAAGCATCATTTCCAAGGATAATCTGCAAGGATATTTATATAACTTATATCTATATTTGTTTACATATACACATATGCATATGTGATTGTATGTCAGCCTTGAATTCTCATCAGTATAGGGAGTTCACAGTGAGGTCTTTCTTCTACCTATGAATTGTTCATCAGTTGGTCAATAAATATTTATTAGGCCTCTACTACAGACCTGAACAACATGGCAATAGATAGGGTCCAAAATTAAAATAGGCTAAACTTTTTCTGGACACAGATAGACTAGACTAGAGACAGACTGACAATGGTTAGTTGCCATGGTCATGTGACAAACAGAAGACTGTGCAGGGGCAACCCTATATTCCTGGTGGGCCACCTGAATCCTTTGGCAGGCCATATGTTGTGCAGGTCTGATCTACTCTGTGCCAGTTACTGTACTAATCAGAGTAGAAATATGAGAAAAATAGCCCCTGCCCTCAAAGAGCATATATTCTAATGGGTGAAAACAATACACAAAAGGAAGTTGAATGGGGGAGGGGGAAGGGGGGCAGAGGATGGAGAAGTCCAGAGGAGTAAAGACAAGTAGAAAATGACCTGAACCTAAAGGTGGGGCCTCAATATAGCTCCTCTTGATTCCAAGGTCAGTATTCTATCCATTATACCACACTGACTCTCATACAAAATGTTAACACATTTTATAATATGTATATTTTACATATTTCTACTATTTAAAATATCTTATAATATGAATATATAATTCTCTGTGATGTGATTTATATAGATTACTTGAAGAAAGTCTTCCTCTTATTCTTTATTTTGACATAAAGGTAATACTGAGTTAGTAAGAGCTGTTACAGTAGAGCACAGGTACACTCTCAAGTTGCAAATGGGTTCCATTGATGGATTTTTGCACTGAAACCAAGGGTCCTGGGTTCAAATCCTGCCTCTTACATTTCCTACCTGGGTAACTCTGAGCAAGTCATTTAACTTCCCTGGGCCACAGTTTTCTCATCTGTAAAAATGAGGGAGCTGGCCTAGATGACTGCAAGCTCCCTTCCATCCCCAACTCTCTGATCCTCTAGCCTGTGTGTCTATTGCCCAAGGGATAGTCTGACTTCCAGGAAGTTCCTCATCCATTCATCTTTACAATGAATGGATCACTTTATGATAGTATGGATCACCATGACAACTGTTACCAATTGTGAAACTGGCCATATAAAAGACTTCTGTGATATGGTCTAGTTTGGCCACTGAAGAATGATGATGATAGTGATGGTGATGATGGTGATAGTGGTGATGATGGTGTTGGTGGTGGTGATGATGATGGTGATGATGGTGATGGTGGTGATGATGATGATTATGGTGGAGGTAATGATGATAAGTAGTCATATTTATATGCCACTTTTAGGTTTTTGAAAAATTTTAGAAATATTATCTCATTTGATCTTTGCACAATTTGATGGGGAGGGGTAGGTGCTAGTATTATCCCTATTTTAGAGATGAGAAAACTGAGGCAAACATGTTGACTTGCCCAGGGTCACACAGCTAGTAAGTGTCTGAAGTCACATTTGAATTCAAGTCTTCCTAATTCCAGTTTCAGTGCTCCATCCAGTGTACCACCAGCTGCCTAATAAATATAAACATCTAAAAACAAATAATATAATAATGCCCTCTCTACACAGTTCCAAGTTCTACCATACCTAGAATGTACTCTCTCTTCAACTCCACCTGTTAGAAACTCTGAAGATAGAGTTCTTAAGGCAGTTATATATGCCGTACCTTCTATACAGATAGAATCAAATGAAGATCAAAGAACCTAGCCAGTGAATCTGTCCTCTTTTCATAGTCCATGCATGATATTCAGATCCAGACTCCAACTTTTTCCTCCTAGCAGATCTGACCAGGATTACCTGGTTAATTGCCCCAATAGTCCCCTACTCTCTGGGTACATAAATACTGCCTAAGACACTCAAGACAATTCAGAATTAGGTTTACAAAGCAGAACTGTATCTGTGAAAAGGCACAAATTCACAGAGGCAGGCTGTTGATACTCCATAGGGCATAGTCTAAGTGACCCAGAATTTAGTTGCTTTGAAAACTGGCTCCTGCAGTGTCTTCTTCTCAACATCCCTGGGATCTTTTAAGTGGATATAGACAGCGTAATTTCTTCATACTGTCCAGTACGAAGACAGCATGCTCTTTGCCTCATTCTGCTTTCCTTTCTTCATCTAACGCAGACACACCCAAACTGGGACTGGTCTTAAGGATAGGCAGGCAAGCAGCCAATAAAATGTGATTTCAAGGATACTAGAAAAATCTTCCTTTGCTTCCCCACGAAAAAATCTCATCAATTTAGCAATTCACATCACTTCGTTCTTTTGGAATGAAAATATAGAAGAAAAGGTTTTCGTTCAATACTCATAAGGCAACTCTAAAACAGTGTATTATCAGGAAGGGGCAGGAAGAGCAGCATTCAAATCCTCCTTCTGAAATACAGTGCCTATATTACTCAAGTTAAGTCATTTGATTCCTTAGTGCTCTAAGGAACTCTCTAAGACTATAAGTTGCAGAATGATTAATGATCTTCATTGGTTTATAGAATTTCATCTTTAGGTGGCTAGGTAGCACAATGAATAGAGCACCAGCCCTGAAGTCAGGTGAACCTGAGTTCAAATCTGCCCTCAGACACTAAACACACACACACACACACACACACACACACACACACACACAAACTAGCTGTGTGACCTTGGACAAGTCACTTAACCCCAATTGCCCTACCTTCCCCCCTCCAAAAAAGAAAAAAAATTCATCCTTTAATGTTTCTTATGTCACTGAACTCACAAGCCCATTCAAAAATAGATAAAGCTTAAAATTCAAATATACTAGAATAAATAAGCCCTTTATATCCTGGATCTAACCTACTTTTTTCCATCTATACATTACTCCTTTTATATTATATACTCTGCCACCCAGTCAAACTGGTAGACTTGCCAACTTTCTTATATGATGTTCCATCTCTCCTCTTCATACCTTTAGGCTCTCCCCCATGCCTGGAACTCACTCTTTCCTTAGCTCTACCTCTTAGAATCTTTCATTTCCTTAAAAGTTGAGTTCAAGTACTTTTTTTCTGTCTATGTAAAGCCTTTTCTGATTCCCTTACTTGCTAGTTCCATCCCCCCCAAAATTAACTTGTATTCATTTTGTTACATTTTTTATATACAAAATAAATCAGTTTTATTTATTTGTCTATCTTACCACTTCCAGTAGAATGTGTTTAGATAGATATTCTTTCATTTTTTTCCTTTATATCCCCTACAACCACATAGTGGGTACACAATAAACATTGCTAATTGATTAATTTAAATTCATATTAAAATATGAAGGGCTAGAAAACCATCAATAGCAAGCCTTTATTAAATGCCCCATGCCAGGTGCCACGTATACAAAGACAAAGAATGAAGCAATCTCCACTCAAAAAGAGCTTACATTCTAATGTGACTTGGGTCCTCTTCCTAATGCTACCAGGAGATAGAACTTCGGAAAGTCATTTTCCTTCCCTCAGCCTTATTTTCTACATTTATAAGATGAAGAGGTTGAAACAGGTCTCTTGCAGCTCTGAAATTCTATGCCACATATTCTAAGGTCAAGTCAATCTCTGACACTTTAGATTCTAAGTTCTGACATACTATTCTCTAGATTCCAAACTTTCATCCAGTTCTCTGCTTCTACAATCTATGTTCCCAGATCAAGTATTCTATAGTTCATACTTCACAGTCCCTTCCTATTTTTTAGCATTTATCATTTAACACTTACAAAAACATCGAATACAAAAGTATTTAATCATTTAACTCCTCTTTAACTCTGAATCTGCAAGATCAGATATTATCCTAAAATTAGAGTGAGTAATTTTTAAGGCATAGGAAAAGGAAAGGAAGGAAAGGAAGCAGGATAAAGGGCCTGTTAAGAGGAGGCTGGGTAGCCCCAAACAAACTTAACCTAGTTCCCACTTTTACTTTTAACTGGCCTTCCCCCATCTCCTCTGATCCTTAATCCTAGTAACTAAATCTCTTAGTAACCTAATTTCCTCATCATAATAACCTTCTTCATGGCTTATAAACACCACTGGGTGTTTTAGA
The DNA here is from genome assembly GCA_011680675.1 of Gymnobelideus leadbeateri. NCBI lineage: Eukaryota > Metazoa > Chordata > Mammalia > Diprotodontia > Petauridae > Gymnobelideus > Gymnobelideus leadbeateri. Next base: position 20,037 of record WOXC01010560.1, read on the forward strand.
GGTTGTTCAATGTATGATTCATCAGAAAACATTCATATTGGGATGGCATCAGAGCCCACACGGTTCTCATGGGGATTTCATGGAATGTATATACGAAATGTAATAGATAAGTTGTACATGCTAATTGGCTGAGACCTGCATGTTTTTAGAGGAGATTGATCTCAAGGACAAGTAGGGAGTCACAGAGCTTGGATGAGTTCCAAATGGGGGGATGGGAGGGGAAGAAACAAAATGGAGGAGAGGATAATTTCAAATTGCAATAAAGGCAGCTGAAATTAAAGAAACTGTTAGAGTGGAGTGGGGGGAGTTACATAACTAGCAAAATGTATATATGGGAACAGTTAATTGCACAAAAACAGAGAATGAAATTCTCTGGAGGAATGTGAGCTATGATTAGAGAAACTGAATAGGTGCCACCTACTTATGCTTGTGGGTGATATTTAATGTGATACAGAATCAATAGAAAGCATGATATCTTGGAAAGAGTGATAGACCTGAAGACAAGAGAAACCTTGGTTCAGCTCCAGTCAATGACATTTACTAGCTTCGTGGCTATGGTTTAAGCCACTTATTTTCTCTGAGTCTCAGTTTCTTCACCTGTTAAAGAAGGAAAACAGTATAAGTAGTACCAGCTTCACAGAGCTGTTGTGAGTCTTGAAGAAAATTAGATTTATAAAGCACTTCATAAAACCAAGAGCTATAGATACCAGTTACTATTATTAACAGAGCTCAGCTGGCTTTGGAGTTCTCTGAGTAGTGAATAAAACTAGAGTAAAAGTTTACATCATAAAGCATCCAAGTTACTGTATCTCTGGAGGTGGACCACTAATAAAGAGATCTGAGTGAACAATGCATCCTTCTTCCATCCTTAATTCTTCATTGCAGTATTTAATAGTGGTGCTGAAGCCTGGGATACATAGATCTCCTATTGATGCCTACAGTGAGATACCACAACATTCCACAGACTCCCAGACAGAGCCAACATTTCCTCAGCTCACTTGGGTAAAATGTTCTAAAACTCATTTTTCTAAGGCTATTAATTATTCTCTAATCCTGCTCTGCCTGTGCACAGGAAACCCAATTAAAGTAGAGCAAGATGACCCAATTTTCTTCCCCTTCCATGTTTCTAAGGCTTCAGTCTGTGGAACCTCAGTGGATTAAATTGCCCTTAGTAGTAGCTGTCAAAAAAGCTCTTCTGCTAATAGGCAGTGGTAACTTGACAGAGATACATAGACTCAAATGGTAACTCCCATAATCCCAGGCCTCTTCCACTTGCTAAAATTCCGAGTTACCTGTTTATGCCCTGGAAAGGTCAGTTGAGAAATCCTTCCATTCTGAGCAATGGGGTCACATTGTTTACTTCCTTGGAGAGCTGGTAGTCAATAAGCCATCAGCTGCCAAGAGTTGTATTTATTTTGTTAATTTACAAACCTTTTTTTCCCCTTGAACTCAGGAAAAAAGAGCAAGATCAATAACAGCCATAGAGACTTCTGGGCTGCTCCAAACTCAAATTCCTACTTGTATTTCAATTCATAACAATGTCAGTGGAATTAATTAAGTTGCTGTCACTGACTCCCCTCCATCACTCACTTACACAGATGCATGTTAATACACAGTGAGATGTGTACAATGAACGTATATGTATATATGTATGTGAGTATATGCGTATAGTATATATACACACACAACCTGCATGATCATGCAAAGAATTTTGTTGTTTAGTCATGTTTGACTTTTTGTAACCCCTTTGGGGGTTTTCTTAGCAAAGATACTAGTACAAAAGATACACAAACAATACTATTTTCTTTTTCTTTTTTTTGTATCTCCCAGCTGCTTTGTTCATTTTGAAAACAGTTAAGAAACTAACCCATTTTATAGATAGACAACAAAGCAGAAAGGCCAGATCCAATTTCAAAAGTTTAAGAATTTAGATTTGAGTACATGTCAGCCCTGCAAAATTGTGGAAACAGAAAACTATTATTTAAAGATTTAGTGAAATGTAATGGATAAAGATCTGTCCTTGGAGTCAGGAAGACAGGTTTGAGTCCTGTGTTTGATGCAGTGACTATATGAACCTGAGAAAGTCACTTCACTTCTCTGGGCTCTAGGCAGTTCCCTGAGACTATAAGGTGCAGAGAAGGTGCTGACTTGTACTGATAGAGAAATTTCTGAGCTCCATCGGTGATTTCTCTACCAATGAAATTATGGTTTTGGTCCCTGTTCCTTTATAACATTTAATTAACCATGCCTTCATATCTAGAGTCATAGTCCGAGAGGGGCAGCCTGTCAGAGCTGTAGGAGGCAGGCCTCATTAGACTGGGCAAGGGTTTGGTTTACCTGTCCCTTTCTTCTACATCAGAGGTGTCAAACATGACGTTCTGAGGCTGCCTGCATTTGGTAAGTCTTTTTAAGTGTAACCCAAACCAAATTAAAATGAAACTGAGAAATATAACTAGGTGGTACAGTGGATAAATCACTGGACCTTGAGTCAGGAAGAACTGAGTTCAAATCTAGTCTCAAGCACTTATTAGCTGTGTGACCTGAGACTTAACCTCTGCCTCAATTCCATCATCTGCAAAATGGGGATAATAAAAGCACCTACTTCCCAGGGTTGTTGTGTCTATACAAGATATATGAGGTCTATAAGAGTGATCATCCACCCACATATCTTCATTCCCTTATTTAATACTGTATGCATGACTAAACTCTTTTGAGTGAGTCTGTATCTCTTTTAGGGAACTCTACAATATTATGGGACATGCTGCAAATGACACATTGTCATCTCAAATAAGAATGCCCATAGGATCTCATAATCTATAGGGACTCTATCTTTAACATGAGCTTTGTTCTGGATCTCTTCCTTCATAGCGGTAAACATCTTTGGTGAGCATATATTTGTTGCTTTATGTTTTGTTTGATTTTGTCTAAGGTTTGGTATCTTAGTCGTTATATATACCCTACCCCAATATTATTTTTTCTTTCATCTGCATATATTTTGCATACAATTACCAGTGTACATGTTGTTTGCCCCCCAGTAGAAGATGAGTTCCTTAATGATAAGGACTATTTTGGTCTTGGTTTTGTATCCCCAGGATTTAACACAGGGTCTGACACATACAGTTGTATGTGCCTAATAAATATTGAACTGACTTGAATCTAATATCTCAAGGAACCTTATATAATTTTTATATATTCATTAGAGATACCTTGTTGGAATGGAGCCTTTAAGGCATTTGTGTTCTACCAAATCAATTATTTTTATAGTCAACAAAAAAATAAGCCCATTGGGATTTTATGTTTTTTGCATCTTTTTGCAAGTTAATTTTTGATGGTAAAGAAGTAGCCTCCTTGGGGCGGCTAGGTGGCGCAGTGAATAGAGCGCCGGCCCTGGAATCAGAAGGACCTGAGTTCGGAGCCGGCCTCCGACACTTAATTTGCACAAACAAAAACCTAGCCGTGTAACCTTGGGCAAGTTACTTAACCCCAATTGCCCTAAAGGGGCGGCTAGGTGGCGCAGTGAGTAAGAGCGCCAGCCTCGGAGTTTGGATGACCCGAGATCCGGCCTCAGAAAATGAGCACCCACGCATAAATCAAATGACTAGCCGTGTAACCTTGAGCAAGTTACTTAACCCCAATTGCTTAAAAAAAAAAAAGAAGTAGCCTCTTGTGCAATTTCATTTGTAAAAGCTTTTCTGTTCCTTTCTAATATTCCATCAAGGATGTCAACAATGAGGCCATGGGTTGTTATAAGAAAAATGTTATGCTGATGGTTAAATAGGTATGTTGGTCAGTAATCACTGATATTCTCCTTATCACCCTTTTTTGGTAATAGTAAGGTCTAAGATTTTAACCATATCTTTAGCATTATCTCTTCCTTCAGATACTTTAAGAATGAACTTCTCAATATCCTCAAAATTGCATCATCTCCACCCCAAACCTCCCTATGTATTGGGTCTAGGCTTTCCACTCTTCTCTTTATTTTCTTCAATGCCATTTCTGCTTCTATTTTTCCATTCTTTCTTACAACTTATGATCCTTTATGCAGTTAACATTCCAGCAAACACTGACCACCTTTGGAGTTCCTCAAACACAATACTACACAGCACATGTCTCATTTCTATGCTATTATACTACCTGTCTGCACCTCAACCTCTTTGGTTCCCTGGTTCCCTTTGAGACTCAGCTGAAATCCCACCCACTTCAGAAGACCTTTACTGGTTTTCCTAGCTACAAATGCCAATTATTTTGTCTCCACCATTAGAATATAAGTTCCTTGAGAATATTGCCTGCCTTTACATCCTTATTACTAGGTACAGTATCTGGTATGCATCAGGTGCTTAATTAATGCTCAATTCCTTAACAATAATATAGTTAGCACAGTATCTGGTATGCAGCAAGTGCTTAATTAATGCTCAATTCCTTAACAATAATACAGTTAGCATCTATAAAGTGCTATAAAGTTTGAAAAGTGCAATCTTGCAAACTTAACCTATTTTCTTTTCCCAACAACTCCCATGAGGCAGGTGATTTTATTATCCCCATTTTGCAAATGAGGAAAGTGAGGCATAGAAAGGCTCACTAAATTGCTCAGATTTACATAACTAGTGTCTTGGGTAATATCTGAATTCAGGTCTTCTTGACTCCAAGACCCTTCAGTCTATATATTACACCATGTACCTGCCTAAGGAGTTGGTTCCTCAAGAATCAAATTCAGATCTATGTTGTTAGAAAACAAATTTGATCACTCTTGTGACATCTTCAATAGTCAAAAAATGTATTATAAGAATCTATGCAGATATTTTCTGGTTTTCATCCTTTTAGTATCCTCCTTCGAGTTCCATCTTTAAGTGCCCTTGGGATGACTTTTTTGGTCCCTTGCCAAGCTTTCACCTTCTTTTTCCCTTCTGTTGCATGTTTTTTATTAGGCTAAACTGCCCATAATCTTCCACCATTCTCAACAGTTTATACATGGGTTCAAATTCTAAACAATGTTGCTTTGGCAGGTAGATCAAATGTTTACTGACTGAGACAGAATTTTAGGTTCTTTTCATCTCTTCCTGAGGTGCTACCATGTCTTTAGTTACACAGAAGCCTTCAGCTTATCCTTAGGTATTTCATGATACAGATCCTAGCCAACTAGCTAGAGAAAAGCTAGGTACTTTAAGTCTTTCCCTTGAATTTCTTTTCCCTTGTCACTTACTCAAGGATTCCCAGTTCCAGTTCTTATTCTAATCATGGGCCAAAGATCCTTTTAACTGCTACCATATCCCTGTGTTGGGAGTGGGATTCCCTACTAAGTCAAACAGGAATGATTTAGCATACCTGCAAAGGAGCTGGATAGAGCTGGTGTAAAGAAATTCTCTCTAACCCCAACTTGCTCTCAAAATCAATAGGAAGAATGAAAGAGGCCCAAAGGAGGCTGATAGAATTGGTACCCTTTGCCCTATTTACCCTCTAGCAACCCAAGTTGTGGTTCTCCCTATATAAATATTGAATATGAAATTACTCTGAGGTTTCTGGAGCAACAGGGACAGGGAAGAATTTAAAATGGAACAATCTTGTATATATCTGGCAAGCCCAGTTGGCTCCTATACTCTGGTCAAATCTTGATATCACAGATTCAGAATCATAGAAGTGGGCAATTTTTCTGCCTAAAGGAACTTTAGCGATCATCTAGTATCCTCTGTTCCTGTCCTTCTCTGTCTTTTATGGTTCAGCAACTGGGCTTTCATCTCTAGCAAATTGGGGAGGGACATAAACACTCCCTCACTGGGGAAAAGAAGAGAGAGAATCCACTAAAGGACAAATAATAAAATTGCCTTTCACACACACACACACACACACACACACACACACACACACAAGCTTCCCATTTGGCCTCCCCCCTTCACCCCCACCCCTTTCCTCCACACTTTGCTTCATTTGGGAAGAAAAGCTATTTTTAAAAGCAGCAAACCCCTTTCTGTCAGGGAACTTGGCAGGGCTGATAAATAAGGGGAGCCATCTTAATGGGGGTGCTGTCAGCAGACTCCTTCCTTTAAACAAATAAATGTGAGAAATGAGAACATTCAAGAGCCCCCTGTGTTCTGCAGGAGGGAAAACAGAGAGAAGATTCATTTCCACAGCCATATCTGACTGGACTCAACCCAAATGAAGCTCCCCTCATTATCAGGCGCCTGGCTCGTTAGCATATCAGGCCTGGCCTGGTCATTTCCATGCTCCGTTAAGAGAATGATTTTTAACAGGCCTCCAGGGGTTTTTATTTCCCCTCTTGCTTCTCTAGTCTGGGAAGGCTTCAGCGCCTCTTGCTACATCTCCCCAATCCCTATCTGTTGGCTGGGAAGCTCCAGGTGTTCAGCTGCTTTGTACACCTGCCTGGTTATCGCTGATTTGCTGGGCTTAAGCAAGAATCAAACTGCTCCCGTTTATCTCCATTCAGACAAGGCAATTCATCAAAGTCCAAAATGCCCATCGGTGAAAAGGCTTTGGGTATGTGGAAGGATTGAGTGAGGAACAAGAGACTAGGGTGTCAGATGAGCCTTTGAAGAAAGCCAGTTTGATCAATCAACTGTGAGACTATTATACGTGCCCTTCACAACCTTTAAACAAAATGAGGACACACACCGCTTGCCTTTCTCAGATTTCTTTTTCACACTCTATACCAGAAGCATGTATCTCATCCAGGTGGCAAGCTGAATTCTGACTCCATTAACTATAAAAAAGCCTAGGGAAGTGATAAGGTTCCCCACCCCACCCCCACTACCTACACTGTGCCCTGCTCTGACTGTCTCTCCATAGTGCCAAAAGGAACAGTACGTGGGATTCAGAACTAGAAATGCTGGGTTCCAATTCCAGGTCTACCATTTGCTAGACGGGTGATCTCCAAATCATTGCCCCTCTCTATGCCTCAGTTTCCTAATCTGCAAAATGAGAGTTAACTTCTACAAACCCTTAAATCTTTTTATGAATAATAAAAATTTCTACTGTGGTAGGAGAGAACCACAAATGACCCTTAGGAACAGGAAAGAAGAAGGCAGAATGGTATGCTGGGATAAACACTAGATTATGGGTCAGACAGCTTAAATTCGAATCCTAGTTCTAAAGCTTTCTTTCTACTTGTGTGACTTTGGGCAAGTTAGCTCTCTGAGCCTCGGTTTCCTCATCTAAAATGAAGAGTTTGGACAACAAGATCTCTAAGGCCCAATTCAGTTCTAAATCTGTGATCCCATAAGAGATGAATGAAGGCATAAACAGAGCATAGGCAAAATATGTGTCTCAGTAACATAAAGGCCATTATTAAAGACATATGTAACTAGAAAAAAGATGGTGTAAGAGTAAGAGGCATGCTAGAATGCTATACAGGTAAAGAATCACAGGAAGGGGGCAAAGTCAAGATGGCAGAGTAGAAACAGCTCTTCCATGCAGCTACAGCTCCCACAATTTCCAAACTTATGTCAAAGGGGACTCTAAACAACCTCTGGAGTTCCAGAACCCACAAAATGATAGAGAGAAGCTAACCTCCCACTGAGGACAGCACAGCAGCCCGGCAGGGAGCAGCCAGCACAATGCTCTGGGAGCTGAGCCCAGACCTGCATGAGTCAGAGGTATTAGCCCCAGGGTGGCCTGACCAGCAGCCAGCTGGAGAGACTCTAGAACACCAGCAGCTGTGGCATTTCCAGAATTACCAACACATAGATGCCTAGGACAAAGTGAGAGGTTAGTGAGGTATGGAGTTTGGGACTCATTAGTTGGGAGAGTGTGTGGCCTCTTTAGCTGGGGGCAAGAAGTTGCTGAGAAGCTTCAGCATAGCCTTGGACACACTAGGCAGCTTCAGTCCTGCCCTGCTAACTGTAGGGGGATCTGGCAATCAGTCAAGGGGGTAATCACTCTTGATTTAAACTTCTTGGATCTGGATTATGGTCTGGGGTAGAGGTCTTGGGGTATGTGTGCAGCTTCCCAGAGCATGTGGGGGCTTCAGAGAGGGAACCCAACTAATACCTCTGGCAGTTGGGAAAACCCCAGTGTTTAGGAAGGAAGCTCCTCTGGCTGGTGGCAGAGTCCTACTGTGGCAATGAGCCCAAAAGTCAAGTAATTAAGTGGCAACATGCCTAGGCAAAAGAAATAAAATAAACAGAAAAATTCAACATTAGACTCCTATTTTGGGGGCAAAGAGGATCAAAGCATAGAACAGGAGGAGGACTGGGAGGTCAGAACTCCTGCACCAAAAGCCGCAAATGAAAATATGATCTGGTTACAGGCCATAGAGGACCTTAAGAAGGATTTTGAAAATAAAATAAGAGAAGTGGAGGAAAAAATTGGGAAGAGAAATGAAAATGATGCAAGAAAATTATGAAATGAGAGTCAACAGCCTTACTGAGGAAAATAATGCCCTAAAAATAAACTAACTCAAATGGCAAAAGAGGCTGAAAAAGGCAATGAGGAGAGGAATGCCTTAAAAAGCCGAATTTGCCAGATGGAAAAAGAATCTCAAAGGCTCACTGAGGAGAATCTTTCCTTCGGATTTAGAATGGATCAAAGGGAAGCTAGTGCTGTTAAACAGATCCAAACAAATGAAACAATAGAAGGCAATGTGAAATATCTCATGGGAAAAACCACTGACCTGAAAAATAGATCCAGGAGAGATAATCTAAAAATTATTGGACTACCTGAAAACCATGATCAAAGAAAGAACCTAGAAATCATCCTTCAAGAAATTCTCCAGGAAAATTGCCCTGACATTTTAGAACCAGAGGGCAAAATAGAGGTTGAAAGAATCCACTGATTGCCTCCTGAAAAAGATCCCAAAAAGAAAACTCCTAGGAATATTATAGCCAGGTTCCAGAATTCCTAGATCAAGGAGAGAATATTGCAAGCAGCCAGGAAGAGACAATTTGAATACTGTGGAAATGCAATCAGGATAGCGCAAGATCTGGCAGCTTCTACAATGAGGGATTGAAGGACTTGGAATATGATATTCCAGAGGGCAAAGGACCTGGGATTAAAACCAAGAATCACCTACTCAACAAAACTGAGTATCATGTTTCAGGGGAAAATATGGTCATTCAGTGGAATAGTGGACTTTCAAGGATTCTTGATGAAAAAAACAGAGTTTAATAGAAAATTTGACATTCAGATACAAGAAGCAAGAGAAGCTTGAGAAGGTAATCAGGGAAAAGAAATCATAAGGAACGTATCAAAGTTGAACTATTTACATTCCTACATGGAAAAACGATAACTGTAACTGATGAAACCTTTCTCAGTATGAAAATAGCTGAAGAAGGGTATATGGGCATATGAATACATATGTGAATGTGTGTATATATGTTTACAGATATACATAGATAGAGGATACAGGTCAAATTTAATAGGAAGGGATGATACTTAAAAGGTGAAATTAAGAGGTGAGAGAGAGGGGTGGCTAGGTGACGCAGTGAGTAGAGTGTCAGCCCTGGAGTCAGAAGGTCCTGAGTTCAGATCCGGCCTCAGACACTTAATGCACACACAAACAAAAACCTATCTGTGTGACCTTGGGCAAGTTATTTAACCCCAATTGCCCTCCAAAAAGCAAAAAAAAAGAGGTGAGAGAGGAATATAACAAGAGGAAATGGGGAGAGACAGGATGGGGTAAACTATCTCATATAGAAGAGGCGAGGGAAAATGGTTACAAGGAAGGGGAAGAACAGGAAGGAAAAAAGGCAAAACCTTATTCTCATTGAATTTGGCTTAGGGAGAGAATGATATACATACTAAATAGGATATCTCACCCTACAGGAGAGTAGGAGGGAAGGGGATGAGAGGTGGGATGATGGAAGGGAGGGCGGGAGGGAAGGGGGGGAGGGAAGTTAAAAGCACCCACTTTGAAAAGGGACAGGATCAAAGTAGGGAATAGACCAAGTGGGAGGTGGGATAGGAGGGAGGGAAATATAGTAAGTCTTTTACAATATCTCTACTATGGTAATGTTTTGCATAGCTACACATACACAACATATACTGAATTGCTTATCTTCACAGTAAGGGTGGTGACAAGGGAGGGAGGGAATGAATCTGGAATTCAAAGTTTTAAAATCAAATGTGTAAAGATGTATAAATACTATTATTAATACTAAAAAAAAAGGAAGGTCTCCTTCCTCTATGTTGAGTGAAAGTTTTAGGTGACAACAGGTGTGATAATCCCAGAAGGGGATTATATTCTCAATTTGTCAGAGAGAGCACCAGCACTATGATAAAATCATGGATCAATCAAGAAATCTATCAACAAGCATTTATTAACATTTACTATGTACCAGGCATGCATTAAGGAATGCAACAACAATTCCCCCAAAAAGACACCCAGAAATATTCTCTACCCTCAGGGAATTTATATTCTAATGAGGGAGACAAAACATACATGATTGGGTACATACAAAATAGATGCCCAGTATGTACAGGAAGACAATCTTAGAAGGGCAGCTCCTTTGAAGCCCTTAAGTACCTCAGAACACAAATAGACATGTCTATAGAAACTACACTTAGTTATGATTAGGAAAATGCTTTAAATAAAATCATTACTAGTTTTTTTTGTCTTCCCTGTAAGGTCTTTATGAGCAGCCTTTATGTGCATTGCAACACCAGGGAATTTGACTTATGACTCATAAATTCAGAACTGAAATTTGCTTGCAATGGAAGCCTACCTTAGAGATCATCCAATCCAATCCCATTATTTTATAAATAGGACATATTCACTTTAAAACTGGTTGAATTTTGCATCATGTAGCCTCATCCTTAGAGAATGCCAGAGGACCAGCCTGTAGGCTTCTGTTGAATTGCCAATGCAGCTCACCTCATGGTACAGGTGCATTTCAGCTTTCATGGACAATGCATCTGGATGAATTAATAAAGACCATATATATGTATATGTTAGACAATGACCTGAGCCCAAATTTGATGAGGAGGTGACCAGACCAAATTGCATTTTGGAAATTGTGCAGTAACTCCAAACTAGTTGTTGTCACAAAAAGCCCATTTCCTTAACATCAACCCTCTGCCAGTGGTGCTATATGGTTGTAAGCATGGAACACCATGATCTCACAAGTATTACAACTGCAAACAACTATAAAGATGATTCAAATACTAACTGGAGTGCTGAAATATGCTACAATCTCATACATATGAACCACAACAAAAAGCATAATACACAAGGTGTATACCTAGAAAAGGAAGGGTACAAGTCAAACAGTGAAAGACAACATATAGGTAACTTAAATTCTATAATAATACCTTTTTGGAAGTTATGGGGAGGTAGATTTCAGACTAGCATAAGAAAATAAATAATAAGGAAAAAAATGCAACTCTTGCCTTAGAAGTCAGAAATTAGAAAGTAAGGGGGTGCTCACCTATTGGGAAATGGCTAAATGAATTGTGATAGATGAATGCAATGGAATGTTATTATGCCATAAGAAACAACAAAGTTTCAGAGGAGAATGGAAAGACCTCTACAAGTTGATGCACGGTAGAATTGTGAGAACGTTTTACACAATGACAATAACATAGATAAAAAAATGTTTTTAAGACTTTAAAACTCCAATTAATGCAACACATAGGTCCAGAGTACTGAAGATTAATTACACTATCCACCTCTTGCCACAGAACTGATGGAGTTACAAGGAGACATATATTTTAGGACATAGCCAATGTGGAAATTTGTTTTGGGGGGATTATGAGTATTCATTGTGAGCATCTTGGTTTTGGTTTACTTATTGCTCAGTTGGCAGTGGGGGAATTGTGATGGAAAGATAATAAAAGCTTGTAAAAAAAATAATTTTGAAAACAACTAGAGTTATGCAAAGTAGATTAGGGCGCTTTAGATGGTGACAAATTCCCTCTCCCTGGAGATCTTCTAGTGAAGGCTCATTAACTACTTCTTGCAAATACTCTAGATATAGATTAATTTTATTGTGATTGCAAAGTTGCTTCTAACCCTAAGATTCTATAAACTTTGCAAAACTCAATTTTTTCTCATTTCTTTTGAATAAACTATAACTTTTTGGTTATACATTCAAGTCATGGGTCTCATCCCACCAAATTTTTATGATTTTTGTGACATCAGATTTGGTTGGTTTTTTTTTTTTATAAGTTTAGGTTCATTTAGTTTATTAGACACTTTGTACAGTTGTACATAGACATCTAAGGCCATGGGTTCTATTCCTGGCTCCTTTCTTTAATTTTGTACTCAATAAATTTTGGGGTGCTTCTAATGTTTTTCATCTTCCCATATTGTAATTACTTAGTATTTTATCTAGCTTGCTTGCTAGATATACATAAGCAGTTTTTTCATCTCCCTTTTTAGTTTATCTTGATGAGATTTGCAAGACTCCTGGGAAAATACCTTTTTACCAGACCTTAATAAAGTTTTCCTCCATCCCTAGTCAGCAGTCTGTTATTCCTATGTTTTAAGATGATGTCCAGAAATCCAAATAAATAACTTGTCAGTTATTTCTCAAACACACCTTTCTCTTCTAGAACTTTGTCTTCAATTAACAGTGGTCAAGGAAATACTTTCTGAATTCCTAAAGTCTTTACTTTCTTATCAAAGACTTCATATTCTTTAGAAATGTTTTTTGTAACCCATATTGGATTTCGTGTTACCATGGGGTGGGGAGGGGGGAGGAGAGCAAAGGCAAGAAAATTTGGAACTCAAGCAACTGTGAAACTGAATGCTGTAAACTAAAAGTAAATAAATATTTTTTAAAAAAGAAATGTTTTCTATATTCCTTCTGGAAGTAACATTTTGGCCACATAAATAACCAAAAGGGCTTAGTATCCCAGTTTGACAAGATATAGTATGTACTGTGCCATGATTTATATTATATATGTCCCAAGAAAATAATTGACATCATTTTTATTTTCCAGTCAACAAACTGCTGCCTCAGTATCCCTCAGCAGGAAGTCAACAGCTAATATTATCAATTCATCAACAAGCATTAATTAAGTGTTTTCTATATGTTTGAGACTGTACTAATCACTGGAGATACAAAGAAAAAAGTCCTGCCCTCAAGGAATTTACTTTCTAATGGAAAACAAAACATCTATTACATACAGGTATATATAAAATACATGGAAAGCAGACCCAAGGTTACATTGAATATGAAGGCACTAGCAACCTAGGGGAACAAGAAAGGCCTCCAGCAGAAGATAGCTCTTCTGCTGATTCTTGAAAAAAAATAGAGGTTCTAATAAGTGGAGGTATGAAAGGACAGAATTCTAGTCATGGGAGACAGTTAATCCAAAGTTTTGGAGAAGGAAAATAGAGCATTGTGTGTGAGGAACAGCAAATAGATCGATATGACTTAAAAATAGAATTATATGGAATAGTATAGAAAATATACAGAAAATAGTACTATTAAAAAAAACTGGAGGGGTAGGAAGGAGCCAGGATATGAAGAGCTTTAACTACTAGATCAAAGAATTTATTTTTGATCCTAGAGATAAAAGGGAGCTACTGGAGTTTATTGAATAGAGTGGACCCTGATCAAATCTGAACTTAACAAAAATTACTTTGGTGGCTGTAGGGGGGGAGGGTAAACATTTAACAACTGGCTCCCTGGGGGGGGAATACACATGACACACTTTTAAGTTTAATCTACATTATTAACATTTCCTCCTTCATTTTTTACAATCAACTAAACAAAAATCAAGCTCTAATTTGTAGAGTTTGCTGATTTCCAAAGAGTAAATGTTCCAACTGAAAATTTAATTATCTCCAGCTTGTTCATGCTGGTTCCAGCAAACCCCTGGGTGGTTTGTATGGAGGATGAATTGAACTAGGGACAGACTTGAAGAAGGGAAACCAACTAGGAATTCATTTCAATAGTCCCTACAAAATATGAATAGAACTCTTCCTCTAAGGCCTAGTTGTGTCATGGAAATGACCCTGGGTTTCTTGAAGGTTATTCCAATGGAGCACAAGCTCTGACAGGTTCAATTAAGCTGGAAAGATTCCATATATGGATCCAGCACCAGACTGTGTATCTTGAAGAACCTGATTACCCAAGTGTGGAAAGGCTTATCCACCACAAGATTGGCCATCAAGTGACATTTTTTTTTACCAAAGCAACTCATGAAGATTATCTACTAAAGCAGGAAGAATTATGCTCTTCATCAGAAAGGATTATATACATGAATGAAATCATAAATCATTCAAAAAATCACAGTGCTCTCTGTTCATGATTCCAGAACCCAAATCGATTATGAATTAAGACGACAAAATCCATAGTAAATACAGCTAAAAGGAATAAACTGGTGGTGCCACCACTGATACAGTTGGTGTGTATAGATCCAATTCAAGGCAGTAAAAGATCAAAGAGCAAAAAGAAAAATCATCCCTCAAGTTCCCAATTTTCTTACTATTCCAGTTTATTATCACTCAACACCAATAAAACCAACATTAAATATTAATGTGCCCACTTTATTCTAATGTCTTTAATGATAATAGATGCTATTTGCTAGCCAATGTAGTGCCTGGAGAGCAGAAAGTTATAAACATAATTTCTTAGTTTAGTTTTACGATTATTGGTGTTAGTTGGTCTTAAATCCTAACTAGTCGACTTCAAAACCAGCAGTGAAAAGCATCAAACCCCAATAAGAGGTGTCCTAAGGGTAAATATATGTTAGAAGCACATGACTAAAACCCCACTAAATAAGACAAACGTGCTTCCCCTCCCCATGGGATCCAAACAGCTAACTGTGTTAAAGAAATATAAAACCATCTCTAACAATGACAAATCCCATTGCTACCTTCTTTGGCACAACTGGAAAACAAGCTCGCTAAGCAGGGAATATTCTGCGTGCAACTCAAGAACAAATCAGGAATTTATCAGGAACAAACAGCACAGAACAATAGAATGACTCCATGAAGGGGAAAGAGAGGGGAGAGGGGAGAAGGGGGGGATGCTAGCAATCTGTGTCTATCTCCATTGAACACAATGAGCTCCTTCAAAGCAGCCATAACAGTTCTATTAACAGCTGGACAAAAGAGAGCTGCACGTGTGTGCTTCAGACACATTCAAATCGTGCCAACGTTGCTAAAATTGCCCAGTCCCCTTTAGAGAATAATGATTATAACTCACAAGTCTAGAGTGCTTTCAGGTTTACAAAGCATTCTCCTCACCACAATCCTATGAGGGAGATAACATAAACATTATTTCTCCTGACTCCACAGATAGCACTCTTTTTTTTCCCTCCTACAAACAAGCTAGGCCCCACGATGAGTACATGGAGGAAAAATAATATTGAAAACGAAACAGGACATAGTAGCAGTCTATTTCCTACCATAATATTTAACCTGTCTAGGATCAATTCATAGAATCAAGCGATTTAAAACCAGAAGGGATCTTGGAGATTATCTAATCTCAGTCCTGTATTTTCCTAAAGAAACTGAGACACATAGGAGGAAAATTATTTACCTAAGATCACATGATTGATAAGGAGCAGAACCATAATTTTAACTCATGTCCTCCAAATCCAAATCCAGTGATATTTCAATCATATCACCCTACTAGGTCAATTCAATTCAACAGGATCCTGCATAACACTAGTTAATACTTAACACAGCAGCTCAGCAGCCCTCCCCTTCTTATGGCAGAAATACAAGGTAACTCACAAATTTGGAAAGAAGCCAATCTTGGGATTCCTCTCATTACCCAGTGACTATCAGAGTTCCCCAATCACTCAAGGAAC
The DNA here is from genome assembly GCA_011680675.1 of Gymnobelideus leadbeateri. Lineage (NCBI taxonomy): Eukaryota > Metazoa > Chordata > Mammalia > Diprotodontia > Petauridae > Gymnobelideus > Gymnobelideus leadbeateri. The sequence goes on from WOXC01010560.1 coordinate 35,751, forward strand.
AGCAGAAAGTGATTCTATTCTGCCCAGTTGCATGTAGTTGAAGCAGAAGAAAAAGGTGGAGGGGGGAGTTACCTTTTACTGGGGCCAAACCTTAGGTTAGAAGCCTCAAAAGTTTCAGAGGCTCTGCTCAGAGTATCTACACCAACTTCTATCTACCTTCCCCACCACCACCAAAGGAAAAGAAAAGGTTGCATCAGAGCCATGAGAAAGGAGCACCAAGGTTGGAAGTAGGACAGAAGATAAAAGTGGGGAGCTGGTTGTTGTCCTTTATTCTTAGACAGGACCAAAATGACATCACTATGTTAAAGTCAAGTTTCAGTATGTCCAGCTGTGGCTGATCAGACTAATATGAGCTCAGAATGCTCTACCACAGGTCGGGCACAAATAGTCCATGTGAACATTGTGGATTCTCTAAATTTGTGCATTACACAGGGAAAGCGCTCACATGGTGGTCAGAAAAAAGCAATACAAGGATGTTCTCAAGGTCCCTCTTAAGAACTTTGAAATTGATTGTGTGACATGGGAGAAACTGGCACAGAACCCTGATAAGAGGCGCTGTCTCTGTGAGCAGAGCAGAATTGAAGTAGCCCAACTACAAAACAAAAAAAGTGTGGGGAGCTATGCCATGCCTGAAAGAAAAGAGAACCTGCTAGAATCAGCCTTGTTTCCTTTTTTTTTTTATATTTAGAGTAGATATCCAGGATAGCAACCCTATATGCCCTCCCCAACCTGAGGAGAATGAGGAAGTCTTCGTCCCAGGTTCAGAGATTTGCTCACCAGGAAAGGAATGGGGACCACATAGTGATTAAGAGATAATTTTTTTTTTTAAAGCAATTGGGGTTAAGTAACTTGCTCAAGGTTACACGGCTAGTCATTTGATTTATGCGTGGGTGCTCATTTTCTGAGGCCGGATCTGATCTCGGGTCATCCAAACTCCGAGGCCGGTGCTCTTACTCACTGCGCCACCTAGCCGCCCCTTTAGGGCAATTGGGGTTAAGTAACTTGCCCAAGGTTACACGGCTAGGCTTTTGTTTGTGCGGATTAAGTGTCGGAGGCCGGCTCCGAACTCAGGTCCTTCTGATTCCAGGGCCGGCGCTCTATTCACTGAGCCACCTAGCCACCCCGAGATAATTTTTTTAAAGGCCAAACACCAAATATTTCAAGAGAGAAGCCTCAATCAAATCCTAGAACATAAGCAGATAAATCAACATAGAAGATCTAAAAACAAAAGGAAATCTTGAAGAGTAAATCTTCAAAGAGAATACAATCTCCCTCAACAAATATTAAAAGGTAAAGGAAAGGAAAGCAATACCTGAGGAGATGGGAGGCAAGGCCTCCCAAGATGGCAGCATAGAAGCAGGAAAACTCCTCGAGCTCCCCCCATAACTACCTCAAATACCTATAAAATATGACTCTAAACAAACTTTATAGCTACAGAACCTACAAAGTGACAGAGAGAAACAAATCTCCTGCTGAAGGCAGCCTGGCAGGCCTACAGAAAGGATCAATAGCAGCATGCTGGGAGCCAAGCCCAGCCCTAGGTGAGCCCGTGGTTTTAGCCTCAGGGCGTCCCAACCAGCAGTGGCTGGAGCAGACTTCAGGAGAGTGGATCACGAGGAGCAGTGGCAGTTTCCAGAATTATCGACCCATAAATGCCAAAGACAAAGTAAAAGCTCAGTGTGGAACTCTGTTGGAACTGGAGGGAAGAGCATGGACCAGACCCTGCCCCAGGGCAAGAAATGGTGAACAGCTGCTGTGCAGCTGCCACCACATGGCTGCTTCAGAGCTCCTGGCCTTCAGATCATTGGGGGACCAAGCAAACATTCAGAGGGTAATTGCTCTTGCTTTAACCTGCTTGGATCTGGATTGCTGTCTTGGGTGGAGGTCCTGAGGTGTGTGGCCAGTGGGCCAGAGCTTGTGGGGGCTTCTGAGAGGGCACCCAACTAATAGCTCCAGCACTGTGAAAATCCCAGCAATCAGGGACAAAACTCTCCTCTCTGGAAGCAGAATTTTACTATGGTAAAAAACCTGAGTTGAATAGAAAACTTGACATTCAAATACAAGAAGCAAGAGAAACATGAGAAGGTAAATAGGGAAAAGAAATCATAAGGAACTTATCAAAGTTGAACTATTTACATTCTTACATGGAAAAACAATCATTGTAACTTATGAAAATTTTCTCAGTATGAAGATAGTTGATGGGAATATAAATGTGTGTGTATATGTGTGTGTATACATACATATATATGTCTATATAGAAGGTTGTATGTGTGTATGAATACACATGTAAGTGTGTGTATATATGTGTAAAGGTATAGCTAGACAGAGGGACAGGAGCAATTGAATATTTAAAAAATTAAATTAAGAGGTGAAAGAGGAATATAATGAGAGGAGATAGGGAGAGAGAGAATAAGGTAAATTATCTCATATAGAAAAGGCAAGGGAAAACTGTTACAATGGAGGGGAAGAACAGGAGGGCAAAAGGGAATGGGTCAACCTTGCTCTCATTGAATTTGGCTTAAGGAGAGAATAACATACACAGCAAATTGGGTATCTTACCCTACAGGAAAGTAGGGGGGAAGGGGATAAAAGGGGGGATGGTAGAAGGGAGGGCAGATTGGGGGGGGGGAGGGTGGTTAGAAGCACTTTTGAAAAGGGACAGGGTCAGAGTAGAAAATAGAACAAGTGGGGGCAGGATAGGATGGAGGGAAATATAGTCAATCTTTTACAATATATCCACTATGTAAATGTTTTGCATAGCTACACATGTACAACCTATATTGAATTGCTTATCTTCCCAGTAAAGGTGGGTGATGTGGGAAGAAGGGAAAAAATCTGGAATTCAAAGTTTTAAAATCAAATGTTTTTTTAAGAAATTTATTATTATTATTACTATTATTATTATTATTTTACATGCAACGGGGATATAAGATATACAGACACTGGGGTATGGAGATCCATCTTGCCCTAGTGGAAAGTCGGAGGGGGTTTGGAGGAGAATATAAGACAGAACAGATTGGGAGAAGTAGTATTCATTAGGATCACTGTTTTGGGGTGGTCGGTAGGGGAAAGGTAGGGAGAAAATTTGTAACTCAAAATCTTGTGGAAATGAATGTTGTAAACTAAAAATAAACATAAAATTTAAAAAAATCTTGATGAGATGCAGGATTCTGTGGACAGCCAAAAAAGCATGGAATAAGAAGAGTCTCCATAATGATGTGAAAGAGGAAATAATTCCATAGAAGAGTAAGCTAGTAGTTTATATAGGTCAGAACTTAGAACTTTCAATGGAGAAATTTAAATTTTGGTTAGGAAATTAAAAACAATCTGACACAACATTGGAGAATCTCTTTAAAGAAGTAAAAGAGAGAGATGCAGAACTTGAAAACACTGAAATAGAAGGAAATATGGCAAGAGAGAAGCAAAAGGCAAAAAATGCTAAGAAGAAAAAATGAACTTTATAAAAGTCAAAACAACTGACCTTGATGACAGGATCATAGAGAAAATTTAATTCTAGTGGACATAGGTTCACCAGAACATAAAAATTCAAAAAGTATGAATATCATCATGGAGGAAATAATATAAGAAAATTGCCAAGAACTTCTGAAAATGTACAGAGAAGCATCAATAAAGAATCCACCCCCCCCCATCACTTTCATTTAAAAAAAAATACTTGCTTTAATTCAATTGAGCAAATCTTTGAATTAAGTTTGGCTGATCCTGTAAGCAATTGCACGAATGTAACCTGGGACACTTGATATAATAGATACAAATGAGGACAAAAACTCTTAGGACTTCATTTCTCAATATACTTTGGTGACCAAAAAACATCATTCATCAGGAGAAATTCCACCTCTGAGGACCTGGAATATCTATTGATTATTGATTATTATTTTCTAAAAATCTTTTCAGGTCTCTCTCCCATCCAGTAAGAATGTGTTTTTTGCTTAGATCCCAGGTTTTAGCTCCTGCAGTATTTCTATCTCTGAAGGCACTTTATCTGGCCACAGACATGGACCCTGATTGACAAGGACTCTTCTGTGATGCAGAAGATTTTAAAATGCTCTCTACTGGATACCAGAGTTACAAAAACAAACAGGGATAGAGAGGAAATCTGCAACAAGTCAGTAGTGGGAAAGAAGAGGAGAAATGGAAGAAGAATCTCATAAAATAGCACTGCCTTGGAAACCCAAAATCTAAATATCCCAACAGTATCTTTTTATTTTAATTTATTTTAAATTTATGGAATAAACAAGCATTTCCATAACATAGTACAATAAAAAAAGATGATTGTATATGAAACTGCAAATCTACTCTGTACAACTTGCTATTCCTTTCAAATATACCACAAAATTATCATGTAAATTTCTTTTTCTCTTTTCTTTTTCTTTCTTTCTTTTCTTTTCTTTCTTCCTTCCCTCCCCCACCTTACTCTAGAGAGGGCCACCATTAGACACAACAACCCCAGAGCTGAGGCAAGAAGTTTTAGAAGTTCTCCCACTTGTGCTGAGCAAATCTCATACAACTCTACCAGGCAGACAAAACTTTAACTTAGAGACTTTGATCTCTGGTAACTATAGCTTTGGAGTACCTTGCTACTTTTCCCAGGTTAACTGTGGCTGTCTGAAGTAATTAATTGTACAAATTACAGCCTGAGCCTTCATCAGTACAATGCTCTCTATTACCAGATTGTGCGAGAGACAGAAATTAAATACAAAAGCATTCAATTAGTATATTAAAACAATGTAATTAACAATAGGGAATCAAGTGGTGGAATCATTCCAGTAAGGAAAATGTCATCCTTTCTCCACCTACCCCTCAATCAGCATTTGAACCATTTGGGGGGATAGCAGCCTTTGGGTTTCATGCAGGTACTGCCCAGTCTCATATTCTATACTCCTGTTTTTCAAGCTAATTCTTCATCTTCCTATCACTCCTCCCATTCTTTCCATCATCTTTGGCACAGCTGAAAAACTCTTAAAAAGAGATCACTAACCCATCACTCTGAACCCTCTTACTTTCAAGATTATCCGTTATCCTGTACTCTGGATTTATTCAGGTCAACATCTTAGTACAATCAGAGAACCATAAAATGACAGACCTGTAAGAACATGAAAGCATAGAACATGCAATTTCAGAGCTGGAAGGACGTTAAATTTAGAACATGAAAACTATAAGGTGCCTTAAAATATAGAGATGGAATATTAGAAATGAAGGGAACTTTAAACAACAGAACACAGACTATCAGACCTACAAGGGTTATTGTTGTTTGTCCTTTATTTTCAAAGAGGAGCAGTGACATCATAAATGATGTATTGTCTTGCACATGAATTGGATTTAAGTGAGGTAGAATTGCACAAGGTCATCAGTATCACACTCTCTTCTTGAGTCATCAAAGTCCACTGGCAAGGACCAAAGTCAGGATGACTGGCAATGGCCCAGGATGCAGTGTATGATTTTGGCATCTTCAATGTATGACCAAACTCTAAGTGCTCCACAGCACCTGCTTCAGCCACAAATTGTTCTCATCCACCCATTCTGCTAGGGGAAAGTCTTTACATGATTGAGGTAGACATACCTCTAATTAATCAACAGGTTTGAGGCCTGTGAGTTACCATCAGCCTGGTTTAACCCATCTGCCAAGACAGTTTACTACTATCTAATTGCTGTGCATATTATGGCTTCTTGGAGTAATAGTTGAGAGTTGGGTGAATCAGGTGGATACCAAGAGTGGATGAGCATTCAACATACCCTCACACCAGAGATGCTAGTCCTCCTGAACACCCCAAACACCCCAGAATGGCTATTGGAATTTAGGGTCAAGACTGTCAAGGAGTCTTAGAATACAGGACATACTGTTAGATCTTGGAGGGACCTCAGACCATAGAACTCAAAATGTTAGAAATAGAAAGACTATTAGAATGTAGAACAAGGATTGCTGGGGGTAAAGAGTATTATAATATGGAACATGGACTGCTAGAAACTATTAGAATTTAGAACAAAGACTGTCGGAGGGATAAGAAGTCATAGAAGGACATACTGTCAGACCTGGGAAGGACCTTAGACTATAGAACACCGAATATAAGAGATAGAAAGATTGTTAGAATGTAAAAGAAAGGCTGCTAGAGCTGGGAGGAGTCTTAGAAAATGGAATGTCAAAGATGGAAGGAATCTTTGAACTCCTCTAGTCTAACTTTTACAGGAGAGAAACTTGGGACCCAAGTATTTGAAGAAATGGAGCCACGGTCATCTAATTGTTCATTCATTTTGGTCATGATTGGAGGGCTGTTGGGTGAAGTACCAAACTCCTCCCGATGCTTTCCCTTATTGTTGTTGTTCAGTTCCCATTTTATAGATGAGAAAACTGAGGCTCAGAAGCTTAAATGACTTGTCCAGAGTCACACAGGGAAGGGAAGAGGAAGGGAAGAAAAAAATTAACATGCATATATATATATATATATATATTCTTTGTTTCCCCTTCACAAATCTTATTATGTGCCAGGCACTATGCTAAGCAATTTTTTATTTTTAATTTATGGAATAAAATAAGCATTTCCATAATATAGCATAATTTTTAAAAGATTCACATGAAACTGCAAGTCTATTATATACAAATTGCTATTCTTTTTAAAAATATAACAAAGTTATTATGCAAATTTATTTTTTTCCATTTTCTCTCACCCTTTCCACTCTAGAGATGGCTACCATTAGACACAAATATGTGTGTATATGTATATTTAAAATCTATTTGTTCTATTTGTTAGTTCTTTCTCTGGATGCAGATAACATCTTCCTTCATATGTCCTTTGCGGTTAATTTGGGTATTTATAATGTCAAAATTACTTAGTCACTCAAAGTTCTTCTCAAAACAGTGTTTCTGTTACTATATACTACATTCTCTTGGTTCTACTTATTTTGCTCTTCGTTATTTCATGAAAGTCTATCCATGTTTTTCTAAGATCATTGAGCTCATCTCTTATAGCACAGTAGTATTCCATCACAACTATTTTGGCCATTACCCAATTGATGGGCCCCTTTACAAATGGTTTGTCATTTCCTACTCTAGTTCATTTTATAGATGAGGAACTAAGGCAAACCGAGTGAAGTGGCTTGCCCAAGGTTGCACAGCTACTAAATGTTTACAAAAGATGAAAAAAAAAAGTCCCAGACAAGTTAAGTAGGTTTCCTGAGGTAACAGTAAGTAGAAATATTAGGATTAAAATGAAGATCTTTAGACTTCAGATTCACTCTGCCACTTCCACTCTACCATGCTGCCCCTGGGATTTTATGTCATCATTGTAATACTTTCCAGTGGCCCAAAATACCTTAGATTCTAGGAACATGTTATCATCAGGATGAAACGTTCCTTGACTTCCTTTCTGAAGTTAATCAAGAGCAAAGGAAAAAAAAGAAGATTGGACTTGGGTCCCAAATCTGCCACCTTCTACATCTGTAACCTCAGGCAAATCACTTCAGCTCTATAGACCTCAGTTTCTGCATCTGTGAAGTGGGAGGAAGAAAGGAGATGGAAATTAGACTACATGACTTCTAAGATCCCTTCCATCTCTAAACCACAGCCTGACTCCAGATGACCTTTCCAAACTTATTGAATATTATATCCTTTCATGCACTCTATATTACAGAGAAATAGGCCTCATTTCTGTTCCTCAAACATGATATCCTATCACCTGACTCCATACCTTTGCATGGGTTCTCCATATCCTTGGAAAGAATTTTTTCACCTTTGCCTCTTAGGCTGCAGCTTCCTTCAAGGTCCAGCTCAAGTACTGCCTCCCATAATAAGCATTTCACAAACTCCCTGCCCTTTATTAAAAAACTGACTTTCAACATGACTTTACATTTATTGTGCAATTTTTTAAAAATCTACTCACTGTTATCCATTTGAATAATACCAGATCCACAATATGTAAGCTCCTTCAGGACCTGGATTATTTCATTTTTGACTTTATATCCCCAGCACCCACCCAAAATAGTGCCTGGCATAAAGTAAATGAGTAATAAATGCTTGTTAAAGCAATGAATAAATCTCTTATCCTATGATCTAATAATCCTACGTCACTTCAGAATATATTGCACTTTTCTTACAAAAGCCAAACATTCCTCTAACTGAAAAATTAGGCTTCTAGAAAACTGAACAAAGTCAGGGATGACTAACCCTTTCTGCCGCAATATTTTGCATTTTAGACTAAATATGTCTGTGCTTTTATCAATTTCCCACTTCTACCTTTATACAATTACAAGGTCTTGCTCATAATGAACATAGTTTTTATACATTCCTTCAGTAAGTGAAATTAGCATTCTCACATGAACTGTAAATGCTAAGATGCTAATAACCTCCCTAGGGTTCACTTCTTGCCATAATGCCTTCAAGGATTTCACCACAGTTTAGCGTATTAAAATATCACAATTTATGCTCTTAAGTATAATAAACTCTCTAAAGTCTGATCTATAAGAAGTGCGCATATAAAAAAGATAATGTGCTAAAACATGGTTCTAAAGTGACATGAAGCATCAAGAAACTCGTATTTTTTTAAGGCAGATGATACAGATACTTCTAACAAAGCCTCAAATTCTGAGCTGCCAGACTGAAACCCCCTGACAAGAATCTTTTTTTAAGCCTTCAGAAATAATTTTTAAATAACTTCCACATGCTAATTATTGAACTATCTAGGTGACACAGTAAGTAGAGCACTAGACCTGGAATCAGAAAGACCCGAGTTCAAATCTGAATTCAGGTACTTCCCAGCTATATGACCCTGGGTGAGTCACTTAACTTTTGTTTGCTTCAATTTCCTTGGTTGTAAATGGTGATAATAGAAGCAACTGCCTCCCTGGGTTATTGTGAAAATCAAATAAGATAGTATCTGTAAAGTATTTTGCACAGTACCTGGCACACTTTAAAAGATGCACACACACACACACACACACACACACACACACACACACACACACACACATACATACACACACACCCGGTATAGTCACCAAAGATCATAAAAAATGGAATTCCATGCCTTGTCATAAAATCTCCACATATGGTTCATCCTTAAAACTAATGTCCATTCCATGCCTTACAAACCTCTAGTATAGCCTTAAGACCATATAATCCAAGGTCTGGAAGTCACCCATTAGCTAAGTAGATGTATCCTTCCCCTCTAGAGATTTGGTTGTATATTTGTCTCTCCTATTACTTTAATATGGATTTATTGTTGCCCCTTCTCACTTTACACTCCCATTCCCATACCCCTGTGTGTCTCAATTTATACCAAAAGCTATGTACTGAATAAAGATTTTTAGTGCTGTCAGTATCATTGGCTCATTCCTCTTTATCTGTGGAAATCTCTGAATCTAAAAACAGAAAGAAAAAAACTAACTGCAATGGACAGGGAAAGCAGTTAATTCAATATAATCTGTACCCTAATCTAAGAAGATACCCCCACTGTTTTCAAAACTTCTGTAAGGCTGAGATCTGTTATCAGTGACAGAGAACCAAAGTGTGTGAGGCAGCCAATATCCCAGCTTCTTCTTCCTTCCTGATTCTTAGCCCTGCCCTACCTCCCTCCCCAGAAGCAGCTAAATGACTTAGTACATAGAGAGCTGAGTTCGAATCCAGCTTCAGACACATACTAGCTCTATGACCCTGGGCAAGTCACTTAATTTCTGCCTCAGTTTCCTCAACTGTAAAATCAGAATAATAACAGTACCTACATCCCAGGCTTGCTAGGAAGATCAAATGAGATAACATTTGTACAACACTTAGCACAATTCCTCGCATATGGTAGATGTTTAATAAATGCTTTTTTTATCCTTCCTCCAAGTATAAATCAGAGGAGTGAGTTATTTAGCAACAACACCCATGAACAAAGAATGCAAACCTCAGGTTGAAACAATCACAGTAAACTTCATCCCATGGGATAATAATTACATGAACTGTATTTGATATAAGCACTAACAATTTGATCCTGCTTATCATTTCAGACTAAAAAATGTTTTGCAGGGATCATTTGGATGCTATTTAGGAGCAGAACTTGGGAGATATCCCAGACTTTTTATGCAAAGGTAGGTCACAGAATATTGAGTTTTCTAGAGCCTCACTGCTTGCATGGGCATTTTTGTGACTTCCTGGTGGTTTGTTTAATGAGATCAGAATCCCTGGGAAAGACTTCCCTTTTTGTATGTAGGGAGAATGGAACTCTGAAGAACTCCTCTGGGGTTTTTTTCTGTCCTTGTGCCACAGAAATGACTAAGTGGTGAGTTAGGGTTAGTTACCTTCATTTGGGAAATACCTATGACAGATTTGACTTTCACTGCCTGATGTATCCCCTAGTGATAGGGTCAAAAGACCATTAATAGACCATTGGTCTTCAGATCCTTAGAGGTATAACTGGCCATTGATGCAAAACATCAGTACCAAATCCATAGGGGATCATCACAGTTGCTATATTCAATCAAACAATTAGCCAACAAATGCTAAGTGTCTACAGTGTGCCAGGAAAAATGCTAGGCACTAGGGAATCAGAGACAAAAGTGAAAGTGTCTGTACATTACACACAGATGTAATGATTAGAGGGTAGGATACTAGCAGCTTTGAAGATCAGCAAAAAGGTTTCAGGTAGAAGGTGGTACTTGAGTTAGTATTTGAATAAACTTGGGATTCTGAGAGATGGAAGTGAAGGGTTAATGTGCTCCAGAAAAGGGGGTCAACCAATGCAAAAGCACAGAGACAAGAACTTGGAGCATATATAAGAACAATAGTAAGCTCAGATCAACTAGTCCATGCAGTATATCAGAGGAGTAATAAGGCTAGAAAGGTAGATTGTAGCCAGCCTGTAAAGGTTTTTAAAAACCATGGCCCCAGATTTTGCCTTGGCCCAATGATATCTTCAGTCTCTTCTGACATCACAAAAGGTCCATATTCTCCTGCCTTATTATGCCTGTTCCTGCCATGAACCTCTGTCTATTATCAGTAATAGTGTAGCATAAAATAAAATACTTGGATCACCCAGGTTTGAATCTCAACTCCACTTCTTGTCTGCATTACCTTGAACAAATCATTTTTCTCTGGGTCTTAATTTCCTCATCTGTAATAAGACATTTGAACTCTACATTAGTGACATAAAAGTCAAAAAGAAATGGATCTCTAAAGGTTCTATTTTGACTTAGAAAACCACAAATTCACATTATCTATGTTGTATTGTACTTGTATTCATTTTGCTAAACACTTCTCAATTACATTTTAATCTGCTTCCAGACATAGTCAGGAGTAGTTCGAGGTCTCTACTCTATATTCTATTATTCCTATCTATAGTAGCACAGCACAGGCTTTAACCTAGGTCTTTTGGTTTCAAATGCACGGTTCTTTCCATATACCGTGCTGATATAGTTAGAAAACTGTCTACAATCCTCTCACTTTCATACCTAATGACCCTGCTCAGTCATCAGTCATGCCCATGCCCACACCGTCCTGCCATGCTTAATAAGGTTAATATTTCTGTTACACTTTCCATCATCTTTATCAACAGCTTTATAAAGGATATTAATTAATAAGGCAGGCTGATAACCTGAACAGTCCACTTAGCTAATTGTACTTCAGTAATTAGAAGGATTTGGCCTAGAAACCTCTCCCATTTACTATAATTGACATTTATATGGTGCTTTAAAATTTGCAAAGGACATTCAGGCTTTACAACAAGCTACAAAACAGGTACTATGTTTATTATTATACCCATTTTACAGATGATAAAACTAAGACTTAGGTTCTAAGCTAATAAGTGACTTATTCATCATCACAGAGCTATTGTGTATCAGAACCTCAATCGTCCTAAGTCCAAGTCCAAGATTCTATCCATTATGCCATCCTATCTAATAGAGCAAAATAGAATGCACAGATCTGAGTCAAATGTCTTGATGAAATATTCTGTAAAATTCAACTAGTTTCTTTGTTAAGAAACAAACACCTAGGCAATGCTTGATTTCTTCTCAAAACACCTGCTTGCTGCCATGGTGATAGTACTTTTCCCTAAGCCTCTTTCAGAGCCAGGAGGCAATATTCTAAACCTATTAGGTAAAGAACTCTAGTGCAAGAAAATGTCAAAAATCAATAAGCATCTTTAGAAAGATCTAAGGGAACAATTCAACAAGTATAGAATGGTGGACTCCCATACTCCTGGCTCCCCTGTCACACTGGGGAAGGAGGGCCACACACATTAATATACCACCTTAGCCTGTAGGGTTAATGTTTAATGTAAACTACCAAGTCTAAGCATGAGAGATATGGATATATATGTTTATATTTATGCGTATATGATGCATATATATACACACATATATAGATACATATATAAACACACATATATGTAAATATGTGTATATATGTGTACATATACAGAGGGAAAGATGTTCTTTTGTTGATGTTCTTTGCAAATGTTAAAACAACAAGATGGTCTTTTTTGTCCATAGCTAATCAAGGCAGTATAGAGTCAATAGACCTGGATTCAAGTCTCAAGAAAATCATTCATTCCCCTGTTAAAAATTAAGAAGCAAGATGAAAAGTTTAATATTTTGACTACTTGTCTTACAAGCAGAACTGAAACCAGTTTAGGTAATCACAATCAGAGGCAGACATAGGAGAGTGATATGGGGCTGACAGACAATGTTTCTTCCGCACTGTGAAGCACACACTGGCAGCCTAGGCAGTCGATCAATCAATGTCTAAGTGCCTACTATGTCCCAGGTTTTATGTTAAGCACTATGCTAAGAGACAAAAGACAGTGACTACTCTCAAGGAGCTTATAACTTAATGGGGGAGACAACATGCAAACCAACATATACAGAGGATTCTATATACAAGATAAATAGTGGCTAATTAACAAAGGGGAAAGCACTAGAGATAAAAGGGGCTGGTAAAGGAGGGAGTTTAGCTGGGATTCAAAGGAAGCTAGAAAAGACTGAGCAAATCTAGGGAAGTTCTGTAGGCTAAACAAAGGAAAAAGGACATTTCAGGCAAGGGGCACAGTCAAAGAAAATGCCCTGAGCCAAGAAATGGAATGTGTTATTTGTGGAACAGTCAAGAGACCAGCATAACTGGATCAAAAAGTATACAGAACAAGATAAGAAGATTGGAAAGGTAAGAGGGGACTAGATTATATAAGGCACTGAATGTCAAACAGAACATTTTGCACTTGATCCTGAAGGCAACAGGGAGCCACTGGAGTTTATTGAGGGGAGGTGGTTGACATGATCATGCTCATGCTTTAGAAAAATCACTTTCGTGACTGAGTAGAGGATGGATTGGAGTGGAGAAAGGTTTGAAGCAGGCAGGCATATCAGCAGGTTATGACAATAGTCCAGGTATGAGATGATGAAGGCTTGCATAGGAGTAGGGACAATGTTAGAGAAAAGAAGGGGCATTTTCAAGAGATGTGAAATCAACAGGCCTTGGCAACAGCTTGAATATATGGGTTGACAGGGAGAAGTCAAAGACAACTCCTAGGTTTCAAGTCTGAGGACACATTGAGTTTAAGATGCCGACTGGACATCCAGTTTGAGATGTCTGAAAGGCAGGTGGGGATACAAGATTGGAAGTCAGCAGAAACCAGCCCCACTCCTTCCTACAGCCCCAAGTTCCTAACCCCTCTCCCAACCAGAATACAGTGGCATATGTACAGCACTCCCAGAGCTACTATCCAGAGAATCCCTATCACATCTGCTTCCCTGCAACCTAGCCCAGGGACCAGAATCCCAGGAAGAAACCAGAACCAGCAAAGTAATGGGATAGCCCTAGGCAAGATCAGTGGCAGAGAGGTAATCCATGGCACAGCCCAGTAGCAGAAAGGGCTATCTGCCCTCCCCCAGTAGTTACCTGTTGTAAAATGGGAATTGTTGAAGACTTAAGATCTCTGATCAATATAATAACCACCCCATGATCCCAGAGGACTGATGATAAAGCATGTGATCCAACTTTTGACAGAAAGATGATGGCTTCGAGATGCAGATTGAGACTTAGACTTTTGTACATGGGCAATGAGGGAATTCACTTTGCATGACTATGAATATTTTTATGAGAATTATTTCAGTCAGGGGATGAGGAAGAAGAAATAAATACTTATCAACTGAAAATTAAAGTAAATAAAAAGAAATAAATACTTGTACTATCTACCTCAGAGTGTGGTTAGGAGGAAACTACTTAGCAAAGTGTAAAGCAGTGGTGTTAAATTCAGAGATGGGAACTGCTAAACCATACATGAGAATCCCTAAAAGTTGCGCATTGACTTAGAAAATCAGACATGTTTATATATCTATATCTATATACATACATATATACATATTTACTTATTCATTCATTCGTTTGTTTATTAATACATAAACACATTAAAATCAGAGGAGAACAACATTTTAATCTTGTCCAGGTCACATATGCGACCACACAGGTAGTGTGTCTGACATCTCTGATGTAAAACACCATGTAAGCATGAGCTTAACATGTTACATCCTTAACTAGTGCTCAAAGACTCCCTGAAGTTCTAGGGATCAACCTGAGTAAAGAAGATACACAACCTGCTTATTATCAAAAAGGGGCTGCTCAGACTCATGAGTGGCCATGAAAATTCTTGCAATTTATAGATGTAATTCAGATATCAGATATAGGTCCTTGAGTGCGGTCTTTTGACTGAGCCCAAGTTTTATAGAAGGAATCCTTTTATTTGTTCTGTGAATTTTGGATTCATTCAAAGGGCCCCATTTGAGGACCTAGAAGGTCACATGTGGCCTCAAGGCTGCAGTTTCCCCACCCCTGATTCTAGTCTAACTGACTCATTTGAAAGATAAGTAAACTGGGGCCCAGAGTAGTGACCTGACTTGCCAAATATTATTCAGCTAATTGGGTCATTAAACCTTAGACCCAGAACACCCAAATTCTATTCCTGGATCTTCTAGCCTCGATATCAGTCCCAAACTAATGTCCTTGTGAGGTCTCTGTAGCCAGCTGCCTTATCCTTCAGTTGCTTTTGTGCCTTTCATCTCCCCTGCATTATAAGCAGGATCAAGGCCTTGCACATAGTAGACATACGTTATATATTTGTTTGATGAATGAAACTGAATGAACAATCAAATAGTGTACAGTCAGTCATTTCTTTCAGTGTTTGTAAATCCCCTGAAATAAAGAGCCTCATCTTACTATTACCAGGAGAGAACTTAAAGATGGTGAAGAAGTGACTGGAATAACTGCCCACTACCTGGAATGGAACTGGTCACTCTTTTTCTATTGTGTGAGTCATCAGGAAAAAAAATACTGTCCTTAAGAGTGGGATGAGTTATCCATTGGGTGTGGAGTTGTTCTGAGTTTCCTTTGAAATAAATCTGTATTTCCTTCTTTTTCTTTATTTGTGTTCATTACTAAAGCACTGAGACACTGTATATGGAAAAAAGTGAATAATGGAAAATAATGATGGGCTCATTAGGTGGAGTATTTACTGCAACATATCAAAGATTTACAGATTCATTAATGAGGGTATTCTTTCACATAGCTCAGATCAAAAATTCTCTAGATATTAAGTTCTTAACCTGGAGTCAAGTGATCCATTAATAGATGTCACGGCTTCCATGAACTTAGATGGGGGGGGGAGTCTTTATTTTCACTAACCTCTAAGTGAAATTTAAGATTTCCTTAAATTATTAATTTTGAGCAAAATAATTATCCTGAGAAAGGGTACAGAGCCTTCACCACACTGTCAAAGGGGCCCAAGAAATACACAAAAAGATTAAGAATCCCTGTTCTAAATGATCTTTGACAGTTATTGGGGCCAACATTTGTATTATCCTACGGACAACTTGGTCTGTCTAAACTTAGCCAGGCTTGTCAGTCCGTCATTTGGACACCATAGTTTTGTCCTATTTGAATATTTCATCATGGTGTGGTGGTGACCCTGGACTCTCAAAGGCTTTTCCAGCCAAGTGCAAGCTCTGAAAGATCCTAACAAAGGAGAAAGGTTTCAAATATGGCCCCAATGATGATAAGCATGACTATCAGCTTAAAGAAAGCTTCCATGACACAATGACTAGAGAACTGACCTCAGAGTCAGGAAGGCTTAGCTTCAAGTGCTACTTTTGACTCATTGGTCCTATAACCTTAGGGAAAGAACTTAACCTCTCAGTGCTGTAGGCAATCTCCAAGTCTATGTTGCAGTGAAGGTGCTGACGTGCATGGTAGAAAGAGTATCCTGATCTGAAAGTTCCCCATACCAAGGAAATCATTGGTCTAGGCTACTTATTCTATCTGATTAAAACTTCTAGGATCACTGGGTTGTTTCGAATTTTAGAATATATGTCTATTCTACTGTCTCATACCAAGAATTTTGTATCATAGGGTCACAGACTATTAGCTAGAGGGGACCTTGGGGGCCATCTAGACCAACCCTTCATTCATATTACATGAGAGATAGGTTAAGTGCCTTGGCCAAGGTCACATAGGGAGTAATTGACAGATGCAAAATCTGAACCTAATTCTACTCTATCCTTTATAGATAAATTCCTGGGAAAAGCATCTACAATAGGTATTGCCATGTTTCCTCCTCTCACTGTCTTCTTAACTCCTTACACTCTGGCTTCCAACCTTATCATTCCCCCAAAACTTCTTTCCCCAAAGTCACTAATGATCTCTTGCCAAATACAATGGTCTTTTCTCCCTTCATTCTCCTTGACCCCTCTGAAAACTTTGATACTGTTGATCACTCTCTCCTCCGTGATATTCTCTTCTCTCTAGGTTTTTGAGACAACATTCCCTCCTAGTTTTCCTTCTACCTATCTGACAGCTCCTTCTCTGTCTGCTTTGCTGGATCCTCTTCCCTATCATGCCCTCTGACCAAAAATGTTCAATAGGGTTCTGTCCTGGGGCCTCTTCTCTTCTCCCACTGCCCTAATTAGTTTGCTGATCTCATCAGCTCCCATGTAATTAATTACCATCTCTACTAATGATTCTCAAATCTACCTATCTATACTTTTCTAATTTCTCTGCTTACCCCTAATCTTGAATCTCCAACCACCTTTCACATATCTCAAACTTGATATCCAAGTAGACACCTCAAACTCTGTATGTCTGAAACAGAACTTATTATCTTACCCCCTAAATCCTTCCCTCACTCTTCCCTTCCCTATTACTGTAGAAGGCAACACCATCCTCCCAGTCCCTCATATTCACAACCTAGGATTCACCCTCTTGATTTCTCACTCTCCATATTCAAACTATTGCCAAAGTCTGTCAATTTCACCTTTGCAATATCTCTCAAATACACCCCCTTGTCTCTTCTGACACTGCCACCCTCCTCCCCTCAGTGCAGGCCCTCATCATCATCATTTTTTGCCTTGATTATTGCAATAACCTACTGGTGGGTCTGTCTTATCTTTCCTTACTCCAATACATTCTTTAGCCAGGTAATAAGGTGATTTTCCCAAAACACAGATCCAATCATATCACTCTCCTACCCCATAAACTCCAGAGGCTTCCTGTTGCCTCTAGGAACAAATACAAAATGCTTTGTTTGGCATTCAAAGCCCTTCATAACCTATCCCCCTGCCTCCTACTTTTCCAATCTTCTTACACCTTACTCCTGCACATGATGGAATGACACTGGCCAAACAAAACATTTCATCTCTTGACTCTAGGCATTTTCTCTGGCTGTCCCCCATGCCTGGACTGCTCTCTATCCTCTGATGTGCTTTCTGACCTCTCTGGATTCCTTAAGTTCCAACTGAAATCTCATCCTCTACAAAAAGCCTTACTTAACAACTCAGTTCCAGTGCTTTTCCCTTTTTCATAATTTTCTATTTACCCTATTTAGCTTGCTTTGTATATATTTATTTGCATATTGTCTTTCCCATTATATTGTAAGGGCCTTGAGGACAGACATTGTCCTTTGTCTCTTTTTTGTGTCTCCAGCACTTAGCATAATTCTTAGCATCTAGCAGGTGCTTAATAAGTGTTTATTGTTTGATTGATTGACTTTAACTATCCCATTCAAAAGATATCTCTTAGTTTTGAAAATTCTCCAAAGAGAGACTCCATGGTCTCCTTTAGCAATCTATTACAATTGCTACACAAAAGCAACCATGATTCAAGACAATATGAGATTCCATTTTAAGAGTGGTAGATAGGGAAGAAAAAAAAACAAAGAACTGGAGCAGCTAGGTGGCATAGTGAATAGAATATGGCCCTGGAGTCAGAAGGATCTGAGTTCAAATTTGGCCTCAGACACTTAACACTTACTTTGGGCAAGTCACTTAACCCCAATTGCCCTGCCTTCCCCCCTCAAAAAAAAGTGGTAGATAGGGAGGAGGGGGCAATTCCATGTGTACATTAGCAAAAGAAAATGAAAACTGAAGGGAAGAGATAAGTATAGAAAGGAAGAAAGGGAATTGTAGAACTAAGAGAAAAGATTGCTGGTAAGCATAAAAGGTAGTTTATTTCTTCCAGATCCTAGTGGCTATCACCTGTGGATAATGTTCTATATCCTCCCCAATACTTTCTGCTCTCTTTCAACACCCTGAACTCTGATATCCATGGTGTCATGACATCTGTCTCTTTTCTACCTCACCCATGCATTGAAGTGGTCATACCCTGGTCCTTCTCAACTTCTCTCCTGCACCATCATCAAATGAATCCTCCCCAGGTGTCACAATTCCTAGTTGTGGTTCTGCACACAAGATTGCTATTTAAATGAAATAATATCTGTGGCATTCTTTGCAACTACATAGCTCTTTAAAAGTATAAACTATTTACATGTATCATTTAATTATTATAAATAACAACAATAATTGACATTGATATAGTACTTTAAAATTTGAAAACATCTTATGAATATTAACTTATTTGGACTGTAAAACCACCCTGGTTCTATAGCTGTTATTATCTTCATTTTATAAATGAGGAAACTAAAACTCAGAAAGATAGGATGACTTGGCCCTTTTCACACTACCAGTAAGTAATTATAGGTCAAATTTTCCTTCCTCACCTTCACGACCAAAAATCTAGCTTCTATAAAACCTGAGTGCCCCCTAAAATTGGGATGGGGCAGGGTCAATTTATATTTACATTTTTTCCCTTTCAAATAGATCCCATTTGAAGGAAGAGGTTTATATTCACAAGCAAAGCATATTTGTACTGATGTAGTATTATGTCAATGTACCTTTCATTTCATCATTGTATCTTCCCTTATACACTTAGTAAAATTAAATAGTTCACCCTCATTTCCCTTGTGTTTTGATTTTCTCTAAACATTGAAAAAGAACCAGTCATTAACCAAATTTAATGTTAAGAATTAGCTCACTGTTGAACATTAATCACATGTACACACCTACACTGAGATCATGAAGCACTGTGATCAATTTTTTAATAAATATCCCAGAAATCATATATCACAGTGGAAAATGTTCCATTCAAAGGAGATACCTCGTAAGGAGACAGATATCCATTTCCACTATGTTTGCCAGAGCTCAAAATATTTGGGGGACTCCACTTTTAGAAATGCCTTTCAAAGCTCATAGCATGTTTTTAAATGTCTTCAATCATGACAAAATCTGCATCCCTAGAGATTTGATTTTTGGAAACAAACAAAAATAATTTTATACCAAGTCTGATCAATAAAACTGGGTCATCAAAGTGAAAAATATCTGCTGCTACCCTCAATTGCCAACTATGGCTCATCAAACAAAATGGGGAGCCATCTTTGCTTCTTTCTCCAGTTCAAAACATTGATATGTAAAGCTAAGAATATGAATGGAGCCTAGTGCCCCAAGGCTGTGTAAACTCACTAGTTTCTGCCTTCAGCCCTACTGCTATAATGTGGGAATGGTTAAAGGAGAAACAGATGTACGTCCAAGGCTTCCAGACTGTAGCCCCTTCATTGGTGCTAGCAATGGGGGAGAAAACCTATGCATACATGTATAAAAGAAGGTCCAAAGAGGAAAAATACATTCACAAGAAGTAAATATAGAAAGTTTGGAACAGTAAAAGTGAACTATTTTTCAGTAGAAGAATCTGCAGGAAAAAATGGATTGAGACAAGGAGCCCTATGTGTGTGAGAATATTGAAAGCTTAAATTTCCAGTTCCTGGTTTAGTAGAAGTAAGAACAGGGTTAGGATGAAGAAGTAATAGGTGTTTTGTGATTCAGGATGAATATCAGATTGCACTTGGCAGAGCCACTGGGCTACCTGAGTCCTAGTGCCCTTAGGACAGTGATACCAACACTGGGGAGCTTGAGAGGAGGAATCCTGTTAGACTGCATACTAAACAGCACTAAGTTTTTAATTTTTTTTAAATAACAAGCATTTATTTTCTCTACTGCTCACCTTCAGCCATAGAAAGAAAGGGAGGAAGAAGGAAAGAAAAGTCAAGCAAAGCAAATTCTTTCATTGGTTAATGTCATATTCTGCATTTTAATTCCATCACCTTCCCTAGCAGGAGATGAGTAACATGTTTCATTTTTGATCCTTTGAAATTACATTTGGTCATTACATTGAACAGAGTTCCCAGTTCTTTCAGAATCACTTTTCTTCATAATGTGTTTTTTTTTAATAAATTGTTCTCCTGGTTTTACTCATTTCACTTTTCATTATTTAAATGGCAAGTTCTAAGCTTCCTATATTCCTCATCCTGTAGAGGAAGCTTTAGTAACAGAGGGACTAACTTGCATGGGTACTCAATACATGCTTTCCTCTTATTTCCCTATTGTTGACTCTAGTATTCCTCACCAAGACTATAATTCAACCCTGTTCAAACATCCTACTAAATTCCCTTCTGGTCTAAAGGATTTAACCTTTAAAGCATTGAGGGATATCTGTATGTTTGGGCTTGTGATTCCATTTATCAAGAAGTCTTTTTTTGCCTCTAGTCCTCTGGTACAATTAATAGATTCTTTCCTCACCCATCTCTCCACTCCCCAAGTCCACTTCCCTCTCAATAGGCATTGCTGCCTGCCTTTACCCCAGACTTCCATGGGATAATGGGAAGGTGGGATAGGAAAAATAAGTCATATCTGTTCCCAGCAACTAAATGCTTGTTGTCAAAAAATATCACAGTACTTTGGAAACAACCAAAAATAATTTGGTCTTGACAACAAACAATATAGTTGTTTTGAAAGGACTGTGATATTTTCTTATGTGATTTTAAACTGACTCTAATGGCAAAACAAGAATGTTTTGAATATGATCACTTCTTCAAAACAAGCATTTAGCCTCAAAGGTTCTGATTTTGAAAGGCAATGCTTATTTGGATATGTAAGTTATGGTAAGCCTATCAAAAAATCAGACCCATTATTTTATAATCACAACTCATTTGTGTTTTAACAAAAGTGCCATCTCAGAGACAGACACAAATATACAGCAACTTACGTGCACTGGAATATTCACACATGGACACATAGTCAAATGCACAGTCTCACACATACTCTTTTACAGTCAGGAAATGGTAGAGCAAGAAGGGACCTTAGAAAGCACTTTCTCCAAAGCCCTTGCTTTTTAAATGGGGAAACTAAGATCCCGAGAAGTTAAATGACTTGTGTGAAATCTTATAAATTGTCAATGGGAAGACCAGGTCAAATTCAAGTCACCTGACTTCAAGACTAGTATATTTCTACTGCCAAAGATTGCCTCTCAGAATCTATTCCTGCCCTCCACCTATATGTTTCGATAAGCTCCTTGATTTCCTCCTTCTGCAACTTTCTATGCTTGAAATCCAGAACCATTTAACCTGGGATTCTAGGACCATTCTTATTCTAGACAAAAATATTTAAGAAACACTTGCTTAGTAACTCAGTAGATTAACCTTGGATATGCTTTATTGCTGGTCCTGCTCTTACCTTTTAACTAATTTCAGAAATGGGGCTCTTAACTTTCTTCCTATGTGATCATACCCTTCCATGATTTGTAACTCAATTCTAGGAAATGAGTTATCTCTTGCCATCCCATTATAGACTCTCTCTTGGGTCCTTGCTTGGGACCCTAGTTACTTCAGGGCTGGCTCCTTACCTTTCCTTTAAGGGACTGTAATCTAGTCTTTGAACTCCATTTTCATGGATAAGTTTAGATATTTGCCATTGGAGCTCCATTATGCCATATGCCTGCCTTTCTATCTGTACATCTGCCTGTTTATTGTCTATTCCTAGATCTTCCTAATGCTATCTCCTCATCTGCCTCTGCTTCTTCTTTTGCCACCTACTGAAACCACTCTTTAATGTCTGCCCTACCAAGAGAGGTTCTTCTGATGTCTAAAGCCTAGCCATTCCCAATCTGATGTCCCCTCCAATTGTTGTGACCAAAGCAATGAGATGGCAGTGTGGTACAGTGAAAAGAGCACTGGATTTGGAGCCTGGAATGTTCTCCTTCTTCTTTTCCACCACCTGGCTTCTCTGTCTCCCTTTAAGTCTCATCCTGTCTGTTTCTTGTTTGTAGATAGTTGTTTGCATGCTATCTCCCCCATCTGACTGTTAACTCTTTTCAGGTAAAAACTATGTTAGCCTTTCTTTGAGTCCCTAGCACTTAGTCTAGTGTTTGACACATAGTAGGTGCTTAATAGATGATTGTTGATGACTTTGGAGTCATAGGATGTGAACTGAAATGCAGGCATGACAGTAGATAAAGCACTTGGAGTCAGGAAGACCTGAATACAAATCCTGCCTTACCAGCTGTATAATCCTAGACAAGTCACTGAATCTCTGTGAACCTCTGCTGCTTCTTCTGGAAAATTGGTATAAGAATATTATCAATTTCATGGGGTTGTTGTGATGACCAAATAAGATAACACATGTAAAAGTACTTTGCAATCCTTAAAATACTATTTAAATGTAAGTTATTATCTTGTCTTGTTACCTTGAAAAAGTAAGTCACTTCCCCTTTCTGGGTCTTGATTTTCTCCCCTAAAGACTCCCACCTTTTTGACAATTTCTGCTCCTTCCCCTTTAAGGCCTGAAGTTTTAAATGGGCCTTTTGACTGGAGCTGATTCTATTTCCCTGTAGCAACCCTTAGCCTGAGTCCCAGGTAGCAGTAGAATCATCTTGGAATAACAACATTTCGGTAATATTGGTATCTGAAATGGAAACCAAAGTTGGAATCTTGGAGCTAAACGGCATGGAAAGTATATCACTGTCTGAAGAGGAGGCTAGGTCAAAACCAGGAGAACAATGAGAAGGCAAAGGCAGATGCAGGGTTTCAAGAATCGAGATGGAAGCAGAATATTCAGCTAGAATAAGAGAATTCCAATTTGTCCCACATGTGAATCTGTCAGGCTCCACCCTCCAGCCTTTCCAGAATTCCCTTCACTTAGTGAACTTCTTCTGTTACTACCACCCTCATGGTTGTCCACAGAAATAATAGAATCTACTAAGAAAAGATGGGGGCAGCTAGGTGATGCAGTGGGTAGAGCACAGGGCTTGGAGTCAGGAAGATCTGAGTTCAAATACATTCTCAAACACTTACTAACTGTGTGACCTTGGGCAAGTCATTAATGCCTACTTGCCTCAGTTCTTCATTTTTAAAATGGGGGAATCACTGGAAAAGGAAATGACAAACCACTCCAAAATCTTTGCCAAGAAGACCCCATGGACAAAAGTCTATGAGGTCATATAGGGTCAGACACAACAGAATGACTGAACAATAACAACAAAGGAAAGAGGAGATAGCAATATAGGTAGTGTTCTCTCCCCTTCTACCCAATAAAAGCAGAACTGTGAGATGGCTTCTGTGATTGGGTACCAATGAGGCAGAAGAGGACTCAAGGCTTCAATTCTAGTGCCAAGATTATTTGTCATCTCTCCCCAACGAGTGCTACCACTGCCACCCTCTCGACTAATGTTATTTCTCTCATAGCTTAGTGAACCTATACAACCCTGGCATACCTCTTCTAGTTGACCCATATGTAATAGGGAAGATAAGGCCATAAGATGATTTCTCTACATCATTTCACAGACTTCCCAAGCATTAGTAAACACTTTGAAAGATTTCAGCCATTTCTGTGGAAAATCCCATTGCAAATTCTTTGCAGCAAATTCTTTGGGGAGTGAGATACTCTAGCTAGGTTTGAAATTAGATGCTTAGAAACCATATGTTAAACCACATCAATGGCATCTCATCATTAGTCATCTGTTTTCTGGCACCTAGCAGCACCTTGCTATCCTCATTTGTATGGTAGCAGTACTAATGTTACCTAATTCAGTCTGACATTCTGCATTTCTGTAACCTTTTTTTAATATTCAAAGAAATTAAAACACTTTTCAAACATGAACTGGGTTCCCTATGGCAGAACAAAGGGAAGAAATAAGGATTGTGGCTGCCTAATCTTACCACTCCATGAGACTTTCTAGAACTTTCCAGCTTCCTTTATTTGTGGCCATGTGAACCTTCTCATGCCTAACCTTAAAACTTTGCTTCTGCTTTCTGCTTCTGGCTGCCTCTCTCAGTAACATTTGGTAATTTGGTATTAATGGCATATTTTGAACTGTAATCTCCATTTCACTTACTTGGAATGCATTTTCCTCCCAAACTTCTCTTGCCTTCTGTTCAAACTACAAATAATAATAATTTCCCCAAAAAACTCCCATCTAGATGGTTCTTTTGTGCACACCACATTATTCCCACCTATATTCAACGCCCCCCAAAAACCCAGACTTGGGAACAAAAACAACAAAAAGAAAACCCCAATTTTAAAAGAAAATCAAGCCCCTGTGCTATATTATTTCACCCTCTTTTCTGTGTTTATCATGTTCTAATATGCCATACTTCTTGGCATCAAAGAACATTGCTTTATTGTGACATTTTCAAATGAAAACTACATGACAGTAACAGCTTCCAAAGAGGTCTCATTTACCTTGGCAACATTTATGAGTGGTGGGGGGAAAATACATAAAACCACCTCTTTGAGCAAAACTCTACAATGATTATTTAGCAAACAAGCTCACATATTAGAACGGCAGAGGGGAAGATTGCATCTACAGACTTAAATTACACTTTACGCCCAGGCGCTGCTGAATGGCTTTCTGCAGAGGTTACGTTTAAATTATAGCTCTTGCTAAGCAAACATCTCACGGTTTATGTGTGAATTTGAATTATGCATCTAACAGGCAGCATGTTTATGGGGGGAAAAAAGGCAAGTCGATAGATTGCTAAATTGCCGCTGCATTTGTAAAGGACAAAAATAGCTGTGGTGTAGGACAATGCAAAAGCTTGGAGAGATCCCATTTCCCCTTGAGCAAGAAAATGGCTTGGCATTTCCAGGCCACAGTGAACGGTCAACTTTTGGCTTCACTCCAAGGAGGCATCTGAGAAAGGGCTGTAGTGCTTTCCCTTCCCACCTCCCCCACCCCCTGTTTGACAAGCTATGCTCAGAAGACCTGTTAGGAAAGAGAGTTTGGAATGTGAGTAAAATATAGCTCAGGATTTCAGGTGAATCTTACAAAGTGAGCTCCCAAACAAGCCCTTGGGGTGAAAGAGCAAAGTCTCAGAACCAACAAAGGCTGTTTCTTAAAAGTTTCTTCAAAATTTAAACCCTTAATGGAAAACTGACCACTGGCTACTTGTCACACAAGGATGGTACCAAGTGCAAGCTACCAGACACTTTAGGAAAGGACAGAGATATATGCTCTCCTCAGCTGCTTCCCAGGAAAAAGAAAGAGAAATGCAATTCACAAAGAACCCCAGAAAATGCCCCTCCAAAGGACTGAAGACTCAGAAGGGTTTCATGCTCAACTGAATGATATTTCATAATCTATGTAATCTCATCAATGTGTGTATCACCATCTTCTGGGCTTAATCCCTAGATGTTCCACAGAGGACCAGCCAAAGCCTAGTTATTCTTTGTATTTTAGAGTTCACCAGGGAAGCATTTGAACCCTCCACCTTTCAGTCCTTGCTCAGAACATAATTTGTCCATGGCCTTAATGAAATGCATTATGTTGCTTCTTAAGTATAAGACATCAATGGAAATATACAATAGTTTACTCTCACTTGTATCTCCCCTGTACATTGCCCTTTGAGCCTCCTACAAATTGAATACTTTCGAGACTATGGTGTCCTGAATTATGTGAATATGAAACATCACATAGGTCTTCTTATTGGAAAATAGGCTGAGATAATGAAATGTACTATTTTCCCAAATGCATAGTAGCTCACTCTTTTCCTTCTATCCAGGACTGCATCTAATTCATTGTGGACCTCTCTGGGCTCTGCTCCTGATTTTCTGAATTTCACCAAGGCTTCTCACCCAGGAATTTTGCCACTGTGCTCCAGTATTCTTCTCATGCTCCAAGATCCCTCCGCCTCTACAGTCTTCTCATAGTGAAGCTCCTTCTGCCTCTACCTCTGATTGCCAGGGCCTCCATTTTTAAACCAGCCAAGGCCAGCCATATTCATTTCTTTATTCTTTTCTTCCCAGCTCTCCAGATCTCTTTCACTACCTCTTTCCACTTCCTTTTATATGTTGTCTTTCCCCCATTGACATGTAAGCTTCTTCAGGGCAAGGGACTGCCTTTATTTTTTTGTTCCTATTTATATTCCTGTCACTTAGCACAGTGGCTGACACATATTAAGTCGTTAAAAATCCTTGTTGACTTGACAAAAGTGACTATTGACCTGGAATTGCCTTCCTAAATACAGTTTAGATGCATTAACTGTGTGCCATAAGCTGGATGTTGGGTATTTTTTATACATTTTTTTCCTCTAAGGATTATTAGCATCTTCAATGAATAATGAGGACCTACGTGGTACAGTAGGTAGAGTGCCAGGCCTAGAGTCAGGGAGACTCATCTTCCTAAGTTCAAATCTGGCCTCAGACACTTACTAGCTGTATGACTCTGAACAAGTCATTTAACCCTGTTTGCCTCAGTTTCCTCATCTGTAAATGAACTAGAGAAGGAAATGGCCAACCACTCCAGTATCTCTGCCAAGAAAACCCCAAATGAAGTTACAAGGAGTCAGACACAACTGCAAAATGACTGAGCAGCAACAGCTAAATAAGCATAAATCTCAATGAGGGCCTATAAAGTTCTGGGGTCTGATTCAATAAGCACAGTGTGGTAGTAGTGGTGGTAGTAGTTTTAGTAGTAGTATTATATAGCACTTAAATGTCTGCAAAACTCCTTACAAATATTGTTTCCCTTAATCCTCATGACAATCCCGGGAGGTAAGTAATATTTTTATTCCATTTGACAAAAGAAGAAAATGAGCTAGACAGAGGTTAAATCTGCCCAGGCCCATACAAACAGTAAATACATGAAGCATGGTTTGAGCTTAAATCTCCCTGAATCCAGGCCCCAAAAATATCTTGAGGACCTCACAATCTATGGAGAACTCCTCTTTTATTTGCAACTTGCAAAAGTCATTTCCATTAAGACTTACAACATCTTTGACAAGCACAAATCTTGAGCTTTGCACCTCACTTGACACTAATGAGAGGGCCATGGAACAAAATTATTACTGTAGCTGCATTTGTCTTGGAATTTTAACAAATGTATAATCATATTCTCAACATATGCATTAAAAATTCCCTGTTGGAGGAGAGCTTTTAAGTCTGCATTTTACCATATCCACTCAAATATTTTTGAAAGCAAACAATAAACTGAGTGGGATTTTGTATCATCTAAACTTTTCAGTCTATTGTGACAGCAAAGATGTGAGATGCTATAGAGAATTATTTGCTAAACTCTGCATATTACCTTCTCATATTTTCATTGAAGAAATCCTTAATGTGTATATATGTGGATAAATGTACATATATAATCATGAATCCTGTAGAAAGAAAGTTTGTGTATGTAATCATAGTTTTTGAGGATCAGTAGAAAGCCTTTTTTGGATATTAATATCAGTTGGGATTTTTTTTCCCATTCTTTTGGTATCTTCCCTTCCCTGAGATGCCTTGTGAAGTGATCCCTTGTTGTTTTCAAGATTTTGTTGTCTAAGGTAAGGATTTCCTCAGTGTATACTTTGTTTGGTCCAGTTACTCTTCTCAGCTTTGTCTTTTTAAGTGTCATTTCTACTTCTTCATATAATATTTCAGAGACTGATTTTTCATGGTCCCAATGTGGTGGTCCCTCTGTTACTGATGACAAAAATCAATCATATGAAAACATTGACAAATTTGTCCAATTTTATGTCTATTTGTTGCCCTCCTACCAATGTCATCTATAAATGATTATGGAATGATGTGGCTCATTTGGATCTCATACCAGGCTTTCTTGAGGCAATTTTTCACTTCCACCATTTTTCACTATTTTATAAGACATTACTGCTCATCATTTTCCACCATTTCCTGCCATAATGTTTTAGAAATGATTTTTTTTACCAGACCTGTGATTTTATTGGTATAGGGAGCACCTAGTGCAGAACTTTCTCTATCAATACAGATCTGTACCTTCTCTACAGCTTATAGTCTCAAAGAGTTGCCTGGAATACTTAATCAACAACAAGTATTTATTAAGCACCTACTATGTGTCAGTCACTGTACTGAGTGCTGGGGATATAAATGTAAAAAAATGGTAAAAAATTCTTACTCACAATGAGTTTGCATTTTAATGGGGAAGATCAGTGCATATAAAATATATAAAGTCTTAAAATACACAAAATAGTTAAATGCAAGGTATTTACAAGAAGGAAAAGCATAAACAGCTAAGTGGAAGCACCTTCAAGTAATACTTGAAAAAATCACAAAAGGCTTCAGACAGACCGAGAGGTTGTTGTTGTTTTTTAAATCAGTTTTGTCCTGACTGCTGTTTGTCTCATTTTGTCCAGGATATAAGTATTTACTGGCTAATAGGATTTTTTCCCTTTGGGGATCTTTTGTGTGGCAATTCTCATGTATCAGTTACTTTTCAGGAAATAATGACAATCATAATCAATAAATATGGTTTTTTTTTGCATTTGTCACTTTTGGTATTGTCAGCTTCTTTAAAGAGTTTAGATTGAAACTGTTGTCACTGTTCAGTGTTATCTCATCTTTAGCCTTCCCTCTAATTGATGTTGTGTTTGACCATTGTTGTAACTAGTTAATAGTCTGGCTGTGTCACAGCTAATTCTAATTACTCCTATATTGATAGATAGGATTTTCCTGATTTAAGATATAGTTTAGGGGCAGAGCCAAGATGGCGGGGTAGAAGCTGGAAATTCCATGACCTCCCCCCACAACCACCTCAAAATATGACTCTAAATGAATTTTAGAGTTACAGAATGCACAAAGTGACAGACAGCAACAAATCTCTCACTGAAGGGAGCCTGGAAGGCTGACAGGAAGGGTTCATTGCAGCGTGCTGGGAGCCAGGAGTAGTCCCTCATGAGGTGTGCAGTTTTGGCCCCAGGGAGGCAGTAGTGTCCAGAACAGACTCCAGGAGATTGAATCAACAGCAACTGTGGCAGTTTCCAGACTTTTCAACCCATAAACACCAAAAAGAAAGTAAAAATGTCAGCAGGGAACTCTGTTGGAAAGGAAGAGTGCAGTCTGGCCCCTGCCCGCAGGGTGAGAAGTGTTGGAGGCAGGGCAGTTGCAGTGTCTGCCATGTGGCTGCCTCAGGAGCCCCTGGCCTACAGATCGTAATGGGACCAAGTGACCATTCAGAGGGTAATAGCTCTTGCTTTGACCTGCTTGGATCTGGGTTGCTTTCTTGGGCAGTGGCCTAGGGTGAGAAACACCATTTTGCCAGTGTGATGTCTATAGAGAGGGCACCATCCTCAGACCTCTGACAACATTCCTGAAAACCCCAGCAATTTGGGACAAAACTCTCCTCTCTGGAAGCAGAGTTATACCATGGCAAAGAGCTCAAAAGTCAAGTAATCGAATGGTAACATGAGCAAGCAAAGGAAGCAAATCTAGCACAGCAATCCAAATTTAGATTCCTTTTTGGGGGACAAAAAGGATCAAAGCATGGAATTGGAGAAAGACATTGAAGTCAGAACTACTGCACCAAAAGCTTCCAAGGAAAATATGAATTGGTTACAAGGAGGAGTTCAAGAAGGATTCTAAAAATCAAGTGAGAGAAGTAGAGGAAAAACTATAAGGAAAAAAAAACTATAAGGAAGAAATATAAGATTGTGCAAGAAAATCAGGAAAAGAAAGTTAACAACCTGACTGAATAAAATAATACCGGAAAAAACAGACTAACTCAAATGGCAAAAGAGGCCCAAAAAGCCAATGAGAAGAAGAATGCCTTAAAAAGCTGAATTTGCCAGATGGAAAAGGAATTTCAAAAACTCACTGAAGAAAATAATTCCTTCAGAATTAGATTAAATGGAAGCTAATGACTTTATGAGAAACCAAGATACTATAAAACAGATCCAAACAAATGAAAAAATAGAGGGCAATGTGAAATATCTCACTGAAAAAACCACTGACCTGGAAAATAGATCCAGGAGAGATAATTTGAAAACTATTGGGCTACCTGAAAGCCATGATCATAAAAGGAACCCAGAAATCATCCTTCAAGAAATTCTCAAGGAAAATTGCCCTGATATTTTGGAACCAGAGGGCAAAACAGAAATGGAAAGAATTCACCGATGGCCTCTTGAAAAAGATCCCCAAAAAAAACTCCTAGGAATATTGTAGCCAAATTCCAGAGTTTACAGGTCAAGGAGAAAATATTACAAGCAGCCAGGAAGAAACAATTTGAATACTGTAGAAACACAATCAGGATAACACAAGATCTAATAGCTTTCACATTAAGGGATCAAAGGGCTTGGAATATATTCTGGAGGTCAAAAGAGATAGCACTAACTACCCAGCAAAACTGAATATAATGTTTCAGGGGAAAATATGGTCATTCAATGAAATAGAGGACTTTCAAGCATTCTTTTTTTTTTTTTTTTTTTTTTTAAAAGCAATTGGGGTTAAGTAACTTGCTCAAGGTTACACGGCTAGGTTTTTGTTTGTGCGGATTAAGTGTTGGAGGCCGGCTCCGAACTCAGGTCCTTCTGATTCCAGGGCCGGCGCTCTATTCACTGCGCCACCTAGCCGCCCCCACTTTCAAGCATTCTTGATGAAAAAAACAGAGTTGAGTAGAAAATTTGACTTTCAAATACCAGAAGCAAGAGAAGGATGAGAAGGTAAAGAGGGAAAAGAAACTATAAGGAACTTATTAAAATTGAACTATTTACATTTACATACATGGTAAAATGATAATTGTAACTCATGAGACTTTTCTCAGTATGAACATAATTGAAGAGAATATATATGTATACATACATATATATGTTTCTATAGGAGGGTATATGTGTGTATAAATACACATGTGAGTATGTGTATATGTATACATAGACAGAGGGCACAGGATCAATTGAATAGGAAGGGATGACATCTAAAAAATTAAAAATTAAGAGGTGAGAGGGGAATATAATAAAAGGAGATAGGGAGAGATAGAATAGGGTAAATTACCTCATATAAAAGAGGAAAGACAAAACTGTTACAATGGAGGGGAAGAACAGGAAGGCAAAAGGGAATGGGTCAAACTTACTCTCATTGAATTTGACTCAAGGAGGGAACAACATACACACTCAATTGGGTGTCTTACCCTACAGGAAAGTAGGAGGGAAGGGGATAAGAGGGGGGATGAGAGAAGAGAGGGCAGACGGAGTGGGAAGAGTAGTTAGAAGTATATACTTTTGAAAAGGGACAGGATCAAAGTAGAAAACAGAATAAGTAGGGGGCAGGATAAGATGGAGGGAAATAGAGTCATTCTTTCATAATATATCTACTATGGAAATGTTTTTCATAACTACACATGTATAACTTATTTTGAATCACTTTGCCTCCCAGTAGGGGTGGATGACAAGGGAAGAAGGGAAAGAATCTTGAAATCAAAGTTTTAAAATCAAATGTTAAAATATATACATATTATTATTTTTTTTACATGCAACTGGGAAATAAGATATACAGGCACCGGGGTATAGAAATCCATCTTGTCCTACTAGAAAGTCAGAGGAGGGATGGGGGAGGATATAAGAGAGGGCAGATTGGTGGAAGGGGTATTCAATAGAATCACTTTGTGGGGTGGGGGGGGGAGGAGAAAGACAAGGAGAAAATTTGTAACTCAAAATCTTGTGGAAATGGATGTTGAAAACTAAAAATAAACAAACAAAAAATAATAATAAGACATAGTTTATTTCATTTTGTCTTATGTTGTTCAATGCTCATCCTAGCTAGGCATGGCATTTTAGTCCTTGTTGTTGGAGGGAGAGAGTCCTGAGGTTGGTGGATCATTTTAGTTCAGGATTTCTGAACTGAAGGAAAAATAAAGCAGATCGGATGCCTTCACTAAGTCTTGTAGAATATGGTAAGCCTCAGGATCAGAAGTCCACCAGGATACCTAAGAAGAGAAAAACTGGTCCAGTTGAGAAAAAAATAGTAGGTTAAATCTTCTATGCCAATCAATATTAAGATCAGGCATGTGAGTAGATGTTGAACTTCCCACTTATGTGAGATAGGGAGACTTATTCTTAAAAAAAAAATGCTCACTGTGCCCCACACTTTCTCCCTCTTCCTGGATGAAAGCATTAATAATACCTAGTCATGAAGCTTCTAAGTAGTCTATAAGCCTTTAACCTTTCAAAGGATTCTCAAAACTGAGTCATATTTTCAAGGCTATTTCTCTCCTCTTCTATGCTCATTTTTTTGCATAAAAGTCATCGAATTTAATGAAAAACCCTGTGAGTAGGGATTTCATTCTTATATTTGTATACTCAGTACAAAGCACATTACTTGGTACATACTAATCATTTAATAAATACGTGATAATTGACTGAACAAGGTATATGCTTTGTTTGGAGGATTAGGTCCAGTCTTTATAGAATTTCTCTATATTTTTATCTTCTGAAATATATTAGTTTATAAGATGCAATTATTTTTATATTCTTTTTTGCATATTCTCATATGAGCTCAATAAGATGAATGACTAAATGTTGCATGGAATAATGTTTCCTATTGCCTTGAGCACATAATGAAATCAACTCCATCATTTCCTGTACTTACTTTTCCAAGGAGAAAAATCTGTGAATGACCCTTACCATATACCTTCAAGTTCTTTCAGTAGGATGTCAATTCCTTGAATGATCATGACAAATTTGGTTGGCCACAGAAGTTCATCAGTATTGTACACCAGTTCCATAACAACATGATTACATGTATTCTGGATAATGGACAATGCTCTCACACTGTCCCAATCACCAATGGAGTAAAGTAGGTCTGTATGCTTTCCCGATGGTTTTTAGTATGATGTTTGTAATGATGTTGTCAGATGCCTTCAACAAGGATAAAAATTACATCAAAGTCAGCTATTGCACTGACAGTAAATTATTTAATTTGAAAAAACTACAAGCCAAGACTAAAGCAGAAAGAGAGTTGGTACACAACTTTTTATTCACAGATGATTGTGCACTCAATGCAGCCTCTGAGGTTGAGATACACAGGGATGGATTAATTCTCTGCTGCTTGTGCTAATTTTTGACCCCACAAGAAACCAAGAAAACCAAGGTTCTCCACCAGTCAACACCACACCATCCACACTTGTTACCACTGGTTATAGCAAATGGAGAAATTTTGAATGCTGTGGATAAGTTCACTTACCTTGCCAGTATACTTTCCAGGGATGTACATACAGAAGATGAGGTTGATACCTGCATTGACAGAGCTATATCAGTGTTTGGGAGACTCTGAAGGAAAGTGTGGGAGAGAAGAGGTATTAGAACTGATGACCAAACTAGATGTGTACAGAGCAATTGTGCTGACCTCATTGCTGTATGCCTGTGAAACCTGAACAGTAAATCAGCATCCTGCCAGGAAACAGAATTACTTCCAATTGTCTTAGGAAAATTCTGAAGATCACCTGACAAGATACAGTACTGAACACTGAGGTCCTTTCTCAAGCTGAGCTGCCAAGTATTCAAACTCCCCTGGAAAGAGTACAGTTCCAACGGGCTGGCCATATAGTTCAAATGCCAAACATTTATTTGCCTAAAAGGCTATTTCATGGAGAGCTCACACAAGGCAAGTACTCATAAGAGTTCAGAAGAAGAGATACAAGGACACTGTCAAGGTTTTTCTGAAGAACTTTGAAACTGATTGTGAGACATGGGAGATACTGGCACAGGACCACCCAGCATGGCATGCCTGTATCAAAGAAGGTGCTGTGCTCTAAGAGCAAAGCAGAATTTCAGTAGTTCAAAAGAAATGTGAGATACACAAATTTAGAGACATCTCCACTCCAAAAATGTTCATATGGACTATTTGGAGTCAAGCTGTGGTAGAGCCTCAGGAGCTCCTCTTGGTCTGATCAGTCACAGTCAGACATACTATACCTTGACCCAGACATAGTAATGTATTTTTTGGTCCTATTTGAGCATAAAGGACAACAACAACAAAAAATCAATTCTTTAGTCATTTTATTAAGATTTCACATTTACAGTGCCTGCAGTTAATGTTTAAAGACAATCTAAAAACTATAAATAGAACAGATTGCCAATAAGCACAAAATTGGGCTAGCCCCATTAAAAATAGAATACCCACTAACAATCCTTCCTCCTCTTTAAATATCCTGAGTTAAGACTACTCTCACACTACACAATGATGATGGAAGAACTCTATTATGAAAGGTTTACTACTGTCCACAACCTAATTGCTGAATAGGGTTCTGCATAAATATTGCCCATGGTGCTGACAAGGGCAAATCCATGCTAACTATTCCCAGTTCAGGGAAAATATACAGACTGTAAGGCCTCTTTTTCTGCCTCATCCCACACTGTTGACAGATACATTCCTAAATCATTGAAATTGAACATGTGTAAGCAAGGCATGCAATCCAATTACAGTCTCTAGTGCTCTGTTTTAATTCTACCATTGAATGGATGTATAATAACAGTGTGCAGGCATATTTGGAAACATCAAAGAATCTGTGATATCAGTGTGAGTATTTGTTCACAATACAAATCAAAATCCCTCCAAACCTTAATAGAATAGCATATTGTTTCATGAATTGGTTGGGTAAACAAATTCATAATCACCAAATTTGGCTAGATTTGTTTTCAGATGACAGAGACACAGTCTATAACCCCTCCCATATTAAAAGCTATTCCAACTTCTTAGGACCGCCCATGGCATGAGTTTAAGCACTTAGAATTAAGGAAAACATTGGACACAGTAATAGCAATATTGTGAGATTATCAACTGGGAAAGATTTAGCTATTATTATCAAGACAATGATCCAAGACAGTTCCAAAGGAAACATGATGAAAAATGCTATCTACCTCAAGAGAGACAACTGATAAACTCTGACTGCAGATTGAAGCATAATTTTTAAACTTTATTTGTGTTTCTTGCTTTTTATTGTTGGGTTTGGTTTGGTTTGTTCATTTGTTTTGCAATATGGCTAATAAGGAAATATGTTTTGCATGACTTCACATGTATAATTGATATCCTGTTTGCTTTCTCAATAGGTAGGAGAGAGCAGGAGGGAGAGAATTTGGAAATCAAAAAATATTTAAAGAAATGTTAAAAAAACAAATGAATAAATAAAAGAAAAGGGATTCAAGGTTAATTTTACACTGTAAGAGTCATAATAGAACTCTCATATATGTGCAGAGGTATGGATTATTATTATTAATATGACATTTGGATAGGATATTAAATTATATGGCCTCTATATTAGATATTCCAGTTAAAACCCTATGATTATCCAATCTAACAAACATTTATTAATCACCTACTGTGTGCCAGGCATTGTGATAAGTGCTGGGGATACAATTAATTAATAAAGAAAGACAGTCCCTTCCCCCAAGGGCTCACAATCTAACGGGAGGAGAAAACACAAAAAGGAGGCAGGAAAGCAGGGGTGGGAGGAAACCAGAGGGCATTCAGGGGAAGGGCATCTTGCTCCACGTAGCTGAAATCAAGAAGAGAAGCAAATGCAGACTAGAGTGAGCTGAAAGTCTCTCTTTTCTTTCCTCCTAAGAAGGTATTGAGAGAAATTTGGTACTCTTATCTTCTAGCCCTCCAATCAGAGGAGGAAGTGGTTGGGAAAGATAGTGTCATTCAAGGTCTGAACTGCCAGCATGAAGATGAGATTAGAAGGGGTAAGCTTATTATCCAAGAGAGAATTGTCTACATGAAAGTCTTACATGTCTCCATACTTTTTAGCCAAGAATACAGTAATGAGGAGTCTTGCCAATAGCCAGAACCCCTGAGCATTGGGCAGATTCCAATATGATATAGGAGTAATGAAACAAAGTTGATACAAGCTAATATATCTGTTGTTCCACTCCCTCTACCAAGCATTCCATCCCTCTACCATTCACAATGCAGACTATAAGAACTAGGTAAGATAGAGAAGATTTTCCTGGTCATTATTTATGTCAGTTCCTTCTAAGGATCCAGGATTTATCAGAAAAGACTCTGGGCATGAGTATTTCAAGAAAAGTATTATTAGAGTAAGATATACCTCCTCTTGCATCCATTCTAGGCTCCCAGATGCCCTGAGGGCTACATAATAATAAGACTTTCTCTAGTAAGACCTGCCACCTCCTATCTCTTCTGCTTCTGAAATGGACCAGGACACCTTATATCCAACTAACTAGGCTTCTGGTCACTTTCTACCCATGGCTGACTTGTGGAATGGCAGAATATACCACCTCTTCATTTTTGCTAGGCTTCTTGACATGCCCAATGGCTAAAATCTGGTAAGGACCTGATCTTGATTAGCTTCAGGTAGGGGAGACAGGACATAGCACTTCCTGTTTCCTCAATAAACTCTCAGAGGTATTGAAAGTCCCACTTTAGCCTGGGTGAAGGACCAAGGCATACAACCTTCTGCCTCCTTCAAAGACTCCCCAGAGTCACGAAACCAAGAGACTTGCTGTTAGTCAAACCTGGGACCCTGAAGCCTTTTGATGTACACTCTTTCATTCGCATGTATATCAATCCTCCCTACCACATATAAACACACACGATATCTCACCACAGATCTATCTGTCCATTCCAGTCTCCTCTGAAATACCTGCTCCAGCACTGGCCCTGGAGTCAGGAGGACCTGAGTTCAAATCCAGCCTCAGAAACTTAACATGTACTAGCTGTGTGACCTTGGGCAAGTCACTTAACTGCAATTGCCCTGTTTCATCCCCACCAAAAAAGAAAAAAGAAATACCTGCTCCATAATTGACAAAATTTCTTTCATATTTCAACACTTCCTCTTCTGTTCCTTTCATATTTTAGCATTGATTGAACCCTGGATCACTCAAAATGACATTGAATTCCCTTCCATCACTTTCACTTTCATCAGAATTAGAATGAGCCTTGCTCCCCATTGCTTTTTCCAGATTCTCTCTCTACCACTTTCACTCAGCAACCTTTTTTCTTTTGAGGTTCACACAATCCAAATTTATCTCTCCATCCAGCTTCTTATAGCCTTTATCTACCAAACAGAAAACATTTGCCCTTTTTTTCTAAGTGAGTCTAGTGTCTGGTTCACAGTTTTTTTTTCTACGCCAGTTCCTGTCCTTGCTATGAGACTCCAATATACATGTTGCTGTTTTTTTCAAACACTTTCAGATTCCTCAGCTTCCTCAGCTCCTATGAACTACGCCTCCATTGCATCTCACATACACATATGGATGGTCACACCCTAGATCTTGCCATCACCCACAAGGGTTCTGTTTCTATGTTCGATATTATGATATTCTTTAATCTGATTATAATTTTTAATCTTTCCATTTCTTCCTATGTCTCACTCCTCCTAAACTGAAACATATATCCTCACTGTTACCTCCAATCACCCCATGCCATAGTACTATTCCTAAACTGGCTAAATTCCCCTCTTTTCTCAGTCTTGACATTTTGATGAACTCTGTGAAATCCACGCCATCTTTTCCCTCCAATCTCTTGTTCTCATTCCCACTACTTATCATGCCTTGCAACCTCAGACCTGGTTTATCACCATCTGCCTCTTTTCCTTCTACTTACACACTACTAAATAGAAACAGAGGAAATTGCAAAACTTTGCTGATTGGAGCCACTAAAAATATATTCTATTTAATCTCAACTGGGCCTTGACTACAGCAAAAAAAATATTACTATTCCACCCTGAGTCCCTATACCACTCACCACAGTAGCTGTTGCAAATGTCCTCTTCTTTCCTCAAGTCTCCTATATCACCCATATTCCACATTCTCAACTGAGGACCTTACCTCATACTCTTTTGAAAAAATAAGGTTATTTGGTGAAAGCTCCCAGTTTTACCTTCCTCATTTCACATCTCTCTAACATCATCACCCACCTTGCTTGCCAAGGCTAATCCATTGATCTCATCCCCTTCCATATTTTCCAGAAGATTATAATCACTACTATCTCTTCTCTTCTCTATCTCTCTTTCCCCATTCTTTCTTCCCTTTCCTTTTCCCTCCCTTTTTCTCTCCCTCTTTCATCAACCTATTTCCCTGCTCACTAAAGTAAACCTAAGTTTTCCTTATCTTTAAAACACCTTTACTAGACCTTAGTATAACTACTAAGATATCATTCTATATCTCTCCTGCTCCTTCTCAACTAAATTCCTTTAAAAAGCTAACTGTGGGGGCGGAGCCAAGATGGCGGAGTAGAAACAGCTCATCCAAGCCACTCTGCCCCCAGATTCCCCCCAAACTATGTAAAAGAGGACTCTGAACAACTTCTGGAGCCCCAGCACCCACAGAACAACACAGAGAAGCTAACCTCCCACTGAGGAAAACCCAGCAGCCCTGCAGGAAGGACCAGCGCAGCGGTCTGGGACCTGGCAGCACACAGCACGCAGAGTGCAGGCAAGCCGAGCCCAGGTCCGCGTGAGCCGAGGTTTTTGCCCCAGGGCGGCAGGGCCAGCAGCCGGCTGGAGGAACCCCAGAACACCAGCAGCTGTGGAGATTCCAGAATTATCAACATAGACATGCCTAGGACAAAGTAAGAGGTTAGTGTCCTATGGACTTTGGGACCAGTATTTGGGGAATGCGTCGGCTCCCTCCCCTGGGGACTAGAAGCCACTGAGGAGACATGCCATTTTGTAGTTTTCAGAGGCAGCTCCAGCTCCTGGCCTGCATGCTAACTGTAGGGAGATCCAGCGATCAGTCTTGGGGGGTAATCGCTGTTGCTTTAACCTCCCTGGATCTGGATTGTGATCTGGGGTGGAAGTCGTGGGTGGGTTTACAGCTTGCCAGAAACAGAAGTTGCCCCCCCCCCCACGTTCAGGATGAAAATTCCTCTATCTGTCCTTAAAGCCATAGTGTGGCAACAAGCCCAAAAGTCAAGTAATTAAGTGGCAACATGCCAAGGCAAAGGAAACAGAAAAATGCAACCCTAGACTCCTATTTTGGGGGCATAGAGCGGGAAAAGGACTGTGAGGTCAGAAGTCCTGCTCCAAAAGCCCCAGGGGAAAACATGAGCGGGTTGCAGGCCATAGAGGACCTTAAGAAGGACTTTAAAAATCAAATAAGAGAAGTGGAGGAAAAATTGGAAAGAGAAATGAGAAGGATGCAGGAAAAGTATGAAATGAGGGTCAACAGCCTGACTGAGGAAAACAACACCTTAAAAAATAGACTAACTCAAATGGCAAAGGAGGCCCAAAGGGCAATGAGGAGAAGAATGCCTTAAAAAGTCGAATTTGCCAGATGGAAAAAGAATCTCAAAAGTTCACTGAGGAGATTCATTCCTTCAGAGTTAGACTGGAGCAAATGGAAGCTAATGACTTTATGAGAAATCAAGATGCTGTTAAGCAGATCCAAACAAATGAAAGATTAAAAGGCAATGTGAAATATCTCATGGGAAAAACCACTGACCTGGAAAATAGATCCAGGAGAGACAATTTAAAAATTATTGGACTACCCAAAAGCCATGATCAAAGAAAGAACCTAGAAATCACCCTTCAAGAAATTCTCAAGGAAAATTGCCCTGATGTTTTAGATGCAGAGGGCAAAATAGAGGTTGAAAGAATCTACCAATCACCTCCTGAAAAAGATCCCAAAAAGAAAACTCCCAGGAATATTATAGCCAGGTTCCAGGATCCTCAGATCAAGGAGAAAATACTACAAGCAGCCAGGAAGAAACAATTTCAATATTGTGGAAACACAATCAGAATAGCCCAGGACCTGGCAGCTTCTACACTGAGGGATTGAAGGGCATGGAATATGATATTCCAGAGGGCAAAAGAACTGGGATTGAACCCCAGGGTCACCTACCCAGCAAAACTGAGTATTTTGTTTCAGGGGAAAATATGGTCATTCAGTGGAATAGAGGACTTTCAAGCATTCTTGAGGAAAAAACCAGAATTGAATAGAAATTTTGACATCCAGACACAAGAAGGAAGAGATGCCTGAGAAGGTAATCAGGGAAAAGAAATCAAAAGGAACTTATCAAAGTTGAACTATTTACATTCCTATATGGAAAAGCAATAACTGTGACTGATGATACCTTTCTCACTATGAAAATAATGGAAGAAGGGTGTGTGGTCATATGAATACATATGTGAACATGTGTGTATATGGTTACAGTTATATATGGATAGAGGGCATAGGTTGAATTTGTTGGGAAGGGAGAATACTCAAGGGATGAAATTATGAGGTGAGAGAGGAAAGTGGCAAGAGGAGATGGGGAGAGACAGGGTAGGGTAAACTATCTCATGTAGAAGAAGCAAGGGGAAGTGGTTGCAAGGGAGGAGGAGAATAGGAAGGCAAAAAAGGCAAAACCACATTCTCATTGAATTTGGTTCAGGGAGAGAATGACATACATACTAAATGGGATATCTCAACCTGCAGCAGAATAGGGGGAAGGGGGATGAGAGGAGGGATGATGGATGGGAGGGCATCCTTGGGGGGAGGGGAGGTTGGAAGTACCCACTATAGAAGAGGGACAGGATCATGTAGGGAATGGACCAGGTGGGGGGTGGGATGAGTGGGATGGAATTATAAGCAGCCCTGTACAATATATCTACTAGGATAATGTTTTGCATAGCTAGACATGTACAACATATACTGAATTACTTATCTCCCCAGAGGGAATGGGTGACAAGGGAGGAAGGAAATGGATCTGAAATTCGAGGTCTTAACATTAAATGTTTCAAATATATATAAATGCTATTAATACTCTTTTGCTTATAATTGGGAGACAAGATGTGCAGGCATTGGGACATGAAG
The DNA here is from genome assembly GCA_011680675.1 of Gymnobelideus leadbeateri. Classification (NCBI taxonomy): domain Eukaryota; kingdom Metazoa; phylum Chordata; class Mammalia; order Diprotodontia; family Petauridae; genus Gymnobelideus; species Gymnobelideus leadbeateri. The sequence continues at coordinate 76,928 of WOXC01010560.1, forward strand.
ATTCACCTTCCTCTAATGGAAAAGTCGAAGAGAGTATGGGAGAAGGTATGGGAGAGAGCAGATTGGAGGAAGCAATATCTTGTGGGACTGCTATTCTGGGAGGTTGGGTAGGGGAATAACGGGGGGAAAATGATTGTAACTCAAAATCTGGCAGAAATGAATGATGTAAAACAGAAGTTAATAAAGCATTTGTTTAAAAAAAATAAATTAAACATCAACCAAAATATATATATATAAAAGCTGACTGTGCTCAGCCTCCACTTCTCTCTCATTCACTTCTAAATTCTGCTATCCAGCTTCTGACCTCATCAATCAATTTAAAGTGCTCTTACCAAATTAATAATCTTAGTTGATGAACCTAATGACTTTTTCTTAATATTCATCCTTCTTGAGTTTTGTCTAGAATTTTAAACCATTGACACCCTTCTCCTCCTGAATACTGTCCTCTTTTTCTATCTTTTCCTGTCTCAGCTCTCCTCTCACCCTTCTGATGGCTCCTTCATAGTCCCTTTTGCTGGATATTTATCCATGAATTTCTCACTAATTGTGGGGACCCTCAAGTCTCTGTCCTAAATCTTCCAAATTCAGATCATATTGGCTATTGAGTAATTGAAACCAGGTTACTCTCCATCCTTCTTCAAGGAGTTCAGCACCTGGACCACTGTCTCTTCCTCCCCAAACCATCATTCTAGGGAACTTCAACATCTATGTTAATGCTCCCATAAACTCCAAAATTCTAAAACTGAAATCATATGAATTATTCTTATGCTCTTCTATCTACCTTAGCCACTCAAAGAAATGGCCACACCCTGGATTTCACCATTACCCATAGTTTCTCTACTTAATTGATAAAAAAAAATCAAGTGTTAGCCTATTTGACCATAACCTTGTATCATTTCATCTCTCCTTTTTCCTTTTGTGCCACAAAATTCCAATCTTCAACAAGTCACTGAGACAGAGCTTTGAGTATGATCGATCAATTTATTAGGAAGATCAAGGTCCCTAATCATTGAGTCCAAAACCTTGGTCAGGGACCCCAATACTAAAGAGATGAGAAGTTTTATAGACCTTGGAAAATCCCTGTGATGTCCCTTAGTTTTGGGGAGATTCCTTCAGAAGCATGAAAACTACCATAACTCTCTAATCTTCAGACACTGGGAAGCTCCCATGCTAAGCTAAGGGCAATTTCCATCAATAATAGCCACTTTGTCAACAGGTTTCTCACAGGTCATTAGCTATAGGTCATCAGTTACATGCTATCAACTGCCAGTTATCTCAGCAAGGGCTTTCCAAAGGTCATAAGAACCTGTCGACTACATCTCAAGACCTTCTACAGGTAGTAAGACCATAGTGTTTGACCAACAATATTCTAGAGTTCTAGAAACTTGCGGGTTTTTTTAAGGTAGTTGAGGTTAAGTGACTTGCCCAAGGTCCCACAGCTAGTAAATGTCCAGTGTTTGAGGCCAGATTTGAACTCAAGTCCAACTGACTTTAAGGCTGGTGGTTACTGCACCACCTAAGTGCCCCTGAAGTTGTGATTTTGGAGAAAAAGTCACAAGGGAGAAGGCAGCAGTGATTCACAGGATACAAAGGAAAATAAACCTTATTTTAAACACTACACTGGTTGGGGGGGATTGCTAGTACAGCAATTATATTCTTATAATAGACATAACTAATAGTATGAATCTAGCTGATAAATCAAATATAATTAATATAATCATCAATACATGGTAGATTAATTAATCATAACTCTTATCCTAATAGCATTAACTAACACAAATAACTCAAACTTAATCCTATTTGCTTAATTCACTAATACAATGATTGATACCCATCAAATCACAATGAACTAAATAAATGCTGATTTAATTGAGCAGGGGTATCAAAATTATCTTCATAGCCTCACCCCTCCTAAATCTATTCTTAGTTCTCATTGAAAACTTCAGTACTTTTTGGGACCATTACCTCTGCTATAATTCCATTTTTCTGCCTTCCCAATTTCAATCCTGCAATTAACCAATTAAACTCCACACTGCTGAATGTTGGGGTTTTTTATCTTTAGCATGGAACTAAAAGGAGTCATATAGTGTGTTGATGGTGTACACTCCAAATTTATATTATCCAACTTCAGTTGACTCTCACTGTGGCAAGGCAATTCTTTTATCCCTCCTGAATTGCTTTCATATCTCACTCTCCACAAAGACTATTCCAAAATTCCAAACCTTGTATTTTCTCTTTAATTCTTCCTCCCTCTTATTTATTTGCCTCATACTTTATTGAGAAAATTTAAACTATTTGCCATTAGTTCCTCTTTTGCGTTTTTGGGAGATTCCTTCAGAAACATTAAAACGACCATAATCAGGGGGCTAGGTGGCGCAGTGAATAGAGCCGGCCCTGGAGTCAGAAGGACCTGAGTTTGGAGCCGGCCTCAGACACTTAATCCACACAAACAAAAAACCTAGCCGTGTAACCTTGGGCAAGTTACTTAACCCCAATTGCCCTAAAGGGGCGGCTAGGTGGCACAGTGAGTAAGAGCGCCGGTCTCGGAGTTGGGATGTCCCAAGATCAAATCCGGCCTCAGAAAATGAGCACCCACACATAAATAATGACTAGCCGTGTAACCTTGAGCAAGTTACTTAACCCCAATTGCTTCAAAAAAAAATGACCATAATTGGTTAATCTTCTTAAAGCTCTTTTGATGCCATCCCCCAATACTTCCTTCTTTCCTCCAGTCTCTGATAATGAAGTGACCTTTTTCCTTGCCAAAGCCAAACCCTTTAAACCTTTTATTATATCCCCATCTGGTCTTCTCTGGCATACTGCCCCCATTATGATCTCCTCCTCCTCCTCCTCCTCTTCTCCTCCTCCCACCCCCCCCACACACACACACACAGAGCTAGTTTCTGAGGTAGGAATCTATCCCATGTCTTCCTGATTCTAAGCCTACGCAGTATATTGGGCAGTCTCTACCTTAGTTCAGTCCTTCAAGACCTTTCACCTGCACTGTGCAAAAGCCTTCCAATTTGTCTAGAATTCTACAATTAAAGAGATAAGGGAGAGATCATGAATCTAAACTAGCCAACCCCACTTACACACTATGATTCAAAGCTCTAAACTTCCAAAAAAGGTAAAAGTAATAAAGGGTAGTTTGGTATCATGGACACGTTTTAGCCCAAAGGCAGTGGTGAAGAGTGAAGAAAATCACCTGATTCTGGAAATAAGAATGGTAGCTTTTGGTTAGAATAGGAAAGACCGGGGCAGAGCCAAGATGGCGGAGTAGAAACAGCACTTCTAAGGCACTCTCATCCACACCACTTCCAAACCATGTAAAAGGTGGACTCTGAACAACTTCTGGAGGTCCAGCACCCACAGAACAACACAGAGAAGCTAACCTCCCACTTAGGACAGATCAGCAGCTCTGCAGGGAGCGGCCAGTGCAATGCTCTGGGAGCTGAGCCAAGGCCCGTCTGAGCCATGGTTTTAGCCCCAGGGTGGCTGAGCCAGCAGCCGGCTGGAGGGACCCCAGAACACCAGCAGCTGTGGTGATTCCAGAATTATCAACACAGATATGTCTAGGACGAAGTGAGAGGTTAGTGCCCTATGAACTTTGGGACCAATATTTGGGGAACGAGTCAGGCTTCTTCCCCTGTGGGTGAGAAACAGCTGAGGAGATGCAGCACAGAGGCCATTTTGCAGCTTCAGTGGCAGCTTCAGCTCCTGGCCTGCGAACTGTAGGGAGATCCAGTGATCAGTCTTGGGGCGTAATTGCTCTTGCTTTAACCTCCCTGGATCTGGATTGTGGTCTGGGGTGGAGGCTGTGGAATGGGTATCCAGCTTGCCAGAGCGGATGGAGGCTTCACAGAGGCCACCCAACTAAGAGCTCCGGAAGTTGTGAAGACCCCAACGTTTGGGACGGAAGCTCCCCTGTCTGGTTGCAGAGTCCTACTGTGGCAACAAGCCCAAAAGTCTAGTAAGTGAGTGGCAATATGCCTAGGCAAAGGAAACAAAATAAACAGAAAAATTCAACATTAGACTCCTATTTTGGGGGCAAAGAGGATCAAAGCATAGAACAGGAGGAGGACTGTGAGGTCAGAAATCCTGCACCAAAAGCCCCAAATGAAAATATGAGCAGGTTACAGGCCATAGAGGACCTTAAGAAGGACTTTAAAAATCAAATAAGAGAAGTGGAGGAAAAATTGGGAAGAGAAATGAGGATGCAGGAAAAGTATGAAATGAGAGTCAACAGCCTGAATGAGGAAAATAACACCTTAAAAACAGACTAACTCAAATGGCAAAGGAGGCTCAAAAGGGCAATGAGGAGAAGAATGCCTTAAAAACCCGAATTTGCCAGATGGAAAAAAGAATCTCAAAAGCTCACTGAGGAGATTCATTCCTTCAGAGTTAGACTGGAGCAAATGGAAGCTGGTGATTTTATGAGAAACCAAGATGCTGTTAAACAGATCCAAACAAATGAAACAATAGAAGGCAATGTGAAATATCTCATGGGAAAAACCACTGACCTGGAAAATAGATCCAGGAGAGATCATTTAAAAATTATTGGACTACCTGAAAGCCATGATCAAAGAAAGAACCTAGAAATCATCCCTCAAGAAATTCTCAAGGAAAATTGCCCTGATATTTTAGACCCAGAGGGGGGAAATAGAGGTTGAAAGAATTCACCATTCACCTCCTGAAAAAGATTCCAAAAAGAAAACTCCTAGGAATATTATAGCCAGGTTCCAGAATTCCCAGATCAAGGAGAAAATACTAGAAGAAGCCAGGAAGAAATAATTTCAATGTTGTGGAAACACAATCAAAATTGCACAGGACCTGGCAGCTTCTACACTGAGGGATTGAAGGGCATGGAATATGATACTCCAGAGGGCAAAAGAGATGGGAATGAACCCAAGAGTCACCTACCCAGCAAAACTGAGTATTTTGTTTCAGGGGAAAATATGGTCATTCAGTGGAATAGAGGACTTTCAAGCATTCCTGAGGAAAAAACCAGAATTGAATAGAAAATTTGACATCCAGACACAAGAAGCAAGAGATGCCTGAGAAGGTAATCAGGGAAAAGAAATCAAAAGGAACTTATCAAAGTTGAACTATTTACATTCCTATATGGAAAAACAATAACTGTGACTGATGAAACCTTTCTCAGTATGAAAATAATTGAAGAAGGGTATATGGGCATATGAATACATATGTGAATTGTGTATATATGTTTACAGGTATACATGGATAGAGGGCACAGGTCGAATTTGGTGGGAAGGGAAGATACTTAAGGGGTGAAGTTAAGAGGTGAGAGAGGGATATGGCAAGAGGAGATGGGGAAAGACAGGGTAGGATAAACTATCTCATGTAGAAGAGGCAAGGGGAAGTGATTGCAGGGGAGGGGAAGAACAGGAAGGCAAAAAGGCAAAACCATATTCTCATTGAATTTGGCTCAGGGAGAGAATGACATACATACTAAATGGTATATCTCACCCTGCAGGAGAGTAAGGGGAAGGGGGATAAGAGGGGGGATGATGGAGGGGAGGGCATTCTGGGGGAAGTTGGAAGTACCCACTTTCGAAGAGGGATAGGATCAAAGTAGGGATTGGACCAGGTGGGAGGTGGGATGGGTGGGAGGGAAATATAAGTAGTCTTTTACAATATATCTACTATGGTAATGTTTTGCATAGCTATACATGTACAACACATACTGAATTGCTTATCTTCCCAGAGAGAGTGGGTGACAAGGGAGGAAGGGAATGGATCTGAAATTCGAAGTTTTAAAATTAAATGTTTCAAATGTATATAAATACTATTATTAATACTATTTTTCATGTAATTGGGAGATAAGATATGCAGGCATTGGGTCACAGAGATTCACCTTGCCCTAATGGTAAAGTCAAAGGGGGTATGGGAGAAGATAAGGGAGAGAGCAGATCGGATGAGGGGATATCTTGTGGGGTTGCTATTCTGGGGTGGTGGGTAGGGGAAAAATGGGGAAAAAATTTTAACTCAAAATATGGCAGAAATGAATGATGTAAACCAGAATTTAATAAAGCATTTGTTTAATTGAAAAAAAAAAAAGAAAGTTGACCTGGAGGACTTTGGTTTAAGTTCTGCACTGATGGAGGGTGTTTCTTTCCTCTGGAAGTTTCATACATCAGTGATATATACCTCAGTGAAATTTTAAGTCCATTCTTTATATGCCAATAAAGAAGAATAAAAAAAAGAATAGGAAAGACCATCAACTTAAGGTTATTATCAAAACATCAGGACATTACTAGAACTGGCATTGTCTCTCTCCACACCAAAACATCCTTCAAACAGCTGGCAAAGTGAGTTTACTTAAGCACAGAAGTGACTGTCACTCAATAAATTCCAGGAGTGACAGACTAGAGGTTCAATCATTCAATCTAACAATAATCATTTATTAAGTAACTAATATATGGCAGCAAAATGAGTAGAATCAAAAGAGCAATTTATACTATGATTACAGTAATATAAAGGAAAACAACTTGGAAGATTTAACTTTGGTCAATTCAATAACCAAATAGTGTTTAAAAAGCCAGTCATGAAACTTGAAAAATTCATCCAGGCACTTACATTGATTGACTCACTGAGGTCTTAAAAGAGATGCTCAGGATCAAATATAAACTTCTCCATTTAACTTTTAAAGCCCTTCATAACCTGGCCACAACTTATCTTTCCAGCTCCGTTATACATTATTGCCCTTTCTGAACTTTATGATCAGGCCAAACTGGCCATCCTTCTTTGGATCATACTCGGCATTCTTTCTCCCATCTCTGTGCCTTTGCACTGGCTATCCCCCATACCTGCAATGAACTCCTTGTACACCTCTAATTTATAGAATTTCTCTCCTCTTTTGGGATACAGCACCATCTCCTTGAAGACTTTCCTATCACATTTAACTACTAGTGCCCTCCCTCCCAATCTTGAATTTAACTTTTTGTATGCATTTATTATTCTTATATTATTCTATACATTCTTGTTTATATCCCTGTTTTCTTCTCCATTAGAATGTAAATTTTGTGGTAGGTAGGTGGTGCAGTGAATAGAGCATTGGCCCTGGAGTCAGGAGGACCTGAGTTCAAATCCACCCTCAGACACTTGACATACTTACTAGCCATGTGACCTTGGGCAAGTCATTTAACCCCAATTGCCCTGTCCTGCCCCCTCCAAAAAGAAAAGAAAGAAAAAAAACAATGTAAGTTTCTTGAGAATAGGGTTTTTTATCTTTTTTTGAAGGGATGAAGGCAGAGCAATTGGGGTTAAGTGACTTTCCCAAAGTCACACAGCTAGTAAGTGTGAAGTGTCTGAGGCCAGATTTGAACTCAGGTCCTCCTGACTCCAGAGCTGATGCCCTACTCACTATGCCACCTAGCTGCCCCAGGTTTATATTTTTGTATCTGTATCCCCAGTACCTAGCATACAATCAGTACTTAATAAATGCATGTTGCTTGATTGCTTGCACCTCTGGTCCATCACTCTCTGAAAGAGGCTGAAAGTATGCTTTATCATCAGACTTCGGAGGTTATGACTGGTCATTGCATTCAAAGTGTTAATTCTTTTGTAGTCTTTTTTTCACACTATTGTAGTGTATATATATAAAATATTCTTCTGGCTCAGTTCTAAGAAAATCAAATATTGATTTTATTTTTTATATTTGATTCCATTGTGTAATTGATTCTATTCTCTAACTGCCTAAGCCATGTTTCTAAGTTCAGAAGTTCAGTTTTCTTCTCTAAGCTAAGTTGTCCCCTAAATCACCTCACTTTAAAGAGATACATTATCTCTACACATCTTACTGCCCACGCACAATTGAGGGAGACTTGTTATCTTGCTAATGAGCCTTGCATGCTCATGTACAAATAAGGAAGATCTGTTATCTCACTAACAAGCCTTTCAAGATGCAGGTGGACACCAGAAAGTCTGTTATCTGCAACACTGGCTATCCCTCAGGAAGGTTTGGTCTATTAACACTGTGACACTAACTAGCCATGCAGGTGAACCTTACCTGTGAACTTTCCAGAGCAACAAGATGGAAGGAAAGGTTGTTGCTAGCCCTGCATCCTACACTTCCCTCCAATCATTCTGTTTTTCATCATCTATGATACTTCAGACTTTGAAACCAATCGTGTTATTTTCCATCTGTGATACTTTCTGCTCTTTGCTCTCCTGGACTTCCCCAAACTATATGAATGCTAGTAAACCCTATCTCATGGTGTCTTGGCAGGCCAAGGAGCCAAGAGAACCATTTTATTGGTAATTGCTGACCTTACCAATAAATTGAATATGCTTGGAACTTTGTGCCTCAGTTTACCTTAATTTCAATCATGACGATTCATTTCAGACTGCATCATTCCATTTAAGCTTTCCCAAGTTCCTCTGAATCCATTATTTTAATCAATTCTTATGGCACAAAAAATATTCAATTACATTCATATACCATAATTTTTTCAACCATTTTCCAATTGAAAGGAATCTACTTTGTTTCCAATTCTTTGCTACAAAAGTGTTGGTAAAATTATTTTTGTAAATATGGGTCTTTTACCTCACTTTTTTTTTGTCTCTTTGGAGTAAATGCGTAATTGTGGTATCAATAGCTCAAAAGCCAGTCACAGAACTTTAGAAAATTCATCTGTGAACTTAGATTTAACAACTCAGTTCTTATAAAAGAAATGTTTACTAAAGAGTTTCAATCTATGTGTGTTATTTCACCAAATTTCATTTCGTTTTAAGTATTAGTACAAGGACAATTGGACTTTGGGGAAACGCAAGGAAATATTGTGTCCATTGTTTTTGTTGGTATTGATGCTGCTGATGATAGTACTGTTTTTCCAGGGGGGTATCTGATATTTTAATATCAATATTCTTATCCTGAAATCCAAGACCCTCCAGAATCTGACTCTAGCCAAGTTTCCCAGCCTTATTTAATGTTGTTCCACTTAATGTAACCTCAGACAAATTGGTTGAAACTCAAAGAACTTGGATCTGCTCTCACCATTACTCCTCTCTGTACATTCTCCACAGAAAGCCCCCTGTGCCTGATCCAAATCCCTTTACCTTCCCATCTATTGAAATCTTTCTCTTCCCACAAAGACTATGTCAGATGTTACTCCCTCTAGGGAAAATTCCCTAATCCTCCCAGATAAAATTGTTTTCCCCATTCTAAAATTATCTTAGGAGGACTTAGAAGTTCAACAATTCAATTCACTTCAATAAGCATTTATTGAGTGCCTGCTATGGGTTAGGCACTGAGAATGCAAAGACAAAAAACTAAACAGAACCTGGTCTCAGGGAGTTTACATTCTATTATAGGAATAAAACATGAATAAGACTACAATATCAGAACAAGATGAGATCTGGCAAAGATGTCTATAAATATTTGAGGATGGAGAGAGAACTAATGATTTGGGAGGATCAGGGAGGCAACTAAGTTAAAGATCAAAGAGAAGAGGATGCATTCTAGACATTTGTGACAGCTTAAGTAAATGCAGAGACAAGAAGTGGCTTGTCAAGTTTGGAAAACAACTATTAGAGGTTGGCTGGAACATAGAGTGCATTAAGGGAAATGATAAAGAACAAGGGCAGAAAGGTAGGTTAGTTAGTGGTGAAGCTCTCTATCATCTTGTATCAGGTTTGGTTTTGTACACTTTTATCCACCAGTAAATTATAAGGCTTCTGAGTATAAAGCTTGTGTCCTTGGTTATTTTTAGGACAGCCTCACCAAGCTACTTGATGAGATCAGAAATAAAGCCCTCTGAATAGGCTCCCAAAGTGGGTAATACTGCTCCCCTGAGGAGGTGGGTTGCTGGAATGATGGGGGGTAGTGGCAATAGTAGCCTTGGGTGCAATTGTGGGGCATTGAATAAATATAAGGGGGTAATGTAAGCATAAGGAAAGAATAGAAGAAAATTAGGAAAAATCAAGTTGTATGTATTTCACGTGTTGTGTAACAGAGTTAAAGTGTTTTACAGAGTGATTACATTATTTTCCAAATAAACACACAAAATGCAAGTTATAACTTGATTCAGTGGTCTGGTCAAGTCCAAGAACAGATCTTAACAAGTGTTGGCAGGCCAGCATGATCACATTGCGGGGTAGTCCAGCATGCATCAGCAGGAATATGTGTGTGTGTAAATGACTTGTTTACAATATGATACTATATGGTTACATGATGCAATATTGTGTCATCACAATTTCAATGCAGGAAAAAAGCACAAGTTCACATTAAATTTAAGATGTGTCATTTTTTTAATTTACATTTTTTAAATGACATATATTTCCAAAAAAAAACAATAAAGGGTTAAAGAAAGTAGATTTCCAGGGGGCACTGAATAGTTTTGCTTTGTTTTTTCAAAGAGGTAGTAGGTCAAATAAGTTTGGGAACCTCTACCCTAGAAATTTGAACCTTTTCATTTCTGGAATTTCTGCTCAGGGAACCCACTATTTTCATTGGTGCCTGTCTCTCCCCATCTATTTCAGGAAAGTCAGACATACTTCATTTCACTACTTACTCTCCAGCCATCTTCTCAAAAACCTCTCCAATGGTCTTGCAAATGCAGAAAGCACATAGTCTTCTCCTCCACCCCAAGCTCTAGAACCACAATCAAATCAACTTCCACATTGTTCCTAGAATGGGTAAAGTCATTTTATAGAACAAAGTATCCCTCCCTGGCCAATATTCCCCAAATCTTTTGTGAACTTATTTTAGAATTTAGGCACCTTTATGACAAAGATCATCTTTGCTTCTGTATTTTTATCCTCAGAACTTAGCACGGTGCTTAACATTTAAAATAGGAAATGTATAAGCAATGCCTTTTCATTCACTTTTTTTTTTCATCTTTGTTAACCTTAAATGGTAGAGGAAACTGCTCCGTTGAGTTCCTGATCTGGCTGGTCACCTGAAGCAGCCGATAATTTGTAACCTAGCTATCCAGTGTGTACTGGGCTCATTACAAGGAGAGCGTGACCTCTCTTGTAAGGTTGGGCTCCCTGCACGCATATCCCTTGGCTTATCATGCCCACCCTGGTATTTCTAGGGTAAGTTCTATATTTGGCTCTAAAATAGGTTTTCTCCTAAAAAAAAGAAAAAAAGTTGAGTACTGGATAGCTGGTTTATTCCTACTCAATTAAAGCCATGATGGGCCCAAAAAAGATACTACTCTTTGCAGAATGACCAGAAAAGAAATCAGTAGCTTACCGATTACTACTAGGATAGTCATCTTGGTTTTCAAAATTTAAACCTCATTAGAGCATATAAAAGTCCCTGCAAAGCCTCTTCTCATTTTGCCTCTGCACTGAACATTTTCCCAGTCAAACTTGATCTACCTCCTCTTTTTACAAATGAGGAAATTGAGGCCCAAGGAGGTTAAGTAATTTAAGATCATAGTGTGGAAAAACTAAATTCAGGGTGATGAGGATTTATTCAATCATTTTAAAAGTATGGAATACTATTGTGCCGTAAAAATTGATGAAGGACTTGATTTCAGAGAAACATGGGAAGACTTGTATGAACTGACACAAAGTGAAGTGAGCAGACCCAGGAGAACAATTTATATAGTTACAATAATATTGTAAAGATAATTTATTCCTTTCTTTTCCCTTTTTTTTCTTGGGACATGGTGGAAATTATTTCTTTTTCTTGCCTTCTCAAAGAGTAGGGAATGCCATGGGGGAAGAGAGAATCTGGAATGGAAACTAAACTAAAATTGAATTTTCAAAAAAGGAAAATGTGTAGACCTGAAGTACAACTTCAAGGATGTATTTCTCTCCAAACCACACACAAAGATGTTAGGGTTTATGTGAGCAATCACATTTTAATTGCATTCTAAAATAGAGGGATCAGACATAGAGCTAGTTGTCAATCATATTATCAATGCTAAGTAGGTACTATGTAACCCTCTCTGTATACCAGAGTGTTTGTGTAAATTGTAGAAGAGAGCAGAAATGTCGCAGCTCGACTATAAATCTGGAAACAAATGCTTCCAGGGCCAAAATCCAAGCTTTGTCTTCGCTGGACACAACAGGAAAATGGGGAGACAAGAATCAAATTGTTCTAGGCTCTGAATGTGGATCGGGAAAAGAAATTAGTAAGAAGGCAGTGATACTGCTAACCTAGAATTAACACAGTTTTCTTTCATAAAAAGTTTTATGAACACTTAAATCAAAGATTTACCCAGAAAGATGGAATAGAGGACAGCAAGAAGACTAGTGAAGCATTTCTGATAAGGCAGTTGAAGAACATGAGCGACTAATAAACATCAGTTGCTTGAGTCTCCTAATTCAGATTTTAAGAAAAGCCTTTCAGTCTCATGGCTGTCAATGTAGCTATGAATGAATCACCTTTCTCGAAGTATGATACCCTTTGAGAAAATTAACTTTACTGGCCAGTAAACTCAGGCTTGCAGGTCTACTGCCCCCTTGGGGTGCAAAACCACAAATCCATTTACATAAAGAACACCAGAAACTGGAAGAAGATAAGGGACTTCCAGCACAGACTCTTATGGGCATTTGTTTTCTCTAGCTTCCTGGTTGGAAGCTCCTTGGTTTGAACTGAGTCTACTCATAATAATTGTGCTTGATGGAGAGTAAACTCAAAGGTAAATGGGGAAGAAGTCAATTGGCCTCTCATTTTGCAGCTTCATTGTTTATTGATTCATGCTTCATGTCAAATATAATTATTGGGTATTATCTGATGCCCCACATGAAACAAAAGATCCAGAGATGTATCCTGGTGTTTGTTTAAGCTGGAAAAAAAACAGTGCACAAACCTAAGCTGTCACTTTTTAGCACTGGGAAAAAAAGTCAGACAATTATACCTGTATAATTATGAATTCAATCTCAGTTTTCATACTCTAGAGCACAGGCTCCAGAACACAATTCAAATAGCAATGCTGCTATTTGCAAGAGGTATTGTTTTTTCTCTCCCTCAAACGTGCCATTGGTGTGATTTGTGTATATGTGTTTGTGTGTGTGCATTTTTTGTAAATGGAGTAGTTGCAGCTAAAAAATAAAAATGATACCTCAGGAGTGAGTAGTACCTATCCAAAGAACTCAATTCCATTCCAGAAAGATTTCTGATGTATCCACTGTGTTCTGACTACTGCATTGGATGCCTTAAGAGATATAAGAGAAGCAAGAGAATTTTTTTCTTTTAAGAAATGAGCCTATAAGCAAGTATATTATTACATATACTTGACTAGACTGTAAAGAACACTGCAGAGGAGGACCAGACAAACTGCAAGGTAAGGGTTAAGTACAGAAAAATTTCTTGAAGGATCTCAGTTGTGTGCCCACATAGTACAGTAGGAAAAGTGCTGGATAGGGAATCAGGAAAAAACTCAAGTCCCAGTTCTTATCACTTACTAACAAAACTGGTTTGGAGGTTGTTTGTTTTTGAAGTTTCAATGACTCTGGAAATCTTGACCCACTGAAGAAATTATGAGCTCTGATTAACATATTACTGTAATGAGAAGCAGAATTGCTCCAGCATGTTAGAAATTCCACACTGGGAATGAACTATCGCTACCTAACTTTGAACCAAGTCAAATATCATGAAAAGTTAAGAAATGTTTTTTCCAAGAAATTGAAATAAACATGCTTCAATGACCTAGAAGTTTGTCTGATTTAGACCCTATTGAAAGCCTATGTGTTATGTATTCATCATGACTAAACTAGGGGTTGGCTAGGTGGAACAGTGAATAGATACTAGTCAGGAGTCAGGAGGACCTGAGTTCAAATTCACTCTCAGATGCTTGACATAAAAACTAGCCATGTGACCTTGGGCAAGTCATTTAACCCCAACTGCCCTCCAAAGAGCAAAAAAAAAAAAAAATCATGACTAAATTTGGAAAAATTGGGCTAGTCCTCAAAGATATACTTATCCATTGTGATTACCTGCAGATCCATCATGCATTAAAGAATATGTCAAAATCTTGTGAATCTAGTGCCAAATCATGTGAAAACAAGTCAGTACAGCAAAAAGGCATGTGTGGAAAGTTCTTGAGATGCAAAAAGTCATTTGTTGTATAAATCAATTTAATTTTACTTTGTCCCAAGTAATTTGTACATCATTGCAGCACTATGCAAAGTAGGATTTATTGCTTTGAGAGGAGATGACTACCATCATGAAAGTCTTCAGAGGTTCAATAGTCACTTCTTGGAGATGTAGATGAGAGCATTTCAGCTCAATTATTTACAGGAATAACTACAATGATGTGCAGATTACTTGGGATAAAGTAAAATAGACAGGTCTCTAAAGTTCTAGTCCAGGAGTAGAGAACCTGCAGTCAAGGCTGCATATGGCCTTCTAGGTCTTTGGGTGCAGCCTTTTGACTGAGTCCAATTTTGCAGAACAAATCCTTTTATTAAGGGTATTTGTTCTAAGAAATTTAGATCCATTCAGAGGGCCACACTTGAGGACCACATGTGGCCTCAGGGTTGCAGGTTCCCCACCCCTATTCTAATCTATACTCTGTTAATACATAGAATTTATAATATATAGCTGTGATGGTAACTATAGGTTTTCAAAAGCTATTGCCAAAAAATTAAAAGTTCTAACACATCCTACCAAGGTGGCAAGTTTTGAGTATAGATTTGGCCACAGACCAGGCCACTAATCCATATGATACAATCCTAGTTATAAGTAGAGAGGCTTATCACTAGAAGGCTGGCCATTAGGTGATTTTTTTTGACAGTACAATAAAACATAAAACCAAAATTGTGATCTTAACCTCTGGAAAAAGCAGCCATGTCAACAATATCATAGGGTTGTTTTTTTTAAAGATCTAAAATATGTAATATTAACGTTATATTATCATTATCCAGTTTAAAGGAAGTAGTTGATTTGAATATACGGAGTTGGGTATTTCACTCTTTGGTGGACAATGAGCAGCACCCTTTATGCAATGGCATAAAGGGTAAAGAATCATACATATGGGAAGGTAGTATTGAATAGATCAAGATTAAAAGTAGAATAGATAAGATAGGTCTAGTAGATGCAGAGCATTGAATTCCAAGTTGAAGAGACTGGATTAGAAACCACCACCACCACCAACAACAAATAAACACTTGAGGTCATTGATCTTCACAGAAGCGGGGGAAAACATGATTATTACAGTGCTTAGAAAAAATTCATCTGACTTTTTAAGCATCAACAAGTCTTGCTCCTAATGAGAATATCAATAGTCCTCCATTGCCACTCATCCTTGTATTATTTCTATAATATCTATAGATATCATCAGCATTTGGCTTTACCCAAGTATCCAAAATACTAGTATAATCACCAAGGAGAAGTTGTGGATGAGTTCAGGCTCTGATTGCATTGGTCAGTGCTATGACAGTATTGTAAGGATAACCACATCGGTGCAGTTGCACTCACTTCCCCTCACCTTTTGGTGTTAGGTTTTTAGAAATGTAAGCAGGAAGTGCCTAAGTCCTTCAATGGAAGTCCCAGCTTTTATTCAAAGCCCACAGACTTTGCAAGTTCATCATTTGTTTTACAAAAGAAACAGAAAATGAGTCTAGGCTTCTGTGGGGTCAGGGACTTAACAGTTTGGCTCATGTTTTCTATTGTACCAGTCACTGATCTGCTTCTCTGTGGCTCCCAGCTCAGTTTTGCTGAGCAAAGAAATATCTCTTCTCTTTGAAAATGAAAATCCTTTTCCTTTTTTTACAAATTATACACATAGCAACCAGTTGAAAATTCATATTGATGGCTACTAGGATTTATAGGCACATTTTAGGTAACAGACATTGAGAAATAAGACAGAGAGCCTGAAACCCCTTCCCACTGACAGTTAAAAGGAAGCCTCTGCAGGGTGAGGGCAAAACAGAAAATTAAAGAATCGTTGGCAGCAGGAGAATTGGCCTTTCCCTGGGTGGATAGAGAAAGGGCAACAAGGCGATGTTAGCCAAGCTGAGGTCCCTCACCAGAACTTTGGCCTGCCACTTCAATATGCATGCTGTCGTCTTGTTCATTCCAATTTCCATCAGTCCACTGTGGCTTCTCAGTCCTCTGTACTGCTACCCATATGTCCCATCCTCACGCCAACACAATCCTGCTCCACTGTCTTAGCCTCAGGTGAAAAATATTCAATTATGGCTCTCTTGTTGCTTTATCAGGTAACTCATCAACCATCACTGGAAAAAGACTAAATGATCACTTGTGAGGAATATTAGCATATTTCCTGGTAGTTAGCAGGTGTTCAATAAATGCTTATTGATTGATTGAGTATAGTCTGGCAGAGAGAAAAAAAATGACCTTTAATAAAATAGAAGACTTTCTAGTATTTCTGTTTAAAAAACTGGAGCTGTCAAATCTTTGAAATGCAAACACAAAAGAGAAAAGAAACCTTTAAAAGGTCAATACATTTAATAAATTAGAAAGGGGGGGAATAATCAAAAGGGAGGATGAAAAGGAGAGAAAGAAAGTGTAAGAACTAATGATTGAGATGTAAGCTGGGTAAAAAGAGGACCAGAGGAATGGGATTAGAGCACTTCAATTATAGATTAATAATGACTAGCCCACATTTTCCCCACTTTCTTTTTCTTTGTAAAGAGAGAGATGAGAACAGGAAAAAGAAGAAGAAATAATAAGATATGATGGAGGGGGGAACACAACAAACTTCAGAGTGGTAATTAGTCACTTCATTAGTCATTAGGCATTTTATAAATCCCAGAGCTGTCATTGCTACCATCCCCCACAGGCTCCTACTCTCCTTTTAACCTGCCTTCGACCTCAATCCTCTGCCAAATTTTGCAAAACTAAACCAAAGGGAAATGAGATTAATTTTTAGTCAAGTCAATAATATTTACTTACTGTTCACTATGTGGAGAGCTCTACATCATATGTGATGGAAATATGTTTTGGGATTTTGGGGGGGAGAGGGCAAGGCAAGGCAATTGGGGTTAGGTGACTTGCCCAAGGTCACACAGCTAATTGTCAAGTGTCTGAGGTTGGATTTGAACTCAGGTCCTCCTGACTTCAGGGCCAACGTTTTATTTACTGTGCCAACTCAAAGCCCTGGAAATGTGTTTTTAAAAACACTCTTCTATCCCCATTTCCAACATCTACTTATGCTGCAGGATGCCTAGAAAGTCATTTACCCTCTCTGTGCTTCCATCTTCTCATTTCTTTTTGTTTGTTTGTTTTGGGGACCTGAGGGAGGCCCAATTGGGTTTGAGTGCCTTACCTAGGGTCACACAGCTAACAAGAGTCTGAGGTCTTCCTGACTCCAAGGCCAGTGCCATTTCCTCTTTTCTACAGTTGAGATAATAGGACTCAAAGCATTTCTGAAAGAAAAGTTCTTGCTGAATTTCAAAATGCCATGTAATATACATACACCTACATATTTATATCCATCCCTAGAATGTTAGTCCTTGAAACCAGAGACAAGCCATTGTTTGGTGCTTGCTTATTTGTATCTTAGTATACTGAATGGTTAATGCAATGCTTTACACAAAGCTAACACTATTTTATTGAATCGAATTATTGAATTGACAAAATGTTTGTTGAATTGAAAATACTCGTGAGTTATTGTTATAGATGAGGAAACAGAAGCCCAGAGAATGTCTGACTTGCCTATGGTCAGACATCTGTCCAGTAGCAGAGCCAAGAAGGGAGAGCAGTTCTTCTGAAATCCAGTTCAAAATGCCTTCTGCCATGTTACACTGACTCAGTGCCTGAGCTCCTTTAGGCCTGATTTCCCTTTGGTGAGGGCATATGAACTGAGGCTTATTTTCAGGATGTGATAAAACAGCCTTTCAAACCATCCTTTGATTATCTTTCCAGGATTACCCATCACAAACTGAAGCTCAGAGTTGGCAGTCATCCAACAAACTGAACATTTGTAAAGAACCAATTTGGGTAGTTTAATATCCCCAAACCTGCTTTTTTTTTAATTACCAGAATCTGCCAAATCAAAATAAGGCTTTCATATATTGAACCTGAATTCCCCATTTCATCATAGCTTTGTAAAGCCAACCAATCATTCAAGTGTGGCATTCATGAGACCAAGGCTGATGGTTGGATTCCCATATAGGACAGTTGGCTTGGCTCTGTTCTAGGACCATATACACCATACCTCCTGACCCAGGCAGTCTCTCCAAAAATGTGTGTCACTGGTCAAAAAAGGGAATGGATGAAAGAATACGGCACAGATTAAATCACATTTGAAGTCATCCAGTATTGATCCAATGATCAGTAGCAACAACCTCTTATCTAAAGGGCAGTAAATTTTTGCTATAATAAAATTCATTCATTTTAATAAACACTTGAATAATATTAATAATGTGCTATATTATTCAGTTCAACAAATGTTTTTAGGACCTCTTATATGCAAGATCATATATTTTGCACTGGTGAGATGAAAATTTAAAAAAAAACAGTTCTAGTCTTCAAAGAGCTGACAATCAATCACTAGAATATAACTCCTTGTGAGTAGGGATGGTTCTGTTCTTTGTATTTACCCTCCCAGAACTTAGCACAATGCCTGGCATATACTAGATTCCTAATAAAAGCATATTGGTTAATGATTATATACTCAAAAAACTATAATAAGAACCTTAGACACTTATTAGCTATCTGACCCAGTGAAAGTCACTTACCCTCTGTCTGCCTTAGTTTTCCCACAAAATGGGTGTAATAGCATCTGCCTCCTAAGATTGTTATAAGGATGAGATGAAATACTTGTAAAGGGTTTTGAAAATCTTACAGCACTATATAAATGCTATTTATGAGACAAGTGAGAGTAGAATCAGTGAATATGAGAGGTTAAACAGAAAGGGGCAAGAGAACTTGAGAGGAAGCAATCATTGCTATCTACAGTGGTCGGGGGAGGGTTAATAAATAAGATGTCAGCTGTGTCAGACCTTGAAAGAAAAGAAGGATTTAGATGGCAGGAGTTGTAGGGTGCTGCTTTCCTGATGTATATCATGACCTGGTCAAATACATAAAGATAGAAAAGGACAAAGCAAAACAAGAAAATAACTCATTGCCTAGTTTGGGTGTATTATAAAGCATGTGAAGAGGTACAGTATGAAATAAGTTAGAAAAAGAGAATTTTTTGTTTTGTTTTGTTTTTTGGAGGGGGGGAAGGCAGAGCATTTAGGGTTAAGTGATTTTCCCAAGGTCACACAGCTAGTAAGTGTTAAGTGTCTGAGGCCGGATTTGAACTCAGGTCCTTCTGACTCCTGCACCACCTAGCTAACCCCTAACCTAAGGATTTTGCATTTTCACAGTCACAGAATTTCAGAACTGGAAAGAGACTCAGCAGCCATCAAGGCCAAGCCACAATTCAAAAAGACACCCAGTAAGTAATGATGTAGATTCTGTTTAAAGACTTCCAGTGACCTCCCAAGGCAGTCCAGTCCACTCTTAAAATATTTTATCCCATAGCCACCTCGGAGCAGCAGGAATATTTGAAATCATCTGGGAAAGACATTAGGAAGATTACTTTGAGAGTAATGATGAATGAATTAGAACAGAGAAGAGACTGGAGCCAGGTAGACTAACTAGTTTGAAGGATTTGGACTAGTAGTCCAAATAAGAGGTAATGAGGCATTTAACTATAAATTCAGTCATGTCATCACACTCCCCCACTCCATAAACTTCAGTGATTCCCTATCGCCTCCAAAATCAGAGACAAAATCCTCCGTTTGACGTTCAAAGCTCTTCATAACTTATTCCTTCAGCCACTCACCTTTCCAGTCTTCTTAAGCTTTATTCCCTACCTCATATTCTTCAGTAAAGTGACACTGATGAGGGGCTGGAAATGTTGAGGGAGAAACTCGCAGGGATAAAGGATGCCAAGACCAGAGTTCCCAGGGCAAGGCTGCCTGGAATAAATTCGCGGACTAAGCATTCTTTAAGTCAAGCTGGCATAGATTTATTGTTACACTATATAGTGGGCAAGAGTACAGTTAAAGTACATATAGGATAAACTATAGTAAAACATGTGCCAAATATGATAACTGAGTCAGGGTGGAATTCAGGAGTGGTTAAGGAGTGGTCAATTCTTAAAGGCACATGCACTTTTAATATCTACTGTGCAGTTATTTTACCCAGAGTTCACTGGGAAATAGCCCAAGGAGGGGCTACATGGAGGTGTGATTTTAGGCCTGAAACATCCCTAAGTCAATTAATGGTCAGGGCTGACAGAAATACCCAGGCTGCCCCCATCAATGTCTTGTTACACAAGATAAACTTAAGGGAGTATACATAGAACTAAGTCTAGGATACATATGATAGGTCAATGAGTAGTAAATATCTTTATGACCCAGTACACAGCTGGTTCAAACTGCTAAATTCTATAGGTGTAGCTGGCTATCAGGAAGGGAGAGAAGTATTCTGCTAGGGAATGCTGCCCTTAAGCTGGAGAGAATGTCTGAGACAGTGTTTTGAGGCTAGGGAGATTTGAGGCTAGGGAGAAATGTGATTTTGGAACTGGGATGTGATTTTGGAACTTAAGTTCAAGCACAGGCACCCAAGCACCCCATCAACACTGGCCCCCTGGCTGTTCCTTGACCAAGACACTCCATCCCTGGGCATTTTCTCTGGTTGCCCCCATGCCTAGAATGCTCTCCTTCCTCATTTCTGCCTACTGGCTTCCTTCAAATCTCAACTAAAGTCCCATCTTCTACAGGAGGCCTTTCCTTAGGTCTATTAATTCTAGTATTTTCCCTCTTTTAATTATTTCCTATTTTTCTTGTATATAGTTTGTTTGTCTTTATTGATTTCCTTGCTGTCTCCCCTGTTGGATTGTGAGTTCCTTGTGGGGGGACGAGCTTTTGTTCTTTTTTATCTCCAGTGCTTAGTATAGTGTCTGGCACACTAGGTACTTAATAAGTGTTTATTGACTGGCTGACTGAACGGTGCAAGGAGGAGGAGGAGGAGGAGGAGGAGAATTAGCATTTATATAACAGTTCGAGTATGTGTATGTATGTATATATGATGTACTTATATATTATTCTATTTTATATCATATGTGATATAACTACACATGATGTGCATATGCATGATGTATGTGCATATGTATATATGCAAATATACATATATATAAAATCTCATTTGTTCTTCACAACAATCTGAAACAAGTACTGTTATTGTCTTTATTTCACAGATGAGGAAACAGGTCAAGAGAGCCTTTTGCTGAAAGTCACATAGCTAGTAAACATCTAAGGTAGAATTTGAACTCAGGGGTGGCCAACTCTAAATTTGATGCTTCTTCCATTAGCCCAGATACAGAGATGTTGTGGAGGAAGGGGGTTGACTTTGTTGCAGTCTTGTGGTTTTATCAGGATAAGGAACATTTCCAATGAGGAAATATCTTCTACCAAAGTGCATTGTCAACTGTTACTTGTAGTGTTACAACTAATTGAAAGTAAATGAAAGTAAATCGGTGAAATCGGTCACCAGCCATTTTATTAGGCACTTACTTGGTGCTGGGTACCTTGCTAAATGCTAGGAGTTGGGTGGCAAGAAAGACAAATATACTCCTTGTTCTCAAGGAGCTCATAGTCTAATATGGGAGTTAATATGTAAAAAGGTCCATACAAGACACATACAGGCCAAACTGGAAGTAATCAGAGACGAAAGTTTCTAGAGGGGAGGGGGAGGCACTCCTGGGGGCTCTTGTAGAAGATAGGTCTGAGCTGAGCCTTAAAGGAAGTCAAGAAAACAAGAAGGTAAAGGTGAGGAGAAATAGCATTCCAGGGATGGGGGATGGGGAACAGCCAGTGAAAAGATACAGTATCAGAAGATGGGCGAAGAAGAGCAATGTAGCTGCTGGATCATAGAATATGTGGACAGGAGTAAAGTATATAAGGAGACTGGAAAGGTAGGAGGGGCCTAAGTTGTAATGGGACTTTAAAAGACAAACAGAGAAATACCTGGTCAGACCTGAGATTCAAGATCATTTCGGCAGCTGAGTGGAGAATGGATTGGAGCAGAGAGAGACTTGAGACAGAGAGACCGACCAGAAAGTTATTACAATAATCCAGGAATGAAGTGATGAGGGCCTGCACTGGAATGGTTGAATCAGAGGAGAGGAAGAGTAGTATATGAGAGATATTGTGAAGGCAAAAACAACACGGTGGTGGCTCAGTGGCATAATGGATAGAGCACTGAGCCTGGAGTCAGGAAGACTCATCTCTCTGAATTCAAATCTGTCCTCAGACACTTACTATGTGACCCTGGGCAAGTCACTTAACCCTGTTTGCTTCAGTTTCCTCATCTGTAAAATGAGCTAGGGAAGGAAATGGCAAACCACTCTAGTATTTTTGCCAAGAAAACCCCCAATGGGGTCATGAAGAGTCAGACAAAACTGAAACAACTGAACAAGAACAATGGAGCTGGATTTGGCAATAGACTAGATATGGAAGAGTAAGTGCAAGTGAGAAATCAAGGATGATGCAAGATTTAAATCTGGTCAACTAGGAGGCAGTAGGACCCTCAGTACAACTAGAAAGGTCAGAAGAAAAGGGGGCTGGGGGGAGAGAAACAAAATGAGTTTCGTTTTGGATATGCTGAGTTTAAAATGTCTACAGGACTTCGATTTGAGGTGACCAAAAAGAAATTGGGTGATGCAAGACTGGAGATCAAAAGTAAAGTTAAGACTGGATAAATATATTTGAGAATTAGATGCACAGAGATGATAAATGAACCCAAGGGACTTGACAAGATCATCAGGTAACATAGAACAGAGAGGGAAGAGAAGAGGACCAAGGACAAAGCCTTGATTGGAACTCACAGATGAAACATGGCCTGGATAAATTTGGCAAAGGAGACTGAGGAGTGTCTGACCTATCAGAAGAGAACCAGGAGATAACACTATCATAAAAACCATTAAATGATGTGTTCAGGGCCACATAACCAGAAAGGTATCAGAAAGGAGATTTTAATCCAGGTAATGCTGAGGCCATCACCATCCACTAAACTTCCTGCAAGAGCAGTAATAATACAATATATTATAATATATAATATAATAATAGGACTCGGCAACTAATTTAATGTGGGGATTAAGGGTAACTGAAGTTTCAGGACTAGATGATCAAAGGGATATGATACCTTCAGTAAATTAAATACAAGAGGAGATTTGAAGGATAAGATGATTAGCTTGACTTTGTATGCTTGAAGTTAGTCAGATTTTGGTTTAGGGCAATACTTCTCATGTTTCCTAATCTGCAAATTATGTGGGTAGAAGGAAGGTCCAGTGGCCTGCTCACCTTATCTCCTTTCATCGTCCTTCACAAATAAACATACAAGCAAACAAACTTGTGAAATTTCTGTCTTAGTATATTACCACAATTATATTTCAAGGATAAGTGATTTTGTCAAAGATCTTCCTCTTGGTCTAAAACCACCATACATATACCACCACATTAGAGTTCTCTCCAGTAGTTGCTAGGAATTTCATCCCCTTCCCTTTACTAACCTTTCTTAATTTCATCCTTTCCTTATTAATCATCACCTCAACACACTCTCAGACCAGTCTTTTGAAGAACCATCAGATTACTTTACCCAGTCACAATCTCTGGGACAGACAAACCAGCCTAGCTGAAATAGCAAGGGATACTAGGGTGGTACATGTCAAACCAAGTCAAACTACCACCATCACCACTTCACCCACCTCCTCCCCTCACAGACCAGTGAAAGATGTCCAGGTTCCTGAGTCCAAGACTGCTGGGACTAGCAGTTTGCCTTAAACCACCAGACCTCCTTCCACCATGTTCAGCCAACAATGAAGAGAATAATTCCTTACCTAAAACCATTAACTATTAACCAACTGCCACTGATAGGCAGGTAAGGCCAAGAATCCTGGGAATAGCAGCACCCCAAGGTCAATGGTCTTATTTTCAGCCTTACCCCCACAGCCATCAATCTGTAGAGCAATCACTATGGATAAGGATCCCATCTTCCTTGCCACCATCAACTACTGACCAACTGTCACTAGTGGACATCTAAGTTCAAGAGTGTCAAGAATGGCAATACCCCCAGACCAAAGGCCCTCCTTCCATCCTGACCACTGCAGCCATCATCCAGGGAAGCAAACCCATGGAGGTGCTACCTGGAAGCTGCTTTTCTAAGGGCTACATCCCCTGCCTCCTCATCAGTTACAAACCCAGAAGAGAAAGTCCTTACTTCCAAAATCCTTGGCAACCTCAAATGGTTCAACATCGAAAAATGGACATGGTTTTTCTAAGCAAAAATGACATTAAATAAAATGTATTACCATCTGCTTTGCTGCTGCACCCTAAGGACCATGGGAGCTCTCCATCTGACTTAAAGCTGAAATGTCCTTTAAATATTGTTTCCCCTATCAGAATGTGAGCTCCTCAAGAACAGGACCTGTTTCTGCTTTTCTATTTGCATCTCTGGCAATTTAACATAATCCATGGCACTTAGTAAGTACTTTAAAATACTTTTTTATTAATTCACAAACCATCCACAACTACTGACATCAGATTGCAAACCTTTAGGGATTTGGTTGAGGGTCTTCAAGAATTGTTATGGCCAAAATAAATGAATGAATGAATGAATAACACTGCAACTAGCCTGCTGATGAACTTTTCTAAACTTTGATAGATATATAGTCTATTTTATAGCCTTTATTTGAAGTCAAAGTTTAGCAGACTATGATTAGACATCATCATAAGACTTGTAGCTATACTTCTTAATGTGTTCAATTTGTGCAGATCCAAATATGCATTGGAAGATGTACTTTTAGAACACGCTGGCATTTGGTCTTTTTGGAAGTCTTCTTACTACCTGGAGCAATCTTAAACACCCCTACTTGGAGGATCTATGGCCTGTAAGTCTCTATTAAAGACAGACAAATATTTCACTAGTCCCCAAAGTTCCATAAGTAAATGAAGGTTAGGAGCCTGCAGGGTTATCTGAGACCTTTTGCCTCCTCCATGTTAGTATGTTTCCTTGCTCCTATTTACAATGTAAAAGAACAGCAAACGAGGAGAACTTAAAAGCATAATTGTTTTACCACTGCCCATTAAAATGCTCTATTAAAATCATCTTAATGAATAGATATTAATATCTGGTGAGGGCTGTTCTGACCTCCTGTCTAACAGGCTCCATTTATGTCTTGTTTTATGAAAGTTCTCCACATCTGCAAAGCAAAAGGACAAGCTGATTTATGAACAAGACTTATTGTCGCCGAGGCAGATTTGTATAATGAGAAATATATTAAATCTAATGAAGGGAGAGCGTGCCTACCAAGGCAGTAAGTCTGTGTCGTGATTAAGTGATTCAATATCCCTCAGTGGATTAATTTAGACAATGCACTGGGGTATGTAGCCATTGCTAGAGACCCCTGCACTAATGATAAATGCTAAACAGTGTTGCATATTTGTGTGTCTGTGTTCGTGTGACTTTTTGTTGGGTTTTCTCTTTGTTGTAGTGATGAAGTAAGATGCCACTCGCAGAGCTATAAGTTAACAAGATGAATTTCAAAGATGCAAATGTCCTACCAATAGCAACCCAGGGAGATCTATCAGAGATGTCACCTTTTAATTTCTGCTTACAGTAAGGCATTTTCTAGTGAATGGACATGCCATTTTATATTTTCAGTGGGCCCAGCTTACTGTAGTTGACAGGTAGTAAGTTTATCCCAACTTAATTCAGCCACTGGCCCTCTACAGGGCCAAACAGCTACAGGTCTATCAGTCATGGTTTCTTGTTTCCAAAGAGGAATATATTGGCTGTTATGTAATTGCCTTGCATTATATTCCAAACCCCATTTAGCAAATAGTGCTATTTACAGGGCCTGAAAGTAGCAGCAGCCATGCTTGTCCTGCCATTGTTTACAGATATGTCCTCTTTCAGAGAACAGGGGAGGAATGTAATTTGCTGAAGAGCTGAATGGAGTCAACTATGGAGCAGGGATGGCTTTTCTTTTCCTCTCAGGATTACCTCAACCCCTAGCCACAGAGGACCCATCAAAGGTGTGCAGCTCTTCCAGGAGGTATTATGTGTGTGTCTCCATAAGAGTGTGTAAGCAACCAGTATCACAAAACTAAAAGAGGCAAGTGTCTTCTCTTTCTCCAAAAGTGCCCGTTTTCTTTCCTTTTACTTGTCTAAGCTGCTTTTTGTATTTCCCTCCCTACTGTGCTTCTGACTCCAAACCACCAGAGGACTCACCTGCCTTCTTAATCTGGACCCCCCCTCATTGTACAGTCTTCTTCCCCCTGAATATTTCTCCTCCACGCTGGCTGATTTCTCCAGCTGGTGAGTTATATCTGGGACCTTTAGAATGGGATGGACCTAGACCAGTCATCTTTCATTCCCCTTCTGGATGCCCGTGGGACTTTCTCTAGATTTGTCTCTTTTGTGTATTGTCTTGCTTCATTATCTAATCCAGTCCAATAAATGTTTATTAAGCACCTATTTTGTGGCAGGCACTGTGATTGTTGCTGTTGTTGTTGTTGTTCAGACTTTTCAGTCATGTCCAACTCTTAGTTAAGACTCCATTTGGAGTTTTCTTGGCAAAGATACTGAAGTGGTTTGCCACTTCTTTCTCCAGCTCATTTTGCAGAAAAGGAACTGAGGCAAACCAAGATAAGTGACTTGTCCAGAATCACACAGCTTTTAAGTGTCTGAGGCCAAATTTGAGCTCATGAAGATGAGTCTTCCTGACTTCGGGCCCAGCAATCTATCCATTATGCCACCTAGCTACCCAGGCACTGGAATACCATTAATAAAAAGAAAGATAGTCCCTGCCTTTGTCAACCGTGGTAACAAATGACCCAAGAGTCACAGAGGTTTTGCAAATACAGTTAACTACAAAAATACCAAAGAGCTCACACAGATTATAAGCAAAAGTCTTTCTTTATTCCATTGGGGTAGGGAAATTAGATACGTGTGCTGAGATCGTCTTCTAGGAGGAAACCGGAGGCAGTGAGGCTAAACCTTGATTTATATATTTGTGGTTAGGCAAAGAAGCAAACACTGTAGTGTAGCAATCACCGTGAGGCATAACAGTAACATCGAGACAAGGTTGTCTAGTGACAGAAAGTCCACTAATAACACTATTGAGGTTTAAGGTTTAGGGGTGTGCAAGACCCCAAAATATCAATACATCCTGCCAAATGAATTCAACTCAAGTCTTCTCTCAAAGTAAAGCAAAGTTTATTAAAGATTCACCTTAATGGGTAGACTTCTAAGGAGCCTAAGTGTATATGAAGCTTATACTGACAAGCAGACCAGAAAATCTGACCAAGAATGAGTCTGTGCTAGATTGAATTCTCCTCCCCTTCATGGAGTTAAGATGGACCTTATATACAGAAAGGTTGTGGGAGGATTTAGGGCTGGTCTAAAGGAGAGATTTGAGGAGGGTCTTGAGGAGGAGTCTAAGGAGGATCTTGAGGATTAAGGGTGGGAAGAAGCTGAAGGCAACCTGGAGATGACCGACAATGGAGGGCTAGGCTAGGTTAAGAGTAACAAAGATTTGTGCCTAGCTATAATGAAAGGCTTATGGTCTCAGGCAAATGCATCATCAAGTGGGAAGATTCAATCAGAGTTCAAGGGGTTTCCCAGAGCCTGTACCCCATCAACATGGCTTCATGTCTGGGCCTGATGGTGCTTGCCCAAGCTCAGGGACCATCAGTTCTGCGATTTAGTTACAGCAGTGTTTATCCAGAGGGTGAGTGCAAAGTATTGTTGTTATGCCAAGCTCAGGGCACAGCTTGCTTGAACCACCTCTGCCAGAGAGTCCACCTGTCTTTCCAGGGTTGAGATGGACTGCTCTATGTGTACTTAAGGCCTGATAGTTGGCCTCTCCCTTAATCAGGGCTGCCATCCTGGTCACTTCAGAATCCACAAGACCCAAGCCCACTAAGATGGGAACGAGAAGTGGTACTGCCTGCCTTCAGTGGTGGCTCAATTGCCCTCCTGGGGAAAGGTAATGCCAACTTTGTTCACCTGGGAGAAGGGTGACCCGGTGAATTATGGCCACTAGGATGCACAGGGGCCCTCAGTGTGTTGTTGTCCTCTGAGGAACACTGTAGCAGAGACGCACTGGGTAAGGTCATCATGGCATGCCCACCAGGCTCCTAGAGGGGCAGGGAAGTAGTCTGAGCTAGAGGCCTGAATCTCGTGGATTTGTCCACAAATTGAGCTATACTGAGAGCTGGATAAAGGAGTGCTGGATGATATGAGGCAGAAACCTGTTCCCTGTACATCCCTGAGGGAGGGCATTGGGTGGTCCCACGCACAATTCTCTGTGTTCGAAGTAGGGGTGACTGAGGTATTCAGTGTCACCCCTACATAGTAAGGAGGCTGGGGTTCAACACAGATCCAGCAATCTTTTCCCAACATGTGGTTAGAGCTGTTAAATATTTTATGAACAGCTGACGGGAGGGTAAGTAAGTAAGGGGACCTGATAATTTCAAGATTCCTGAATATTTGAAGATGGGGAGGCATATGACCTGACCAGGGCCTGTGTGGTGACAGCTGGTATTGTGATTTGGACATCGGGGTTCCCTATTGGGGCAGGGATAGAGAAGCAATGGGATGACGGATCGGGGAGGGGCACAGGAAGCTTCTTGGTTACAGTCAGTACTGCCGTATTTCCCACCTGCCCCTCCTCATCCAGAGCGACCATAGTCACCCAGGCAGGGATGATGATTCCCAGGACACGAGAGACCGGGACTCCCCAGGCCAGGGTCAGAGGGGTTTTGAATAGTGAGATTGAGCATGGGTTACCATGGGTCAGACCCGATTGTATGGATTCGGAACAATGGGTCCAATCCCCCCACTACAGCCTGCCCTGTAGCACAGGGAGGCACCAGGGCTAGAAGAGGGGAGGTGTTAAGCTGTGACACAAGCACAGGCACATGAATATCCAGTGTCTAAACAGAGCAGGTAGCCTGATTCTGTTGATGGGCCCCCAAATTGTCCAGTTTGGGGGGAAAAGGGGGTTGAGGGAAAGCCGTATGTGCTCCAGGTTCTGGAAAGTCCAGGATTGTCCATTTCCTGTGGTTACCACCCAGGTATAGCTTGGTCTGGGGGCATGGGGATTGTGGGAGACCATGCAGGAGGCAAAAGAGGATCAGGAAGAGGATCAGATAAGTCTTAGTTTTAGGGGGTCCTCGTGGACTTCTGCTTTCCATTCTGAGGTGACAGCAGGCTTCACTCTCTGGTATAATGGATACGGGTGGGAATAGAGTCCACTTTGACAGCAGTGGGTATAGTGAGGAACACGATGTGTGTTCCCTTCCACCTCAGCTCTAGACCTGCAGTGGTGAATTTCTTTACCAGCACAGAATCTCCAGGTTGAAATGGGTGAGCTGAGGCTGAGCTTGGGATCCAGAGGGCAGCATGGACTGAGGGGAGCAGTTTTTTTCTGAGTTGCCTGTAGACCCTGTAGGAACTTGATGAGGGAAGAGTTAGTGATTTCAGCGTTTAGGTCTTCCCGGATTACAGGAAGAATGGGTGGTGGTCTTCCAAACATGTGTCAGGGGATGATCTTTCTCAGCCTTGAGTTCTGAGCTCTGAGAAAATTCCAGATGCCAGCCGCTCAAGGAAGTCAAAGCTGAGTGGCTTCCATCCCCTGAGGCTGAGGATCTGACCCAATTCTCATGGGGAAACCAAACCAAGGGAAAATTTCATTACCACCCAGAAAATGTATCCACCAATACCCTTCCTGCACATATGGTTTTATCTCAGTGAAATCGACCTCCCAGTATTCCCCTGGCCACAATTTCACTATGGAGTGTTTTTGCTACTATTAGGAGGTGGTCTCCTGGGAGGAGCCACCAACCTGACTCCTCCCTTTTTCCCTTTTGAATTACAGGCAAAGGAATCATCCTTTGTCCATCCATTGTCTCATTAAACCTTGATGAAGAAAGTTAGTTGAAAACTGTTAAAATGATCTTAAGCAGTTGCATAACTTTCTGCACATGTTCTAATTCTAGATGAGAAATAATATTAGATTTTCCACTAAGCTGACAAAAAAAACCTCACAAATGTAGAGATGGTATTACAAAATGTAAAATGGATAATTTTGATTATATTAAGTTAAATTTTTTTTGTATTAACAAAACCAATGCAACCAACATTAGAAGAAAAGATGGGAAATTGGAAAGGAATTAGAAATCAGAAAATCAGAAAGAAAACTGGAGAAATTTTTTATAGTATCTCTGATAAAGGTCTCATTTCTCAAATATAGAGAGAACTAAGTCAATTTATAAGAATACAAGTCATTCCCCAATTCATAAATGCTAAAAAAAAATGTAACAGGCAGTTTTCAAACAAAGAAATCAAAATTATCTATAGTCATAGGAAAAATGTTCTAAATCACTATTGATTAGAAAAATAAAATTAAAACAATTCTGAGGAACCACCTCACACCTATCAAATTGCAAATATGAGAGAAAAGAAACTTGATAAATGTTGGAAGTACACTATGAAATATTCTAATGTTTGCAAAATGCTTTACAAATATTATTTCTTTTGATCCTCACAACTCTGACAAGTGGTTGCTATTATGATCCCTATTTTATGATAAAAAGCAAACAGAAGTCAAGTGACTTATTCAAGGTCATACAGCTAGTAAATTTGGATGTAAGCTCAGATCTTCCTGACTCTAGGACCAGTCCTCTATCCACTGTGCCACCCATCTGCCTATATCAAATTCAAATGACATTATAATATCATTTAAGAAAGATTAAAGGAAATGAGCTATATAGCATTTTTTAGCAGAACCATGTAGCTTGATATCACCCATATACACTAATTAACACGATATTTTGATTTACTGACTCTGACTTAGAAGCCATTCTTAGTTCCATTTATGAGAGATGATGATGAATTTAAAGCTGGGCAGAATCACAATGGACTTTAACTGCATCCCTGGAAAATGTCACATTTTATATAAATTGTTTTTGCCATTACTATGTTGGCAGCATGTTTTAACTCAAGAACAGTTCCATGTAGGCATCATCACATACCTCAACATTCCCTCCATAAATGGATCTATCTTACATATTTGCAGTAAATAGTGACGGCATCTGTGCAAAACTAAATTAAAGGTTATGTGACATTTTTTAAACTTGGTAACATATTTGTATGTGTGTATATATGTATGCATATGTATGTGTATATATATGTATATATTTCAGATGGTTATTTTCAATATTTATCAAATCAAATATAAGCTGTTCTTTATACAGACACACCCAACCCAAGATTTTTGCATACACCATGTTTGTTCCTCAATCCATATATTGTTATCTGGTAAATTTTCATTGATTTTTATAATTGATATGAGCTATGAATAAAGTATAAAGTATATAAATATGTAATTCAGCAACATTTGAAACAGTCACTGTAATTTGTATCTTTGGGTGGTAAATCAGTATTTACTCCTCTTTTATGTAAGGCAGGATCAGTTATGTCTAAAGGTGGTAAAGTCTTGTGCCACTGTGAAATATTTGAACCAATAATTATGGAATTGCATTGCAATTATGGAATTATTCATTGCATTAACAATGTGAACGCTATTTTTCATTTAATTCAATGTATGTTTTCGTTGCATCAGACTTCTTGTGACCAAATAAATGACCAGACATTTTCACATCCTCCTTCAGGATTTTTCTCCTCTGATTTTATTTTTGCTTTTCAAGTCTGTCTTGAAGTTTTGAGCTAATGTTGATTTTATTTTGTATTTTGTACTGCTTTAATTCCTTTTATCATCTTAGGAGTACTCCTTGATAATCCTACCTTTCTTCCTATGGTTCTACCAGTGGCCATAATTGCCTACATGCTACTGTGCTCGTGTCCTGAGATGTTTTTACACTTTATGTCAAAGATTATGGTAGAATACATTTATTCATGATAGTTATAGCAGATTTTTAAAATTACTCTCTTTTGAACTAACTGGTCTACTGGTTAGATTCATGTTTTTAAACTTAAAATGGGTTTTCCAAGATTTCCATCTAACTTATCTTCATATGTTTTCAAAATAATTCAAAATACTTGTGGCGTTTTAATTTCTAGAGTTTGTGCTAAGTGAAGATTTTCAATGACCACAGATTCTTCAGCTTTTCCCTCCTCTGATTTTAGCAGCTATTTGATTTCAGCTCTAATTGTTGTCTAATAGAGTTTTTAGGGATGAAATCACTCCTTTTGATAGCCTTGCACTGGTCAGTAATGCATTACTGTGAGCTCTGGAGCTGAACTATTATTACTGACAAAAATAAAATAATAAAGTCCTTGCTTATAACTGGTAAAATATGTTTCCAATTGTGTTATATTTTAGTACTAATGCATAATGAAAGCATTCATGTTTTCAGTCCATTTAATGTGCATACACAATTGGCCTACTTAAGTGGTCAGCACCATCTGCAATATAGTATTTCTAGCAGGTGGGGTATTGGTATTTCTAATTTTTTTCATATATCTTGCCTTCTTGTACCTCTTATGAGAATTTAAAGGAGCAGTGCTTGTTCCACCATCTTCTGCACTAAGTTAATCATTATAATGACTTTGAGTAAGACCAGCCTGTAACCCTATGCTACCCTGTTTCTTTGGCTCACCACATACTGACCAGAGCACTAACTCCATTTGCAGTATCACTAGACCTCAATTCACCAGCACTTAAGGGCCTTCATAGCTACGATAGTAGCTTTGCTGTCTTCCTCCTTCCCTTATGGGAAAGACAATGGGTTGGGATTAAGATTATTATTATTATTATTATTACTTCTATTATTATTTTATTAGACTTGCCATCACATGTTTTATGTCTTGAGGCATAAGAATTCACAAGAGCATCTACTAAAGCAAAGAAGAGATGTGATCTGAATCAATGGAAGGGAAATGTACTCCATAAAAAACCTCAGATCTTTTAAAATATGTATTAATAGCATTGCCATTTTTAATTCACTATATGGTGGTGAATTTTTCCTCTTTTCTGGCTGAGAAATGGAAACACTTGATTGGCTTTCATTGGAGCAAGCTGAATAAATGTATTGGGATAGGTACGAGCTGCCAAGCAGTACCAGGTGCTTGAGTCATATATTCCTACTTCACTATAGCCATATAAAAAGAAATATAGTCCATATTTAATTAACAAAAATAGCTATACCCCTTGGTCATATTATTTGCTAAAGAAGTAAAGACCAAAGGAAAAAGAGAGGGAATAAGAGAGGGAGAAAGGGAGGGAGGGAAGGAGATACTAGCCTCAGGCTTAGAGTATACTTGTTGCAATTCTTTGTTTCAATGGAGTCATCAGGTATTTCAGAATCCAATCCAAAGTTCCTAAAGTTTCCTAAAACATTTCCTAAAATTGATTCTATCATTCTTGCCCTCAAAATGACATGTTTCTAGAGACCTAGTTCTAGATACTGTCAGTACCTAGAAGTCAGTTCATTGACTTGAATAGACACTCTAATGCTATTCTATATTGATGAGTTCCTTTGTCTGCCAACACAACCTGTAAACTCCAACCTCCTCCAAGACTATAATTCTCTGATTGGTCTACAGAAAAATGAATGCAGAAAAACAAACCGAGATAGGGAGATATTGAACATGCAACAATCCAAAAGAGAAAAATACCTTGTTATTTTCCACTACCCCAACTCTCTCTCCTCAACCAACCTCCCAACCCTATCCCACTTGACCCTGAGGGAGGGGGGAAAAACCTTATTAAGCAAAAGAATGTCCGGGGAGATTCTGGGAAATGAGGGCTGGAAAAGCCAAACATTGATAAACTTAATTAAATTTCTAATGAAAACAGAGGCAGCCTGTGGTGATTACTCTCTGTAACTGAGACTAATATTCCAATTAGGCTAATTCATCCCCTGATGCTCTAAACACAGTTATAGGCTTAATCCATATTTCTTCTCTCTTGTCAACAATTGATTTCCATCATTTTGGAAGCTTCTGGCTTCAAGCAAAGCTAAGGCTCTTATTCACTGCTGAGGTGATTTATTTGTGAGTCTGAGTTCACTCTGACTGCTTCATTTCCAGCTGGAAAAGTTGTCTTTCTTCTTCCTTCTCTGACACAAACTTTCCCTTTATGTGCCACTCACAGAGTCCATTTCAGATGTTTTTGACTACTACTTTTCCTCCTTTCCTTCCAGGATGGTCTTACCCACTAGCATTTGTGTTTATATATGAGCTTGCATATTGTATCCCTCCGATTGAAAAGAGAAGAAAATTTCCTTTTGTGCTTTGCACCACCATAGGAGAAAAACAATAATAGACTACTGTGAGTTTGGCCTGTAATCCTAAGCCAAATATCTTACCCAGTTGAAAACCCCGAGGTAATACTACTTGGAAAGAAAGACCTGTCTGCTGCATTAATGAGTCCTAGGCAAAATTGTCAAGTTATCAAAATTTATCTTTGACTCCTTTCCATCACCTTTTCTATCTTTTAGGATTTATGTCCTACTTCTGACAAAGCTTTCCAAGAAACTAGTCATCTCAAGAAATATAAAATTCATTGATAAAAATTTTGTGTTATCCCTATAAGGGGGATTTGCATTGTCTTCAGGGACTTTGGGGGCCCAAAAGGCTCAAAGAAGTTCACTGGGTGATGAATGAAAAAGGTCCTAATAGGGATATTTGGGAGCATCCCTAAAATCCCATCATATTTTCAGGGCCTGCTCAAGCTACTTTAATGTCAATCATGCTACACCCCAAAGACACCCACTTTGAAGAATTTGGAATCTTCTTAGGCAGTGCTATGTATGAGAGTTTGTCTCTAACTCTTCATTCTTTCTCATTCTATCTGGCTAGGTCTTAGAAAGTATTGTGGTGAGGGTTGTGGCTGCTAGGAATTAATTTTTAATGTCATGTTCACCTGCATCCATTCCTTGCTGGATTCCATTAAAGTGATACAGGCGCTATCTCCAGTCGCCCTGATCTATATCTTGCCATTGGACCTAGATGGAGGAGAAAGGCTGGTGACTTTGCACAGTCCTCCCTCACTTAAATCCAATTCATTTGAAAATCATGGCATCACTTTCCCTTATGCCCTGGTCCTCTTTGAGAACAAAGGACAAATAACAACAACAATTATTAAAGTGATAAGATCATTTGAAGGTATAGTAAACTCTCATTTATCCAAAATGGTGAGATAACTGTGTCTTCTGCTTATGTTTGATGAAATGGAAAAAACACGAAAAGGAGCTTGACATGAAAAGATCCTGGTCGTAGGCCTACTATGGTCATAAATCAGCAACAAAACCTTAGGTAAGTCATCCTCCCTCTCTGAGATTCACTGTCATCATTTATAGATGAAAAGGATTAGATAGAAAGCTCTCAAAGATTAGACAAAAGCTATCTCTAGATTTGGATCCAGAGTCAGTTCTAGATTTCTAAATAAGGAGAAATTCATCAGAATTGTGCAAAATTTTTTATTAGAAATACATTCTTATGCTTTTCAAATATACAGTGGCTTGTAATGGTTAATAAATATTACCAAGTAAAAGTCCTCCCAGATGTATCTTAATGAAAAGATAAGCAGCCATTTGTAATTTGCACAATGTTTACATGTCAAAGGTATGACTAAATGCCTCAAATAGTTTGTTTTCTTAATTAGCCTAAACATTCTCCCAGTACTCTTTAGAGCATTAATTTACTTAATGAGCATTTTTTCCCCAAAGAGAATGGAAATGTAAGTCCTAGCCTAGCTCATGTCGAAATTTTCCAAATTCAGACCTAAAGGAACAATGTAAAGAATGACCATGTTGAGGCTTTGCCTCCCCACTTTCCCTAAACTGACTCCTACAAAAGATAAATTCAATCTATAATTGTTCTCTTCCCTGTACCCCATTTGATATATAGGGATAGGGATTGGATCAATGGTTTCAGTGTTATAATGAAATCCTAGTAAAGCACTCCCTCCACCGATGGAGGTCAATGCTTCTCTGCAATTTGTAGGCTTAGTCATCTAGAGCACTTGGAGGTTAAATGTAGGTTTCAGTGACAGTACATGAACTTGAAGTCAGGTCTTCCTGGCTTCAAAGGAAACTCTTTATCCTCTACACCATGTTGCATCTTAGGAGACAGAGCTAGAATGACAGAGTAGAGATAGAGATTATAGAGATAGAAACAGATCAAAATGCTAGAAATAGAGATGGTAGAGATCTTAAAGAAAGATGAGAGAAATGATCAAGTTGAAAAAGATAGAGGCAAAGAATGATTTAAATGTTAATATGATTTGGAGCCAAGCAAACATACACATACTTATACATATATGTATATATGCATATACATATATATCAAAGGAAAATGGAAGATTCTAGAGATAGAAATATTCTTCTAAAAAAAGATCCCATTTTGTCTCATAAGGAAACCTATATTCAAGTAATAATTACTTTTATGTACCAATTTCAAATTTACAAAAAACTTTCCTAAAAATTCTTCCAGGTAAGTAAGAAAAGTATTATTGTGAACATTTTATAGATGAAGAAATTAAGGTTTACAGCCTCGGACACTTAACACTTACTAGCCGTGTAACCTTAGGCAAGTCACTTAACCCCAAACTGCCCTCCCAGAGAGAGAGAGAGAGAGAGAGAGAGAGAGAGAGAGAGAGAGAGGAAGGAAGGAAGAAAGAAAGAAAGAAAGAAAGAAAGAAAGAAAGAAAGAAAGAAAGAAAGAAAGAAAGAAAGAAAGAAAGGAAAAATGAAAGAAAAGCTGTTTTTCTCAGGTCATCAAAAAAATCATTCTTCTCCTCTGATTTTTCACAGCAGTTTTGCTGTTATGATTTAACTCAAGTCCTCTTTTTACACTTTATAATACAGATTGCCTTGCCAAAATGAACTCATTTTGAACAGAAAAAAATAAACATGCAAATATTAATAGTAACACAAATTAACCATATTAAAAATGTTTACTGAGGGTTTTTTTAATATTTCTTATATTTTCTTTTTTTTTTACATTTTATATTTCAGTTGATTTTTTTTTTTTTGTATTCTTCTTCCCTCACCTTAATCTCAAAGGCAAGAATCTGCTGGGTAGGACCTGTCAGACTTCGTGCTCCATTGGTAGAGTCACTTCCATACCGTAAGAACGTCAGAGGAAGGCCCTTAGTGAAGATTCTAGGTGTAGACAACATGTCTATGTAAATAATATCACCAGCTAATAAAAGCATTTCTTAATACTTGCTATCTTGTGGCTTATACCTTCATAGAAGTATTAAAAAACCAACCCTCTAATTTGACATGTTAGATGTTCTATAGGCAGCATAGAGTAGCAATAGCATTTAACTAATATTCAGAAGAACTCATCTCAGATCCTAGTGTGAAACCCTGGGTAAATTTTGTCTTTGATATTTGGAAAAATTCTATGCCACGTTATTAAAGGAACAGTTTACGAATATGTAGAAATGGGAATCGTGATCACAAAGAGCCAGGAAAGTTTCATTAGAAATAAATCATGCTAAACTACTCTCCTTTCCTTTTTTGACAGGGTTAGAAAAATGGTAGATAACAGAAATATTGTAGACAGAATATAATCAGATACCAGCAAAAAAAACCACTTCACATAACTGCCTCATAGACAAGACATAGACAAAATGAAGACATGTGGACTAGGTGACAGCACAAGTAGGTGAATTCAGAACTGCTTAGA
Source organism: Gymnobelideus leadbeateri (assembly GCA_011680675.1). Classification (NCBI taxonomy): domain Eukaryota; kingdom Metazoa; phylum Chordata; class Mammalia; order Diprotodontia; family Petauridae; genus Gymnobelideus; species Gymnobelideus leadbeateri. The sequence goes on from WOXC01010560.1 coordinate 114,534, forward strand.
TGACTGTGGTAATGATTATGGGGGGAAGGCTAGAATGGAGGGCCTTGGGTATTGGGCTTTAGCCCTCTGCCATTTGATACTTTTATTACTGACATGAACAAAGGTAAGGGTGGCATACTCATTTTTAGATTCTCAGAACTGATATAAATAACTAGCATTGTGGATGAAGGAATCAGGAAGTAAAAAATGATCTCAGCTGGCTACAGTGATGAACTGAATTTATTAAGCTGAAATTTAATAGAGGAAAAATTACACTTGATTTGAAGATATCAACTTTATAAGTATAATATATGGGAGGCATGGCCAAGCAATGGAGTTATTCTGAAATTGGTCTGAGGGAATTATAATGTACTCCATGTTCCATGGAAGTTACTAGGTGACTCAGTGGATAAAGTACTGAGCCTAGAATCAGGAAGACCTGAGTTTGCATCAGATATTCACTAGCTATGTGACTCTAGGCCAAATTGTTTAACCTCTGTTTGCCTTAATTCACTGGAGAAGGAAATGGCAAACCATTCCGGTATCTTTGCCAAGAAAACAACATACAGGGTCATAAAGAGTTAGACACAATCAAAAAAAGGATGTTATATACTAGCATTGTTCTTGGTATATAGTTGGAACCTGGTGATTGTTAAGTTGAATTACCAGCCAGGTAGCATAGTAGACAGGGCCTAGAGTCAGGAAGACCTGAGTCCAAATCCAGCCTCAGGCTCTGGGCAAGTCACTTAATCTTGGCCTGCCTCAGCTTCCTCATATGTAAAATGGGAGATCTGCACCTACCTTGCAAGGTTATTAAGGTAACCTTAGGGAAAAAAATGCAATAATAATTTAAAGCATTTTGCAAAACTTAAAGGGCTATTTAAGTGCTAGTTATTATCATTGTGGTTGTTGTTGTTATAGTGTGACATGGCAGCCAAAAATGCTAATTTGATCTTAGACTGCATTAAGAGAGATAGTGTCCAGAATACAGGAACTGATAATGTCCTTGTATATTGCCCTGGTCACAACATATCTGAAGTATTACAGTCAGTTCTCCCAAGTGTAAAAGGGAAATTAACAATCTGGAAGATAATAACAATAACTAACATTTACATAGCATTTACTGTGTACGAGGCACTCTGCTTAGCACTTTATAAATATTATCTCTTTTGGTCCTCACAACAACCCTGAGAAATAAATGTTATTATTATCCCCATTTTATAGATGAGCAAACTGAGGAAACAAGAGTTAGGTAACTTGCCAAGGGTCACACAGCTATTAAGTGTCTGAGCCTGGTTTGAACTCAAGTCTTCCTGACTCCAGGTCCATCATTCTAACAACCATATCATCCAAATGCCAATTTCCAAATGCCAAAAAAAAGAAAATGGCAACCAGCTTGACAAAACAATAAATCATATACAAATTGTGCTATATAATGCTTGTTGAAGAAATATGGAATGTTTATTATGGAAAAGAAAAGAGAAGACATAGGAACTGCATGATTTTGATCTTCATGTAGCTGAAAGGCTTCTATTAGGAAAAGGAATTAGACTTTTTCGGTTTATCTCCAAAGACCAAAATTAGAAACAGAAGGTGGAAGTTACAATCAGTCAATCAAAAAATATTTATTAAGTGCCTACTATGTGACAGTCATTATACTAAATATTTGAGATACAAAAAAAAAAGGTAAGAAATCATTCCTGCTCTCAAGTAGCTCACAATCAAATGGGGAAAACAACAAACAAAAAAATATTTAGTCATAAGCTATGTGCAGGATATATAGGAGCTAAATAAGAGAAGGGAAAGGCACTACAATTAAAAGGACTGGGAAAGGCTTCCTGTAGAAGGTGGGAATTTAGCTGGAATATGAAGGAAGTCAGGGAAACTAGTAAGTGGAGATAAGGAGGGAGAGTATTTCAGACATGGAGGACAGTCAAAGAAAACGCCCAGAGTCAAGAGATGGGAGTATCTTGTCTGAAGAACAATGACAAGTCCAGTTATTGAATTAAAGAGAATGAGGAGGGGAATAAAGTATAAGAAGACAGGAAAAGTAGGGGTGCTCATGGTTATAAAGGGTTTTGAAAGCTAAACAGAGGGTTTTGTATTTGATGATGGAAGCAATAAGGAGTCACTGGAGTTTATTGACAGAGAGGTCAAGAATAAGGACCGAAAAAAAAAAAAAATGCCATTGAATTTGGCAATTGCAGGGCAGTTAGGTAGCACAGTGAATAAATAGAGCACCGGCCCTGAGTTCAAATCCGCCTCAGACACTTAACACAAAAACTAGCCATGTGACCTTGGGCAAGTCACTTAACCCCAATTGCCCTCCAAAGAGCAAAAAAAAAAAATTTTTTTGGCAATTGAGAGATATAAGGGTTATGGGATTTAAAGATCTTCCATGCCCTGTTGGACTTGCTGACATAGATGGGGCAAAGAGTGGGGCAAGAGGAAGCTGAAGCCAAGCTAGAGTTCCTGAGGTGACTGGAGGCAGCAGTGGCAGCAGCAGCAGAGGCAGCAGCAGTACTGATAGCGGCCAAGGTGGAGGCGGAGGCATGAACCCCTTTTTTGAGCCAGCCAGAATTTCTGCTAAGGACTCCTGCTGAGGACTGCCAAGGACCAGAACTGAGGGGGCTGGAGCTGCTGGGAGCACGCTTCCTGGATGCTGAGCAGTTGCTGTCAGTGGGGAGAGGAGGGCCTTTGCCTGAGGTGGCCTGTTCTGTTTTAAAGGCTTGAGAATGTGGGTGTTTACTACATTAACTATGTGTGCCAACTTCATAACTACTGTGATGGCTTTGACTTTCTGGTTTGGGGACTCAGTTATTTGGTATTTTAATAAATGTTCTAGCTTTATCCTCCATATAGAGATCCTGGTATATTTTGTGATTAATAACCACATCAGCATATTTATAGTTATTGTAGGCATTGTTAATATTACATTGTTGATACAAGAGATCATTGATAACTTTGGAGAAAGTAGTGTTGGTGGAATGATGAGATGCCCAATTACCCGGGCTAAGAAATGCCTGAGAGGAAAACGGAGGCACCTATTTCAGAAAACTTTTTAAAGCAGTTTGGACATGAAGCAAAAAAAGAGATATAGGAAAAGAGTGGGGATGGAAGAATCAAATGAGGGGTTTTTGAGGATGGGGGAGACATTGGCATGTCTGTCTGCAGGAGAGAAGAAGCTGGTAGGCAGGGACAAATTTTAGTTTGACATTTGGGAGTAAAAAACAACTTTAAAACTATTAGAGCTATCAAAAAGTAGAAATAGTGGTCTCATAGAATTATAGATTGATTTTGGTGTCTTTTTCAGAGTCACACAGACAGTAAGGGGCCGAACTAAAATTCAGACTCAGATCTTCTGATTAAACATTCAGCCCTTTATTTTTTTTTAACAATATCATTCTGACTTCCTGTCATTGTAGGGTTTCAAATGAAGGCTAGATGAACACTTCTCAGGGATGTTGCATTCTTGGTCAAGTTCCTTTAAATGTTGTCTATTAGATATCTCTACCTGATTGTCTCATAGGCATCTCAAATTTAACTTGTCCTTTCAGTGGAACTGGAATCAGGAAGACCTGAGTTTTAATTCAATCTCAATCACTCCTAGCTACTAGACCCTGGAAAAGTCACTTAACCTCTGTATGCCTCAATTCCTTCATCTATAAAATGGGGATAATAATTGTACCTAACTCTCAGAGTTGTTGTGAGCATAAAATGAGACAATATTATTTTTCAGCATTTAAATTTTGTTTTAATTATCACTTACAGATTCTCTCCATCTTCCACTCATTTCCCCAACCACTGAGAAGGCAAGAAATATGATTATTTCTTCTGCAGTCATACAAACATTACTGTTTTAGCCATATTACAGAAAAAAAGCAAGAAAAATAAAGGAAGTTAAAAATATGCTTGAAAATCTGCACTCTAATCACTGGGTTCTCTATCTTGGGGAGGAAAGTATTTTTCACTGTGAGTCCTTTGGAGTTGTGTTGGACCATTGTATCGAGCAGAGTGGCTAAGTCTTTCACAGTTGATTATCTTTACAATATTGCTGTTACTGAATATATTGTTTTCCTGCCTGAGTCATCCTATTCACATTCAAAGTTATGATTGCTAACTGTGCATTTCTCTCCATTCTATTCTTTTCTATTTATCTTTCTCTTTTGTTTACCCTTTCCACTCCTCCAGAGTCTGTTTTTATTTTAACCACTGCCTCTTTTAATCTATCCTCCCTCTTATCTACTCCTCCTCCATTATCTTAGCTGCTTAACTACCTCCTTCTTTGTTGGGCAAGAGGAATTTCCATACCCAACTTTGTGTGTGTGTGTGTGTGTGTGTATTTCTTCCCTTTTTAGAAGTAGTTCTAATGAAAGTGATGTTCAGACATTGCCTACTCCATCCCCATTTTTCCCTACATTGTAAAAACTCATTTATGAGAAAATTTTCTCCATTCTTCCTCTACTTTCCCCTTTTCCTAGTGTATCCCTTTCTCACCTTTTTGTTTTCTTTTTTTTTTTTTAAAGCAATTGGGGTTAAGTAACTTGCTCAAGGTTACACGGCTAGGTTTTGTTTTCTTTTGAAATCATTTCAACATAATAAACTCACACCCATGACCTTTTTCTTTTTTTTTCTTTTTTTTTTATTAATTTGTTTGTTTATTTTTAGTTTACAGGATTCAATTCCATAATTCCTTGAGTTTCAAATTTCCCTTCCCTCCCTCCCCCCACCCCCCATGATGGCACATAGTCCAGTATAGGATCTGCAAATACTTTCACATTAGACATTAGTCAGGTTATAAAGGTGTATTGTACTAGATGGAATGAAAAATGGTAAAGAGGAAATAAAACCAAACAATGAAAAGAAAAAGATCAAGTAGTTTGCTTCCATCAGGATTCAAACTCAGTTCTTTCTAGTTCTTTCTCTGGATGTAGGCATCTCTTTCCTTCATGAGTCTTTTGGGATTGACTTATATCACTGCATTGCTGAGAAGAGTCCAGTCTGTCATAATTAGTCATCACACATATGTGATTGTATACAAATTTCTCCTGGTTCTACTCTTCTCACTCAGCATCAGCTTGCACAAGCCCTTTTTCTAAGTAGACTCCTAACTACCTCAAGAATGCAGAAGTTCTAGGGGCGGCTAGGTGGCACAGTGAATAGAGTGTCAGCCCTGGAGTCAGAAGGTCCTGAGTTCGGTTCCAGCCTCAGACACTTAATGCACACACAAACAAAAACCTAGCTGTGTGACCTTGGGCAAGTTACTTAACCCCAATTGCCCTCCAAAAAAAAAAAAAATGCAGAAGTTCTTAGAGGTTATATGGAAAATCTTGCTATATAGTAAAAAAAAAATGTTAATATTATTCATTCATTTATCATTTCTCACTCACCCTTACCATTTTATGCTTTTCCTGAGTCTTGTGTTTGAACGCTAAATTTTCTCTTCAGCAATGGTCTTTTCATCAGGAATTCTTGAAAATCCTCTTTTTTATTAAGTATCCATTTTTCCCCTGTAACATCATACTCAGTTTTGCTGGGTAGATCATTCTTGGATTTAATGCTAGCTCCTTTGCCCTCCATAATGTCATATTCCAAGCCCTCCATTCCTTTAACATGGTAGCTACCACATCTTGTTGATTCTAACTGTGGTTTTATGGTAGTGGTATTGTTCCTTTCTGGCAGCTTGCCGTATCTTCTCTTTAACATGAAAGTTCTGGATTTGGGCTATAATATTCCTAGGAGTTATCGACCTGAAAGTTTGGTTAAAAGAGGCAAACAGGCTAGGTGATTATAAATTCATATTGTTTATTCCCTTAAAGCTAGCAAATTCACACTTGCATGGAGCCAAAACATGAGTTTTTTATATGTTTTATAATAATCCCAACTCAGTATATCTGTGTCACTCAAATTTATGATCTCTATGTATGTTTAACCATAGTACGAGAAAAGGAATTTTCTTAGTTGAATAGATTGTAAATACAAGATAAGAGAGTTGACAAAGTGTCAATTGAAATTACAACCCAGGATATCTGTATTTTCTTTACCATTAACATGACATAATGTAAGAAATAACCAAGAATTTCACCTGGCCATGAGTGAATTAATTTTTTTTTTTAATTTCACATCATTTCAAATGGGTAACTTGGCCTTTTAAAAACCCTTGTGAAAGGTGCAAATACAAAATCAAGCTAGTTACAAACTCCTTTTAAAATTCATCCAGATTCAAATTTTGTGCCTTGAATCTCATTGGTTAGCATTTTAGGGTTCACTAAATCCCATCCCTTGATTACATCTTTTCATTTAGACATTTCAATTCCTCCTTCCCTTCTCATTCTCATACACTTTATTCTTTGTAAAAGGAAATGCTAAGTCAGAATATTTTAGTCTCCTCCCCCTCTGCCTCTGATAGCATGAGAAAGGTTTCTCCTCAATTACTAATAGATTTGACCTAAGCTTAGTTTGAAGATTCTAGCCCAGAATATCTCTAAGGAAAGTCCCTTTATCCAAGGCAGGGTCTGGATTCAGAGCCCTCATGCCCATCCTTTGTCAATGAGACCTGGCCTGGCAGTCCCTTTTGATATACAGGAAGAAGCCTTCTTAGAACAAAGAAAAGTAGTAGATATGCCAGCCTCCCCCACTGCCCTCTCCAAGCAGTTTTTGTTTCTGACATTAGCCATCAGTAAGACTTCAAATCAGGTTTTATATTACTTCTATTTTTGTATAATTTCTGTGGAAACAAAAAAATTCAATCATATCTTACTCATAACATAGTATATGTCCATAAAATATTAAGATAAGAAAAAGTTCCATTATTCAAGATAGTGTCTGCTTAAGGGCCCTATCTTTGGTAGTCATTAACAGAAAAATTGTCTGGTCAGCTCCCTCTGGCTTTGTTGACACAGGAGGCATTCTCTGAGTTTACTCAGATCTATTAGGCTGAGTTGCTTCTTCTGGTTGATTAGTTGAGGCTCTGGCCCTTATTGGGGTTCAAATGATCTGAAATGATTATCAGAGTTTACAATTTGGGATCTCATTCAGGAAAAGACTGGCAAATTCTTTTCCTTTCTACTTTGCTCTCTGGTTCTAAAGCATCTGGGTAGTTTTCCTTTACAATTTATTGAAATGTAATATCTAGCCTCTTTTTTTAAAAATCATAGTTATCTTTCCCTGGTCTATTCTTCCAGGCCAGTTGTTTTTCTGATGAGACATTTTCTTTGACATTTCTTACTGTTTCTTGATGTCTCATAGAATCACTAGCTTCAACTTGACCAATTCTAATTGCTGGAAGTTAATTTCTTCTTTAAGATTTTGTACCTCTCAACCATTTGGTCAATTCTGATTTGTAAGAGTAATTTTCTTCAGTATCTTTTGTGTATCTTTTACCAAACTGTTAATTCTTATTTAACAATTTTCTTGGGTTGCTCTTATTTCTTCTCCCAAATTTTGCTCTAAACACTCTTACTTCATTTTTTTAATTGTTCTGTCAAAAAAAGAAAAAACTCTTGAGCTTGTCTAAGAATTCTTGTTGGACTTGTGTCCAAACTGCATTTTTCTTTGAGATTTTCCTTGTAGAGATTTACAAGTCATTGCCTTCTAAGTTTGTGTCCCAAGCTTTCCTGTGCCCGTGGAATTTTTTTTTTTTTTACAATCTTTTTTTGTAGGTTGTTCGTTTTTCTAGCTTATTTCTTTGAGTTGGGATTTTTGTTAAAGTTGGGTTCTGTTTGCCTCTGGGGGTAGATATCTAATCTGGTCTTTTGATTTTTATGTCCTACTGCTTTCTGACCTAAGTCTAGAGACTTGTAATTTTTTGTTGCCTCTAAAGTTGTGTCATCCAGAGAGAAGTCTGATCACTGCCCTCCAGATCTGTAATTTGATCTTTAATAAGGTAAGGTAACTAACTGCTCCCTTGCCACAGTAACTGCTCCTCTCTATCCTGGAATTGCAACTCAGAAAGGAGTTTAGCTGCCAAATGTCACCCAATTCTGCTCCCAGAGCTAGCACAGAAATCTTCTGGAATCTCATTTTAATCAAATGTTCATTTCCTTTACCTTCGTTGGTCAGTGAGTTGCTCAACACTGTTGGGTTTATATGCTATGCACTATACTTCTGGACAGTTTCCACCTCACTATCTACAGACCTTTCTGATTTTCTAAGTTACTGGTGGAAACATGAGTCATTGTGACTTTTCCTTGACTTTCCCACTCAAAATTCAGTTATAGAGAGTGTGTGTTGGAAAAGCTCAGCAAAAAATGCTGGCTTCACTCCACCATCTTGACTCTGCCCTGTCTTCAGTTTGAAAGCTTTCCCATATTCACTAAATGTATAACATTTCTCTCTAGTTTGAATTCTCTGATGCATAGCAAGGTGCGCCCCCACTCTGAAGATGTTCCTACATTAATTGCTTTCATGAGCAGTAAAAAATTCTCTGCTATCAAGTAAGTTCTGTAATCTGACTGAAGACATTCCCAAATTTATGACATTTCTCTCCAGCATGCACTCCCTGGCATTGAATGAGTTCTGAGCTCAGGTGGAAGGTTTCCCCAAATACATTACATTTATAAGGTTTCTTTCCAGTAAGTATTCTTTGATATCAAATAAGTTTTGAGTTGTAGTGGAAGAAGTCTCCACACAACTTACATTTCTAAGGAATCCCTCCAGTAGAAATTCTCTGAGGTGCTATAAGTTATGTCTTACTCTTGAAGATCTCCCCACATTTATTACATTCTTGAGTTTTCTCATTCAGATAAATTATCTAATATTAAGTAATTTCTGAACTCATGAAGAAGGTCTTTCCACATATGTTACAATCAAACAGTTTTTCTCCAAGATGAATTTTCTGATGCTAAGTGAGCTGTGTCCTCAGGCTGAAGGCCCTCCCACATTCATTACATTCATAAGGCTTTTCGGCAGTATGAATTTTCTTACATCAAGTAAGTTTTGCCATCTTACAGAAGGCATTCCCATAATCATTACATTCATTAGGTTTCTCCCTAGTATGAATACTCTGATATCACATGAAATCTGAATTCTGAAGAAGACTTTCCCACATTCATTACATTTATAAGGTTTTTCTCCAGTATAAATTCTCTTATAGAATGTAAGTTCTACTGTCAAGCTGAAGATACTTTCACATACAGTACATTCATAAAGTTTCTCTCCAATATGAATCCTTTGATGTCAAGTAAGTTCCAAGTTAAAGTAGAAGGCCTTCTCACACTCCTTGTATTCATAAGGCATGTCTCCAGTATAAATTTTCTTATTTACATTTTAAGTGATGGATTACTCTTGAAGACCACATTTAATGAATTAATAAGGTTTCTCTCCAGGATGCTGACTAAATTGTATCCCCAATCTGAAGGACTTCTCATATTTCTTATACTTAGACTTCTCTCTAGCATGAATTTTCTGATGCTGAGTAAGCTGTGGCCACAATTTGAAGGTCCTCCAACATTCAATGCATTTATAAGGCTGCTCTCCAGAATGAATAGTCTGATGCATAGCAAGGGATGTCTTCTTCATGAAGGCCTTCCCACCTTCATTTTATTCATAAGAATTTTTCCCAGTATGAAGTCTTTGATGTTTTTTATTTGATTTGATTTAATTTGATTAATGTGAGTTATCACAATTTCCCCCATTCGTTCTAATTCTTCTATACAACATGACTGTTGTGAAAGTATGTTTAATAAGAATATATATGTACAGCCTATATCAGATTTAATGCTGTCTTGGGGAGGAGGGAAGGGGAAGGAGGCAGAGAAAATTTAAAACTTATGGAAGTGAATGTTGAAAACTAGAAATAAATTATTTTTTTAAATGTGAGCTCTGATGGAAGCCCTTCCCACACTCCTTACATTTATAATGAATCTCTCCAGTATGAATTTTCTGATGTGAAGCAAGGTATGACCACAGACTAAAGGTCTTCCCATATATTCATTACTTTCATAAGGTCTCTCTCCAATATAAATGTGCTAATACTGAGTAAATTCTACAGTCAAGCACAAGTTCTTCCCACATATAGCACATTCATATATGATTTCTTTCCAGTATGAATTCTTTGATGTTGAATCATTTTTGAGTTGTAGTAGAAAGTCTTTCCACACTCCTTATACATTTATAATGAATCTCTCCAGTATGAATTTTCTGATGCTAAGAAAGTTGTATCTTGCTCCTATAGACCTCCCCACATTTAATATATTCATAAAGTTTCTCTCCAGTAAATTTTTTCTCTCTGGACAGCTGCTTCTTGGAATAGCTCTCTCTGGCATCCAGAGGCTTCTTTTCTTTCCAATTGATAGATCATATCTGGTTTGGAAACTGCAAATCCCAAAGAGATCAATTGCATTCCTATAGTACTCCAGCATCACATCCCCATACAACTTCTTTCTGAAATGGGTTTAAAGAGACCCACTCCTCCCAGGTGAACTCCACAGCCAGGTTTCTTATAGGGCCTGGATGTCTGGAGTGCAGAAGTCATTTCCTCTCCCTCAGTGCGACCACCTACTGGAAAAGAGTTGATGTCCTAAGAGGCAGAGTCTCCCATGGCAGATTGGCTGAGGACAGAGAAGTGACTGCCAGCAAACATGGAAGAGGCAAGAGAAGGAGATAATATTTGGCAAATGATTTGCAATCCTTAAACCACTATATAAATGCTAGGGATTATTCACAATGCTATCCCTGCCTAAACTTACCCCCTCCTTCTTATTTTCCAGTTTCTGTCAAGAGCATCACTATTCTATTAGTCCCCCAGGTTCACAACGTGGAGTCATCCTCAACTCCTCACTCTCCCTTCTCACCTTCATCTGTCATTGGCAAATATTATAATTTCTACTTCCTAAACATCTCTTGCATCCATCTTATTCTCTCCACTCACACTGAAGCTGCCCTAATTCAGGCCCCCATCATCTCTCATCTGGATTGCTGCAATTAACCTACCAAATGGTCCCCCTAAATGTAGACTCTCTCCTCTCCATTCCATATGCCACACAGTGGATACATTGATATTCCTGAAGTGCAACTCTGAAGCATGTAACTCTTCTGCTCAAGAAATGTCAGTGACTCAGTTTTGCCTCTAGGATAAAATTCAAATATCCTCTTTTCTCTTAGAACCCTTCACAATCTGGCTCCAATATTTCCCCATAATGATTACACATTCATTCTCCCTCAAGTACTTAGCCTTCCAGCCAAATTATCCTACTTTCTGCTCCTGCTACACAATTTCTTATCTCTGTTCCTTTGTAAAACCTGTGCCTCATACCTGAAATGCTCTCTCTCACTTATTCCTCTTCACACCCTTTGTTCCCTTAAAGTTTCAGCTCAACTACTATTTCTCATATTACCTCTCACACCAGGCACTTCCTAATTCCCCCTTTTGGAGACTTCCTGACAAAATTACTTTGAAAATTTATTTTGATGCATTTTACATTTGCCTATTTATGTACATATTGCAATGATGAGAATGTAAATACCTTGAGGAATGGGTTGTTTCATTTTTGTCTTTCTGTGTATGCCTAGGACATAGTAAGTACTTGGAAGGAAAGAAGGAAGGAAGGAAAGAAGGAAGGAAGGAAGGAAGGAAGGAAGGAAGGAAGGAAGGAAGGAAGGAAGGAAGGAAGGAAGGAAGGAAGAAAAGAAAATGGAAAGACGATGCCACAAAGAATATAGCAGGACTAGAATCTCTATAGTTCTTAACACTATACCTCTCTTAATGCAGGCTAAGCTCATTTCAGTTTTCTTGTCTTCCATGTAATACTGTGTTTACAATGCTGCTTACATATCCAGGGGTGGGAAACCTAGCCCTCTAGGTCCTCAAGTGCAGCTCTTTGACTCAATCCAAACTTCACAGAATAAATCCCCTTAATAAAAGGATTTATCCTATAAAACTTGGACTTAGTCAAAAGGTTACACCAGAGGACCTTGAAAGAATGAAGGAAGGAAGGAAGGGGAGGAGGGAGGGAGGAAGGGAAAGGAGGGATGGAAAGAAGGGAAGGAAAAGAGGGAGGGAAGGAAGGGAGAGAAGAAGCGAGGGAGAGAGGAAATGGTACAGGAGGACTATTTTCCCTTTGAGTTCTTGCAATAGGTTACTACTGCTGAATAAATCTATCACAATGCAAAAATTATAGAGGTAAAAATCTAGGTTTTATTATGCTTTAAACACAGCTTCAGGAGATAGAAAAATAATCCTGAAGCCCAAATGGTATTCAGACCCCAAAAAATTACATTAGAGAGACAGAGAAATAATTTTTTTTACATATAACAATCTTTATGGCCTTTTAGACCATAAAAGTCACACCAACCTAGTCAAACAGATTTATTATATTACGCTTTCTTCAATAAAGGTTGAACAAACTAAGTTAGAACAAATTAGTAAACAAGATAGATTTAAACACCAAGTTTGCAGACTCTTACATTTACAAAACTATAAGGCAACATTTTAAAGAAGTCAGAATTGGTTAATTGACGGAAGGAGATTATATGTCACAAAGTTATCCAAAGTATTGGTATCAGGGGAATCCTTTCAACAATCTAATCCCTTGGGTGGTTTTAAGGATTTTTGTAGGTACTTCCTTTCTTTTAGTTTCCTATCTCAAGAATGTCAAAAGTCTTCCCCTAATATTATCATTCTAAGAATCAGGTTTTATCCAGGTGAGATTAACACTAGTAAGAGGCAGATTTCAGGAGTCAGTCATATTCAGGAGAAATGGTATAATAAAATTGAATAAAGGGAAATGAAAAATTATCATAAGGGTGAGAAGAGCAGAACCAGGAGAAATTTGTACACAAGGTATGTGTGACAACTAACCTTGATAGACTGGACTCCTCTCAGCAACATAAGGTTGTAAGACAACTCCAAAAGACTCGTGATGGAAAGAGATATGTACATCCAGAGAAAGAGCTGCAGAGTCTGAATGCAGATTAAAGCAAACTACTTGCTCTTTCTTTTTCTTGTTTTGTTTTGTTTCCTCTTTCCCATTGTTCATTCCATTGGATATAATCCTTCTTTACAACCTAATGTTTAATGTGAAGGTATTTGTAGACCGTATATTTGACTGCATACTACCATGGGGGTGGGAGGGAAAGAAAATTTGAAACTCAAGGGATTGTAGGACTGAATATTGTAAACTAAAAGTAAATAAATTAATATTTTTTTAAAATATCATAAAGGAAGGAAGGAAGGAAGCAAGGAAGGATGGATGGATTTATTAAGCATATGTGCTAAGCTCCAGAGAGATAGTATCTCATTTGATTCTCACCTGGCAGGTAGGTGGTAGGTTTTTTGTAGTTGAGAAATCTGAGGTTAAGTGACTTGCCCAGGGTCACATATCTACTAAATATCTGAAGCCATATTTTAACTCATATCTTCCTGACTCCAGGCCTAATGATCCAACCACTGTACCACCTAGATGCCACAAAGAGTATAGAAGGAACAGGACCTCTATAGTTCTTAACACTATGTGTGTCTTAATGAAGGCTAAGTTCATTTCAGTTTTCTTGTCTTCCATGTAATACTGTGTTTAAAATGATGCTTACATATCCAGAGGTGGGAAACCTGTGGCCTCAAGGCTACATGTGGCCCTCTAGGTCCTCAAGTGCAGCCATTTGACTAAATCCAAACATCACAGAACAAATCCCCTTAATAAAAGGATTTTTTCTGTAAAACTTGGACTCAGTCAAAAGGTTACACCAGAGGACCTAAAAGAGCACATGTTCCCCACTCCTGCAAGCACATATTCAAGGCCACAGGTTCCCTACCCCTATAAGCACTCTACAAATATTTGTGGATTCATGCCTGCATTGAATGAAAATGTTTAGAATGCAACTTCAATTGGCATGTAGTAGGAAGAGAAAGATGGCCCATCTGGACATATCTATGATCAAAATCATAGAATGTTGAGATGGGAAGAAACCTTAGAAAGCATCTAGTCTAAATCTTTCTTTGTAGAGACTAGGGAACTAAGGCCCAGATTATGAATAATAGCCAAGCCTCAGACCCAGATTTCCTGACTCTCAGTCTAGTGTTGTTGGGATTTTTCCCTATAGCACACAGGGCAAGATCATTTTCCTGTGCCCTTCTACTGTGTAACATGATAAAATTTTATAGATTCATAGAATTTAAGAGTAGTAAGAACCTTAGAGATGAACTAATACAACCCTTTCATATTACAGAGGAAGAAGCTAAAGACCCAGAGAAGGGAAACAACTTTCCTAAGATCATACAAACTAATAATAATAGGTGAAATTTCCAAAGCTTTTTAAAGTTTACCAATCACTTTCTGCACAACCACACTGTGAAGGTTTATTATTTATTATTTATTATCCACATTTTATAGGCAAGAAAACTGAGACATAGTGAGATTAGATAGCTTACAAATGTTGTAAGCTGAAAAGTGTTAAAGCCTAGGACTAAACTCAGATCACCTGAACCCCACACTCTTTCTAGTAAACAAGTAGCAGGTCTGGGATTTGAACTTTGTTCCAAGCTCAGTGCTCTCTCCATTATTCAACAACAATAACTTCATATTCATAGTACTTTGTGGCTTTTCTTTTGGGGGCCATCATACCAAGATTTGGGTTCACAAGGCCCTTGTCCAATTTCAGGGACTGACTTAGAAAAAAGATCATTCTGTCCATGATTCATAGAGATAATTCTCTAGTCAAAATCTATTCAGGAAATTTTCAGAAATAACCTCACATCTAGGTTTACATAAATGTGAGTGGTATGATCTCTCAAATCCCTTATGAAGACTCAAGGTGATTAATGCATATCAAGTTCAGGACAATATTTCACCCCAAGGAAAATGCAGAAGATGCAAGGAATCCAGTTGATTAATAAATATTTACTAGACATCCATTATGTTCCAGGCACATGGATTTGGGGAGCTGAGCTTACAAGTACAAAGAATCACACAATCCCTAGGATTTGTCTGCTTCTGCCATAAGGCAGCCACTAACAGATTTCACAGCCACCACTGCCATTGCCACCACATTCTCTAATAAGAACCTCTATGGAAAAAAAGGAAGAGAAAAAATTTAAAATGCCCTTGTTCTCTATGAAAACTTCTTTCAGAAGACAATGAAAAAAGAAAGTTCCTCTGGAAGGAAAATAGTCTTCCTAAAAGTCTAAATCAAATTGTTTATCTTGAAAGGCAGTCTCAAATAACAGAATCCTCAGAGTGCCCAAAGAAATGTCCAATTTTCTATAGAGAAATGTAATCAAAGGTCCCAAATGGTCAATGCTTGATAAGCTTATCAAATTGTTGGGGAAAACTCCTTTCATCAACCTTGTAAACATATATTCTTTCATTTTTTCTTCTTTCTCAGAATTCTGGCTTCCATATCTTAAGGCCTCACAAATGAGAAAACTGAGGCCCAGAGAGGTTAGGTGACTTGCCCAGTTTTGTAGTTAATAATTGTCTAAATCAAGATTCAAACCCAGGTCTTCCTGCTACCAGCTACCTTGTAAACATCTCTTTCACCTCATATCCACTTGCCACCTCTCACTGTGAGAAAAATAATCAAAAGGATATTAACATTGCTTCTCCAAAGGATTGGTCAGTTTATTACTCTCCTATTACAATGACCATCCTTGTGACTTCCCTGACCAAAACACCCTTCCTTCACAACATTCCCCTCTATGTGTAGTTTTTCCCCATGAGGTCAGGGACTGTCTTACTGTCTAATTTTTAACTCCAGTACTTAGCATAGGGAACAACCTATAGACAAATAAATACTTTTTCATTCACTCCTAACTTCCACTCTGTTGTTCAGTTTGGTATATTACAGCTGCCCATCACATGAGGTATAGGAAAGGCTGATGGTATGAATAATGCTGCAGGAATTTCAGTCCTCTGTCCAATCAAGGCATGAGAACAGAGCTCAGGTATAGGAGACACTTTAGTAGAACAGGAGGTGAAGGCAGCAGATAAAGGAAGAATAGAAGCACTAACAGAATAGTAGGTTGACCTGGGATCCCCTGGCTCTCTGAGAAATTTTGGAGAGTGATAGAGCAGGAGTGAATGACAGAGAGGAATGCTGTCTCTCAGTAGCAGAGGTGGTGTAATCATCGCCCTCTCTGTCTCCCTCCAGGATGCCTATTATAGGCTAGGTCCTAGAAGAAACTACATAGTCACTCACACGGGCACACCAAGGGAATTATTTCACAGTGTGATTACCATGTACTCTACAGACTTGAGAGTGGCTCCAGTAGCTCAGAACTGACTCTTGGAATTCCTTTTTGCCTGCAGCAGTCACAGGATCATTACTTCAGACCTAAAATGGACCTGAGAGATCAAGTCCAACCCTCTCATTTTAAAGATGAGAAAATTGAGGCCCACAGAAGTTGTGACTTGCCCCGGATCATATAGCTAGTAAGTGTCTAAGTTTGAGTTTGCACCTAGGTGTTTCTAGTTCCAAATCCAGAAGCCTGATTGCTATGTCATACTCCCTCTAACTGAGCATGCCTTTCTCTTTGGCTTCTTCTATGTAACTCTGGGACCTATGATAAAGGTTTGGACCTCGGGATAATTATTTGTGTATATATGTGTGTTCCCATAGAAAACAGAATGCATCTTCCATGGCTAAAGGGCTACCAGTTGGTGTGTGTGGACAATGGGGTGAGCAAAAGTGCAATTAGTTTGGTGTGTAAGTAGTCACAGTTCCTTCTTGTGAAGGCAGTGATCAGATAAACTCTAGGGAGCATGTGGTTAATAATATTTTCTAAGGGTTCCCTGTTGAGCTGTCATTTTTTTAAGTAACATGTTAATGACAGGGCCCTCCCCACCCCCAAAAAAAAACCAATCTCCAGAACAGGAAAAAAAGAGGGAAAAAGTTTCTCCTTATGTGAAGAACTTATTCTGTGAGCTCTAAGATATGACTAAGATAGCCAAAGGAAATGGGGTGCCTCCAATAAGCTTAGAACCGAAACATTGCATCAACTATTTTTATAAAAAAAGAGTTGGTTTTAAAAACATTCCAATGAATCTGTCATTTCCTTTATGTAGCAGCATAATGTGGTGGATAGAGTACAGGGTCTATTAGACTAGAAAACCTGGGTCCTGATCCCACCTCAGATACTTAATAGCTGTGTGACCTTGTACAAGTTGCTAGAGCTCTCTGTCTCAGTTTCCTAATCTGTAAAATGAGGTTTTTGGACTGGATGGTTTCTAGGGCCCTTCTAACTAACTAAATCTTTGAGCCTATGATCCCTACCACTCTCATGCATGTTCTCATTATTGTTTAGTCATTTTCAGTCATGCCCAGCACTTTGTGACCCCATTTGAGAGTTTTCTGTGCAAATATACTGTAATTTCCTTCTCCAGTTCATCTTACAGATGAGAAAACTAAGGAAAGCACAGTTAAGTGACTTGTCCAGGGTCACACAGCTAATAAGGGTCTGAGGCTATATTTGAACTCAGATCTTCCTGACTCCAGGCTGCCTTCTCATCTGTGTCCTCCAATAAATTCCCCGTGGGGAAAAGGTCAAAGCCAATTCAAAATTAAATGAAAAGGTAAAGATGAAAGGAAGGCACTCTACTTCCAGGTTCCCATTCACTTAAAGAATTTTCAAAAGACTGGCTCTGCCTGACTACTCCCTTTAACATCCCCAACCTTGGAATAGATATAAAAGTACTTTGAAAAGAAAAAAAGTGTAATTCAAATACAGCATTTTTATTGCCATTATTCTTCCAAGTTACTCTATTTATAGGCTCATTGTTGGAACAGAATCTTTAAGGCTGCATATTGCTTGACTGAATCAAATGTCTTTTTTATAGTCAACAAACAATAAACACAGTAGGATCTTGTATTCTCTGTACCTTCCAGTCAATTGTATGACTGTGAGGATGTGGCCTGCTGGAGAATAGTTTGCTACAGCCTGCCTCTTCCCATCTCATATTTTCCATAAAAAATGTCCTCTACACATGTAATGTTAATTCTTATAAAGATTTCCTACAGACGAGAAATTGGGTATCTAGATCAGTCATTTCTAATGCCCTCTTCATCACTTTTTTCAATAGTATTACCATCTGTGATTTCTTTTCAAATTGTTCTCATCTTCCTTTCCAGACTATGTCCAGATTTTGCATATAGGTTTGAATGAACAGTCCGAGTTGGTCCACCAATATATTCACCCCAGATGGACTCTGCAGATGAAAAATGGGCACTCCCAGAATCACTAAGGAGAAAGAGAATGGACCGGACTGGATTGCATTTGGAAAACTGTAAAGTACTTTCAAATATCCCAAGTTAACTCCCTGAAACAAAAGCTCTTCTTTTTAATGCCAAAATCCTTGTAGGGACATTCAATGGCTGCAAATCAAGGAATACCACAGGCTCTAAAGAATCCAAATTACTAGTGAGCCAAAAAGCAATGAAGACATAGGTAGCAGATATAAGTAGGCTAAATTATATTAATAATAACAACTTATGGTCAAGAAGTAGCAATGAATTATATCGTTCTGAAGCTCTGTGATCTGAAAAGAAAATGAACTGGTGATATCTCAAGAGCAAGGGCTAATAGATGATAGCCCATATGTCCCATTAGTACCCACATCATGTTAAAAGACTTAGAATATGGTCCTATTGTGTTTAGGAGACCCCTTATAAAGAAGATGCATAATTCTATTAAAGGGAATTTTTTAGAGTAAACAATGTGGTAAGGAAAAGTACACAAGATCTGGAGTCAAAGGATTTACATGGTTTTAATCCTGACCCTGGGACTGGAAACCCATGTGACCTTGGCCAAATTATTTAAGTTCTCTGGGCCTCAGTTTCTTCATCTTTTAATTGAGGAAAGAGAACTAAAAGAACTCCAAGTTTCCTTCCTACTCTAAGTCTATGATGCTATGATCTATGACATGAACAAGAATTAAAATTTACTTCAATAAGCATTTATTAAGTGCCAGCTATATATTGTACCCTTTGCTATGTGTGTGGGGGGGGAGAAGAATATACACAGCAGAATATATAGAGATAAGTAAATAGAAGAGATATAATGTATGCATATACTCATATGATAGATGTATGAATATTGAATATAAGGTCATTTCAGGGTGAGGAAAAAAAACCCCTTCCGATATGACCCACCAGAGAGTACATCTTGAGACTGGACTTTGGGGATAACAACAATTCATATTTCTATAGTGGTTTAAGTATCACAGAACACTTTTATCACAACCCTATAAGGGAAGTAGTCATAGAATGGTAGGGTGTTATTCTCTCCCTTGTACAGATCAGGAAACTGAGATAGCATGCAAAGGTATGGATAAGTTCTATGTAACCTGCATTATGGGAGGGAGTTCCCACCTTATTAAAATCACAGACTACTCAGACTACTATAATATTGAAGGGTTGCTATATTTAGAAAACAAGGAGTTTTGTTACTAGTTACAATAGTTACAATACAAAAACTAGTTACAATAGTCAGTCACTGGGACTGACTTCAAAGCAATGTCAGGATGCCCTGACAATTCATATTGCGGTCAAATTGTAAGAGAAAATATCATATTGGTCTGCATACAGGGTATTTCCCTGTGATAGACTATACTCCTAAAATGGGATGACTTTGAAAAAAGAAAATATATAGTTATACACCCCCAAAAAATCATAAGATATATTATCCAGATGTGTCATCATACAAGGGAGCAAGTGAATCATGGGTCAAAAGCAAAAGACAACCATTGCATAATGTGATGTGCACAGGAACCCTGGAATATTCCACAGGAATCACATTATTCCACAGGAATAATTCCACAGGAACTGTGGAATATTAAAAGGCCTGGCAAATTGTCTCCAGTAAGTTGGACAGACCCCTTATAAAGGCTCTACGAGAGGATATGGTCAAGAGTTATGAAGCATGAAGAAGTATGGATGGGTTACAATCTGCCAACATCAGAGAGACCATGGATTCATTGGCATACCCTGAAAAAGAGTTACAAAATACCTTCATCAAAATTTGCTTACTTTAGAAGGAACTTTAGTGTGACTATTCAATGGTTCTGTGACTGGGGAGAGGGGAGAGGCCAAGGGAAGGGTAGGAACCAACTTAGAGTTTAGAGGTTGAAGAGTTTTAAAGGTACTCTAGACCAAATTTCTATTTTTTCAGATGAGGGAACTGAAACCTCAAAATAGTAAATCACTTGCCTAAAACAAAGAGTTCTGGTACTAGAGACATGTCTTAGAGATCCTAATCCAATGAATTTGCTCTATATCACATACTTGTTTGTCTGAGTTGACTTGAATATAATCTTGCTGAAAATAAGGGTTATGTGAAACTACATTTGAACATGTCTTTCCAATTTTGAGGTTCTATTTTTTGCATTTACCCAAGAGGAGAAGAGATGGTCTGATGTCAAAAACAAAAGGACACAGTGTCCAGAAAGTTGGAAAGAAGGAATTGAATTTTTATTTTTCTCCTTGCTTGATGACACAGTAATATTCACATGGTGGGTTGAAGATCTATACCAAATAAATACTATTTCTGACAATTAGCAGCATTTAATTTTTAAAATGAGCTAATATAATCAATTATGTTTTTAATTTGCCAGACAGCATTTACAGGGCATAATTTTCTGCTACTACACCTTTCAAATTATCTTCAGGTGGTGTTTAGAATCCAATCAGGGAAACATTCCAATTTTATTAACACTATGTATGCTTAATTCCCTGTTCAAATTTCTTCTTGTGCAATTGTCCTCTACCCTCCCATTCCTAGAAGTGACATGTATATGACATGATGGAATAGAGAGTCACAACACATTATTTGTCCTCCTATTTCATACTTTTCACAAGACCTTTTGCAGTTTGCTTGGAATTTTATACAATCATGATAATAACTCAAATTTCCATAGCATTCTAAGGTTGAAAAGATGCTTTTGCCATAACAACCCCATGAGGTAGGTATTGCAAGTCTTATCATATAATAAAAATCAGTTGCCATAATAACAGGCTCTCATACAGAATGCCACCATGATAGGAAACCTGCCATGCAAAATTTGTAGTTCTCAATAATAGAACAGGGGAGAGGGCTTCTAACAGTAACCAGTGTTTTGTGTGTGTGTGTGTGTGTGTTTTAAAATACAATCCACTTGGGAAGCACAAATGGAAGAAGTCAGAATTTGTGTTTTTTTCTACTGGCATGAAGAATTAACAACAGATACTAAATCAAATGAGAAAATGTCCCTAACCCAGATTCACCTAGCCTGTGATAAATACATTAGATAGATATATTTGTTTGCTTTTAGTAATAATTCAGAGAAAATATGGTATAATAGAAGCCAAAAGAGAACTGATATTTAAGGGCAAAGTCAACAAATTATATTCCATATTGTGATGTAATCAAAGGATTTAGATCTTGGGAGGGTCCTGAGAGATTATTTTATGGAACTCCCTCATTTTACAAAGGAGAATCTTGAGTCCCATAGAAGGGAAATGACTTAAACAAAGGTCATACATGATAGAAGATATCAGAATGAAGATTCAGACTCAAGATCTTGACGCCAAATTCAGTACTCTTTCCACTTTATCGTGCTGCATAGAGCCCACACACAATACAGAAGCTTGGTACCACAGGGGGAAAACTTGTGCAATTAAAGTTCAGCATTCCAGGCTCTAGTCATACTTCTGACCTTGAATGACTGTGGGCAAAATGCTTAGTGTCAGTTTGTTCCTCTGTAAAATTAAAAAGATTATGCTCAGAAATTCAAATGTATCTGTGATCTCATTAGTTCTGAAGGTCCTTCTAATGATGTAGATCAGAACTCATCCAAGTCATCCCAACTTGTGAGATTCTTTTCCATTCTCTCCCAAAAGTTCACCCTTAGGGAGTTAATGTAACATACTAGAAGTCTTCCTCAATGTCCCTCAATATCAAAATAGCACTAGTGGAACTCTCTAGCTTTCCACCTGTCATCCTCCAATCTTCCAGCATAACCAAAACATCTTCTCTTCTTAAAGTACAATTCCTTGATGATTCTTGATGAAGCATTCATCTTTGAATTCATCATTGGAATTTTCTCACTGGATAGATGCTATAACCTGTTCATACCCACCATATTCTTCTCCATCACTTACCATATGCTATTCATCTTTAATTCTATGAAGGCACTTCTATTCTACATCTCACCATCATATAACACTGACAAAATAAGAGCATTAAAAAGTAGGACTTTTCATTAAATATTTATGGTTAACAACAATAACAAAAAAAAAAAAGTTTTCAATTCCCCAAAAGTAATCCTTCACTCTCATCCTCCTTTTCATTTCTGGGCCCAGCTCATTACCTATATATATTATCTGTCCCAGATATGTATATGTAATGGTAATGGAAATTTGAAGATCTTCTTGTCCCTTGTATTAGCAAGCTAACGGGTACTTAGCACCTTGTTCCAAGTTCATGATTGTGTCAAGTATTAAGACCCAGAACGTGTAAATCCCATAGTGGGATGGACTTGTTTATATAATAGGAAGGGGCAGAACAGGGAGGAACTAATACCATATATAAGGAAAAGCCCAAGCTGAGAGAGGCCAGAACTTCTGGGAGTGAACATCTAGAGGCTGGGCTGCTACTGCTGGAGAGAGAGAAGAGAACTGAGAATTGAACTGAGAAATGAGAAGAACTGAG
The DNA here is from genome assembly GCA_011680675.1 of Gymnobelideus leadbeateri. Lineage (NCBI taxonomy): Eukaryota > Metazoa > Chordata > Mammalia > Diprotodontia > Petauridae > Gymnobelideus > Gymnobelideus leadbeateri. The sequence goes on from WOXC01010560.1 coordinate 137,128, forward strand.
AACTGAACTGAGAATTGGGAAGAACTGAGAAGTGAAGAGAGAGGAGAACTGGGAAGAGGCATGGCTGTTGTATCAGTACTTTATCTGTCTGTTTTGATGTTACTTTGTCAGATTTGTCTGCTGACAGAGGGTGGTGCTGTTGTTACAGAAGCCCCCACTGCTGGTTCAGAAGCCCTGAAATAGGATTTTCTTATTGCATGTTTACAGAAATACTGGAGGAGGGTATTGTTGACAGAGGTCCTGGGACTATAGTGGTGATTTGTCTTGATTCCTCAGACCTTGTTGGGTCTATGTTGATTTCACAGGCAGAAAGTGAATTGATGAGGATGACAGCAATGTGTATAAATGTTATTGTGGCTTTGTTAAGCTTTGTTTTCCAAGGAATAGAAATTGTGAAGGACTTGAGGTGGACCAGACACTGTGAGCTTCAATACACAACAGGAACTGCACAAGAAGCTGGACAAATAACTGAGAGATGTCTGCCTTTGAACCCAGGTGGCAGTTGGATAGATTTGGGGAGAAGTTGGAACCATGGAAGAGGAACCGTGGAAGCTAAGAGCCTGCCTTGAGTCAAGATGAAAAGACCTCTCTTTGGGTATATAATGCAAACTGAGAAGATCATGATTTACTGTAGCTGAGTGGTGGAGAACTCTGACCTTTATATTTATTTTTTGTTTGTTTTTTTATTTTTCTTTTTTAATTTTTTTGGTCTTTATTAATTTATTTGTTTACTTTTAGTTTAAAAGATTCAGTTCCACAATTCCTTGAATTTCAAATTTTCTCCCTCTCCCTCCTCTCCCCCCACCCACAGTGACATACAATCAAGTATAGGATCTGCAAATCCTTTCACATTAGACATTAGTCAGGTTATAGAGAAGGATTGTATCAGATGAAATAAACAATGGGAAAGAGGAAAAAATACCAAAGAAGAAAAAGAAAGAGAGCAGGTAGTTTGCTTCAATCTGCATTCAAACTCTGTTCTTTCTAGTTCTTTCTCTGAATGTAGACATCTCTCTCCATCATTAAGTCTTTTGGGGTTGACTTATAACCCTGCATTGCTGAGAAGAGTCCAGTCTATTGAAGTTGGACTGATCTTTATATTTAGATGATTTAAGGACTTCTCCAATTAAAGAGGACTTTTTGATTGAAGATATTAAGACAATGTGACCTAGGGGTGGAGGATTTTGACCTTTGTACTTTGTGTCAATTAAGGAGGCTTGCCTCCTTAAGGATGATTGAATTAAGGACTTACTAAATGAAGGATTTACTGAATGTTATCTTTTGCCTAAAACTATGTGACCACTTTGGTGAAAACTATGGAGCCACTTTAGTGATAAGTTGTTAAGTTATAACATTGTGAATGCTGTACTATGATTTCTGTGAATATTTTGCCTTAATTTGTTACTGAATAAATAGAGAGTTCACTATACTGTGTAATCAGAACCTTGAAGCTTTTCACAGCAGCAGTCCTCTAGAAAGCTGCTCGTTCTTGGCTTTACAGCATACTATTGGACAAATTCTAAAGGGGACATCCTTAAATTGTATATTAAAAATCTGGCAATTGTATATTAAAATATGGCATTCTTAGTCATTAGGCAAGATGCATTTAGTCACTCCTATGTGGAGAGGTAAATAAAACCAGTATGTAATTACATATCTTCAGAAGGCTGTGTAATAATTATGGGACTTAATGCAATCAGTACAATGTCATCAGAAGATGGAAGTATCTAGGGGATCTCACCATCTATAGGGAATTCCTCTTTGCCCTGGATTTTGTTTTGCATTTCTTCCATTGTGGCTGTTCGGTTGTTTTGAGGCACGTCTGACTCTTCATGACTCTGTTTAGGGGTTTTCTTGGCACAGATACAGGAGTGATTTGCCATTTCCTTCTCCGGCTCTTTTTACATATGAAGAAGCTGAGGCAAACAAAGTTAAGCAACTTGCCCAGGGTCACATGGCTAGTACATGTCTAAGGCCACTTGAACTCAAGTCCTCCTGACTCCAGGCCCAGCACTGTGCCACCTAGCTACACCTCCATGACAGTGGAAAATACTTCTGGCAAGCATATTTCTCCCTGTTTTATACCTTGCTTGATCTGATGCTTATTTTCAGAGTCACTGAACATAGTTATTTCTGTTGTTACATCTTTTAAGGAATCTCAGGTGCTCTTTATATATGAACAAGAAACAACTTGTTATAAGAGAATCTATAGGGCAATGAATGTTTTGTTCTACTCTTTCATCATCAATGAGCAATAAGCACAACAGTATCTTCTATTCTCTACGTTTTTCAGTTAGTTGGTCAGTAAGTAGGAAAGAAGGAAACAAGGGTTATTAAGCCCCTACTATGTGCCAGGCACTGTGCTAAGCATTTTACAACATTATTTCTTTTGATGCTTAAAACAACTTTGGGAGGTAGATGCTATTATTATCTTCATTTTATAGATGAGGAAACTGAAGCAGGCAACGGTTAAGTGACTTACTCAGGGTCAGACTGCTAGGAAGTGTCTGGGGCCAAATTTGAACTTACTTCTTCCTGACTCCAGGTCCAGTGTTCTATCCACTAAACCACCTCAATGGCTCTAGTTATTAATGATCTCCCCATTACTTTTTTTGTGTTAATAAATTCTGAGATTTTTTTGTATCTATGTCTCTGCCTTTTGTATCTACTCTCCATTAAAATTTATTCCCCCAATGCCCTCAAAATTTTATCACTCCTGGCCCAAGTCTTCCCCATCATCTTGCTGCTTTTCCCATCTTTGTTCTCTTTATTGGCATTTCTATCTCTTCTATAAGCTTATCTGGGACTGTGATGTTAGGGTCTAAGTGCAGTGGTTCTACTATTCTCTATGTGGAAAACAGTTTGTTAAAATGCTTTTTGAAATATTTTCTATTTACAATCCTTTTTCCATTTCCATCCTTGAATATACCCCTGGGATGATTTTGCCTAGTTGGCTATCTTGCCAAGTTTTCTTTAAACTGGTTTTATCCTCTACAATTTCTCTCTACATTATGAGTTGATACTGCTCATAGAATTCCTAGCTTCTTCTAAAGATCAATTCAAGGCTCACCTTCTATAGGAAGTGTCAGTTCCTGATCCCCCTAAAGGTGAGTGACTCCTCTGTCTCCCCTCAAAAATCATCTCATATTTGTTGTGTATATATTTTGTATTTATTTATGTAATGAAGACTTAACACATGTTCAGACCTCATAAATTTGCTTAACTGATGAAACTTGCCCATGTGAAGAAACTAGAAAACTTATTTCAGGGGGAATCATGACGATATATATAATGTTAGTATTTTAGAGAGATTGTGGAAAGCGTGTGAACTTTCTGTAACTGTAACATTCTGGTTAGCTAATCATATGATTGGAAAGCAGCTTTTTTGATTGACTGAGTAGTTGTAAGGGTCTTCAAAAAGCCCTGGGTCAGCTTTGCCTTTCTCTTTGTTCATTCAAGACTAGGGAAGCTTGTTCACTTTCTCTTATAACATTCTGTGACAAACCATGTAGCAAGGGGAAGGACCTTAGAGCCTTCTTCCCCTTCTGAAGCCATATAACTCTCAGGAAACAGACTTTGGTCGATAGACTTTTTCATGAGCTCTTTGTAGCACCAATGTTACCATTACACTCTTTTCCACTCAAGGTGAAAGGAGTAGATTCTCTTAACTTAGGAATCTCAAAGGGTCAGAGGATTGAGTCACAGGAATCCAGGGGCTGAAATTCAGGCCAAGTTTTGGTACCAGTGCAAGTTTTGGTACCAGCTATCCCACACAGTACCAGTACCAAGTTTTGGTACCAGCTATCCCACAAGGAGCAAGGTGAGATGCTTAAGAGGGACTTCTGGGATCTCAGCCCAGAAGAAACTCTCATGCAGCAGCCATGTGGCATCTGTACGTGAACTTGGTGGGACTGATATCATGTAGGCACCAAGTTAAATTTTGAACCAATTCCCCCAGAAATTGAGGCTCCACTGTAGGGGGAAATATGCTTCAGAACTATTGCAGGAAATTTTTTACATTTTTGCTCTTATAATTATGTCTTTGAAGTCAGTGTTGCTTTGTAAATCTATTCAATATTAATTGGTTAAATGGAACTGATTTGCTACTTACAAGCCCCTAACAAAGGGAGGTGAGAGGAGTATTAGGATAAATTAATCCTACTTTAATTAGGGGGAGGAAGAGAGAAGGATTGGGAAAGGAATTGAAGAGAAGAAGGAGAGAAACCCAGACAGTGGGGGCTTGAGTCAGTGAGAGAGAAAAGAGATACTCCAAACCCTGAAGATACCAGATCACCCTGAGGGGGAGATGTAGCAAACCTGACCCTGAGAGAGGGGTGTCACGACATACTTATTATACTTCCATATGTACAGGTTGTTTCTTCAGATGGAATATAACCTCCTTGAGGGTAAGGACATTTTCATTTTTGTCTCTGTATGCCCAATACACCTGGCACAGTTCCTGCTACATAGTAAGTACATAATAAATGCTTGTTGATTGATCAATAGACTGAATAACCTCTAGTGTCCCTTATAGCTCCAAAATTTACAGCCTATAAATGAAACACTTTCCCCAAAGGAAAAGTCACACTATAAGATATCAAATATAAGATAAGCTATAATCTTGGAAAATGTTAAGAGTTGTAATGATAAAAGATCCTTGTTATCGGGAAGCCAAGAAGAATTTTTAAAAATTGTAATTGATATCATTTGTTTTTGACAATCACCTTCTTTCCCAAATATACCCCTTCCCTCTCTACCTACAGGTAGTTACCTCTTGTAATAAAGGGGTGGGGAGGAAAGGAGTGGAAATAAAGAATTTGTCAGTATCCAACCAGCACTCTCCAAAGGAGTAAGACACTTTATCTAAAGGAGTATGAATATTCTAGTTACTATCCAAGAAAGGTACATATAATCCTTCAGGCTCTACCACAACCTGAATAAAATCTCCCATAAGACTATTCCCCTACCTTTGCTCTGATTCTGTCCTCAAGGTTCCTAAGCAGATTTCTGATTGCTAATTCATTTTCCCAGCTACAAGGAAGAGAGGATCCAGGAGAGGAGATATAAATGTACTTCCTAAGCAGCATAATGTAAACTCTAGGCTTAGAGCCAGGAGACTTAGATTCTAATTCTATTTGGTTTCCTCATCTGCAAAATGAAATATTGGACTGGATGATTCATCTTATAGTCTGTGACCCATGACCTCAAATGACCTTTCCAGCTCTAAAATTCTAACACCCCTCTATGCAATGGTGGGGTTTTCGGCATAGAAGTAGAATAAGAGAAGAAAAGCATCACAGAAAGTGAGAAGACAGGGCAGCAGACTATCGTCAGAGTACTGGTGTCCATCTAACACCTGGCAGCATGGTGGCTTCAGGCTTCCCTTGCCAGAGCCCACAAGCAATAAGAGATCAGTGCTCTCTATCAAGGGCAAGCCATTCAAGATTAATAATAACAATAATGAACTCATAACGACAATTATGATAGCTAGCATTTATATAGCACTTGCTGCATGTGCCAGGCACTATACAATTGTTTTCTCATTTGACCTTCACAACAACCTAGGAGGCATAAAGGTCAGGAGATAGGAAAGGAAACAAGGATTAATTAACAATCTACTATGTTTCAGGCACTGAAACATTTTACAAACATTATCTTTTTCTATCTTTAGAAACTGAAAGCATTTTACAAACATTATCTTTTTCTATCTTTACAACAACCTTGAGAGGTAGAGACTATCATTATCCCCATTTTAGAGTTGAAGAAACTAAGGCAGAGGTTAAGTAACTTGCTCAGGGTCACACAGCCTATTAAGAATCTGAGACTAGGGGGCAGAGCCAAGATGGCGGAGTTGAAACAGCTTGTCCAAGCCACTCTGCCCCCAGATTCCCCCCAAACTATGTAAAAGGGAACTCTGAACAACTTCTGGAGCCCCAGCACCCACAGAACGACACAGAGAAGCTAACCTCCCGCTGAGAACAGCCCAGCAGCCCTGCAGGAAGGACCAGCACAGCAGTCTGGGACCTGGCAGCGCGCAGCGCGCAGAGCACAGGAGCCAAGCGAGCACAGGTCCGCGTGAGCCGAGGTTTTAGCCCCAGGGCAGCAGGGCCAGCAGCCGGCTGGAGGAACCCCAGAACACCAGGAGCTGTGGCGACTCCAGAATTATCAACATAGACATGCCTAGGACAAAGTAAGAGGTTAGTGTCCTATGGACTTTGGGACCTGTATTTGGGGAATGCGTCAGCTTCCTCCCCTGGAGGCTAGAAACCACTGAGGAGACACGCCATTTTGTAGTTTTCAGAGGCAGCTCCAGCTCCTGGCCTGCATGCTAACTGTAGGGAGATCCAGCGATCAGTCTTGGGGGGTAATCGCTCTTGCTTTAACCTCCCTGGATCTGGATTGTGATCTAGGGTGGAAGTTGTGGGTGGGTTTATAGCTTGCCAGAAACGGAAGTTGCCCCCCACACGTTCGGGACGAAAATTCCTCTATCTGGCCTCAAAGCCATAGTGTGGCAACAAGCCCAAAAGTCAAGCAATTAAGTGGCAACATGCCAAGGCAGAGGAAACAGAAAAATGCAACCCTAGACTCCTATTTTGGGGGCATAGAGCGGGAAAAGGACTGTGAGGTCAGAAGTCCTGCTCCAAAAGCCCCAGGGGAAAACATGAGTGGGTTGCAGGCCGTAGAGGACCTTAAGAAGGACTTTAAAAATCAAATAAGAGAAGTGGAGGAAAAATTAGAAAGGGAAATGAGAAGGATGCAGGAAAAGTATGAAATGAGGGTCAACAGCCTGACTGGGGAAAACAACACCTTAAAAAATAGACTAGCTCAAATGGCAAAGGAGGCCCAAAAGGGCAATGAGGAGAAGAATGCCTTAAAAAGTCAAATTTGCCAGATGGAAAAGAATCTCAAAAGTTCACTGAGGAGATTCATTCCTTCAGAGTTAGACTGGAGCAAATGGAAGCTAGTGACTTTATGAGAAATCAAGATGCTGTTAAGCAGATCCAAACAAAATGAAAGATTAGAAGGCAATGTGAAATATCTCATGGGAAAAACCACTGACCTGGAAAATAGATCCAGGAGAGACAATTTAAAAATTATTGGACTACCTGAAAGCCATGATCAAAGAAAGCACCTAGAAATCACCCTTCAAGAAATTCTCAAGGAAAATTGCCCTGATGTTTTAGATCCAGAGGGCAAAATAGCGGTTGAAAGAATCCAGAGATCACCTCCTGAAAAAAATCCCAAAAAGAAAACTCCCAGGAATATTATAGCCAGGTTCCAGAATCCCCAGATCAAGGAGAAAATACTACAAGTAGCCAGGAAGAAACAATTTCAATATTGTGGAAACACAATCAGAATAGCCCAGGACCTGGCAGCTTCTACACTGAGGGATTGAAGGGCATGGAATATAATATTCCAGAGGGCAAAAGAACTGAGAATGAACCCAAGGGTCACCTACCCAGCAAAACTGAGTATTTTATTTCAGGGGAAAATATGGTCATTCAGTGGAATAGAGGACTTTCAAGCATTCTTGAGGAAAAACCAGAATTGAATAGAAAATTTGACATCCAGACACAAGAGGGAAGAGATGCCTGAGAAGGTAATCAGGGAAAAGAAATCAAAAGGAACTTATCAAAGTTGAACTATTTACATTCCTATATGGAAAAGCAGTATCTGTGACTGATGATATCTTTCTCACTATGAAAATAATGGAAGAAAGGGGTGTGGTCATATGAATACATATGTGAATGTGTGTGTATATGGTTACAGTTATATATGGATAGAGGGCATAGGTCGAATTTGTTGGGAAGGGAGAATACTCAAGGGATGATATTATGAGGTGAGAGAGGAAAGTGGCAAGAGGAGATGGGGAGAGACAGGGTAGGGTAAACTATCCCAAGTAGAAGAAGCAAGGGGAAGTGGTTGCAAGGGAGGGGGAGAATAAGGAAGGCTAAAAAGGCAAAACCACATTCACATTGAATTTGGTTCAGGGAGAAAATGACATACATACTAAATGGGATGTCTCAACCTGCAGCAGGATAGGGGGAAGGGGGATGAGAGGAGGGATGATGGATGGGAGGGCATCCTTGGGGGGAGGGGAGGTTGGAAGTACCCACTATAGAAGAGGGACAGGATCAAGTAGGGAATGGACCAGGTGGGGGGGGGGGGATGAGTGGGAGGGAATTATAAGCAGCCTTGTGCAATATATCTACTATGATAATGTTTTGCATAGCCAGACATGTACAACATGTACTGAATTACTTATCTCCCAAGAGGGAATGGGTGACAAGGGAGGAAGGAAATGGATCTGAAATTCGAGGTCTTAACATTAAATGTTTCAAATATATATATAAATACTAATATTAATACTCTTTTGCTTGTAATAGGGAGATAAGATGTGCAGGCATTGGGACACAAAAATTCACCTTCCTCTAATGGAAAAGTCAAAGGGGGTATGGGAGAAGGTATGGGAGAGAGCAGATTGGAGGAAGCGATATCTTGTGGGACTGCTATTCTGGGAGGTTGGGTAGGGGAATAATGGGGGGGAAAATGATTGCAACTCAAAATCTGGCGGAAATGAATGATGTAAAACAGAAGTTAATAAAGCATTTGTTTAAAAAAAAAAAAGAATCTGAGACTAGATTTGAACTCAGGTCTTCCTGACTCCAGGCCCAGGCTCTAGTGCTGTCTTCTCTTGAGTTCAGATTCTGGTCTCTGTCTCCAAAACAGAATAGCAGCTGTAAGTTGTGGATGTGTAATTCTTGCAGCTTGTTTGAAAGCTGACCCTACAAGAATCAAATTGTCCATCAAATGAGAACTGTGAATTATCTGCAGTCATTCCTCCAGCCATCAGAAGAATGGAGAAATAAACAAACCCAAAGTGTACTTTTTAAGAACTCTTAGATTTGCAGCAGCTTACATAGTACCTAGAGACTGCTAGGATCTGGGAGAGGTTGAGGGTTCCCACTTAGTAGATGTTTTATTATGAGCTTCTTTATTTTTAGTATATATTGCATATTTGTTTTTATTGATTCTATGCTAAGGTAAAATACTATGTGCAGTAAAATACATTTTATCTGTTTATGGGAGGAGTTGACTCTACTTTGCCAAGGTTGCCTAACTACAGCTCTATTAAATATAGCAAGTTCAGAGAAGAACTTCAGGACAGCTAGGTGGCTCAGTGGATAGAGTGCTGGGCCTGGAGTCAGGAAGACCTGAGTTCAAATCTAGCGTCAGACACCCACTAGCTATGTGACTCTGGGCAAGTCACTTAACCTCTGTTTGCCTTAATCCACTGGAAAAAGAAATGGCAAAACACTCCAGTATCTTTGCCAAGAAAATCCCACATAGGATCACAAAGAGTCAGATGTGACTGAACAACAGCAACCAGGGAAGAAGCAGATTTTTCCAGAAGAGGTGACTCAGAGCTGTTACAATTAGTAAAATCAACTACAATTCACACACCCCAAGAATAAACTGGTGCTGCCAGGCAGAAAGTAGCAAACTGAGGCATAGATGGTCATATCCTCTCTGAGATGCACAGAAAATGACTCTCACTCAGAACTTAAAAGTTTCTACAATGGAAGATACAAAGATAGAGAGAGAGAGAGAGAGAGAGAGAGAGAGAGAGAGAGAGAGAGAGAGAGAGAGAGAGAGAGAGATGTTGGAACCAGTATTGTAACCACCATTTTGTGAACATCCCCATCCCTCCCTGTCTTGGGTAAGTTTGCCTAGGAGACTTGCCTGAAAGAAAGCCCACCTAGGAGACCTGCCCAAACCTGCCACCTGGAACCCATAGCCTCTGCTTCCTGGTTTCTGGTTACTTGGGGACTTTCAGTTGGGAAACAAAGGAGTCATTATGCAACAAACTGATTGCTACCTTTTGGTTTCTGTATTTTCCCTGCTTGCTCAAGTTGTGGTTTCCCCTAGGTAACAGTTATGTTGTGGCTTTTGTATATATAAGCCCTGAGTGTATACGTCTAGCTGCTGCCTGATTTGGGTATGTTCACCCCTGGCAGTTGCTGGCTATTAAGGTCCACTATTAAACTCAACTTAAAATGATTAATGGTCTCGCTAGCTGATTTCTCCTTTACAACACCAGCAAGAAGAGGTGAGTCTAAAACAGAGCAAATCTGACTCCATAAAAGGCTCTTTTTTTTTCTGAACTACCACACAGACTCATTAAAGAGGCATATCTTGTATTAATGTAGCAATGACCTCAAGGAAATACAGTTTCTGATATAGTATTTAAAGGACTTATTTCTAAAAAAAGTTTTATACTTAATTAAGATTTTGAAATGGCTTGTGGATTTTATGTTCCAGTCATTTTTCCCCTGTGGAAATGCATCATTATTATGATAGATGTCAATATGAAAACATGAATTGGTTTATAAAAATTTCCTGTAAAATCAACCTTTAAGCAATACATTTCTTCTGTAAAGTGAGGTATACCTGTATGCAACTATAAAGACTAAGCACCAAGCACTTTAATCTGCATTATTAACATTTTCTCCATCACTTTCTTAAGTATAGACAATGAATAAAATAATAAATCAAACCCTGATTTATAGTTTGCCAACTTCCAAGACATAAATGTTCACACTGAAAATTTTAACAATTGGCTTTCCTGGGCAAATAAAGATCAAATAAAACTGTCCCCATATTTACAGTCCCCATCTAATAGGAAACTATACATGCAACCAAATAAGTATGGTGCAAGGTACAAAGCAATAGAAGAAAACAGAGAAACAACATGCTCTAAGAAACTCTGAAGGGAGAAATCACTTCTAGGGGGTCATAGAAGGCCTCTTGGAAGAGGTGACACCCAAACTGGGTCTTAAGGAAAAAATATTTCAGCAAACAGAGATGTGGAGTTAGTACATTCAAAGCAAAGAAGAAGCTTGTCATACTAAAAAAAAGCAGAGGTAGCCAAAGCCCTAACAAGATCACAGGGCAGAGAGCAGTCCAGTTTGACTGATACACAGAGGGTGTGAAGGGGATTATAGAAATAATGCTGGAAGGATAGGTTGGAGCCATATTATGGAGGGTCTTAAATACCAGGATAAATAATTGATTTATTTTCCTAGAGGAAAGAGGAAGAAAGAAGGCACTAAAGGACTTTGGGTGAACTTGACATCTGCCTAGGAGTCAAGTCAACAGGCACTTATTAAATAATTACCATGCACCAGCAAATACAAGCAGAAAGAAGGAGACCTTTCCCTTAAGGAGGTTACCTTCTAATCAAGGAAGACAACACATCAAAGGAAACTAAAAAGAGTATTGAAGGGTTGTTGTTTATCCTTAGTTCTCAAAGAGGACCTGGACAGCAGGAAGGTGATACCATGACATGCAAGTGAATTGGATTTGAACAAGGGAGGGCTGTGCAAAGTCACCAGCCTCACTTTCTCCTCCAGAGCCACCTGGGTCCAGTGGCAAGATATAGATCAGGATGACTGGAGAAAGCCCCGAATTCAGTGGGAGAGTTTGGTCTTTTTAAACTAAGATCTTCCCTAGATCTCAATTTGTTTGAGGCAACACCCTTTCAGTGATTAAGGCTAGGTAAGAAAGTACCTGTAAGAGGGAAGAATAGAAAAAGTCTACAAAGTCAATAGTGCAACTTGGAGATGATGTTGGCCTGGGTGTACTCCTTAAAACAGATGCTCTGGGAGGAATCAGAAAATCATTAGAAGAGACCAAAAGGCTGGAGGGCACTTCCAGTGTGAGAAGTCCAGGTATAAAGTAAAGTTCAAGGGTAAGAGGGTTTTGTGACAAGATAGACAAAGTTTGTAGTGTCAGCACTGTAGCCTGAGGAAGAATGAAAGTGTGACATGGCAAGCCCTTTGCCTTGAAATACTATTGTGGCAGCAATTTGAAGGATGAATTGGAGGAGGGAAAAACAGGGTAACAAATTGGATTATTACACAGCCCAAGCTAGAGGTAGCTTAAGGATGCAGTGGATAGAGAACAAGACTTAAGACTTAGGAAGATGGGGACTCAAACCCTGCCTCAGACATTTACTTGCTATATGACTCTGGATAAATCACCTAACCTCTCTCAACCTGTTTCTTCATCTGTGAAACAGGAACAATAATAACCCTACTGTACAGGCTTATTGTGATAATCAAGTGATGTAATAAAGGTTAAAGCACTTGGAAAACTTAAAAGCTATATAAAAATATTAGCTATTATTATAGAGTTGATGAGGTGAGCCAGGAGTAAAAGGGAGTAAAAGAGAAAGGGAAAGATGTAATAATATTATAGGAATAATAATAGTAGCTAACATTTATGTTGAGCTGTACTAAGCACTTTACCATTTTTATTTTATTTGATCCTCACAACAACTCTGGGAGGCAGATGCTATTATTATCCCCAATTTACAGATAGGGAAACTGAGGCAAACAAAGGTTGCAAGGCTATTGCTCCAACTAACTGAAATCAATTGGTATTGGTGATTAATGTGAAGATATTTGGGAGAGTTAGATATAATCTAGGTGAGTGATTTTTGTTAGCAGCCTTAAGTTTATTATGTGTGTGTGTTTGTGTGTGTGTGTGTGTGTGTGTGTGTGTGTGGATGTGTGTGTACATAGATAATGTACATGAACAAATCTATAGATTTTCCCTGCAATGCCCTTACTTGGTTACTAAATGTTCAAAGGGTGTTTTTTTCTTTTGTTCTCTTTTTCTGTTTGGAACATTCTTTAGTGAGAAGATTCATTGTGCAAGCCTCCCACTCTAAGACAAGAGTCATTCTCAAGGTCAGGTCTGAAGTTTATGGAAGAAGCCTCACTATGGAGACCATTCATTCCTAGACGCATGTGCAGAGACAATATATGTCTCCTACCCCTAGTACTACGGGGCCCTGATGACCTCAGTGTTCATGGTGTCTTCATGCTGCTCTCCCAGGGATTCAGCATCTCCTAGGTAGATTGTTCAGTGGGGCCTTCTTAGCTCAACTCTCAACTACCAAAGCTAGTTGTCTATTAAATCCACCGAAGACTCTGATGCCATAGGACATGCTTTTGAAGTTTCCCAGCCCCAACTTTGTGTGTGTGTGTATGTATCTGCTCTTCAATAGAGGGGATACCTCCTACAGGGCAAGTAGTTCTGCCAAAAGATGCCATTGACAATGGAGGGAAGGGAGAGGAAAAAATCCATCATCACCCATTACCAGGGTTTCTGGTAGAGACACAGGTGTCACAACAAACAAAGCTACTTCCTATCTCAAATATCTCTAGGGCTGATTTAAAGCTTAGCTTTTTAAAGGCCACCAGGTTCATGACCAATCTTCTCCCAGTCATTACCAAGGTTCCCTTTCAATTTAATCAGAGCAGTTTATCACACTTCCAAGTGATAGTCCAGGATAAAGTGTTTTCTAACCTAATTTAACATAATGACACCTACTTACTTCTGTTATCAGTCCATTGCTTTCTGTGATTACATCATCTGAAATGGAAAATAACACCTCTTAGCCACACACACACCCACTGCACAGGCTTACTACTTAGCCATACATTCAGAAAGCATTTAATACTAAATGTTAACTGATCACCTCTCTAGCTCCTAGAAATGAGCCACTTGAACCCAGGTTGGGGGCAATGAAAGAAAGGGATAAGTTTAGAATGATTCCTTGATTTTGATCCTAGAAGATAAGATTCTTCATGATAGAGTTAGGAAACAGAACTAGGAAAGTTCATTGGCTAAGCAGTTTTATAGGGAAAGATAATGAGTTTGGTTTAAACATTTTTAATTTAAGGTATCAATAAGGCATCTGGGAGGAAAAATGTGTAATAAGCTATTGGAATGGAGCTCAGGGGAGAATTTGGAGGGTGGAGTTGAGATTTGGCATGCATCTTCCCAGAGGTAATAATTAGAGAGTAGAAAATATAGTAAATAAAGAGAAAAAAATTTTAAGCTGAGGATAGATTTGGGGATACCCACAATTAGGGATTGGGAGGGAGAATAAAAAGAACGTTTTAAGGACATAAGCTCATATATAGACTCAAATAGGCTCTCACTGCTGCTAAGCAATCCTTCCATACCTCCCTTATCAGCTCACTTTCCCATTCTCTACAACAGTTCTTCCAAATCCTTTCATCCTTCTTCAAACTCTCATGGCTTCCTCTCCCCTCAGCTAAGAACTTTGCCTCATATTTTACAGGGGAAAAAATGAGGACGTTTGCTGTAAAATCCCTCTTCTCCCCTCTTCCTCGTTTATCACTCCATTACTTTCTGCCACTCTCTCCTCCTTCACCCCAGTTCCACATGATGAAGTGGTCTCACTCCTTACCAACACAACCCTTATTTTAAAGACAAAGAAACTGAGTCACCAAGTATCTCAGTAACTTGCCCAAGATGACACAAGCAGGATTTGAACCAAAAAGAAAAAACTAAGAAAGTCTTGACCTAGATCCATCATTTTATGATGGACTCATAAATCACAGGACTAAGGCATAGTTGCATTATGTATACCTCTAAAATGGAAGATTTTTTACAAGAATGGTGGGCAGTTTGCAAGAGAAGAGGCCTGTGACTAGGAAAAGAAAATTCCAACCAAGGGATATTGCAGGTAAGATTGGGAAGCAATGCTCAGAACCAATCTATCTAGTTGTCTACTGCCTTTCTGAGCCCTGGAGGCCTGCCATAAAGTCTGGTCAATGACCAATCCCGACTTCAAATGGACTGACAGTGAAGCATACCTCCCACCTTGGAAAGAGAGGTAGTAGATTATAGGATCTGAATGAGGCATGCATATTTGAGAAATAATTCATTTGGCCCTCTACTTTATTCTAATCAGTATTAATCAGTTTGATATGATTCCATAGAGGGAGTGATTATAAAATCTGTATGTTGGGTCCCAGAGCTGTGAGCTACAGATTGTAAATTGACTTGCCCAATCACAGGAAGCTAACTAAAGGCTCTTCACCATTGTTTTCCCTTGTTGTGATGACCAAGACCAGCATGGTGGAGGTGACTTAATGACATGGAAAGTCCCCTAACTTATTTTTGTACCTCTGGACCACCTTCTCTTGCCCAACATGAGCAGATGACCACTTTATGACCATCTTATGACCACTTAGTAAGTGGAGATGCCCCATACGTTGCCCCATACCCCTGCTGACATACCATTTCTAGCTCATGCATTGCTCTTGGCCCTTGAAGCAAGGTCTATTAACCAATAGAATTCTCTACTTTGTGTAACCCTTTGAAAGTGTTCAAGTATCAAATATGGTATCAAGCCTTATAAAAATGAGGCCCTGGAAGAAGGCATCTCAGATTTTGAGGAAGATCTAAGGTACACTTCATTAGAGGGGACCACAGACCCTTTAATGAAGTCCCACTGGTTCAGAGCTCTGCCTCAGTGGTTTTCATTATAGGCTGGACAATTTTAATTCCCACACATGTTCAGACATAGCCAGTATGTTTGATTCGCTTCACTTAACTTATTTGTATCGAGGAAGGATTCTATTAAATGGAGAGAGAGCAGGGGAGTCATTAGGAAAGGATAGCAATATTTCAAAATGGGGAAATGAAAATAAAACATTGCAACACATACATACACATTCAAAAGAGATGACTGGTGCCTTCTTGCCAGAGCAAGAGACCCAAAGGAGGGTGGGTATTCACACCTAAAATTGTGGGACTATAGTTGGAAGAGATTATAAAGGTCATCTAATCCAACTTCCTTATTTACTAGAAGGAAACTGAGCCCCACAAAGGTTTGCTGACTTGTTCAAGGTCAGACAAATAGTAAAAAAAGAAATATGTGATGTCAAAACCCACTAGCTAAAAGCCACATGGCAAAAGCATCAGAGCATTGGGGTTCAAATACTGGATCTTGGTCACATGATTTAAAATCTCTAGGCCTTACCTATAAAATAAGGTGGTTGGATGAGATGATTTTTCAAGAATATCTCCCAGCTCTAAATCATAGGATTTCAAATAGCTGACTGCAAAGAGGTATAGTTCCCTAAAGACAAAAATTTAGAGAGCAATAATCCTACAGTTTGTCTAAGTAGAAAGAGCTTTTATTCTTTCTGTGTCCTACCAAACCCCACCTCCACCTTCTGCATTTGGCCTAGATTGATTTAAAGCCTGTTGGTGGGATTTCATGGACATTTTCTTGAAAAGCTAAATAACCACTTACAGATGCTAATGAATAACTCACTTGAGTCCTTTCGACAGCAGGAGACAACAAGTCACCCCGGACAACAAGAGGTAAATTATTAACCCAGTACAGACTCAGCCTAAAAAAAACAAAAATCACCTAGTTGGCCACAAAGGGAAAAGAGGAGGCCTTTGTAATCTTTATTTTCATAAAGCCAGCAAAAGTCACTCAATGGAAAAGAAAGAAGTGATTGATGAAAAGTCTGAACTAAATGAGCCCCCCTTCCGGGAGGTCTTTCCTCACCTGATTTTAAAGCTGCCAGACTTTCAGTACCATAAATATTAACCATGCTTCCTCATACCAGCGCATGAGGGCTTAAGTGTGACATCTGAGCCCAGAGGAGGCTGTGATAGAAGAAAAGATGCTGCCTATGTCAAAATTTCATTCTTCTAGAAACTGCCCTTGGCATCCATCCATTTACCCTGCCCGGTAGTACTAGCTTTTCCTTATCTCAGGGAAATCTTGTCCCTTCAGAGGGACCCTAAGACCTCAGAGTGAATATCTAGGAAATGAAAAGAAAAAAGAAAAAGTGTCACTTCAAAATGAATATCTTTTATTATAATATATAATGACTTTTAAAATTAATAACATTTCTATGGTCCTTTGAGGTCTCCAAATTGCTGTAAGGGGAATGAAGTACTTTCTTCACCTGTGTGGAAGGAAGTAAAAGTCTAATCAGCTTTATTTTATATATTAGAGAACTGGCTCAGATACATAAGATGACTTGCCCACAGCTACACAGCTAGTAAGCATCAGAACCAGAATTAAAAACCAAGTGCTCTGACTCCACTTGCAGTGCTATTTCCACTACATGTTGCTGCCTCTGCTATTACATCTCTATGAGATATTCAGTCTCCCATCTCCACACCTTAGTATAGGCTGTTCCAAATTCTCTGACACACTGTCATGCCAATGCAATATTCACAGTGCCTACCATCACTATAAATATACCTGCATGGTGCTCAATTGCAAAATATAATAGACTTTCCATAGAAAAGACAGAAGCAAAACATTTATTCAGACACCGGAAAACCAAATTCCAAAACCAGTAAATTGATTCCATTATAGTAGCAAAGAAGTTAATAAGCCACAATAGCACAGAGAGTCACACAATCCTTTAGCCTTCTCACAGACCAATATTTACTCACAAGCCTATCCATCTCCCTCAGAAGCATCCTTTCCTCTGACCAGTCTAGCTAGCTCTGACTCCCACCTTCCTGTGAGTTCTGCTCTACCCTTCAGTCAACTCTTCCTACCATAGGCTCCATGTGATTACATTCAGCCTATTAGGGGGCAGAGTTTACTTTCAAAGCAGGGAAGATCTTCAAATTCCCATTCCCATTACACTCACTTAAATCCAATTTACTTGTAAGTCTAGACATCAGACTCCTGGTATAGAAGGACAAACAACAATCTGTGAGTGGTTATAACTGCCCCTGTGGTAACCAAACAGGCCAGCTACAATTGGACAATGTTTCTATTCCCTCCTCTTCTTCTACCTCTGTCCACATAGGAAGTCATACTCTTACATGTGAGTACTCTGTCCAAAGGAATATAAATTTTGATGACTTATACTGCATAAGGTATCTTAGAGTTTGAAGGCTAATTTTTTTTCTTCCCTACTTATTCTATCATTAAAAAAAACTGGGAGGGGCGGCTAGGTGGCACAGTGAGTAAGAGCACCGGCCTCAGAGTTGGGATGACCCGAGATCAAATCCGGCCTCAGAAAATGAGCACCCACACATAAAATAATGACTAGCCATGTAACCTTGAGCAAGTTACTTAACCCCAATTGCTTTAAAAAAAAAAAACTGGGACAACTGATTCTATTTTCTCATGTAGTTTTCATTCATGATTTCTTGAAATATAGATCAGGAAAAGCAGTGTTTGACAATCCCATTGGGATGCAAATGGAGGTTCTTGACTATGCCTCTAAAACCAAATCACTTTGGCTCTCACTGAATAGGTCAGTAATAGACCCCAGTACAAGCTTCACTTACTCATTGTTTGGGTTTTGATGGCTCAGAGCACACATAAACAGTAATTATTTCTGTTCTGACCAGAAGCTCTGAGAGTCTTCCCCCACCTGACTGATTCTTTTGTGAAGGCAAAGGAGACTATCTTTTACCCCAGTTCTGACCTAGCCCTTAACTACTGAATGGGTGCTGCCTCAGACAAACTGAAACCTGGGAAAGACTTTAGCTCAAAAAGGCCAGGGTCTCCCACTAAATCCCGGGAGGCTATTGCCAGTCTTCCTGACCTGTGTCTTGACACTGGACTCCAATAACTCTGGAGGAAAGAGTAAGAATGATGACTTTACACAGCCCTGCCCCAATAGAATCCAATTCACTTGCAAGTTAAGACATCACCCTCCTGATGTCATTGGTCCTCTTTGAGAACAAGGACAAACAACAACATGGCATTCAATTTCCCACAACACCTTAGTACAAGCTCTCTTAAATTCTTGTAAAGAATACTTAGGTGGGATCACTGAGCAAATGCTGTGAACAATGGAAAAGTATCTTAGGAAATAGTTTTCCCCTCTCGCATTCCTCAACAGCCCTGAGAACTTGGAGGAAATAATCATGTAGCTTTAAAATTGGGATGGGATTTGGGGAAGTTCATGAAAGTTTGGAAATGGAAGGGGAAGAACATTGAGGAGAACTATGCTGTTTCCCTCAAGGCAAAGGGCTAGGAGAGAGGGAATGCAGCTTATAAACAAAAGTGGCTGAGAAGGAGCTGATACAGAGGGTCAGAGGGATAATGTGGTAAATATGACATTGCCAGAAGATTCCCACCTTCCCTTTCCCTCTCACTCATAGGAAGCAGTGATTGGACTGAAATATGAGCCCCAGCCATTGGTGAAAAGCCAAGTAGCTGCTAAAGCATTCTCTTCCTATTCAATGTTACTTGTGCTTCCCCACACCATCCCTTTAGACAATGCTTTCAAATGTTTCATAAAGCTACTTTCCCTGCCCACACAGCCAATTGTGCTTCACAAGTCTCACTCCTTTATATAAACAAAGTTGTTTTAGTTTATTTTGTTTTTTTTCTCTGGCAATGTTTATGGACATGTCATCAACTGTAATCAGAGTACACATGGGGTTAGGTAGTAATGGTAGTAGTGGTGGAGATGGTAGTAGTAGTAGTAACTAGAAGACAGTCTATTTCAAAGTGTATACAATTTAGAATCTTTCCATTTTGATCTGGTAGGGGGGAAAACCACCTGGGAACTTTTTGCTAGCCATTTATTCTGTATTCATTTTTTAACTTTATACCATTGCTTGACAGAAAGTTGATAGACTAAATATACAGAAACATTTTTGAATCTGGTTAATATGGGGATGTGTTTTGCTTGACTATGCATGTTTATTACTTGGGTTTGCTGGTTTGTTGCTGTTGTTTTTCAGCAGGAGGGAGATAAGGTAAGTGCTGGTCAATTTTTAAAATTCTTAACTTTAAAAAAAGTAACTTTCCTAGTGGAGAGAGAGGGCTTTATATAAATTTGTGGCTATTCATTTGCCCTATAATTAAAGGAGCCTAAATCTATCATTTTAACCTCAGGTGGTGCTTGCTGGGGGGGGGGGGGTATCCTGAGGTCACAACAAAGCCCCCTGTTCCATCCTGACTCAGGAAAGGGGCGTGAAGTGAAAGAAGAACGTAAGAGGGACTAAAGAAGAAAGCCCCACCTCCCAGCTACCCTAGTAGGTGGAGATGAGAGAGACGTAAAAATTTTACCCCTTGCTTTCTGGATGACATTTGAAAGGGGAGGAAGAGGACTGAGGAAAGTACAGAAACCTAAAATTCCACAGACACACCAAGAGGTCATATTCTCATTTTTTTATTAAAACCACTAATTCCTTTCAAGGTTTAGTTCAAGCATCACTTCTTTCAAAAGGTCTTTTCTAATCCCCCTCCTTCATTGTTAGGATCCCCCAGAATCACTATGTTTTGGCCTAGAAAGATCTTTTTTAGACTCTGTCATCTAGTGTGTTAGTTATTCCTCCAAGCTTTGTGTCATATGTAAATTTAATGCTCTATATGTTTTAATCCAAGTCATTAATAAAAATGTTAAAAAAGATCCCTGGTTTATCCAATGGAAGTCTCTCACGTTGAAATTGAACCATAAACCA
Organism: Gymnobelideus leadbeateri; assembly: GCA_011680675.1. Classification (NCBI taxonomy): domain Eukaryota; kingdom Metazoa; phylum Chordata; class Mammalia; order Diprotodontia; family Petauridae; genus Gymnobelideus; species Gymnobelideus leadbeateri. Next base: position 157,426 of record WOXC01010560.1, read on the forward strand.
CTATTTTTCAGTCTGACCATCTAATCAGTTATTAATCCATCTGATTGCATTATTATCTAATTCGTTTCTCTCCATCTTCTCCTCAAGAATGAAATAAGATAATTTGTCAAAGTCTTTGCTAAAAATTGAAGTAAACTATAACTACAGAATTCCCTTCATCAGTTTAGTAATCCTGTCAAAAAAGGAAATGAGGTTAGTCCGGCACGACCTATTCTTGATAAGTTGATGCTGGCTCTATGTAATTACTGCTTCTCTCTAACTAAATGTTCAAAAATTATCTCTTTGACAATATATTCTAGAATTTCTACCAGGAATCAAAATCAACTAAAATCAAACTAGCCTATAATTTACTGAATCTGTTATATTCCTTCATTTATAAATTGGGACATTTATACTTCTCCATCCTTGTAATATGTCCTTAATTTTCCATGATTTTTCAAATATCACTTACAGTGGCCCAGCATTCATATCTGTCTGCTTTTTCTGAACAAGATAATGTAGCCCACCTGAGACAGGTAATTTGAATTCACCAAGGGCAGTTAGATTGTCTCTTACTATCTCCTCACTTTTTTTGGATATCAGCTCTCCATTAGTCATGTTTGCTCTGTCACTTCCTGTATAAAAGCCATTCTCCTATGCAGAGAAAATGTAAACAAAACAAGAATTGTTTTCCCTATTCTTTGTTGTCTATTAAAATCATCTCAACATCACAAGCAAAGGCCATATCTCTTCTTTGATTCTCATTTTCCTCCCAATATAGATAAATAAAACATTGTTGTTGTGCTTAGACTCTCTCATTATCTTTATTCTGAGCCTTAGAAATTCTGACACTAATTTTATAGGACTTTACCAAACCCATATTCATCCTCTCTAGCCAGACTTAGTTTCCATCTTCAGCACATTTCTATTTTTTAAATCTAAGTTGGTTAATGAGTTCCTTGTTCATCCTCATCTATCTCTTCAGATACATCCCATTTTTCTCCCTTATTAGAATTGTTTTCTTTTGTGTCTTAAGAATTTTATTATTGTGACTATCCCAGCCCTCCTGGGCTCACTTCCTCTATAGCATTTTGACCCTATCCATTTTTCCTCTGAACCCTTTGAAATCTTCTTTCTCCAAATTCAAAGATCATATCAGTCTATGACTAGATTTCTTCTTCTCTATCACAAACTCTAAGATGTAGTGGTCATTTCCCCTAAGTTCCCATTATGTTACCCTAGCAACCAGTTCCTCTCTATTAATGAGACAGATATAGAATTTCTCTTTGTTGGTTCCTCCATCTTTTGAAGGATGAAATTATCAGTAGGGCAATTCACGAAGTTATAAGCTGCTCTGCTTCATGCATAAAGAAAAGTACCAGCAGATGTTTCCCCGCCCACTCTCCCAGCTTTGCTTGTAATTCTCCAGATTTTCCTCCATGCCTCAGCTGCCTTATCCTCCTGAAACTTCTCTTAGCACCTGCATCCTCCTCCCCCTGTTACATCCCTCCATCATGCCAGTCCCTTTCTCCTGTTTGGTGAGTAAAGGGTTTTCTTGAGTCTCTGTGGGTACCGATAAGTCCTTTCTCAGCAAATAAGACCTGTCATATATCTGAAACATGGTGAACCTGGGTGGTTATAAGGGAATCTGATACTACCATTGGGGGATTCCAATAATGAATTTCCCAGATTCTACCTTTATAGGAGCAACAAAGCCTGCAGATCTAACACAAAAGTAATAAGCAATTTTCTTTGCCTTTATCATCCAAGCTTTGCCACTTGACTAAGGTTTTATGATTTTTTTAATATGAAGAGTATTCTATAGGCCTCAGTTCAAATTAATATAGTTAGCAAGATATTTATGACCTTAAATCTTTGTCATATGGGAATGCCTCTTTGCATGAGCTATGGAATCAAAGATGTTAACAGGTGTGTACAAGTCACAGACACCTCTACTGACACAATGAAAAGTATAAACTAAGTACAAATAAATAATCAATTTGGGAGAAATTAAGTGATTCAGATGATGTTATGCAGGAAATATATTACCACTGGTTGAAAGAATCAGACAAACCTCTGGACCTACATATTCCAGAAAAAGGATCAAGTTCTTTCTCCTTACCCACTCTGCCCCCTCACCTATATTGACCAGAGTTCACATTACCTTGTGAACTTCAGAATGTAAGAAGACATTACTGCAGCCATCAGTAGCAATATCCCCAGGCAGCAATGGTTTATGGCAACATCTATATGGAGAGATAGAGATATGTCAAAGACAAGGCAGCTTCAATACTCTACAAAGGCACCAACCTTTACAGCCTGGCAGTATACCATACCAAAATGGAATTTCATGAGGATTACAAGGCGAAAAAAGAAATTCTAGCAGGAATAGTGAGTTTACCCTTTTGCAATATGTTCTCCCTAAACTTAGTCTCACTTTTCCCTAAGATGCTGTATGTACTCATGAGAGAGTGCATCCCAGAGTTCTGAAGGAATATTTTTATACCAATAGTTCATATAGTACATCAATACATACCATTTTCTAAAAACTAATTAAGTTTGACTAGCTGGCAATCAATGGGGAGCTTACCAGATGGGTGCTCATGAGCCACAGTACTAGAATATTACTCCCAACCACTACCCTTAGAATTCTGAGGGGAGAAATAGTCACTCTCTGGTCTCCCACAATTCAAGGTAAGTGGGTGTTAGGTAAGTAGCCCAAAGGGGGGAGTTATATTAATATGAAGGACTTTTTTAAAATGTAAAAACCCCTCTCTTAGAATGTAAGCTAGTTAAGGACAGTGATCAAGTCTTTGGTCTTTTATATGGTATCAAACCACTATGGAAATTTAAAAGGGTAAAGAATTGAAGGATTGGTGGGAGGGGCATCCATTTGTTATCATTTCTACTATTACTATTTAGTTGTTAGTAACACAGACATGATGGATAGAGAGGCGGCCCCAGAATCAAAAAGACCTGAATTGAAGTACCATCTCTCTGTGACCCTGAGCAAGCCACTTACACTGTCAATGACACAGGCAACTATAGACCAGTAGCTGAATTTTTTGCATTGGCAGAAGTGTTTTCCACCTCAGGAGTTTCTCACACCAATGTAATCAAGGTCCAGGTCAAAATATAATGTTTTTAAGTAACTACTTACGAAAGTAGTAATTCCTCTGTCCACAGCTAGGTGACTCAGTGGATAGAATGCTAGGTCTATAATTTGGAAGACCTGAGTTCAAATTTGTGAGACCTTAGGGAAGTCATTTAATTTCTATCTCAGTTTCCTCAACTATAAAATGGAAATATTAACAGAACATACCTCCCAGGATTATTGTGAGGATCAGATGAGATCACATTTGTACAAGTGCTTAACACAATGCCTGGCCCACAATACACAATAAATGCTATTTTTTTCCTTCCTCTCTTTCTCCCTCCTTCTCTCCTTCTTGCTACAGTCTCTGGGCCCACATACTATGAACTGTGCTGCTCTTATACATGAGGATATTTTTCACAAGTTACCAAAATACCAACAGAGAGAAATGAGAGGCTTGGAAATCTTGGGCAATCAGACTCTAATTACAGGAAATTATATAGGAGAAAACAGAGGCATTTCATTCAGTTCCATTCCGTCTGGCAAACAAACCTTTCCAGCCATCCCCTCTTCAGATCACTTATTCTCTGTGGAGAAAAATGTCTACACACACACACACACACACACACACACACACACACACACACACCTCTTTTACTTCACTGGGACATCTCAGGGAGACATAGCAGAATTATAACCTTTGAACTATGAATACAGCCTTTTGCCTTTTCCTGAGAAAAATTTTTGTGATTTTCTTTATGATTCAGAAGTTTTGTTAGATGGTATTATTTCTGGATTTGGATTCATTTGTGTCTGTGCCAAAGAAAATATTGATGGCTCCATTATGGAAAAGATGAGAATGGGCAGCTGCTGTCCACTCAGGCCTCCACAGGCTATGACAAAGCTGTCCTCCAAATACTAAAGGGACCAGGAATTCATAGTTGCCTGGTGACTCAAGGAATCAGGGCAGGACCAAAAATCAGCAGATATAATTAGCAAACACAATCAGCTTTATCTTTTTAATATATTTTTCTCCTTTTAAATCCACAAAACAATCTCCCTTATCTCTGTTCAGTTGTTCTGGCTCCTAAAGGCACCATTTCTTCTGACCTCGCCCTACAAAAAGATTCTTATCCAACCTCTCAATGTACCTCAATTACATCTTCATCAGGACTCTGGTGGGGAGGAGGGAGAAGAGGAAGGATTGTTACTCCCTTCCCACCTGTTACTAGCATCACAGTTGAACCTTGTCTTGCTTCCACTCATTGCTCATGTTGTTGATATGATTCTTCCTTCTTGGAATATTTTTGATCCTACAATTGGAAAAGGCTTTGATACCAGCCCCAAAAGTGCTTTTTCTGTTTTAAAAATGTGTTGTTATTAATTTTTTTATGTCTCTTCTTTATCAGTACTCCCCAGTTTCCACAGAACTTTCCCTTGTAACAAGGAAAAACAGTTAAGCAGAGAAGATATATAGTAATATCTGCCACCTTTTGTGACATTCAACATCTATGGTTCACTTTCCTAGGCAGGTGTGAATGGGTCAGGTTAAGTAGGAGGGAATCTTGGAGAAGTCAGTAGGGTGGTCAAAAAGAGCAAAGAGGGGGGCGGAGCCAAGATGGCGGAGTAGAAACAGCTCATCCAAGCCTCTCTGCCCCCAGATTCTCCACAAACTATGTAAAAAAGGACTCTGAAAAATTTCTGGAGCCCCAGCACCCACAGAACGACACAGAGAAGCTAACCTCCCGCTGAGGACAGCCCAGCACCCTGCAGGAAGGACCAGCGCAGTGGTCTGGGAGCCGGCAGCGCACAGAGCACAGAGCGCAGGAGACGACCCGAGCCCAGGTCCACGTGAGTCGAGGTTTTAGCCCCAGGGCGGCAGGGCCCCAGAACACCAGGAACTGTGGAGATTCCAGAATTATCAACATAGACTTGCCTAGGACAAAGTAAGAGGTTAGTGTCCTATGGACTTTGGGACCTGTATTTGGGGAATGCGTCAGCTCCCTCCCCTGGGGGCTAGAGGCTGCTGAGGAGACACGCCATTTTGTAGTTTTCAGAGGCATTTCCGGCTCCCAGCCTACAAATCGTGGGGAGATCCAGCGATCAGTCTTGGGGGGTAATCGCTCTTGCTTTAACCTCCCTGGCTCTGGATTGTGATCTAGGGTGGAAGTTGTGGGTGGGTTTATAGCTTGCCAGAAACGGAAGTGGCCCCCCACACGTTCGGGACGAAAATTCCTCTATCTGGCCTTAAAGCCATAGTGTGGCAACAAGCCCAAAAGTCAAGCAATTAAGTGGCAACATGCCAAGGCAAAGGAAACAGAAAAATGCAACCCTAGACTCCTATTTTGGGGGCATAGAGCGGGAAAAGGACTGTGAGGTCAGAAGTCCTGCTCCAAAAGCCCCAGGGGAAAACATGAGCGGGTTGCAGGCCATAGAGGACCTTAAGAAGGACTTTAAAAATCAAATAAGAGAAGTGGAGGAAAAATTGGAAAGAGAAATGAGAAGGATGCAGGAAAAGTATGAAATGAGGGTCAACAGCCTGACTGAGGAAAACAACACCTTAAAAAATAGACTAACTCAAATGGCAAAGGACCAAAAAGGGCAATGAGGAGAAGAATGCCTTAAAAAGTCGAATTTGCCAGATGGAAAAAGAATCTCAAAAGTTCACTGAGGAGATTCATTCCTTCAGAGTTAGACTGGAGCAAATGGAAGCTAGTGACTTTATGAGAAATCAAGATGCTGTTAAGCAGATCCAAACAAACGAAAGATTAGAAGGCAATGTGAAATATCTCATGGGAAAAACCACTGACCTGGAGAATAGATCCAGGAGAGACAATTTAAAAATTATTGGACTACCTGAAAGCCATGATCAAGGAAAGAACCTAGAAATCACCCTTCAAGAAATTCTCAAGGAAAACTGCCCTGATGTTTTAGATCCAGAGGGCAAAATAGAGGTTGAAAGAATCCACAGATCACCTCCTGAAAAAGATCCCAAAAAGAAAACTCCCAGGAATATTATAGCCAGGTTCCAGAATCCCCAGATCAAGGAGAAAATACTACAAGCAGCCAGGAAGAAACAATTTCAATATTGTGGAAACACAATCAGAATAGCCCAGGACCTGGCAGCTTCTACACTGAGGGATCGAAGGGCATGGAATATGATATTCCAGAGGGCAAAAGAACTGGGAATGAACCCAAGGGTCACCTACCCAGCAAAACTGAGTATTTTGTTTCAGGGGAAAATATGGTCATTCAGTGGAATAGAGGACTTTCAAGCATTCTTGAGGAAAAAACCAGAGTTGAATAGAAAATTTGACATCCAGACACAAGAAGCAAGAGATGCCTGAGAAGGTAATCAGGGAAAAGAAATCAAAAGGAACTTATCAAAGTTGAACTATTTACGTTCCTATATGGAAAAGCAATATCTGTGACTGATGATATCTTTCTCACTATGAAAATAATGGAAGAAGGGGGTGTGGTCATACGAATACATATGTGAATGTATGTGTATATGGCTACAGTTATATATGGATAGAGGGCATAGGTTGATTTTGTTGGGAAGGGAGAGTACTCAAGGGATGAAATTATGAGGTGAGAGAGGAAAGTGGCAAGAGGAGATGGGGAGAGACATGGTAGGGTAAACTATCTCATGTAGGGGAAGTGGGTGCAAAGGAGGGGGAGAATAAGGAAGGCTAAAAAGGCAAAACCACATTCACATTGAATTTGGTTCAGGGAGAAAATGACATACATACTAAATGGGATATCTCAACCTGCAGCAGGATAGGGGGAAGGGGGATGAGAGGAGGGATGATGGATGGGAGGGCATCCTTGGGGTGAGGGGAGGTTGGAAGTACCCACTATAGAAGAGGGACAGGATCATGTAGGGAATGGACCAGGTGGGGGGTGGGATGAGTGGGAGGGAATTATAAGCAGCCTTGTACAATATATCTACTATGATAATGTTTTGCATAGCTAGACATGTACAACATATACTGAATTACTTATATCCCAAGAAGGAATGGGTGACAAGGGAGGAAGGAAATGGATCTGAAATTCAAGGTCATAACATTAAATGTTTCAAATGTATATATAAATACTATTATTAATACTCTTTTGCCTATAATTGGGAGATAAGATGTGCAGGCATTGGGACACAAAGATTCATCTTCCTCTAATGGAAAAGTCGATGGGGGTATGGGAGAAGGTATGGGAGAGAGCAGATTGGAGGAAGCGATATCTTGTGGGACTGCTATTCTGGGAGGTTGGGTAGGGGAATAATGGGGGGAAAATGATTGTAACTCAAAATCTGGTGGAAATGAATGATGTAAAACAGAAGTTAATAAAGTATTTGTTTAAAAAAAAAAAGAGCAAAGAGGATTCTGATCACCATTGGGTAATCTGACTGGGTAAGACAAACAATTTAGACATCAGAAACTGACCAATTTCAGGGGAACTATAGACTAGAGAGATTCAATTCATCAATAGCAACCATTGTTAAATGCCTACTGTATTCTAGGCATTGTGTAAAGAATAGATACTACAAAGACAAAAGTGAAACAATCCTTGTCTTCAAGGAGCTTACATTCTAAATGAGGAATTACACAAAGTTAATACAAGTTAGCCCTAACAGCTGGAGGAATCCAGAAAGTCTTCTTGTAGAAGATTGTTCTTGAGCTAGGTTTGGAAGGAAAATAGAAGGGAAAGCATTCCATACATGGCGAGCAACCAATACAAAGGCAAAGAGATAGGAGATGGAGTGTTGTTATATGTGAGGAACAGTTAGTTGAACAGTAGAATATATGAAGAGAAGTTAAAGTTCAAGAAGACTAGAATGGTAAAAAGGGGGCAGGTTTGGAAGAACTTTAAGTACCAAAACAGAATGTTTTATATTTGATCCAACATCTGGCAAATTATTATATAGGTATAGTAAGTTAGAATGACAAATTAAGGCTCACACTGAAGATTACTGGAACAATGGTGACACCCTCAATAGTAATAAGGAAGTTTGGAAAAGGGGAAGTTTAAGAGAAAAGAGCTGTTCTGTTTTTAACTTGTCCAGTAAGAAATGCCTATAGGACACTCAGTTCAAAATATTCAGTAAGTGATTGGTGATGCAAGTCAGGAGTTCAGGAGATAGATAAGGCTGGATATTTAGATCTGGGAAGCATCTTGATTCAACTGATATCATAAAGATGATAAATTAACTCATGGGACCTGACAAGAGAAACATGGTTGGAGCAGAGACTAGTAGCAGAGTAGGAGGGTTCTGATCTTTACTGGCAACATGACTTGAAAAAAGTCTCTTCATTTCTCCCTGTTGCCTATAACATAAAATATAAACTTTGTTTAGTCCTTAAGGACATTCACAACCTGGCTTCAATCTATCTTTCCACATTCATTGGACATTACTTCCCCCTCCCACACTCTACATTCTAGATAAGCTGGTTTGTCTATTCCTTGCACCCAATGCTCCATCTCCCATTTCTGTAGCCTTGCCTTAGCCATCTACTATGCTTCCTCACACAGCCTTATAAAATCTCTCTATTCCTAAAAGATGCAGCTCAACACCACCATTAAAACAGCCATTAAAAAAACTATACCAATATAATTTGTTTTCTTGGTAATCTTGTATATTTTATGCATTTAAAAACATTCTGAAAGGGGATTCATAGACTTCTCTAGACTGCCAAAGGGTTCCATGACATATAACAAAGGTTAAAAAACTTTGATCTATCAGAAGCCTTTTCTGATCCCCAGAATTGCTAGTATCCTTTCTCACAAACTACCTTGTTTTTAACTATTTGGCATTTATTTGTATTTATTCTACTAACATCTATTCTGTAAATACTTATGCACTAACTTGCCATCTTCCCTATTAAAGTGTAAACTCCTTGCAACCTAGGATTGTTTCATTCATTGTTTTTGTATCCCCAGAATGTGTATTATCTAGCACCTAGCAATTGCTAAATAAATGCTTATTGATTGATACACTGAACCTGTTTCTTCACCTGTAAAATGGGGATAATTCTTATATTATAAAATGCTTATGAATATGAGCTGTTATTCTCCTAAAGGAGAGAAGAGATTTCCTAGCAGAGAAAATAGGTGGCTAACTAAAGGCAGTGGAGATCTGGAGACCTAGAATTACAGAATTACAGAAGCCAGAAGCAAGCAGCTAAGGCTTAGCACAACAATGAAAAACAAAAAGAAGAAAGGAAAAAACAAAATCTCTTGACTAAAACAAAGCAAAGCATTGGCTTTAGAGTCAGAGGACACGGGTTCATAGGCTGCCTCTGATTTTTATTACTTGTGTGACCTTATGCTGGTCATATAATTTACCTGGGCCTTAATTGCCTCATCTGAAAAAAAGATGTTGGAGGGGAGGGAGTGTGCATTAGATGGCTTCTAAGATCCCATTCAGCTCTAGCCTATTGCAGACTTTTAAGAGGTTGATAATCATTTTCCTCCTCTTATTAAAGAAGCACTGAACTACAGATAGGGAGTGTCAGATGGTTGATGTCAGATGAGTATCAGATGGTTTTGCTTAACTGTTTCTCTTTGTAACAAGGGAGGATTTGATGGAGGTGGGTGGTAGGGACTGAGACATTACAGTGATGAAAAAAATACTCCAGTAAAAAAAATTTTTAAGGGGAAAGCAAAAAAGAGAAAGCTTCAGTGCCAGCCCAGAAATATTTCTGTCTCCAAATAGTACCTGGGAAGGACCCTGGAGAGTTCCATTTGAAAGAGCAGCAGTCAAACAGAAAGCTTAAGAAGCAGGGACTAAGCAGTATCTCCTTAGCTATCCATCAAGGAAACTGTGGGGTATACTCACACTGTCCTACGGGAGGGAAAGAGATATTTGAAGAATGCAATGCAGCCATCTGTGTGACCTATAATTATGGGCCAGAATATAAAATCACAGAGTTGGAGAATTTCAGGGTTGGAAGGGACCTCAGAGGCTATCTCATCAAACCCATGCCTGAGAAAGAATCCCCTCTACAACTTACCTGACAAGTGGTCATCCAGTCTTTGCTTAAAGACCTCAAGTTAAATGGAAATAATTTCTCTGGAGACAGCACATGCTACTTTTGGAAAGCTCTAGCTTTTTGGTACCTTTTCCTTACATCAAGTCTAATTTTTTACTCTTTGGAACTCCCAACCACTGTGCCTGCAGGGGACAAACATAAAAGGTTTAAATCCTTCCTCTTCATGAGAGCCTTTCAGATACCTGAAGAGAACTGTCATGGCCCCAGCTAAGTGTTCTCTTCTCTGGGTCTTATTAATTTGAGATAAATTCCAAGGCCTAGAACACAATTCCTTGTCATGAAAATAGTTGAGTTAGGGAGATGATTGGCTGAAGGAAGCAAGAGCCAAAACTCAAGACCAAAAGACAAATCTATTCAACTGGAAGCAAGCCAAATACCAACACACACCCACATACCCTGAGGAGGCTCTCATAAGTGGTCTAGGAGTGGTCAAAACTGTTTAGAGGAGGGGTGCAGATCCTTTTGTCATGGTCTTTGGCTGTCTTGTTGAAGTCTATGGATACCTCTGCAGAATAATGTTGTGAGATGCAAAAAATAAAATACATAGAATTACAAATCATATATATATACATATATATGTATATATATATATATATATAATTATACTAAATCAATTATACTAAAATAAAGTTATCAAAAAAATTTTTAAAGAAGTTCACAGAGCCCAGATTAAAAACCCCTAGTTTAGGGGCAGCTAGGTAGCACAGTGAATAAAGCACCAGTCCTGTAGTCAGGGGGACCTGAGTTCAAATCTGGTCTCCAACACTTTATTCTTACTAGCTGTGTGACCTTGGGCAAGTTATTTAACCCCAATTGCCCTGCCTTTCCCCCTCCAAAAAGACAAAAAAACACTACTTTATAGTGTGGCCAGAATCACAGATAACTTCTTAGCAATTCAAGAGCATGGCTTCTCCCCCCATTGCAACCAGGAAAAAGAAATTCAGCTGTTAGAGGCCAAGCATGGATGTTGATCTTGTCAATCAAGTGAAATGTAAGGTACTAGGGGAGGGAGGACACAAGAAGTTGATATGGAAGGGAGATAATGGAAAGGTTTTGCAGAAGAGGTGCATCTAAAAAGATGAAAGAGGCAAAGTTTAAAAGGGAGTGCATTCCAGCCCTAGAGGATGGCCTGTATAAAGACACAGAGAGGAAATGGGATAACATGAATAAGGAACAGAGAAATTACAGTAGGGGAGCAATATACTAGGTTCATAACTTGGATCACAGCTCACCCTACATTGTTGGGGTTCTCCTCTCGGGCTGCAGTCCCGACAGGACGACCTTACCTATAACCAGGTCTTCGGACGTCTCTGACCCCATAGATCCAGCTATGGGGAAAATGCACAACAGAACGCCAGGACTCAGGATCAGGCTCAACAGGTTTATTTGATGGCTGCTACATGACTCCTCTGCTATCTGAATACCCGAATTCCTTCCTTCTCCTCTTCTGGGAGTTTGCTCTATATATACACCTCTGGCTGGCGGGGGAGTAGACCATTCCCGTTGGATGAAGCACTCTCAATGCACAGCAAAAGTTAATCTGCTAATTTGCAGAAAGCACCTCCGGGCATCTCGGGCCTTCAAGGCCCTGCACTCCCTCACGCCAAATCCAGGGCCCAGGCCTTAGTAATTAGGCCCTAACACTACATATTCAATCATTTGTCAGACTTGTAGATTACATCCCCACAATATCTCTCTATTCCACTCCCATCTCTCCATTCACATAGCCACCACCTTAAATCAGGTTTTTATTGCCTTAGCTATTGCAATAATCTCCAAACTTGTCTCCCTGCTTCAAATCTCTCCCCACTCCAATCCACCCTTTCTGCTAACAAAGTGATTTTTCAGACATGTGGCTCTAACCTCTTACTCAATGCACTATAGTGGCTCCCTATTTCCTTCATGATTGAAAACAGTATAGAGTCCTCTCTTTGGCATTTAAATCTCTCCACAACTTGGTCCCTTCCTGTCTTTCTAGTTTTCTCATCCATCACTCCCCTCGACTTAGTCCAATCATGCTGCCCTATTTGCCATTCCTCACACATGACAATTCATCTCCCATCTCCCTGCCTTTGCACAGTTGGTCCTGTATGCCTGGAATGCCCTCCCTTCTCAACTCTGCCTCTTAGTCTCCCTAGCTCCTCCAATGAAATGAACACTTATTAACTAGATATTTAACTTATTAACTAGGCAATTAACACTTATCGACTAGGTATTGTATTATGTACAAGGGACTTCTCACCACCTTGGATTTCTTAAAAATTCAGCTAACATACCATAGAAGACTTTTCCTGGCCACACCAGCTACTGCTGCCTTCCTCTCTAAGGTTATCATAAAGGTACTTTGTATATATTTCATATACCTATAATTGTAATGTACATGTTGTCTCCTCAATTAAAATGTAAGCTCATTGAGGGCAAAAGGCTTTTTTGTTTGTTTTTCTTCATATTCCTAACACTTAAAACAAAGCCTCACACATACACACATACATAAGGCTTTTAATAAATGTTTTCTGATTGAATAAATAATCATTGAAAATTTTGTTTTGTCTTGTTTTTTGCTTTTTAGAGGGAAATTGGGGTTAAGTGATTTGCCCAAGGTCACAAGGCTAATAAGTGTTAAGTGTCTGAGCTCAGATTTGAACTCAGGTCCTCCTGACTCCAGGGCTGGTGCTCTATTCACTGTGCCACCTAGCCACCCCATTGAAAAAGAAATTTTAACACAGTAATGAGAATTAGTTGAAGGTTGGGTGACCACTTGTTAAAAATATTGTAGAGAGGATTTATATATAGATACAAATTGGTCAAGATAACCTTTGGGGTTTCTTCCAGCTCTAGAGTCTGTGATTCAGGAACCTTTGAATTAATATTGTTTTATCAGCTAAATAAAAGATGAAATGAAGAAGAGAGAGATTGGAGGTTGAATGACCAGATGGTTATGATAACTCAGAAAAGTGATGAAGATCTGGACTAGGATGGTAGTAGTAGGAGTTTAGAGTAAATGGAATAGATGCTAGAGATCTTATAGAGGTAAAAAAAAGTTAACATTATTTGGCATCTGATTGGATGTGAGGGATAAAAAGGGTATGTGATTATGAGTATGGTGTTTCAATCAACAGAAATAGGAGTATGCAAAGGAGGGGCAGGCTTAGGGAGAAGGTGAATATAGTTGTGAATATGTTGAACTGGAAATGTCAGTCAACTACAGAGATGAAAATGTTCAGCAAGCATTTAGACATGTGAGAGACATTCAAGATAGAGATAATGTTGGCTGTCATAGATACATTGGGATATAATTCATTTTGTGACACAAATGGTAGGGTGTGTGTGTGTGTGTGTGTGTGTGTGTGTGTGTGTGTGTGTGTGTGCGTGCCTCTATTGATAGTAGGCTGCCTCAGAATGTCTGAACTTGGCCAGAAAAAAGTGGATTAAACTGGTTTTCCCATGTTTAATTAGTTCTCTGATATCTTTAATCAATTCTCTCTAGCTTAAATATGTTCCACATTTCCAACCACCTGCTGGATATTTTTTAACTGCTGGATTTTGTGCCATACGCATATACTTCATTGCTACATTTTGTTTTGTTTTTAATTCTGTTTTTAAAGAATAGATATAATTCCAAGGAAGCATGCTAAAGTTGTTTTTAAAGAATATATTTCAAGACTATTAGAAATATTGTAGCAGTTGTTGGTGTGGAAATTTTTGATATTTCAAAAATCAATCAAGATCACAATGAAATAGGATCAAGTCAAACCAAAGTGCAAAGAGAAATGCAGTTAAAAGTAAAAATGATGCCAAGGACTTTCAACTCTTTGTGCAAAAAAAACCTGGTTGATCATCCAAAAACAAGCAAAGCCCTTCAGAGGGACTTGGTAGGTAAAAGGGTTGCAAGGAAGGAAGGAAGGAAGGAAGGAAGGAAGGAAGGAAGGAAGGAAGGAAGGAAGGAAGGAAGGAAGGAAAACATATGATAACCATTGCAAGAAAAAAAACCCTTGTCATGGGCAAGATAATCATAAGACTAGATTATAAAGATTGGGAAATGATCATTTTTTACTAGTAGAAATCATTTTTTAATTATGCCAAAGCTGTTATAACAAGATGTTTAGGGGTAAGTGTGTAAAATTTGGACATTTTCATCAGACTGTAAAATGGATATCCACACACAAAAAAAATTAAGTGATCATTTTTTTATTTCCAGTATATCTGTAAGTCTTATCTAATTAAGAGAGTGATGAAATCTTGTCTATGTAGATAGAGACAGAGATAAATATGTATTGATGTAGCTATTTATCAATATATAGATATTTATACATAAATATATGTAGATATTTATTGATATATAGATAGATAGATAGATAGATAGATAGATAGATAGATAGATAGATAGATCTAATGATGTGTAGAATTGTTCTAGGAATATAGAAATTCCTTATTTGAAATGAAATACTTCAGTGCAATCTTTCACCATGCCCCATTCCAAGAAAGGTTAAGAAAGGTAGCAGTGAGATGGCAATAATCATACTTCCATAGCCTGAAAACTGACCTGATTTAAATCCCATTGAAAAACTATAGGCTATAACCAAGGCTAGACTTGGGGAAATTGCCAGTTTGTCAAAGGAATGATTTTTCGAATGCATAATAGTGTGATCTTATGATAAAAAAAATAAAGAATGTGTATCAAAATCTTGTCAACTCCATGTTAAATCATATAAGACAAGTGACTGAAGCAAAAGGAATCCTCCTTTTGTTAATATTAATTGTTAAAAGTTTTTTTTTCCTAAATAGAAATTAAAAGTTGTAAGGTTATGTGTCAAATAAATTTAATTCTTTTTTTCTTTTTCCAAAATCATTTGCACACCCCTGTAGAAAATTTGATTACTTCAAGGATTGCTGAATCCACCAAATCAATTCATCAAGTATTTATTCAGCACTATGTTCCAGGCAATTGGTAAGGAAGCAAGCAGTTATTTAGCACTAACTATGTGCCAGGCACTGTACCAAATGCCGGGATGCAAATTCAAACAAAAAGAAAACCAGTCCTTGCCTTCTAGGAGCTTACATTCTCATGGTGGAAGACAACACATAAAAGGTAACTATAAAGGAAGGGAAGAGGAAGGTATGGTGATGGACGAAGTCCTGAAAGCCAGAAGCAGAACATTGAAAAGTAATGAATGATGATTGGCCTGGGTCCTTCCTCAAAATGAAGGATCCTAGAGAAACTCAATAATGGGAGAAGGGGTAGAGAGATGTCCCTATGATAAACTCTAGAGTCCGGACAAAACCAAAATATTCGCTGCTCTCAAGGAGGTTTTAGCCTGCTAGGGGAAACAATGAGTTCACAGATGAGCACGTACAAAACATATGCCAAATAAATACAAAGTAATTTCTCAGGGAATGGACCCTAAACTGGGGATGTCAGGAAAAGTCTCCTATAGGAGTTAATGACTAAGTTGTGCTCTGAAAAAAAGCTCTGGATTTTGTCATCAATCATCCTTAAAATAATGGATTAGCTGATTATTTTAATGGGACTCTGAAGAACACAACTTAAATATATGTCAGCAGAATGGAATAATTTGGAGGTGAGAGAGCAATGTTAAAGAAAATTACTGTGGTAAAATAAAACATAAGGTACCCATAAAAACCTTAAGGAAAAGGGAGCAAGAAGGGAGGAAGTAAAGTAAAATGACATTTCTAAAGAAGGAGAGTGAATCATCAGGAACATAAATTACCCTATTGTTATTCAACCATCAGGAAATACTCCCAAGGCTTTTAACCCACCTTCTCAAACTAATATTCCACAGAGACCTCAATGGATTTAATGGATGAAGAGGAACTAGAGGGGGAGGAGGCTGATGCCAGACCTACAACTCTAGATGTAGCCCTTCTTTCAGAGTATGTAGTATAAGTAAATTAAACATTATAGGTACTTAATAAATGTTCAATTAAGCATCATTATCCCCAATTTAGAGATGAAGAAACTAGATATGGTAGAATAAGTTATGTGATTTAAGTAACTTACAGGTACTTAGGGGTAGGTAATAAATGTTCACTTATAGGCCATATAGCAAGGAAGTCTTAGAGCTGGTATAAAAATTCAGATGTTCTAATTTCAAGTAAAGGTCTCTTTTATTTTTTTTGGCAAGGTAATTGGGGTTAAGTGATTTAACCAGGGTCACACAGTTGGTATGAAGGTCTCTTTTAAATAAGACAAGGTATATAAAACACTTTGCCAAATGAAAAGCACTACAAATGTTACCTATCATTGTCATCATGTCATCACTACTATTTCTGCCCTCCCCTACTACCCCACCTCCCAACAGCAATAGCAAAAGTAGCCATATTATGCAAGAGAAATTAGCTCTGCCCAAGGAGAGCAGATAGCTTGGCATGAAAAGAATTCTCTATCAGAAATATATCATGAGAGACTTGACTGTGTCTTTCCTGGCCCTCACAATTAATAAACTGAAGTCTGCCTGAGAGAGGAAATTTGTGGAAGGATTTTCTCATGTAGGCATTCGTTGAGCATGAGGGAAAGAGTTAAGCTAATATAGTTCATACAAACATGTACAAACCATCCATTCATAGGAGTGGTGTCTTTCTATATATGTGTCCAATTTGCACCCCCATTAAATTGCTCAGATTCTTAAAATCTGGCCAATGGTGTGGATTCTTAAAATCTCACCCATCTCAACCCCTGTTTTAATAAACCTTGTTTCTGACTGAAAAAAGGCTTGAGTCAAATTATTTCAAGGCAAAACCTGTGCCTTTTGCCCTTGAATTTCAGGGTTCCCAGCACTCCTAGACCAAAACATCGAGGTCTTTGGTGGACAAGGCAATACAAAAATAGAGAGCAAGAACTAAATATATCATATACCAATGTTATCCTGACTTTAATGGAATTTGAAATGGATTCAGTGACATATCTACCTGGCCATCCACAATATCAAGATACAGTTTAATCAGTTCTATCCACCTTTGAAGTACAGTCCAAGAAAACAGAGGCACAGAAATGATGGAGCAGGGGAAAATAATCCCCTCAAACAACCAATAAACTTAGACAAAAGCACATGGCTAATCCAGACAAGTACCCCATGTCTCAGATGATTATTGATCTGTAATACAACCCAAGGCTCTGCCAAAGGTATTCCCTCCCCCACCAGAAAGCAGTAATAATAACCATCAATATTATTATTATCATTTAACTCATAGCATTTTAAAGTATATATAGTGCTTTCTTCACAGGAACCTTGAGAAGCAGGCAATGAAAATATTATTATCCCCCTTTTTGCCAGCAAGAAAACTGAAACTCGGGGCAGCTAGGTGGCACAGTGAATAGAGCACAAGCCCTGGAGTCAGGAGGACCTGAGTTCAAATCTGGTCTCAGACACTTAACACAAAAAAACTAGCCATGTGACCTTGGGCAAGTCACTTAACCCCAACTGCCCTCCAAAAAGCACCAAAAAAAATTAGAAGAAAACTGAAACTCAGAGAAATTTGCCCAAGGACACACAGCTAGTTACTGTCAGAGCCAGGATGTTGCTCCTGACCCCAAGTCTCCTACTTGGTGCATTCTACCTTACTTAAGAGCTACTGAGGCCAAATCAAAAACCTTCATTTATTGCCATTTCATGATTGGTCTGAGTTTACCGTGCCTTTCTTTAGAAAGCCAAACTCTTTCCAATAATTTATTACTATCACTGAATGGGATGGAAGAGTTTGTCATAGTAGGTACTAGACCATATTTATGGCCTAGCTGTGGGTAGAGTCCCATATGAGCCACTTAAAATTGGTCCTCCAGGTCATTCAGTCATCAGGGTTAACTGTCAAAGCCTCAGAGGGCCAATTTAGATGAGCAAACATGGTTTATGTAGGTCACCCGAGGGGAAAGAGGAAGAATCAACCACCACTCCTTTGGGACAAAATATAAACTATACAAAAAATCCAAATCAAGAAATAGGTCTGAATTTTTCTGGGACTGATAGGATATTATAAGATCAGAGGATTTAGAGCTGGAAGGGACCTTAGAGCAACTATGCCAAACTATCATTTTACAAACAAGGGAATCAAGATCCAAAGATAAGCTTGTCTCCTACCGTGACACTGTGGACTCACCTTGAATTCATTTCCTAGTGGAAACCCAATTTGATGGGTAAATGGAATTCCAGAATGCCAGGAGACTTTACAACTAAAATCTACTCTGTTAGGCCTGTTCAAATTGTCTCAAGTTTAGTAGAGTGCATTTTTGTGGAGAATTTTTTATAAACTTATCTTTGAAAAAATTAAGATCTAGATAGTATTTAATTCAAGAAAACTAACTGCTCCTCCCTCAAAAAAAAAAAAAAAAAAGAATCTGTCATCATATAGTGGAAAGAACAGTGACTCAGAGACACAAAATCCCAGAATCTCAAAACTGGAAAGGACCACTGAGTCCTAGGGTTCTGGTTCAACCCCTACCAAAAATTTTTTTTTCCCTCTATTATATTCCGAATTAACAAGTTCCTACTAAAGACCTTTCATGACAGGGAACCAACTATATATTTTTGGACAGCTCCAATTGTTAAGGAGGCTTTTCTTGTGCTAAATTTATCTGCCTCTATCAAATTTCTACCCATTGCTCCTTGTTCTACCCTGATGTCATGGTCCTCTTTGAGAACAAGGGACAAACAATAACCTGTGAGTAGTAGAAGCTGCCCCACTGGGGACCCAACTGGCCAGTTCCAGTTGGGCAATGCAGCTCCTTTCTTTCTCTTTCTTCCTTCCTTCCTTTCTTCTTTCCTTCCTTTCTTCCTTCCTTCCTCTATCCCTCCCTCCTCCTCTCCCTTTGTCCACATAGGGTATCATAACCTTACCTGTGGATGCTCTGCCAAATGGAATGCTAATTTTGAACCCTGAAACCTCAAAAGATATCTTGGGGTTTACAGCCTAGATTTCTTTCTTTTTTTTAATAAATTAATTTGTTTGTTGATTTTTAGTTTACAATATTCAATTCCATAGTTCCTTGAGTTTCAAATTTCCCTTCCCTCCCATCCCCCACCCCCAATGACAGCATATAGTCCAGTATAGGATCTGCAAATACTTTCACATTAGACATTAGTCAGGTTACAAAGGCATATTGTACTAGACGGGATGAAAAATGGTAAAGAGGAAATAAAACCAAACAAGAAAAAGAAAAAGATCAAGTAGTTTGCTTCCATCAGGATTCAAGCTCAGTTCTTTCTAGTTCTTTCTCTGAATGTAGGCATCTCTCTCCATCATGAGTCTTTCGGGATTGACTTATATCACTGCATTACTGGGAAGAGTCCAGTCTGTAATAGTTGGTCATCACACATATGTTGTGTCTGTGATTGTATACAAATTTCTCCTGGTTCTACTCTTCTCACTCAGCATCAGTTTGTATAAGTCTCTCCAGGTAAATATGAAATCCGTCTCCTCCTCGTTTCTTATAGCACAATAGTATTCCATTACATGCATATACCACAATTTGTTTAGCCATTCCCCAATTGATGGACACCCCCTTAATTTCCAATTCTTTGGACCCACAAAAAGAGCTGCTATAAATATTTTTGTACATATGGGTCTTCCTCCCACTTCTATGATCTCTTTGGGATATAACCCTAGAAGTGGTATGGCTGTGTCAAAGGGTATGAAATTATTTATAGCCCTTTGGGCATAACTCCAGATTGCTCTCCAGAATGGTAGAATAAGTTCACAACTCCACCAGCAATGCAACAGTGTTCCAATTTGCCCACATCCTCTCCAGCATTTGTCATTTTCCTGTTTTGTCATCTTAGCCAATCTGACTGGTGAGATGTGGTACCTCAGAGTTGTTTTGATTTACATTTCTCTAATCAATAGTGATTTAGAGCATTTCTTCATATGCTTATAGATATCTTTAATTTCTTTTTCTGTTGAAAACTGCTTATTCATATTCTATAGATTTCTTTCTTTTTTTATTTAATTAAACAAATGTTTTATTAACTTCTGGTTTACATCATTCATTTCCACCAGATTATGAGTTACATTTTCCCCCATTTTTCCCTACCCACCACCCCAGAATAGCAGTCCCACTAGATATCCCCTCCTCCAATCTGCTCTCTCCCATATCTTCTCCCATATCCCCTTCGACTTTGCCAATAGGGCAAGCTGAATCTCTGAGCCCCAATGCCTGGACATCTTATGAAACATTTAATTTTAAAACTTTGATTTTCAGATCCATTCCCTTACACCCTTGTCACCCACTCCCTCTAAGAAGATAAGCAATTCAGTATGTGTTGTACATGTATAGCTATGCAAAACATTACCATAGTAGATATATTGTAAAAGATTGCTTATATTTCCCTCCCACCCATCTCGCCTCCCACCTGGTCCATTCCCTACTTTGATCCTGTCCCTCTTTGATAGTGGGTACTTCCAACCTCCCCTCCCCCCAGAATGCCCTCCCCTCCATCATCCGCCCTCTCATCTCCCTTTCCCCTACTCAGGAGAGTGAGGGTAAGATATTCCATTTAGTATGTATGTGATTCTCTCCTTGAGCCAGCTTCAATGAGAATATGCTTTTGCCTTTTTGCCTTCCTGTTCTTCCCCTCCCCTGCAACTACTTCCCCTTGCCTCTTCTACATGAGATAGTTTGCCCTACCCTGTCTCCTCCATCTCCTCTTGCCACTTTCCTCTCTCACCTCTTGACTTCACCCCTTAAGAATCATCCCTTCCTTGGGGCGGCTAGGTGGCACAGCAAGCAGAGCACTGGCCCCGGAGCCAGAAGGACCCGAGCTCGGATCCAGCCCCAGACACCCAACACACAAACAAAAACCCAGCCGCGAGACCCAGGGCAAGTCACCCAACCCCAATTGCCTTCCAAAAGAAAAAAGAATCATCCCTTCCCATCAAATTCAACCTGTGCCCTCTATCCATGTATACCTGTGAACATATGTCATGAACCCTTCTTCAATTATTTTCATAATGAGAAAGGTTTCATCAAACACAGTTATTGTTTTTCCATGTGGGAATGTAAATAGTCCAGCTTTGATAAGTTCCTTTTGATTTCTTTTCCTTGATTACTTTCTCAAGCATCTCTTGCTTCTTGCGTCTGAATGTCAAATTTTCTATTCAACTCTGGTTTTTTCATCAAGAATGCTTGAAAGTCCTCTATTCCACTGAATGACCATATTTTCCCCTGAAACAAAATACTCAGTTTCTTTCTTAAGGACCACTTCTTAAACCCAAGTCACTCTGGCTCTCATTGATTGACCAACAATACGTTCCAGCCCAAGACTCACTAGGTCATTGTTTGGGCCCTGATAGCACAGAGTGAATGTGAAAAGAGTTTCTGTTTTGTCATGAAACCCTGAGGGTCTTCCTCCTTTTTTAACTAGGAAAAAGAGGCCATTCTTTGCTTCATTTCTTACCTGACCTTAATCTTTGAATGGTCATTGCCTCAGTCAAACCTTAACTTTAAAAGGCCAAGATCTCCCACTGTATCCAGGGTCATCTCCAGTTGTACTGATCTATATCTTGCCACTGAGACCAGATGACTCCAGAAGAAAATGTGAGGTTGATGACCCTGCACAGCTGTCCCTCACTTAAATCCAATTCACTTGCAAGTCATGGCATCACCAACCTGATTCAAGGATGAAAGACAAACCGCAACAGGCCCAAGAACAATCTAATACAATTTCAATATAACCCTTCAAATAACTGAATACAGTAATCATGCTGCTTTTTTTATTGCCTTTTTTTTCAGACTAGGTCACCTTCTCTTGCCCAGGCTGGAAGTGTAGTAGCCATTTAGAAATTTAATCCTAGGAGTGGCTAGGTGGCGCAGTGAGTAGAGTGTCAGCCTTGGAGTCAGAAGGACCTGAGTTCAGATCCAGCCTCAGACACTTAAGGCACACACAAACAAAAACCTAGCCATGTGACCTTGGGCAAGTTACTTAACCCCAATTGCCCTCCAAAAAGCAAAAAAAAAAAAAAAAAGAAAAAAAAAAGAAATTTAATCCATATCCTCATCAGCACAGTAGCTTTGATCTTGCCCACCTTGCCCCACTTTTGACAGCTTGATAACCCTCAACTCCCAGAACCTTATTGTATTGGTCCAGGACTTAGTACAGATACCTGACTATCTTTAGCCCTACTGCAGCTCAGAACTTCCAAGATCAAGTGATCCACCTGTCTCAATTTCCCCACTACTAGGGTTAATAGGCATACACCACCATACCTTGCTCTTTGTATCCTTTTTCCATGCTAAACATCTTCAGATCCTTCAACTTACCTTCATATAAAATATCTTCTGAACTCCACAATATCCAACAGGTCATTAACCCTCCAATAGATATGCTCTATTTTTTATCATAACTAAAATATGGAATAGAAAACTGAAGGCTATGTTTCAGCTATAGTCTGATGGGGTTTATTCATATTATTCATACCATTACTTTGATCTAGAAAGTGTTTTTCAGACCCTCATTTTGTCTTCCAATATAAGTAACTAAATCTTCCAGTTTGATGTCACCTCAAACATGTTAAGTATGCCATGTATGTCTTTATCCTTGGCATTGATGAAAATTTAAATGATCTAAAGTCAACGAAAGATCCCTGGGACACCTGACTAGAGACTTCCCTCCATTCTAACATTGACACATTAACTACTTCTATCTTGTCCTCATTCAACAAGTTCTGATTCAATCTAACTACATTACCATCTACTGGTATCAAATTCAAATAGAAATTGGGACCACTAAACCATACATAAGGATCCCCACTGGCCTCATTTTAACTTAGAAAACCATATATTAATATTATCTATGTTCTGTTGTATTTTCATTTATTTTGTAAAATATATCCCATTACATTTTAATCAAGTTTGGGCCACACTGAGGAATATTAAGAACTATATGTTTGACTCCTCTGATCTAGACCATCTTGTCCATAACAACAATAGCATGAGGCTTTTGCTGTAATCTAAGTAAACTTATTGTTAGTATTCCCCCCAATCTACCAATCTAATAACTCTGTTGAAAAAGGAATAAGGTTAATTAGCATGACCTGTACTTTATTATGTCCTGTTGGCTCTTTGTAATTAACATTTTCCTTTTCTAAATATTCCTAAAACATACATTTAACAATGTGTTGTAGAATTCTTTTAGAAGTATAATTCAAATTCACTGGCCTGTAGTTTACAAGCTCTACCTTCTCCCCCTCCACCACCACCTTTTTTTTTTAATTGGGACATTTGCCTTTCTCCAATCTTATAGCACCTTCCCCATTCTCTATGATCTTTCACAGTTCATGGATTTCATTTCATTAAATGAGTATTATCTCCTTACATATAACAAGATATATTGGAAATGAAGGTTCTATAAAAACAAGAGATAACAATAAAAATTTTACATATGTAGCACACACTCTGGATCTACTCCCCTACGTCCACTTACACTGGTAGGCTGAGTTCTAAGACCACTGCTACTATAACCCCTCTCAAGGTTCTAAGGAGAAATCCTGAGGGTTTGGGAGAAGGATTGTTTTCTAGGGCTATAGCTGATGCATCCCCATTGGTACGCTTTACCCCATGATTATCAGTTGATGCCAATAAGTTAGCTAGACTTAATGTTTAAAAACAGGTATGTGCTAAAATCGCATAACATCTGGTAGAAAACATATTCCCAAAAGTTTATGACAAGTTCTTTTCCCAATAAGGTAAGAGAAAAAACATTAAGTGTCTATTATGTGCTAAGTGCTTTGCAAATATTACCTAATTTGATCATTACAACCATCCTGGGAGGCAAGTGCTATTATAATCCCTATTTCACCATGGAGGAAGCCGAGGCAAAGAAAGGTGAAGTGACTTGTATAGGGCCACACAGCTAGTAATCATTTGAGACTAGACTTGAACTCAGGTCTTCTTGACTTCAGGCCCAGTATTCTATCTACTTCACCACCTAGCTGTCTCTAAAACATCCAGAGGATGTGGGTTGAAGCTTAGAGTGCACATGTGACAAGGGAGTAACATACAATTCCTAGTTATCTCAAACCTTTTTCTCCCCTTCATAGGGTAATCATGAAATTCTTATCAAATATGACATCAATTTTCTGCTAGATTGCTTATAGGGTCATGAAGCTGCCTTTATATCATGTGTCTAATTTTTCTGTGTCTCAGTGCAGACACTGACACTAGTTTCTGATATTCCATGGATGTTGCAAAGACACCACTCAAAATGTCTAAATCCTCCAGTCCTCCTAAATTCATAAGGTTGCCATCTGATGAAGGGGTACAGAAGAAAGCTGAGGTGCTCCCCACATACACAAGAGATTGCTTTGTGTTCCATTAGATCAGAATTCTATCTCCATTTTGTACCCATTTGTTCATTTGCTACCAAATTTCCTAAACCACTAGAACATTAATACAAGAAACCATATAGCCAGTACATCAGAAGGAATACCTAGACCCACGTCTTCCTGGTGCCAAGACTGGCCCATCACCCACTATGTCATATTGCTTCTCATTGTAGACAGGCAGGGCATGTCATTTGTGCATGCATGTGTTCTGTGCCTCCCAAAGGTCACAACCAAGTCTCCACAACCAATCTGAATATGCCTTCTATGTAATGTCATTCCATTTCATCCAATGGCTTTAAAGGACTTCTAAATGAGCAAGAATTTTTCAGACCTAGCCTGAAAAGCAGAGTAATATTATTGCCTAAGGACCCAGCTTACCAGTATGAATGGAGATTGAGAGAGTAGCTTCAGAATGTTGCTACATATGAAAAATTTTATTATTTTTTGTTTTTAATATTGTCTACATTCCCAATATTGTTTTTAATATTGTCTACATCGCCAATATATCTTGTTATGTGTTAATAAGGCCTTTGATAGATAGATTTATTGATTCAAAAATAAAGTGCCCTCACATGGTTGAGGTATTAGGACATAGCATCTTGTTAACCACCTTAAATAATGAAGTTATTCATTAGATGATTGACTCGGTCTTATTCTTACCTATATAACATGCACAGACCCATATATACATACACACAACACATGCATACACACATGCACACACACACTCCTTTTTAACTATTTTGTAACTTCTGAATAAGTTACATCCTTACACAGCAATATTCTAGTCATGATTACAATCCTACAATGTTTTTCATACCTCTGACATTGAATTTGTGTCCTTGCATTAATTAATCTCCCTGAACTAATGGATTTATCTCTCTCTAAGTAGAAGGTAAAATCATTTACCTTCTTCACCATTTGCATCTTTTGCATTTTTATATAAATGTATAAAACTTTACCAAAGGCAAAGGTTCTTAACTTTATTTGTGTCATAGATCCCTTAGGAAGCCCAGTGATGCATTTGGACTCCTTCTCAGAATAATATCTTAAATGAATATAATAAAAATAGGATTACAAAAAAGTAAATTATATTGAAACACAATTATACCCCCAAATTAAAAAAAGGTCACAAAGCCCAGGTTAAGAATCCCTCATCTAAGGCTTTACTGTTGACATCCTATATATCATTTCCTGTATATTACTGACCATCCCTACTATTAGTCCCCTTCCTATGCTATACTACCTAATCCCTATGATATCCCTCTTAGTAGATAGATCTAGCTAATTTCTTCCATTCCTTACCTTTTCAGATTTGCAGGTCTCTAGGAAAATGTTTTCAGTAACTTTTGTTATATGAACTCAATTCCTGTCCAGGATACTTCTGGCCAAGATGGACGCCTAAATTGGAGGCATACCACTCAGCATCCACATACCTACTTCAGCACAACCTTGAAATGTATATCAAACTGAATAATGATCCAGAAATCCAATTAGACACTATAGTAAATGCACATCTTCTACCCCAGAACTGCAAAGAAAGTCAACAAGAAGTCCATAGACTCCACCCACTCCTCAACAAAGCCAGTACCAGCATAGGGTAGACTCCCAAGGTGATCAGGACAACCAGAGACACACATAACCTGTGAGACTCCTTATCCAGAGACAGCAAGAGTAGAAAGGTCCTCCTGAGAAAGCCTCAAGATGGTCAAAAAGTCTCAGGGTAGGAACCTTGGAAGCCCCAGAGAAGAGCAATGGGCAGTAATCTGTAATGGCACAGTGATCAGATTAGAATAACCCCAGCACATGGTCTGAGGTCCCTAACATTAGACCTAAGGTGCTAAAGAGGGCTCTGAAGAACCATCACTCTGCTCCTCAAAGATCCAAGGTAGAATAACCTGAGGGCGGGGGTGGACATCAGTTCAGAAACTCAAGGAACTAAGAAAGACCAATCACTCTTATCTATAAGCACAGTGAGGGATGGAAACTGGCCCTAGAACAAAGCCCCAATTCAAGAATTCAAGCTAGAGAAGTGAAAATTAATCAAAGAAAACACTGATCAATTTCAAAAATTATTGCAAGTCAAACTCCATAACATCTGCAAACAGAGACTTGAAGGGACAAAAGTTTTCCCCAAATACTACAGGAATACCTAGAAGAAATGAACCAGAGATTAACAATGAAATAAAATCTTTGGAGGAAAGAATTTGAAGAATAACAACTTAGTCATGGAAGCTGTAAATCATATCCAAGAAACGGATTCCATGAAAACTAGAATAGAGTATTCAAAACTCAATGACTTTATGATAAAGCAAGAAATATTAGAACAAATCAAAAGGCTGAAAAATAGGGGGGAAATGTAAGATATCCAATATCAAAGTCAACTGATGTGGAAAACAGGTTAAGGAGACATAATTAGGAATCATTGGATTTCCTGAAAACCATCACTTAGCTAACACCCTTTAATGCCTATATTTTAAGCCTCAGTCCAAAAATGCAAATCTTGTTTCCAGATCCCCATTTTCATAAACAGCCGTTGACTTCTTAATTCCAATTTGATCTTCTGAAGCCCCTACTTTTAATCAGTGGCAGTTCTGAAAACACCACCTGTGCTCACAAACGTTTTCGTCTCTTGCCCAGGGTTTAATAATCATTGAAACAGCTCCCTAGGTTGCTCCTAGGTTCTATCACTTGTCCTACCTGAAGTGGGGTGTAATCTTCAGTTTTGAAAAGCCTCAGCATGTCTCCCTGCCTTTTCCTGAATGCAAGCCTTGAAAAAACAAGCAATTCCCTGTTGTTTATGTTAGGTAAATAAATCAGCACCTATCAGCAGGAAATTTCGAATCACCATTATACAATCCTTCTTTTCTGATCATTGTTGGAAGACCTCTTTCCTGATACTATATCTATAACCATATTATCATCTCATGGAGTTCAAAAATCTGCTTCCTCCTCAAAAACGTCTATCTCCTCCCACCCCAACAGAAAAAGAAACATATGCCACTTACTTGACTTTAAGTATCTGATGGTTGCTTCCCCCCGCCCCATCCTTCTCTATCACATTCTTCCAAACCCTTATATTGGTTAGGATTATCCTTTGCCTTTTACAAACTCTATTCTCCTGTTTTCTCCTTAAAGAATTTCTTCCACTTGTGACTTGACTCCCACTCAAGCAGGGTGGGAGAGGGGCAGCCCAGTGCTTCAGATTCTGTATGGAAGGAGACTCAATTCCTGATTATTAAAGAGAATGCTAAGTTCAGTGCTGTGAACCTGAATAAGAGATTTACCATTTTGGCTCCAGAGACTTATTGGAAGAAACATGTGGATAGAGGACACTCCAGGGATGAGAGAGAGAAAGAAGAACTTTGAAATGGAAAATATGCATGGAAAACGGATCCTATCATGTCTTTGAACTTCTTGAAATTCTAGAGGCTGCAGAATGAAGTTCCTCTCAGTGAAAATGTTCATTCTCTCTTCTGGTTTGAGCTGAGACCTCATCTTGCTCCCAGATGGCAAGTTCATTTACTCTTATGTATTCTTTGCTGTATTCTAATTTGTATAACATCTCTGATTTCTGCTTGGATCTCTGTTCTGCTTGTATAATTAAGTTTACTTGATATTCCCTATTTGTGATGGTGCTTTTCATAACCAGAATTTGTTAGGAAAGAGCTAAACTGGTGAATGTAAGATAAGGGTTTCTCTTCCCCTTAAAACTGACCAGGAAAGCAGCTTTCCTTATGAATCCAGATTCCTATCCTTAAACAAGACAAATATTTGAGGTATGGCAGATATACATAATCCTAGCTGAATATTCCTCTCAGAGACTGGAGAAAAGAGCACCCGGCCTTGGTGGTACTCCTGAGGTTGCATATATCTTCCCAACTAGCTTCCCAGCAGTATAGGCACATTGTCTTTGACTCTGTTCCTATCTATGGACTAAGCCTCAGAACCTATATTTCCATGCCACCTACAAACCCCATCTATACATCTACAGACAAAACATACAGGCCTACCTATCTCACAAATTTTTTCAAGGAACATATTCTTTCTGATAACCTGAAGATGAGTGAAGCATTTCCATAACCCTTTTACTTTCTCTTCTTAGAAAGAAACCAGTTGGGGGAGGGAGGGTTGCATGTATCTATAGTGGCTACTTGAAATCAGCAGAAAAACAAACATAGCACGCTTTCTGTAGGTCAGGATAAATTCCCCCAACCTTGTACATTTGTTGAAATTAAGATTCTCAGTCCTCCATTATTCTTGCTAGTAGTTCTAAAGGCTAACTCCTATGACCAAGTACAAAGGAAAATTGCATCTACTGGGAAATGGCTAATAGTTTAACATATATTTATTAATTGTTTATATTTCTTAGCTAACTCTTTCCAGAGAAATTTTATACAGAGATCTTTTCCTACAACATAGGTCTTCTGGGAACTAGGAAAATACAAATGGGTATCTAAAATCTAGCAGCAAGAAGAAGACAGGAGGTAGGTAAGTCAATCCATTAAATCATATCTTGCTAGTAATTGTTTTTCCCTTTGAGACTCTTGCATACTTATCAACTGAGGATCGCTTCACTTTGCAATATAATTTGGCAAGAATTATAGGTTATTATTGATGAAAAACAGATGAAATCACATCTTCTCCCAAATAACCCAAAATAAATAAACTGAACCTTTTTCAGAAACTCTGAATGACCAAATCCCAAACTAGTATAGAAAACATGTATAGTAAACATGAAGTTTTTGTTTCAATAAGAAAAAAATCTTTGTACAAAATTTCTCTGATAAGGGTTTGATAGCCAAGACATATAAACAATTAACATATATTAAATTGTTAGTCATTCCCCAATAGACAGATAAAGGATATAACCAAGGAGTTCTCAAAAGAATTGTATTTACCACCACATAAAAGTGCTCCAAATCACTGATAATAAGAGAAATGCAAATCAAAACAACTCTGAGATTTCACCTCCCAGACTATAAATTGGCAAAAATGACCAAAAAATGGCAATAGGCAATGTTGTTAGGCACACTATTACATTGTGTGTGGATGTGTGAAATGGCATAGCTATTTTGGACAGCAATGTGGAATGTGCAAATAAGTGACTAACATGTCCATTTGACATTTTGAGTCTTTGAATCATAGACTCCATGACTTGGCTTATACCCCCAATAAAGTCACTTATAAGGAAAAAGTCACCATATACTCCAAAATATTTATAGTAGTTCTTAGGGAATGGATAAACAAATAGTGGCACATGAATGTCATAGGAATACTACTGTGGTATAAGAAATGATGTATGTGACAAATACAGAGAGGCATGGAAATCTAAACTCATGCAAAGTGAAGTTAGCAGGGCCAAGAAAACAAAATATACAATATAAGAACAATATACACAATGACTACAACATTTAAATGGAAGGAGCAACACAACAAAAATTAAAAGTAAATGTAGAAAAAATGATAAAGATCAAGTGTGACTCAAATAGATATGAAAATATACCCCCAACCTACCCCTTCATGGGGGTGGGAGGTCCATAGTTGTTACAAGCTGCTCATGTTTTCAGATTTTCTCGATGTATATATCAGCTGTGCTGACTTTTTTCCCATCTCTAAAAATATACTATTTACCATATGGGATGGTTCTTGGGGAGGGGGAAGAGAAGAGATATGTGGGGTACCATGGTGATATAAGAAACAGAAAATAATTTTTTTTAATTTTAAAAATAAAGAAAAATGAAAAACATTAACTCCTACCTGCAAGAATATGATTTTTATATCAAAACTATCACAGGCCAAAAAACATTGTTCTGGAGATAGACACATGCACATGCATGAATACACAGGCACACACATACACACACACACCCACATACACTCAGCATAGACTAGTTGATTTGAAAAAGGGACAGTTATCTTTCCATTTTGGCAAAGTATAGAAAGTGAAGTGTGAGGAAATTTCTTTCATAGACTATAAATTTGAACATGAATAAGTGTTAGATTCTGTCCTATCCTTAGTGAATTGAAATGTCTGGTGGTAATCATTGGAACTAACAGTACCTACTGATGCATCTGTGATTGTCACAGGTGTAGGGGTGAGGAAGGATCCCCACAATGGAGAGAGAATGAAAATCACTTTTCAAGAATAAAGTTGAAGTTACCCTAAAAAGTGTATGAATGTATCTTTCTGATGGTGAAGGATGCCCCAGGAAGCTCAGAAAGTAGGGGAAGGGGGGAGCGCATACTAATAAGTTTTAAAACCTGGGGTTAAAGAGGAATTGAAAGAATAGCATGAGTGAGAGCAGGGGAGAGTTTGGAAAATATCAAGGTAACCCTTGGAACCATGCAACATAATAACCCAAACTAAATACAGACTGACTTTCTTTTCTTTCTTTCTTTTTCTAACTTTTGCTTTATCTCCCTCTCCCTCCCTTGTAAGGCCTACTTAACCTTAGCTTATCTAGAGACATTAGATTATGCAGGTGAATTGAATTAGCCTTATACTTGGCCTAAATTCAGAGGGGATAGGACTGGGAATCCTCAATACCTCGGGGGTATTATTACAGCTTGGAGTCAACACAGGATATCAGAAAAAGCAGTCCAATAGGAGGCAGAAGACTAGGTTATAGACATAAACCTGCTAATTATTAGCCCCTAGACCTTGGACAGCTCATTTCAGTTCTTTTAACCTCAGTTTCCCCCTCTCTAAAATGAATGAGTTGGAATAAATGATCATTAGGGTCCCTTTCATTTGTAACATTTAATCATTTTGACCATAGCGATAGCTGACAAATTGTAGAGGGACTAAGCTTGAGAATAGGGCTAATGGCATTGTTAACTTGCTCTGTTATTGGACCTAGCTCTTTATACCTCCTATTTAGAATAGTGTTTCTAGAGTATCCAGAGTCAGAAAGACTTATCTTCCTGAATTCAAATCTGGCCTCAAACACTCACTAGCTGTGTGATCCAAGCCACTTAACCCTGTCTGCCTCAGTTTCCCCATCTATAAAATGAACTAGAGAAGGAAATGGCAAATCACTCTAGTATCTTTGCCAAGAAAACTCCAAATGAGTTCATGAAGTTGGACACTACTGAAAAATGGCTCAACAGCCACTCAATTTATATTGCCCATATATAATATACTGGACAATAGAAAAAGTACTCAGTTCAGGATCAGAGGAACTAGGTTTGAATTTTGACTCTATGAAAAAGTTAATTCCATGTGTCCTTATCACTTCTCCTTTCTAAGCCTCAGTTTCCTCACATAAAATAAGAGCATTGAATGATCTCTAATATAGCTCTTTTTCTTTTAATTTTTAGAGTTCTAAATCCTATGATTCACTTGAAATCTGCCTCAGGGACATATGACAGCAGTCAGAACAGAACCTCAGGAATTATGATGGCAAGATGAACTCAACAACAAGGTGGAGCCAGAGGTTCAAGGAGTTTAAGCAACACTGCATAGGATTTGAGTTTATAGGTGACTTCAGTGGCATCATGTCAGAGGCATCAACTGCCAGGATTCAGATTTACAGAATGAAAAAGCAAAGCATTGGCATCGGGGTGGCTATGAGAGCAGGGGTTCTTAATCCAGGGTTTATGGACTTTCTGTTTGAGACAGAAAGGAAGACAGGAAAACAGATAAAGAAGAAACAGACAGTTACAAATATGTATATGTGTGTATATATATATATATATATATATATATATATATATATACACACACACACACACACACACACACACACATACACACATATATATGCATACATACAGGTAGAAGGAAATTGACAGAGATAGAAGGATAGAGAGATTGATAAAATTTTAATATAATTGGTTTCTTTTGGAATCCTATGTATTTTTTCTTGCATTTTAAAACTGCCCTGAAAAGGAGTCCAGAGGTTTCATCATATTACCAGAAGAGTTTAATAAACACAAAAATGTTAGGATCCCTGTGATAGAAAAGTCCCCAAAGGTGATAGAGAGCTCCCTAGAACTAACAACTCTTATGGAAATAGTTAGAATGGACTGGCATTGCTTGCAGTGGTCAGTTCTTGGCATCAATGAGACAACAGTCAAGGTCTAACTTCCACCCCGATGTCTGTTGCCAACAACATACAATAGTATATTCTATATTGGTTTTTTTCTTTTTTGTTAGATTTTTGATTAACTTTATTTAATGTAATAAGCATATATTCTATAAGTTATAAGTAAGTTAAATTTCAGTCAATTAATTGCAAGAGAGGAGACAATATGGAAGGAGAGAATAAAATGGAGGATGCCAGTGACTAACTTGGTATACACAGAACTAAAACAGGGTAGAGGCTTTAACCTTTGTCCAGAATGCTAGGGTCACCTCCTGGGCCACCCAGAAGGATAAAAATATATTCTGGAAAGAATCTAATTTGCCCAAGGCTGGGGGTAGGGGGGCCAGAGATGGGGAGGAGGAACACCTCCAGTTCTACCATAAATCTCCAAGCCTTACTAGATAGTAATACTTGCTTAAATTATCCATTGAAGGTTTCTCTATCCATAATATCCTCAGTCTGGTGGCTCAGGGGATGTGACTAGGAGTTTTAGAATAAAGAGAAAAAGCACTAAGGGGAATAATCCCTCTCCTGACCTTCAGTACCACACCATCAATTATTCAACATCTCACACTAGATGGCCCGTATATAACTCAAAATCAACATGGACAGAACAGAACTCTTTATCTTTCCTCCCACCCCCATGCCTTTTTTTAACTTCTCCATTTCTGCCAAAGCAGACCAGCATCCTTCCAACAAACTAGATTTGCTATCTGAGTTCCCTTCATTCCTTCACTTTCCCTCACCCCCTCTGCCCAATCAGCTGCTAAATCTTAGGATCAGATGCTCAGAGATCTAGAGCTGTAGCATACCTCTGGGGTTATCTAGTCAAACCTCATTTTACATATGAGGAAACAGATCCAGAGAAATTAAATTACTTGCCCAAGGTCACACAAGTAATACTTGTTAAAGGTGGGACTTGAACCCAGGTCCTCTGATTCAGTTCCTGTGGATTCAATTATTCTCCATGCATAGATGATTCCCAGATCTATAAAGCCAGATTTTAATACTTCTGAGATTACCAACTTCCTTTTGAACATCTCAAATTGGAGGTCCTATAGACATCTCAAATTCTGGTTCAGTCTGACTCTTTGTTTCCCCTTTTGGGATTTTTTTGGTAAAGATATTAGAATGGTTTGCCATTTGCTTCTCCAGTTCATTTTACAGATGAGGAAACTAAGGCAAAGAAGGTTAAGTGACTTGCCCAGGATCACACAGCTAATAAGTGTCTGAGACCAAATTTGAACTGAGGAAGAGGACTGACTCCAGGTCTACCACTCAAATACAACATGTCCAAAACATTATCTTTCCTCCCAAACCTGCCCCTCTTTCCAACTTTTCTGTTATTGTTGAGAGTGCTAACATCCTCCCATCTGAGACTCTTCACTCACCCTAACCCCACATATCCAAAATGCCATCAGGTGTTGTCATTTCTACCTTCAAAACATCTCTCCTATACAATACTTTCCTTCAATCCACACAGCCCGGGCCCTGGTGCAGTCCCTTATCACCTTTCCCCTGGACTATTACAATAGCTTCTCAATACTCATCTCTCCTGCCCAAGATTCATCCTCCACCCAGGGACCAGATTTTCCTAAAGCCTAGCTTTGATCAGATTTCTCCTCTTTGGTAGGTATACTCTGGCGTCTCCCTATTGCCACTAGGATAAAAGAGAAACTTATTATGTTTTGGCATTGAAAGTCCTTTACACCCTGACTCCAAGCAATCTTTTAAGACTTAGATATTACTCTCTTTCACACACTCTTTGCACCAACCAAACTAATCATCTTACTATTCCTCACACATGACAATTCCATTTCTTGTCTGCCTGTATTTGCAAAGACTGCCCCATACTAGAAATACTTCATTTCTTCACCTCTGCCTCTTAGAATCCCTACTTTCCTTCAATGTTAAGCTGAGATACTACTTTTTATATGTCAGTTCCTTAAGGACAGGGATTTTGGGGGGTTTTTTTGGTCTTTGTATCTCTACTGCCTCCGATTATGTACCTGGAACCTAACAGGCATATCATAAATGCTTATTGAATCACTGATGGAACATGAAAGG
The DNA here is from genome assembly GCA_011680675.1 of Gymnobelideus leadbeateri. Classification (NCBI taxonomy): domain Eukaryota; kingdom Metazoa; phylum Chordata; class Mammalia; order Diprotodontia; family Petauridae; genus Gymnobelideus; species Gymnobelideus leadbeateri. Next base: position 192,033 of record WOXC01010560.1, read on the forward strand.
AAGGAGTTGATTTAAAGAAAAAACTTTTAGGCTTTAAAAACAAAGCCCTTTAGCAGTAAGTTTTCCAGACTGATAAAAAAGTATACTCCAAAAGGACTCCAGCCACAGACCATTAGTTGAGGAAAAGTAATCTCAGACAGGATGACAGGATTTCTTTCTGAAAGGTACCTTAAGAGTTCAAATAACCTAACTAACTCTCTGAGTTTCATAAGTGAGGAAACCTTGGTCTACAGAGGGGAAGTGATTTGGCCAAGGTCAACACTGCTAAGTCTTCTGATTTCTAAATCTAGTGCTGTCTCCAATTATACCACACTTCCTTTCACTCAGAATCCTTCTTCAGTTTTCATTCCAATATCTAACAAACCTTAAGTTCAAAATTTTTTTTCTTTCAAGTGTCTTTAACCTTCCTTTGATTCCTATGCATGTAAATTACTATAATAGTTATTAGCAGCAATTGATTACTAATTATCATTAATGATAATAATGATGCCATCTTGCATTTGCTTGATGCTTTAAATTTTTTAAGCCCTTGCAGAACCATTTTCTCATTTAAAGAACTCCACAACCCTATAGGGTAAGAAGGGCATTATTCTTTTCTTATCAGATGAAAAGGAAACTGAGGTTGAGAAACAATAAACCAACCTATTTCTTCATGCTCTGTCCTTGGTAGAGATGAAAATCTGGTCACCATTCTCCCTAGATTAGCCCTTAACATACTTCCCAGCAGTTAATAATTCACCCCTTCAGCCTTAATTTAAAAGTTTCTAATTCATTAACAATGCAATTTTCAAAATGAGGTTTGGTAAGAGGTACTTAATAACCAAAATGCTCAATCAGTCTTTTGCCCCAAGAACCAGACTATAAACTTTGATCTAAATCCATCAAGTTGGGGGAGGGGAAGAAGAGGAGAATGTGAAGGGAATAGGGGTAGGGGTGGGGAGAATCAGAGCCTTAGACTCCAGGAAGTCCACTTGGCTTTATTAAAAATTCTGCTCTGTGCAGAAAGAGCCCATTCTAATTAATAAGAATCTTGAATCTAGGCACACTCATCTCACCTTGTGGGTGGCAGCATTTGTCTAAGCTAGACTAGGGGCCTCTGGCCACAGATTGCACATTATCCAGCCCTAATGATGCAATTAATTCCCTGCATTGACTAGGAAAGATACATCATTCTTTAAAGTAAAATTTTCGAAGTTGGAACCCAGAAAACGGAGCATTTGAAAGAGCAAAGTCAAGAATTAACATGAGGAAAGAATGTACAGGGAGTCTTAATTCATTCCTAGCTTCTGCTTATTATATTGACAAATACACTGGTTTAATCTCTCTCTACCAGGCCTTGTACACTATGGTCAAGAGGCCACTTTATTAGGTGGGATTTTTTTTAGGTTTTCTTTTCTTTCTTTTTTTTTTTTTTTAAAGCCTTCAGGCTATGGGAAAGGTTCTGAGTACAAATACCTCACAGCTGGTATTAAAAGGACATACTGGCAGAAAAAAAATTATATAGTCAGTCTTGCTAAATTAGTTTACCTAAAATTGTATGTGTGAGTGATTTTAATCAAAATCTAATTTCCCCTCTTTTTAGAGTAACTGAAATGAGATTTTTCTAATTTACTTTTCGCGGTTCAAGTTTCTCATAATTCTTCTATGGTCGTGACAGCACCGTGAACGCGTCTGCTGCTACAAAGCATTAAAAAAAATTAGATTTTCAAATTGATGTGCTAAATTAAAAATGTTTAATGTTTCTCATCAAAAGGCACAGGAGTATGCAAGGGGCCTCTGGTACAGCTAAAGGCACAATATTTTTTTTTGTCTGTTTCTTTAATTCACATCCCAAGACAACTACTCTACTGTGAAAATTAACAAGCTATAAGTAAAGGAAGTCTTGTAAAACAATGTCCTTCGAGATGCTACCTTTTAATTTCCTTCCATTCCTTGCCAGTATGACCTTAAGGTTGTTATCATAAAAATAGATGTTGGTGCCCTCTTATATGTGTGCCTATCTGTGTGTATTTTCCCCCCTCTGCCCCAGATGGAGCTTGCCAGGTGTTTTAAGGACTTAGAAACCTCAGAGCAATTTTAATTCTCTGAGCTTGACTAACTAATTCCCGTGTTTTAGAAAATCATATTACTTCTGCAAATTGTCTGCAGTTGATATTATATTAAAAGCCAAGCTCCTTACCTCACTGGTTGTCTGCTGCCTGACTCCCAATAAGGCTGAGAATATCCAGGGAGCCACAGGTACAAACAATGAGAAATGAGTCAGCAAGTTGGTGGGGAGGGGTCATGGAAGGGATCAAGTAAAAAAACCCCTTGGCAATCCAGATGTGCACATAAGGCACTACCCATGAGATATGTCCAATACAAAAAGGCTATATGAGTTCAGTTATAGGATTATAGGATTTAGAACTAGAAGAAAAAAAAATCTTAGATAGCATCTAATTAAACTTCCCTAACTTACAGTTGAGAAAAAGAGACTAAAGAAAGTGACTTGCCCAAGGTCACACTGGCCTCATAAAGTCTAATTCAGAGGTCTTTCTACTATCTCAAGCTTTGGCAACAAATCGGAATGGACTTTCGGCAGACAAATTCATTATTCACAATCTGTGATTTACCTAACATTTTACCCTTCCAGGTTTTAATTCTGTTCAAATATGTGTTTTTCCAGAAAGTCCCTAAATAATAATAGCTAAGATTTGCATAGTGCTTATTATGTGTTAGGCACCATGCTAAACACTTTACAAATATTGTCTTATTTCACCCTTCCAACAACCCTGCTGTAATTATCCCCATTTTACAGATGAAGAAACTGAGGCAAACAGAAGTTAAGTGCCTTGCCCAGGGTTGCACAGTTAGTAAGTGCCTGAGGTCAGTCTTGAACTCAGGTCTTCCTGACCCCATGCCAATCTATCCAATGTGCCACTTTGCTGCTCCAAATATCCTTTAACAGGAGATATTTCAGACTTTATGACAGATCATGGACAGAGAGAACAAGCATAAGGCAGCCTGTTCAGCTCCTTAAAACTGGCATATAGACAGCTACCCACCCTGTCCAAGGATTAACCCAGGCTTTCTTCCACTGCCAAGTAAAAAAGTGCTGCTGGTTTCATACCCTTGGCTGTTGTTTCCCTTGGTTATAAGATTCAACACCAGGAGAACACTTTTATTTTTTTGGCCAATGAATGAATTTCACAGTGGAGAGGGAAGAGCAACGGCACTAGCCCAAGGAAAAGAGTAGGTGAAAAATAGACCATCTGGAAAGGCAGCATGGCATAATGCCTCAGGGTCAGGAAAATCTGGATTCCAGTCTAACCTTTGGGCAAACCATTAAAGCTCTCAATGATTCCAGACAATTGTGTCTAAACTTGTAAACTGCAGAGAAGTCACTGACCTATATTTGTAAAGGAAGTTCCTCACTGGGAGCTCCCTATACCCAAACCTACTTATCCATCCCTAATCTCTCTCCTGACCTCTAGTCTCACATCTCTGACCACCTAATAAACATCAAAACTGGGTATCCTGTAGACATCTTAAACTCAAACATGTCATCTTCCTATGACACAGGTTTTGACCACATCACCACAACCCTACCCCCTACTTAGTAAACTCCAGTTGCTTTTATCACCTCCAGGTACAAATACAAAATCTAGTTCAGATAAGACTTTCAAAACCCTTCATAACCTCCCCAACTCCAACCTTTCCAGTATTCTTATACCTTACCCCCACAAACCATACTCTGAGAGACACTGGCCTCTTTATTGCTTCTCCCACAAGACATTCCATCTCACAGGTAGGGTATTTTCATTAGCTATCCATCATTCCTAGAATTCTTTCCCTCATTATTTCTGCTTCTCTGGCTTTCCTAGCTTCCTTCAATTCTCAGCTAAAATCCAACTTTCTACATGAAGTTTTTCATAATCCCCTTTAATTCTACCATCTTCCCTCTGTTAATTTTCTCCATACATGTATATAGTTTGTACATAGTTGTCTCCTCCATTAGAGTGTGAGTTCCTTAAGAGTAGGGATTATCTTTACCTTTCTTTGTAACCCCAGTACCTCAGTACAGTGCCTAGCACATAGTAGGTACTCAATAAATTTGTGTTGACTGGTTATTCCAACTAGATCATGGGCCTACTTTCAAAAAATAAGTTATCTGAAAACAAAATCAATGGACTAACCAACCAATCTTATTCAATTGGAAATAGACCCAGGGGTCTACAACACGCTCCCCTTTTTTTGAGCTTTGAAAAACATCCCTAATTTCTTTTACTTTTATCAGCTTGTTCAGGGCTTTATTCAGGCCCATTAAACTATTTTGTGGTTTTTAATTCCTTTGTAAATTATTTGCTTTATGGAAACTGCCATAAAACCAAGTCTGTTCTCCACTAGTAATGAAATCTCCAGTGTCTTCTTATCCTTACTCATGGTTTGAGAGTAGGGAATAAATGTACCTCCGGGTAATTGAGTTCTGAGAAGAGGACAGCTTCAGTAGAGCAAGTACATTTTGAAGGTTGATGACTGAGAGATGACTGGATCTCCTTGGAAACCAATCCAAGGTCCAAAACAGCCTTTAGCATGCCTTCCCTGCCTTTGTAACTCCCTGCTGTTGTGAGGGGTCATTCCTTATAACTTCCTATCCTATCCCTAAGTCATAGAAGAGGCAGGTATCTAGTCTAGTCCCCACCAACTTTTACAAGAAGTAGAGACCTTGCAAGGACTGATTAAGATACTCTGGAAACCATGGGCACCAAACTATGGGTAAGTGGCTTTTCCTTTTAGTTTAAATATTTTTAAAGAATTTTAAAGATACACCGGAAAACATTTATCAAATATGAAAATATGCCTTTTCATAGAAAATCAGGCCTAACAACATATCTTTTCTATAAAAACCTTTTTTTTACATTTTAATTTCTGTTTTAAATTGAAGAATAAAATCAAGCCATTGTGAAGAATAACAATTCAGAAAGTACAAAAATCATATCACTTCTGGATTGACTAGAAGGGATGTAAAATGTAAAACTGAAGAAAAATAACTTGAAAAATCGCCAATCATTCAATTAAATAAAGCATCTTGGGGAAATATATTTTTCCCCTAAACAAGATGAGAATGTCTGAGCTAGCATGGTCAAATGAAGAGAGGGCTTGGAATCAAGATGATCTAAGGTGAGCCTACTCTTGAAAGACCTGCCTCTGAGACATACTGGCTATGTGAAACTGTAATCAGTAATTTCACAAAGACCCAGAGAGCTCCCTGCTCCCTGTACAATTCTAAGTTATAGAAAAAACTGCAAATCTGCAACATCTGGGGACTATCTACATAGGTGAAAATACAGAGAGAAAGAGAGAGAGAGAGAGAGAGAGAGAGAGAGAGAGAGAGAGAGAGAGAGAGAGAGAGAGAGAGTGTATAAGACAAAGATAGAGGATCAGATGAGAATAAACTTATATGAGGATCATAAGTCATATATCTAAAGCTAGAAGGGATTTTAGAGGTCAGATAATCCAATCCATTCATTTTACAGATGAAGAAACTAATGCCTAGAGAAATTAAGTGACTTACCCAAAGTCATACAGTTATTCAATGACTGATTCTAAATTCTAACTTGGGCTCTTTGACTTCAAACCCATCATTCTTTACATATAATTATTGTTGTTGTTCAATTGTGTCCAACTCTTCACGACCCCATTTGGGGTTTTCTTGGCAAAGATACTTGAAGTGTTTTGCTTCTCCAACTCATCTTACGAATGAGGAAACTGAGGCAAACAGGGTTAAGTGACTTGCCCAGGGTCACATAGCATGTAAGTGCCTGAAGCCTGATTTGAACTCATTTTCCTGACTCTATCCACTGCGCCACCTAGCTACCCTTACACAGACCTACAATGGAAAGAAACTATATAGCTGATAAATCATTGCCTATCATAATATACATTATAAAGACAATATAAGGTCATAACACATTTGACCCAATTAGTTTGTCAACAAAATACTATATAAAATATATAAAATGCTATACAAGTACTCTTTGTTTTTTACATGAAATTCAAATTTGTAAGAAGTTTTTAAATTTTACAGATATGTCCTTTTCATTTTTTTGGATCCTCAACAGTTTTATGAATTGTTAGAGCCCAAATATCAATATCTACAATGACTAAAGGGGAATCCCAGTGAAAACTCCCTAGTCCTTCATGCCAACAAGATAAGACAAGTGAGACAGATTTTAAACAGACTCAAGGAAGATTCCAGAAACAAAGCCAGGGTTATTAATAAAAGTCCTTGAAGTGAATTTGTGGCATCCAGCCACGTCAATAAAAGTCTGGGTACTTCAGAAATCATTGGACAGAGGAAGGCAAGAGGATGAAGTTTGCTCTGTATGGGAAAGCATGACTGCCTTAACAGCTGACCTTAATTGGTATAGCTTCATGGTCTCATACATTCATATCAAAACCTCCCAGAACTAGTATTACCTACCCCCATGGAACTACCTCAGTAGGCCCTAGAAGCTTACTGGAAGGACTACATTCATATAACCACTGGCTAGTGCTGGTGAGGAAGCCAAATTAAGTTGCCCACCACCTTTGAACCAGAGGCCCTGTGGGTACATGACAGGGGAGATCCACCCCACTTCCTTCATATGGGTGAAGTTTCCCTGAAAATACTCCCTCATCCTTGTTGTTACTATTCTGCTATTTCAATTATGTCTGATTCTCTGTAACCCCATTTGGCCTTTTCTTGGCAAAGATACTGGAGTGATTTACCATTTCCTTCTCCAACTCATTTTACAGATGAGGAAATTGAGGCAAATAGGGCAAAGTGACTTACCCAGGGTCACACTGTTTGCAAGTGTCTGAAGTCACATTTAAACTCAGGAAGCTAAGTCTTCCTGACTCCAGACTCAAAACATTATCCACTGCACCACCTAGCTGCAGCTAGTAACATTTAGATTGTTGGCGATTTCTTTTTCCCTTCAAAAGTCAATGCATGCTGCTTTCCAGAAATAAAATACCTCCCCCCACCTCTGGGGCTAAAATGGCTCTCATTTTCCAGAACATCTTCATAGAGACAGCTCCTTCTCCTTCTTTCAGGGTACTCATAAAAACATTCTAATAAACTCTCATCTCTGTTCAATGTATACTCCAAACCCCTAGTCAGTTTTAACTGGCAAACTCCAATTTGAATTTATAAAATTTCAGTCATTTTTATCTTCCTCATTTCAGACTGTCATTCAAATAAGAGAAAAATTACTGACCAGTGCATTTTATGATAGGGTACATCTTTTAAAATCTAAATTGAAAGTAATAAGTAAAGAACAAACACATTTGTGTAAGACCAGGTACACTGACCAGTAGCTGGCAAGTGAATAACTGTCTTCTTTAAGATGTGGAAGGGATTTCAAGCCCCCAGATAAGAAACTTTTTCTTTGTACCTGAGGGGGAAGTGGAGAAGAGAACAGAGAAGGGGAAACATTCAGTTAGTTACTTTCATTCTCAAAAAGGACCAATGACATCAAGAGATGATGTCCTGACTTGCACATGAACTGGATTTAAGTGAGGCAGAGCTGTGCAAAGTCTTTAGCCTCCCTCTCTCCTCCAGAATCATCAGAGTCCAATGGAAATCAAGGGTCGAGACAACTGGTGATGGCCCAGTATGCAGTGGGTAACCTGGGCCTTTCTAAATTAAGGTCTTTCCCAGGTCTCAGTTACTATCAACTAGGGTAAATGTGTTTCTCCCTCGAGTTATAGATTTCCTGGTTCTCCTCTTCTTCCTAGTTCCCAGTGGCAACACAAAATCAGAATTGTCCCCACTGTCCACAGTGTGAACAACTTCTCATTCTTCACTCCACCACAGTTCTACTTCACACTGGCCTGATCCTTCAGTAGGTTTTCACTGCTGATCTTTCAGCAACTTCTCCCTATGGCCTCCTTCCAAGGTCAGGGTAGTCTGTCCCTAGGTCAAGTCTAAGACTAAAATAGCCCAGGACATACAAGTTAAATACCACCAGTCAATAGATAGCTCCCTGGCTTCCCCCACCACAGTCTCTGGGGCCAAGCCTCTGTGCATAAGCTCTCACAAGACAGATGACATCTGTGATGGCCCAGAGTGTTAAAGTACTCCCATGTGACCTTCTGAGTTTGAGATACCATGGGGATTTCAAAAAGCTATAACTTGAAAATAAATAGTTTTAAAATTGTGCCTTGGGGGTCCCTAAATAAGTGACAAATGTGACTATTTGGAAATACAGTTCTGAGACCTTGACCTGGATTCAATGATTCCCAAATATGCAAGATATAAGAGCAATAAGATCCTCTTAAGACCTCATTAATCCCAACACAAAACTTGTGATAATTAGATACAAACAGGCTAATGCTTAACTTTGAATTGACATTAAAAAAAAGTTTGCTAAGCAAATCGGTCCCCTAAATGAATGAACAGGCATTTATTAAAGTGCTACTATGTGCAAAGCACTTATACTAAGCATTGTAGATATAATTCAACAGTCCCTGGTCACAAGTAGCTCACATTGTAATAGGGGACACAATGTGTCTATAAGGTTTCAGACGCAAGCAAGATAGAAAGCCCACCTGGTACCTAGGGTGAAGCAGGAAAAACAGGTGGCAATACCTCTTCTTTAATGTTATTTTCCCTAATAAAATCATACTTATTTCTGATGTTGAAACATTGGACTTTTATGGTCAGAACTTCATTTCTGGGTCTTCAGAATCTGTACTTGCTGAAAAGGTGAGACTATCACAAGTAGAGAGACAGTGGCCAGGCCATATTTCTGCAAGGATCATTTTTCTGCATGATGGCTTCAGGGGGCATTTAGCTAGAAGCAGAATACCACTCCTGGGGGAGGGAGGAGTGGTTTTGCTATTCCCTGGGCTTTTGGCAGGAATGGAAACTATTGAAAGTATTTGAGAAGGTAATAGAATAAATTAATTCTGAATATTTGAGAAGTATTTATTTATATATAAATATACATATAGTATTCTCATCTATTCAATAATGCTATATCCAAAGAAGTGTATTTGACAATATAGCCTAACAATATTTTGTTAGATTAGGATACAATGCAGCTTGAAGACACTTGGAGTTAGCTCCCCAATCATCTGTCCTCCACAGAATCATTAATACATTGTAATATAGCACAATGGAGGGCAATGTTGCCTAGTTCTTTAAGATAAAATTTTTCTCTATGCCCTAAATCAGAGATTTGTTACTTTTTTTTTTTTGCATTGTGGATCCATTTGGCATACCAAGGACCCTTGCTTAGAGTAATGTTTTTAAATGCATAAAATAAAATGCATAGGATTATGAAAGAAAACAATTACATTTAAATGCAGTTGGGTTTTTTTGTTGTTGTTGTTTAACAAGTTCATTGACCTCAGTTTGAGTCCTTACTATACGTGGTGCAGAGCAGAAAGATACTGCCCAGAATCCTTTAATGCTGAGGTCAATCACAAAAAGGTTAGGTTGTAGGTCTGTGATACTTCAAGGGACAGCCACTGAAGTACACATATGTGCCTCTTCCTCCCTCACTCGTGCACCCCTCCTCATATATATGGAACTAGTACATGGACCAGGACTGCTAACAGTGAATTCTGAAGGTGCATTCCCATTGGTCCTAACCCTTCTTCTCAACCTGGGGAAGAATGGATGACTACTTCTTGCAGTCTTCTCTTATAGTGGAAAAAGGACAGGAGAGTTCAAGCAGGAAGGAGCAAAGTTATTCTGGTGACTTATTCATAATCAAGACATCTCTTTCTGTTCCCTCCACTCAGAGCCATAATTAACAAAGAATCACTATGACTTTTGGTCAGCAAGCTGAAATAGGAGGCAAGGCACTTCCCTTTGTGTTGGTCACACATTATCACAGCTACTCTGGGAGGCAGGCTCTATTATTTCTCTCATTTTACAGATAAGTAAACTGGGGCATCTGAGATAGGATTTGAACTCAGGCATTTCCTAACTCCAGTCCAGCCTTCTATCCACTGCACTACCCAATGGCAGTTAGATGGTACATCGGATTGCACTCTAAACCTGGAATAAGGAAGACGACTTCAAATCCTGCCTCAGACACTTGCTAGCTGTGTGACCCTGAGCAAGTCACTTAGCCTCTGTCTGCCTTTTTCCTCATCTATAAAATGAGGGAAATAATGGCACCTACTTCCCAGAGTAGCTGTGATGATAAAATGAGAATATTTGCAAGACATTTGTCAAACCTTAAAGTGCTATGAAAATGCTAATTATTGTGTCTTTATCCCAAACATATGACTGACATGATCATAGAAGGGAATGAGTAGAAAGTCTCACCTGAACCTTGACCCATCTGCCAGTGTCTCTAGGTTAGGGTAAGGCAGGAGTCAATATGCCACTATAAAGATCTCAGATCTCTATAAAGATGTAATTTTCATTTTTATAGAATTAATTTTTCCCTGACAGGAAAAATGCATTACATTTGTAACTATGAAACTAAAAATCCCCTGTAATGTTGTTTCCCCTAACATCATTTCTTTTTTCTTGGAACCAATCAGGTATGCTTATATTATGCCAGATTCAAAAGTAATTAAAATAGCATTTCTGGGGAAAGAATACTAGATTGTTCACTAACCCAAAGCAGCTTTTCCTTTCTATTAACCCCTTTAGTAAATTTTCACTATAAAAGAATTAGGGAGTTCTCTTTCTCAAAATGATGCAGATGGATATTTTGTATCAAGCAATTGTGATGGTAAATTTCAGCATAAAGACTTGACATTGGGTAATCACAGAATCATAGCCTTTTGAGCTAGAAAGGATCTTAGAGATGCCCTAGTTCAATATTTATATTTTACAGATGAAGAAACTGAGGCCTAAGAGGAAAAATAACTTATTCAAGGTCATATATAGTCTGACCTCAGACTAGAACCCAATTCTCCAAGTTCAGACACATTCAAAGGATAGCAGCAGGAGCACATCTTTCACTTACACCAAATGGTTTTGCAATGGAACAGGGATACCAGCTGTCCTTGTTCTGTTCTTCCACATAACAGCAAGTCGTCGCCACGCATTTCTTTCCTTCTAGAGCATAGCATGCAGTGATCTCCCTTCAATGTGTCTGTTTTGTGGATGGATCCAATCACACAGGGGATATTTTCTTCTTCGCTTGATAGTTACATGGGGTGGTGCTGTTTTTGTCCATCCTGGTCCTAAAGCAATTGGTTGACAAGTCCAGAGCGAGCCCCCACTGTAAAGTGAAATATAAAAACTCTCTGGGTAGCAGGTGTTTCCTTTTTAATGAAAGCTTACCTGGCAAAGTGTTGAGCAGAAAGCTGGAGCTTTTCCCTGCTGTTTGCATTAGGCCAAGAGCCAGCACAAACCTGCTTCTGTGACACTTTAGCTCACATCATTACTGCGGGAGGTTTCCTCTGCAGCCATCCAGAGCACTGGGGGATGCTGATGGAATGCTTACAGATAGAAAGGGAGACAGACAGGCAGGCAGGCAGAGACAGAGAGTGAGATACAGAGACAGAGACAAACAGAGAAAGAGGAGAGGAATAAAGAGATGGAGAAAGAGGGGAGAGAGAGAGACCACGACAGAAAGAAGGAAAGAGAAAGATGGGGGGGAGGGATAAACAAAGAGAGGAGAGACAGAGTATAAAGACAGAGAGGGAGACAGAAACAGAGAGAAAAAGAGGAAAAGAGAGGGAAGGAAAGAAGAGGAAGACAGTGAGGGGGAGGGAGAAGGAGAGAGGGAGACAGGGAGAAGGAGGGAGGAAGATGGGGAAGAAGAAGGGAAAGGAGAGAAAAGAAGACAGTGAAAGAGAGGCAGAGGGAAAGAGGAAGAAAGAGAAGGAAGGAGATAGAAAAGAAGGGCAAGGAGGCGGCTAGGTGTCGAAGTGAATAGAGCACAGGCCCTGGAGTCAGGAGGACCTGAGTTCAAATCCGGCCTTAGACACTTAACACACACACACACACACACACACACACACACACACACACACACACACACTTGCCTTGTGACTGTGACCTTGGGCAAGTCACTTAACCCCAACTGCCCTCCAAAAAGCAAAAAGAAAAGAAAAGGGTGGACAGAGAAAGGAGAGACACAGAGACAGAAGACAGAGACACAGAGACAGACACAGAGATAAGGGCAGAAACAGAAAATGGGAGAAGAGAGGGATTGAGAAAGAGACAGAGATGCCAAAAACTAAGCACAAAGATATAGGGGCAGAGACACAAGACAGGTGGAGGGAGACAGAGGGAAAGGGAAGGAGAGGGAGCAGATTCAGGGAAAGACAGAAGAAACCATGAGGTTACATGAGATTGACCTTTAAGATGGCAAATGAAGATATGGCCCTGGCCTCCTGCTTCATCTGAGTGAAAAGACTAGTGTCCAGCCCTTCGTGGATTGGACTATTAAGATGAAAAGAAAATGAAGGTGGCGTTGGTGACTGGTTGGGGGCTAAGGACTCCAGCTGAAAGGACTTCAGAAGAAAGTAGACAGTGGGAGCTGGCCAGACAGGACTGGACATAAAAGCACTTACCCACAGAGCAGCCAAAAGTCCAGATTGAGAGAATTCTTTGTAGGGGTCAATAGCCAAATACTTGCCTCATACTGAACCATGGACCTTGCTTTTTGACTGCCCTACCTCAGACCTTGCCGGGATTCCTGTTTCCAATTAAGACACTGCTGCCTGCCTCTGGCCCTTTTAGCTTCACAATATAGCTGCCTCTGTTTAATCCTGGAATATTCACATTTATTTTCCACCTCTCCCTGTGCATGGATTTCTCATCTGCAAGCCTCTTACTACCTTCATACCTGATCTCAAACTTCCCAGGTTGGGAAAGCTTCTTTCATCATCATGGACCCTGCTGAAGCAATCATTCATTCATTCAATAAGCATTTATTAAGCACCTACTATTTGTGTGCAGAGAACTCTATAGGACAATGGCTTATGGTCCAGTCCATTGTCTTGAACATAGTAGCCACTAAATAAATGTTTGTTGAATTAAACATAATGTAACAATTGCACTTATGGAGATTATAATTCAGTGGGATGATTAGAACACCATTAAAGATTTAACTGTAATATACAATATGAGAGGGTGGGACTAGTTGATCTCCAGTCTTTTCAGCTCTATAATTTTATCCTATTGTAAATTATATGATAAGTACATTAGACAATCTTTTTTTTCAGTGGTCCTTTATAAAACCCTGGGGGGGGGAGCAGTAATATACATGTAAACTTGTGCTAGAGAAGAGACCATTATTGTGCCCCCAGACTATATACCAGGGATTACATAATAGAAAAAGTTTGAATGAAATGTAATGTGGCTAGGATTACTCTTTTTTTCATTACTCATGTGTAAGAAAGGGAGTTGGTGCCTGGAAATATTAAGTGCCTGCTATCCGAAAGGCAGCATTGTGCAGTAAAGAGAATATCAGGCCTTTAATTAAGGAACTTGTGTTCAGATCCCAGCTCTGAAAATTACTAACTGTGTGACCCTGGGCAAATCACCTAATGAAATTAAACAGGTATTTATTAAGTGCCTACTATGTATCAAACATTTTGTTAGGTGCTGGGTAATGTTAGTAATGAGATAATGTTAGTAAAGAACTTGGCTCAGTGGGTCTGAATAAATGCTTTTTTCCCCCTTCCCTCCTCCCCTCCCCCACCATGAGGATTCTACTGAAGAGAAATAGGGTACTTCAAGTAACTTGGGGGTCAGGGGAATCACCTGGAGGGATCAGGTAAGTCCTCAGGTAGGATGTTGTAATGTTAATGGAATCTGAAGATCTTCCATGCCCCTTTGTATTGGCAAGTAAACAGGTACTTAGCACCTTGTTTCAATTTAACACCTTGTTTTAACTATTTAATTAGCACAGAAGTAGTTAATACCTTGGGAGGAAGTTGCTGATGTAACAGGAAGGGGCAGAACAGGGAGGAGCTAATTCAGATATAAGGGAGAGCACAAGCTGGAGCTTCTGTTGAGACCTTCCTTCTGGGAACTTCTACTGAGACCTTTCCTCTGGGAATTTCTGCTGAGAGCTTCCAAGAACCAGGCTGAGGAGCTACTGTGAGTGAGAGAGGAGGATCCCTGCTTGGGGAACCCTGTTCTGTTGTGAAGGCTTGGGAATGTGGGTGTTCACTGCATTAACCATGTGTACGAACTTCATGGTTACTGTAATGACTTTGGCTTTCTGGTTCTGGGACTCAGTTTTCTAATATTTGAATAAAGGCTTTGGTTCTATCCTTCATGTGGAGAGCCTGTTACATTTTGTGATTCACAACTATATCAGCATATTCATAACCACTGTGGTTGTTGTGAATATTGCATTGTTGTTACAGATATGGCCACAAACTGAGCCTTAAGGGGACCTAGTGATTTCTAAGATTTGGAAGGGAGGAAAGAGAGTGTTGCAGGCATGGGGGACAGTGTGGGCAAAGGTATGGAGGCTGGAGGACGAATATTATGTGTGTGGAACAGCAAATAAGCCAGTTTGGCTGGGAATAGAGTTAACAGAGTGCCTGAGGGAGAGTAATGTGAAATCAATCTGGAAAGACAGGTTAGAGCCTGCCAAACAGAGGAATTTGTACTTTCTCCTAGAGGCAATAGTGAGCCACTGAAGTTTAACCTCTCAAAGCCTCAGGCAATTCTCTAAGATTTATATACTAAATTATAGATGAGTTGAAAGTACTCTTCACTGGTGGAGGGCATTCCCTTCCCAAAAGATCACCAATAGATCTTTGACTTCTAGGCTATGTGCAAGGCATAAAACTACAGAGGCAGGGAGTACAGGGCAGGGGCTGAAGATGAATAAAAATGTGGTCCTGCCTCAAGGAGTTCACAGGCTAGGAAGGCAGATAAGCCATGTACACAAATAACTCTAATATCAAGCAATGAGAGAGGATAGGAAAAAGTGCTGTAAGAATTCAGGGAAGGTTCCATTTTAGCAAGGTCTTGAAGGATGGGCAGTATTTTGCCATGCAAAGATATGCGGGGAGATGATTCCAAAGAGAGCCAATGTCCTAGACAAAAGAACAGAGGCAAAAAAGTTTTGAGTCTATTAAGAGAGTTTAAATAATCCAGACTGATGGAAGTAAAGGGTGCATGAAGAAGACCAGGGAAAGATAAGAAGGGAGAGGTAAGTGAAAAAAGACACTAAAGAAGGGAGACCAGTTCAGCAGCTATCACAATAGTTCATAAGTGACATAATGAGGACATGAGTTGGAGTAGTAGTACAAAGAAGAGATGGAACAGAGAACAAGTGAGAGGAAGATTTTATAGGTAAAACCGACAGAACTTGGTACCTAGATGGGAGGACAATAACAAAGAGAAAGAATCTAGAATAATTCTATTTCCTGATTAGAAAAATTGGGGGTTTAGGCTAAGTGATGTCTAAAGTTCATTCCAGGTCTAAAATCCCATGACTTCATTTCAAGCTGAGCAACTGGGAGAATAACAATACCCTCAAAAGAGGACTTAGGAACAAGAAAATGACAAGTTTGATTTAGGAGAGACTAAGTTTGAGACCCTAATAGGACACCCAGCTCCAGACAGGCAGTTGGAAATGTGCATGGGTCTCTCAAGAGACAGGATGGGACCAAAGATTTGAAATGGGGATTTCTCTGCTTAAACTCAGTAAATAAAACCATTGATGTGAATGAGGTTGACAAAGGAGAGATGGGGAGGAAGCCAACCAAGGAGAGTGGAGAAGAAATAGATGAACTTTTTCTGGTGTGAGGGAACCAAGAGGAACTGGTGCAAAGAAACAAAGTTACCAGATAAATAGGAAAACCAGAAGAGTGTAGTAGTCTAAAAGGCAATCGAAAGCTCCTAAAAGAAAAGTGTGGTCAACAGCATCAAGTACTGCAGAAACAGAGATGAAGACTGAAAAAAGGCTGTTAGATTTGGTCTAGTGAGGCACTTGAGAAATTTTCATTGAATTGAATTCCAAATTAGAGTTTGGTTTAATTTAGGAAGATCCTAGGCAAGGAAAGTGAAAGTCAATTGAATTTCCAACTTCCTCAGTCCTGGCTCACAGGTAGGAGTTAATCTGTGCATTAACAAAAAAGAAAGTAAACTATTTCAAGAAACCCACTTGTTATGGCCTATTGTTCCTTTATTTGGATAGGGAAGGAGCAGATGAATGCAGCTGTGAGCCTCAGCCCAGGGAGTAAGAGAATAAACTAGTTGGAAGCAGATGGAACTAGTGGGGCCTAAACAAAATCTCAGAATCAGGAAAATCCAACATCAGCCAAATTTCAAAGTCAGAGATTCCAATCAGACAGACACCAGGTGTGGAGTTTAGTCAGCAAAATGCCTTCCCAAGCAGTGGATCAAAAACCATAGAGATCCACACAAAGTTGAATACAGGAAACAAGGTAGAATGAAGAATATATTTCTTATGACAATTTGCTTCACAACTTGGTCCAGCTCAGACAGGATACACCATTGAGACACCAATTCCTTTCTCCTCTCACCCCATTCAGCTGAAGGTAACACAACTGTACTAGTCTCACATACCATATCAACAGTCCCTCAAATGGAAAATACAATGGTCTTTTCTCAGTCCTCTAATCTTCCCAATCTGTCTGGTATATTTGGCAACGTTAACTATCCGATGCTCCTAGATATTCTCTCCTCTCTGCATTTCTGTGAGACTACCCTCTCCGACGTCACCTCCTACCTATCTGACCACTCCTTCTCCACCTCATTTGCTGGCCTCTTATTCATATCACACCCCCTAACTGTAGGTGTAGCCCAAGGTTCTGTCCTAGACTCCCTCTACCAAAGATTATTAAACTGGGGTTCATGACCTTTTTTTAAATTTTTTACTATTTTGATCTATTTCAATATAATTCATTTCCTTTGTAATACTATGTATTTTATGCATTTAAGAATATTTTTCTGGGAAAAGGGGGCCCCCAAGCTTCACCAGGGTCCATGACAAGAACCCCCACTACTCTATATTCTTGGTAGTAACCACATTAGCGTCCATGAGTACAATGATCACCCCTACATAAATGACAGAGTTATATAACCTGCTCCAGTCTCTTCTGAATGCTTCAATCCACCATCACCATTACCTAATGGTCATTTTTAAATTGATATCCTAGAGAAATCTCAAATTCAACATGTCCAAAGTGGAATTCATTTACTTCCCTCCCCCAAGCCCTGCGCCCTTCCAAATGTCCTTATTTCTTTCAAAGGTACCACCATCCTTCCACTGTCCCAGGTTTAGAACATTAATATTATCATCAATTCCTCATCCCATACAATCGGTTGCCAAATCTTACCATTTCTACATCTTCAGCATGGAATCTCTTCTTCCTTCAGGGGTATATGGGTGTTCGGGAGGACTAGCAGCTCTGGTGTGAAGGCTTGCTGAGGCCTTTTCAGGGCTGCTCATCTACCTTTGGTGTCCACCTGATTCTCCTAACTCTCACCTATGACTCCAAGAAGCACGTGCAGCAGCCACATCCTGGTAAAACCTTCTTCATAGCAGACAGGCTAAACCAGGTTGAGGGAAACTGACAGAATTAAAAAGTGTTAATGAATTAGACAGATGTCTACCCGAAGCATGTGAAGACTTTTCCTGGCAGAATGGGCAGATGAGAACAATTTGTTCCAACAGCCATGAAAGCGGCCATGGAGCTTAGAACTTGGTCAGACATTGAAGATGCCAAGTCATCCTGGCTATCACCAGTCATCCTGACTTTTGTCCTGCCATTGGACTTCAGTGACTCCAGAAGAGAGAATGAGGCTGATGACTTTGTGTGACTTTGCCTCTTTTAAATCCAATGGTGTCCTCTTCAAAAACAAAGAAAAAACACCAATGTTTCCTTCAAAAGACAATCCAAGACCTTTCCTGATCTACCTTCCCTCCCCAAACTAGGGGCTCTCCCTCCCAAACTACTTTGTGTTTAATTGTTTTATTTTTATTTAGTCTCATATTATTTACATCATTCTGTATATACTTGTCTCCTTCATTAGAGTATAAGCTCCTAGCAAGTAGTGATTGCATCATTCACTACATTTGTATCCCTAGCACCTAACATAGAACATGACATATAACAGACCTTTAATAAAAGCTAGTTGATTGATTTTTTTAAAGGAGGTGAGAACCTCTGACATATGTATTTCCTAAAACCATATTATCCACTGGATCCAGGAAAACATTTTCCTGATATAGGTAACCTCAAAATTATACTAAACCATTCCACTTTAGAACAATTCAAAGGATTGATTTTCTTGGCTTATTACCCTGCTGAGATGGAGAGATGGGAATAGTGACATCTTAATAATTAAAAATATTAATCTGTATGCTTCCTCAGGCCTGTAAGTAATGCTACAATACCAGCTTTATAATAGTAACAGCAATGCTTAAAGGTCTCTAGCACCTTTATGACATAATGGGAAACATTTATACACCTTCATAAAACATTCATTAGCTAGCACTGATTTGAGGAAGGATATGTTCTTTATTTTACCATCGGACCCATCATTTACACACACACACACACACACACACACACACACACACACACACACACACACACACACACACACACACACACAATCTGCTACCTCCTCACAAATTACCTACTCCTCTTAGGGGCACCATCATCCTACAATCTGCCCAGGCTTAAAAATTTAGAGTGTTCTTTTAACTCTTCTTTCTCCCTCAAACCCCTACATCTACCCCCAATCACCAAGTACTGTCATTTCAAGGGCAGTTAAATGGTGCAGCAGATAGAGGGCCCAGCCTAAAGTCAGAAAATTCATGTTCCTGAGTTCAAACCCAGACTCAGCCACTTACTAGGTGTGTGACACTGGAAAAGTTACTTAACCCTGTCTGTCTTAGTTTCCTCATCTGTTAAAAAAAAAAAAATGAGCTAGAGAAATAAATGGCAAACGACTCCAGTATCTTTGCAAAAAAAATCCCAAGTAGGGTCATGAAAAGTTGTATATGACTGAAAAATGACTAAACAGCAACAACTATCATTTCTACCTTAAAAATGTCTGTGGCATTCATCCTTTTTTTTCTGAACCCTTATTCCCACAATCTTAAGAAGTTTATCGATTTTTTGGAATAATCTCCTAACATGTCTCCCTGTCTACAGTCTCTCTCCATCCACTTCAGGATCTACTTCACACAGCTACTGAAATAGACTTCCTTATGTACAAGTCTAACCATGTAACTCCCCTATTCAAAAATTTTCTATGGTTCCCTACAAGATTTTTTCATCATTCGCCCAGCATTGAAAATCTTCCATAATCTGATTCCATATTATATTCAGGTCTTATTTTATGCTACTTCCATTCATTCACACACTATGTTCCAACCAAACTGAACTCTAAGACATTCCCTGATCCACGAAAGACCAGATTTTGAGAACAGCATATAAAGAGCACATCCTTTTTATCCTCTCTAGTGCCCTCATCCTGTTATTGTATGTTGTAGTTATGTTTCTATCTTATCCCCTACTAGATTATAAATTCCACATGAGTAACAATCTTTCCTAAATTTTGTATTTCCCAGTATCTACCATTGTGATAAGCATATAATTGAGAGATGGGGTTTTCCCAGGTCTAGTTATCTAGCCCTAGTCACTCTCTTGACCTCTCAGTCCTGTGTCACCAATTGCCTTTTGCACATCAAATCCTAGATGTCCCATAGGCATCTCAAACTCAACATGTCCAAAACAGAATCTTCTTTTCCCCAAAAGCTCTCTTCTCCTAAAATTACCTTTCATTGTCCAGGATACTTCGTCTTCCAATCTATTGCCAAATCTTTTTGTTTGTAACTTCAATGCATTTCTCCTCTATGTCCCCTTCTCTCTCTTGAACAGCTATTACCCAATTGCATGCCCTCATCACTTTTCATGCAGACTGTTGCAATCAGCCACTTTGCCCACTCCAATCCATCCTCTGCTCAGCTGCCAAAGTGATTTTTCTAAAACATAGGCCTGCTCATGGCACCCATACTCAATAAACTCGTAGCTAGTACCTCCAGAATCAAATATTAAATTCTCTTCTTGGCCTATAAAGCTCCACATAACCTAGCCCCCTTTGACCTTTCCAGTCACTCTTAGATCCAGCTACTCTAGACTGCTTGCTATTCCTTGCACACAACACTCCATCTCCTAACTCAGTGTCTTTTCACTAACTGTCCCCTCTGCTTAGAACGTACTCCCACCTGGCCTCTACTTCCTGCCCTCTTCAGCTCAAAGCCCACCTTCTTCAGAAGGCTTCTCCCATGCCTCTCAACTGCCATCGCCTTGGCCTCTCTATTTACCTTCCATCTACTAAATACAAATCTTATGCACACCTTATTAAGGCATTGTCTCCCCCAATAAAACGTGTATTCTTGGAAGTCAAGGACTCTTTTTGCCTTTTTTTTTTTGTATCTCTAGCCCTCAGCACAGTGTCTGGCACATTAACAAATGCTTGTTGGACTTCCATTATATAGCCAGCATCTAGGCCAATGAATGTGATAGATATTTACTTAGGTGTATTTTGATTGATAATAAATGTTGAATTGAATTTGTAACCCCAGTCCCAATGCCCATTGTTATGGGACTCTCGCCTTATTGGTGGGGATGAACACTGGCCCTGCCCTGCATGAGAGGTCGGGCAGAATTAGGAAGAGTTTCAGCCTTTGGCCAGCATTCTTTGGGACTCCAAGTGGCAAGTTGTTTCAGGTGCTTGAAGCTTCCAGTTTCAAGAAGAAAGATGGAAGAGTTTGACTCCATTTCAGGTTACTGAAGGAAAAGACTCTAGGAAGGCATGAGAGGATCTAGCAGTCTCCATTTTGTGCCTGTTCCCAGCTTGCTACACAAAAGGCTTTGGGGAATTTCCTCTTAGGTGAGATCTAGAACATGCACACACACACACACACACACACTATATCACTCCCTCTCACACACACTCTCTCTCTCACTCCCTTTCTCTCACCCTCTCTCACATCTCACTCCCACTGCGAGGGCTCCTTCACTCGATATTGATTGCCTGGTATATTCTTTTATGTATACTTTCTCTGATTTTGGTTTTGCTATAATTTATATAAATGGAATTCTTTGCTATTCGATATCTGTATTCATTGTGGAGCTGGTATTTGGTGGGGAAAAGGTCAAGCTTTGGATATAAAGCTTTAGGTCCTGCTTCCCCCCAGTAATGACACATCAATCAGAAGTTAGATTGAACTTGATCGTATCCCCTAGGCTAACAATATTTAAGGGAGCAAATAGATGTAATTCTAGCCTGGTACTCTTTGTCTCTGAGGAAAGCAGAGCAACCTCTGCTCCCATTTTCCTGCCCCTCCTCCTAACAGCAATTAAAACCTCCCTTGGAGAAGGGTAGGGGCAGAAGAGGCTAGAGATGTCTATTCTGCCTTCATAGAGGCACAAAATCATTTCCCCTATGTTGAAGACTGGGGAATAACCCCCACTATACATAGGTCCTCACCTTCATGTAGGCCTCTCCTACAAACTGTGGTTTTTATAAGCCTACAAATTTTATGAAATAAGGACTTTAATAGTAAAAGTTTTGTCAGGGTTAAAAATTTGCAGCTTCCTAATGGTTATTAAAATATTTTTACTGTACCTGGGGTAGGATTGGTATAGGTGCCTTCTAGAAAGCTACTCACAGCACTGTGAGTTTAAGTGATCCTCAAGGTCACACAATCCAGATGCATCTCAGGAATTTATCAATAATAAAAGCTAGGTTCTTTTTTATAGTGCTTCAAGATTTGCAAAGCATTTTACAAATTTTGTTTCCCTTTATCCTCACAACCCTGGGAGGTAGGTGCTATTATTATCACCACTTTACATATAAGGAAACCAAGGCAGAGGTTATATGATTTGTACAGGGTCACAGAACTAGAAAGGATCTGAGGATAAATTTGAACTCAGGTCTTCCTCACTTCATTTCTAGTACTCTATAGATTATTACTCTTAGCTACCTGGACTTATGCCTAGGTCTTCCTAATTCTGAGAATAGCTTCCTATCCACTCTACAGATAGTTTCTCCCTTAAAAAAATCCTTTTAGAAAGTGCACACCCTTTGACCCAGCAATATCACTGCTAGGGCTGTATCCCAAAGAAGTCATAGAGGTGGGAAAAGGACCCATATGTACAAAAATATTTATAGCAGCTCTATTTGCGGTGGCAAAGAACTGGAAATGAAGGGTTGCCCATCAGTTGGAGAATGGCTAAACGAGTTGTGGTATATGAATGTAATGAAATACTATTGTATTGTATTGACTTCATAATAACCTAGAGAGACTTATATAAACTGATGCTGAGTGAGGGGAGCAGAACCAGGAGAACTTTGTACACAATTACAGACACATGTGTGATGACTGACTTTGATAGACTAGGCTCCTCTCAGCAATACAAGGTAAGAAGACAACTACAAAAGACTCATGATGGAAAGGGATATGCATATCCAGAGAAAGAACTACAGAGTCTGCAGATTGAAGCAAACTATTTGCTCTCTCTCGTTTATGTTTTGTTTTGTTTTGTCCCTTCTTTTTCATTTACTATTATTATAATTTTAATAATTTAATATTATTATAACCCATTGGTTATAAATCTTCTTTACAACATGACTAATGTTCAACATGAAGGTATTTGTAGAATCCATATTTGATTACATGCTGCTATGGGGAGGGGGAGAGGAAAGGAGGAAAAGAGGGAGAAAATTTGAAACTCAAGAGATTGTGGAACTGAATGTTGTAAACTAAAAGTAAATAAATAAATTCCAAAAATAATCCTTTTAGAATATTTATAATTAATAAAAAAAGAAAAAAGAATATTTATAGAAGGAGAAATACTCTACCTTCTCATCAACTAGCATCTGCATGTATGAACACAGTTGATTTTTATTAGAAACAGTCAGTACCATGTTCCCCAGTTCCAGAGGCATTTGTGTTTTAGATGATGAATTACAGTCATAAAACTACAGAATTAGAAGGGAACTCAGAGGCCATCTAGGCCTAAAAATTCCCTTGATAGCATATCCCAAAAAGAGATCATTCAGTCTTTGTTTTGAATACCTCCAATGAGAGGGGAACTCAGTACCTCCCAAAGCAGCCCATGCCACTTTCAGATAGGTCTAATTTTTAGAAATTTTAGAAAAATATTTCCAAAATCTGTCTCTTTGCAATTTCTACACACTGCTCTTACAGGTCAAACAGAATACATCCTTCCAAATGAACATTATACATGTTCTATTATAGTTTTATGTGTTTCATTAATAATTTTCCAATTACATTTTAATCTGATTTTGGCCACTCTTGGAAATCCTGCTGATGAGTAGTTGGTGTTTAAAAGCTCTTCATTATGCCATCAAGCAGCCATCTGAAGTTGGGTTTCTTGAATAGAATTAAATAGAATCAAAGAGAAAGTTTGATGATTCTGCTTTTTCTCTGACATCCATCTTCATCCCATCTACTCTAAACTTTTCTTCTGTCCCTTGGGAGACAGTGTAGTAAAGGAGAAAGAATGTTCAACTTCACATTACATGGACTTGGCTTTGAATTCCACCTCTCCCAATTACCAGCCATGCAACCCTCTGAAAGAAGTCGCTTAACCTCTCTGACCAACCATTTTCTCATTTGTAAAAGGAAGGGGTTGGAGTGGATGACTTCTAAGATCTCTTCCAGCTTTAAATCTATGTGGTCGTGAGCCAGCACAAAGGCGTGACACGTTTGACGTCCCACAATGCCCTCCCTCTCTACTCAGAGAAGGGGTTAGTGGTTCATCATTAAGCCTTTGGGACTCATCGTGGCTAGACATTCTTATAGAAACATGCAGTTCTCAGATTGGCCCTGAGTTTGTCATTGTTGTTTCTATCTTCTGTATGTCTTCTTATGACAACAGCCAAGGAAAAAGCAGTGAGCAGCTGAACAAAATTGATGGCAAAGGAAATGGAATAGAAACAATGTTCAAAGAAATATAGTTGAAGTTGGAATTCTCGGAGGCCTGGGTCTGAATCCCACATCTAACACTTACTCTCTGGGTGGCTGTAGGCAAGTCACTTAATCTCTTTCAGTCTCTCCTCTTCTTTGAAAAATTAGGATAATAACACTTGTACTATTGCCTACCTTACAGAGTTATTGGGGAGAAATTCTGTGTATGCCTTAAAGACTATGGAAATGTCAGTTATTATTAGCGATGACTGAGCTGTGAGAAGTACAGAAGGAAAATACCTGCCCAGGACCTAGAATCCCCCTAGCAAAACTGAGGGCTAAAGAATCCAACCAATGGGCTGAGTCAGATACTAACAGCAGGCTGATGAGGTGAATTCACAGCAATTCCAGCTCAGAACTGGACTAAAAAAGAGTGAGTGTAGGCTGTTCTTCCCAGGGTTAAATTTCTAACCACACATTGCCTGGCACATAGTAGGTAATTAACAAATGTTTGCTGATTGATTGGTTGATTGACTCTTTTTACCCTTTATGGTATCTACCTCCCTTTCCAATGTAAATCCCCTTTTAAAATACCTATGAGGGTAGCAAGGTAGAGAAATGGAACGAGGAAGAATGTCCTTCCTACTGACTAACTAGGAAATGAGGGAAACCTGAAAATCAAAAGCAGGTGGTAGCAACTAGAACCCAGAAAATGGCATTAGGGAGTTGAATCCTAAGAAGAAATAGCAATAATAATAGGTAGTATTTATAATAGGATTTACCAAGGGCACAGTTATAAGTTATGAATGACGTTTGGGACTTCATGTAAAGGAATTTGTTTCTTTGCATACATTCTCTATTGTGTTCTGCACAGCAATGCTGTAAGAAAGGTGCTATTATTATTGCTATAAGTGAGGAAAATTAAGCTGGGCATCACACAGATAAAAAAAATGTCAGAGGCAGCAGGATTTGGACCAGTTTCCTGATTCTGAGTTCAGCACTCTATCTGCTAAGTCATCTAGCTGCCTAAAAAAGAAATGTAAGTAAAAGGCTCTGGAGAAGTGGCAATGAACCCTGCAACTCCCAGTCAAGCTCTCAAGACACCATCATAAGCTTTTAGGTGGAAGGAGTGAATTTACTCAGCTTGTGCCTGAGGACTGAACTAAGGTTCTGGAGGTAGACGTTACAGAAAAGCAGCCTTCAGTTCAAAATCAGTTAGAACTCCCTTAGTAACTCAAACTATCTAGAAACAAAATGAGCTGCTTTGTTAGGGAGGGATTTCCCCATTACTGATGGTGTCCAAGAGGAGAATGAATGACCATTTGCCACTGTGCCTAGTCTTTGTCCAACTAACTGCTCTCTGAACTCAGAGTTCTGTGGATGCATTCCCCATGTGTGAAAATTTCCCATGTATATAAGCCCCTTCTCTTCAGGTAGGGATTGTTTTTATGTTCTTGCCTTTCTTCACATCACCAGAGCTTGGCAAAGTGCCTTGCAGCAGGTAAGCACTCAATAAATGCTTATTGATTGGTTGGTTGGTTGGTTGGTTGGTTGACTGACGTTGATTTCTGCATCTCAGAATGCTTAATTTTATTCAGGGAATATCCTCTTCATGAAGAAGTATTCTTTTCCCACCTGACTTTGCACAGCTCTGCCTCACTTAAGTCCAATTCACTTGCAAGTCAAGACATCACCCTCCTGATATCATTGTTCCTCTTCAAGAAAGAAAGGAGGATGAACCATAACTACAATCCTGCTATAGATTACCTAGTGTTTACCTGTTTGTGAATGTTTTGTATCTCCTCCCCTCCCCATGAAAATAGGTATTTTTGTCTTTTTATCCCTAATGCCTGGGGTAATGTCTTGTACCTATTACGTTCATGTGTCAGATTATCCATTTTTTTGGTAATGAGCCTTACCCAGTTTAGCCCAGCTGGTCAGGTCACCACCTTCCAGGGCAAAACCATTCCACTTCTGGACAGTTCTAATTGTCAGAAAATAACACTTTTTTTTCCATTCTCTGTTAAAATCTGCCTCTTTGCACCTAGTTTCACCCTCTGGGCAAAACAGATAAGTTTAATGCTCAAGAGGTAGACACACAGCCCCTTGTTAGCCTTGAAGCCTCTTCCCTCTTTGTAGGATTTACTCAAGTTTATAATCCTCTTGCTTCTCCTTAAGAAACCAATGGCCCCTCCATACCAGGAAGAACCACTGGAGAGCTTTGGTGAGGGAATAGGCTAGTCTACCTTGATAAATAAAAAAGAAACATTTTATGGGAAGCAAAGAATATTCTTCCTCATTGTGAATAAGTAGGATTTTGTTATCCTTTCAGAGTTCAGTTTCTCAGGATTCATGGCCTTGGCAATGTCTAGTTTCCAGGTGTTAGATTTTAACTCCCAGAATAACCCAAGGAACCTAGATAGTAATTCCTAGAATCGTGGTAATAGGCAAGTCTACTCAGGCTATGCCATGAGATAGATACAGGGTGATATAACTGATATTTATTACACTTGCACAGAATGATGATATTGCTAATGTTGGCAACATGCCTTATTTGTCTGTTGCCCTATAAAGCAAGTGGACAGTGGTCACTGAGGGGGGAAATCCATGGGGAGGGATGGGAAACCACAGGTAATGCATGTACCTGCCTCGACCAACTCCCACTGAGGCCTGAGGGTATTTAGGGAAGTGCACAAGCTGTGCCTGTCTTGATTGACCCCATCGAGATGTAGGGGTAGCTGCCCCCTCTTTTTACTGGCCCCTTCGAGAAGGGTAATTAGAGAATGCTGTAGGAACCAGTTCCCCCATTATCAGCAACCATTCTGAGAGGATTAGATTAGAATAAAGCTGAACATTAACCCCTCTGAAGGTATCTGCCTATCTGACCAGATCAAGAGTGAACCTGTTAAAGGCTGGAGTCCAAAAACTCCAGTGCCTCCAATGTGTTATATGTGAAACACTCATTCTCCCTAATTCTCCAACTCAGAATCACAGAATTTTAGAACCAGGATGGACCTTATTGGTCATTTAATCCAAGCCCTTCATATTACACATGAGGAAACTGAGGCCCAAGAAAGCAAAATTACTAGTCCAGGGTCACACAGTTAATAGGGGTCTGAAACAGGATTTGAATTCAGGATTTCCTATCTTGAAATCTATCTCCCTACACAAGGCCAATTCTTATAGGACACTCAAATCACATCTGTCCTACTTAAGTTATGGCCCCTCTGGTAGGCATTTCATTGCTGAATGTAACCAAATCCAAGATAGTTTCTGCCTCCTATCCATAGTGCAGATCGCATATTGATTCCTTTTTGCTATTTTAAGACGTGCTAGGTAATCTAGCTGGTATTTTCATCTCCAGGGTGTAGAGGTAATAGCAGTTCTCTTTATGGGTATGTGAACTATTGACTAAATTACACTGTAATTACTATGTAGAATCAGGGTAATTACATAACAATTACCCTATCATTATCTGATTTTTGTGTCTGGTTTATAAGCTGCACTGAAGGTTACATGGTAATTAATATGGGTCTTCCTAATGTAATGTAGTTATTATCATTAGTTCATTAGCATATCACCAATCACATATAGCACAGTTTTCACAATAGCAATCAGTATTTAAACCAACTTTAGAACCTGGGAGTCTGATTTTCATCTGAAATAACTCAAGCAGCTAAAATAAAGTCACCTTCAAATTGATTAAAATAAACCAAATAATTTTCTAATGTGAGCTTAATTGCATTTCTTTTTACTTATTGTATAAGAGACACCTTCTTCCTTGTTGTTCCATGAGCAAGACGTCCCATCTCTCCACTTGGGGTATTTTCTTTGGTTGCCCCCCATGTCTGGAATGTTCTCCCTCCTTACCACTACCTACTGCCTTCCCTAGTTTCCTTTAAGGTTCAACTAAAATCCCATCTTCTGCAAGAAGGTTGTCCCTATCCCTCTTGATTGTAGTGCTTTCCCTCTGTTAATTCTTACAGTTGGATTTCTTTTTTAAAAAATCAGCTTCACAAGTACAAGATAGAAAAGGTTTAGCTGAACAGCAGTTGGTCTGAAAAAGATCTGGAGATTGTAATGGACTGCTAGTTCAATGAAGGTCAACTGTGTAATATAACAACCAAAAACAGATACAATCTTAGACTATATTAAGAAAAAGCAGAGCTTCTGGAAGTGAGAAGGTAATTGTCTCTGCTGAACTCCCTTTGGTCAGACCACAGGTGAAGTGTGGTGTTTAATTCTGAGCACTAGTTTAGGAAGTCATTGCTAAGATGGAGAGTGTCCAGAAGAAAGTAACAATAATAGCAATCATTAATTATGATAATAATACCTCCAAGTCACTTCTATGACTGTAAAGATATTTTCCGGTCCAAATGATTTTTGTTCTTTCTAACATTTATTTAATAAATTTACAACTAATTATCCTCAAGATAATCTGGAAGCACTTGGTAGCTCTACACTGGAATAGTGACTAAATGGATAAAGCCAATATGATTGTTTAAGAGAGTAGATGGAAAGGTGTTCATTATATTTGCCTAAATAATCGTCATCTTTTCCTCCAACAATTCACTTCAACAAAACACTTAAAGTCCTAGTTAAGTGGAAAGCACTGTTAGGCACTCTTAGATAAAAAGAAAAAATGAAAGTTTCTTCCCTTCTAGGAGTTTACCTTTAAAGTCCTCTGATGCTTTATGGTAGACAAGAGTTGACTCGGCCTCTCCAAGACAAGGCTTCAGAACTTCAAAGCTGGTATATGCCATGAAACTGGATATGCTTTGGGTATAGGCCAATGATAAACTATATTTCTCTTTTCTTTGAAAGGCAGCCTAGCAAAATTCAGAGAGATACATAGCCAGGGTGACCTCAAGGTAATGAATTTTCTCAGCACAGTCAGTAGATAAACATTTACTAAGTGCCTACTTTCCTAAGTGCCTATATAGTACCAGGCACTGTTAAGCCTAAGGATACAAAGAAAGGTAAAAATGGTCCCTGCTTTCAAAAAGATCAAGTGTAATGGAGGAGACAATAGGCAAACAACTGTACAAACAAGCCATATGTGAGATAAATAGGAAACAATCAACAGAAGAAAGGCACTGGAGTTAAGAAGGATTGCTGCTTAATGGTAGCTATCTCAAGGAGGGGGCAGAGGGAGAAAAAAAAGAAAACAGGAAAAAGTTACATACCTCCCCCCCCCCCAAAAAAAAGCAAAAAAGGGTGGCTAGGTGGCACAGTGAGTAGAGCGCTGGTCCTAGAGTCAGGAGGACCTGAGTTCAAATCCAACCTCAGACACTTAACACTTACTAGCTGTGTGACCTTGGGCAAGTCACTTAATCCCAATTGCCCTGCCTTCCTCCCTCAAAAAAGCAAAAAAAAATAAACAAAAAGTGTTAAACCCAGCATGCAGCCTACAATATTATTATGTGTGACCCAAACCAGATTGAAATGTAATTCCTATCTGATTTTAACATGTTAATGTATTAATAAAATAAAAAGAAACATAAACATGTGTGGTTTTCTAAGTCAATTAGAATCTCCTGGGAATCCTTATGTGTAGTTTAATGGTTATTATTTCTATTTGAGGCTGAGGACTGCTGCCTTAAGCCATCTTCATGAGTTGCTCAGGTCAAAAAATATCATCACCTCATATGCAGCCTCCTAATAATGAATTTCTCTCTGAGGCTGGGCCTCAGACAACAAACATAGTTTGTTGTCAAACCCACCCCTGGGTTTGACACTTCTGATCTAATGTTGACACAGAAGTACTGTGATTTGCATCATTGGGACAGTGGGAGGGATGGGAGACAGATGGATTACATGGATGAGATTTTAGGTCTTTGAGGTAAATATTGAAGTAATTATAAACAACTACTAGACTCCATTTAGGAGATAGTTTGCTCTTAGATTGAATCTACACTAGTAAAATAACTGCTTCTCCACCTGAGCTTACTAGACATTCTCAAAGCCTTTCCATTATTCTAAGGCTTGCTAGAGTTTGCCTTCTGGCATTGCCTTCAAAAATCCAGAGTCATCTGCATTCCATAGTGAGGCATTAGAAGAAGACCTTAGCTAAGGACAGGTATTTTTAAAACAAATTAACAATTGTATAACCAGGTAAAAATGATGAAATAAGTTTGAACCAAAGAAAGCCCTGGTTAGCAATAATTCAGATAACTGATATCCTCAATTAACCATAATATTTCATGTTTCTCTTGAAAGAGGCAAGTCATAATATAACAACATGTTTGATTTTTTAAAAAACCTTTTCCAAAATATGTTGGAGTCAGGACAACTTGGTATATAACTCATGTATTTCCTAAATTGACACTACCTCATACATGACATCATATAGTACATTTTGAACCAGTGGAGCTAAGTTCACATCCCACATCCCACAGCTATATGACCATTGGTGAGCCTCTGAACTTTTGTAGATCTAATCTTCCCCTTCTGGGAAATGAGAGTAATAATTCCTTTCTCACAGATCTGTGAAGAAAGCATTTTGTATAACTTAAAGTACAATAAGGGAGGAGTGATGGTTGTAGTGATTGGAGGAGATATTGATGAGGTTGATGATGAGGAGGTTGATGATGAGGATGATGATGATGATGATGATGATGATGATGATGATGATGATGATGAAGGTGGTGGTGGTGGTGGTGAAGACAACAAGAACAGAGAAGATCCTTAATCATCAGATTCCTGACTTGGTAAGTACAACATACTCCACCAAACTAAAAGTAGTCTCATTTTTTAGGAGACATTTATCAAGAACTCAAACAAAAATGGTTTTTTGGTCTATAATATATTGCTAACTTATTGTTTGACCTCGACTAAGTTAATCAACTCTCTCTAGGCCTAAGTTTCCTCATTTATAAAATGAAGATAATAATTTATGCCCCACCTGTGTCACAGCATATCTGAGAAAATAAAGTATGGATTTAAAGCTAAAAGGTTCTAGCATTCATCTAGTCCAAATTTTTCTTTTTACATATAAGGAAACTGAAGCCCAGAGAGCTTAAATGAACTATCCAAGACCAAATGGGCATAGGAAGTGGCAGATGTAAGGTTTGTACCCAGAGCCACTGACTCTAAATCCAGTGCTATTTCCCCTGCCCATCCCATATGGGAAAATTCTTCAAAAAGTAGAAAATACAGCAAGAATATAAATTTTATCATTACTCCTCAGTTGTGCAGAAAACCTCCTTGCTATCTCTCCTCCCTTCTCAATCATCAATTTCTATGTTTATAATATACCTATCATATATGTATACAATACCCTATCAATTTCATGTTTACAATATGTCTCCTATATGCCCCCTTCTCTCCTCTGTCATTGTCACATCTCCAGTACATCCTCATCCCTTCACACCTGGATAATTACAATAGCCTGGTGGTGGGTCTGCTTCCCCATTCCAATCCATCTTCCATTCAGCCACTAAAGTGATTTTCCTAAAGCATAGGTCTCCCTACTCAAAAAACTCCAGTCACTCCCTATTGCCTCCAGGATCAAATAAAAATCCTATGTTTGACAATCAAAACCCTTTATAACCTAAAGCCCCATACCTTTTTAGTCTTCTTTTACCTTACTCCCTGTCAGGCTTTGATTCTGGAACAAGACTCCACCTCTGAGCATTCTCTCTGGCTATCCTTCCTGCCTAGAATATACTCCCTCCTCCTCAACTTTGACTGCTGACCTCCTGAGCTTCCTTTAAGCTCCAACTAAAATTCCTACCTTCTACAAGAAAGCCTTACCCAACCCATGTTAATTGCTATACCTTCCCTTGGTTAATTATTTCCTATCTATCCTATATATAGTTAGTTTTGTATATATTTGTTTGCACATTGTCTTCCTCCCCTTCAGTTTTAAGCTCCTTGAGGACAGGGACTGTCTTTTGCCTCTTTTTGTATTCTCAATGCTTAGCACAGTGCCTGGCACATAGTAAATATTTAATATGTTTATTGTTTGAACATTTAAATTAATCTTGAGCAGTGTGTATGTCTGTGTCTGTGTGTATGTGTGTTTGTGCATCATTTACACCTATGTCAAGTGGTCTCTACTAAATGAATGTAATCTCCTTAAGGGTCAAGAATTTCTTTATTTCTTTTGTATCCCCAGTACCCAGCACAGTGCCTGATTCATTGTAGACACTTGGTTTTTGATATGCTTTTTTTTGATAGATTGATAAATTGGTTCCTAATCCTGATATTATTTCTCCCCTATGAAAATACGTGTAATTGATCCCAAACTCCTTGGCTGCTTACTTTACCAATTTTCCCACTAGCTGGCAAACCAATTTTTTGACTTAATCAAGGAATATATTGAGGGGGGTGAGGGAGAGAGGAGGAGGAGGAGAAAGGGAGTGAGGGAAAGAGGAGGAGGTAGCAGCAGAGGTGGTGATTTACGAATTATTTCTAGTCTTTCAGCTAATCAGATAAAAATAGGGCCCTCGAAGCTCTTTTTCATAGCTCTTCCCTGCACGCACCAGTATATTATTAATCAGCCCTGATCCCCTGACTCTGCGAGCGAAAGCATTGCCGCCTACTTCCATTCTGTTTGTTTCCAGCGCTGTCTGAAAGAAAGCTGTCTAACCTGGTGGCTCTCAAAAGGCTATGTGGAAATGGTACGTTGCTTTCTATCTAGGCCTGCTCCCCAGCAAATCATCATTGTTGTAATGGCAAGACAATTAGGAGGGCTGTGAGTGCGCCTTGATTAATAGAATCTCCCACATACCATCTAACAAGAATTTGTGCCTTTTTGTGGCAACGTGCAAAGCTTTCCATTTCAATGTGGTGGCAGTAGTATATCAAACTTTCTCTCTCTCTTTCTGTGTACATATATATATATATATATATATATATATATATACACACATATACGTGTGTATATGTGTGTATACATATATGTATATATACATACATGTGTATATATGTATATGTACATGTGTGTATGAATATGTATATGGCATGCATATTGTACATTACATGGATTATTATTGTATTGTGTAATACATTATATACCTGTGTATGTGCTTGTATATATACATATATATGTATATTACATAGCACAGAGCTATGTTCTTTCTTTAAAAAATCTTATAAATCAAAAGTAATTAGGTAGGTTTTATGCATCATTTCTTCACCACTTTACAGATCTGTGGGAAGACATAAATGGGCTGTTAACGTGTTTATTACAAGAATATTCATTCAATTTCGTCACAAATGAGGATCAGGGAAGTAGAAAGTTACTGATCCAACAAGGAGGTGGGGAGTCTATAATGCTCTGAAAGGTGAATGCCTGCATGCACTTAAAGGCTTTGGCAGGGGTAGGGAGTCTTACTTGGAAAAATTCAGCTACACTGCAACCACCAGGAATGTGGTTAATGTGCATTGCTATACAAATGCAAACAGTGCTAAATGAAACCTCCCTTAACTGCAGCTGGTTTGTTTTATCTGTTCAGGCTCTCATTTGGCTCTCAAATGACCCCCAGTATTAGCAGGATGTTTTCTAAGGAAAAAGGGTTTAAGGATTTCCATCTTCCTTTTTTTTTTGTGGCCTCCAATGTTTCATGTTTAATTTATGGAAAACTCTCTTGGGTTGGGGACCTAATCTTTCTTATTGTAGTTCTAAACATCCCTTTTTCCTAAATAACATTCCTTTGCCTTTTCTAAAATCTAACCTTCCCAGACTAGAAACTTTGATCTCCTATGTAGCCTTGCTAATTGGCACCTGCCTACCTGTGCCATCAAAGATGAGAAGCCAAGCACACCTGATTGGGACCAGCCCTCCCTATAAAACACCTGCTTTGCCAACATCTGGGAGGTACCACAGAAACAATCCCAGGAGGAATGACAAGAGAGTTGAATGTAATGATGCACCAAATCTTAGAGACAGCCTTTCAAGGAAGCAATCATGGACACTATCCTGCCCTGCCACCAGAGGTTTTCTGGGAAATGTTTAATAACTAGCTCTCTGAAGGGGGAAAAATGTATGAAGTCGCACTTTTAAGTTTAATCTGCATCATTAACATTTTCTCCATCATTTTCTTAAGTCTAGGCAATAAAAAAAAGCATAAATCAAGCCCACAATTGGAGTGTTTGCCAATTCCTGAGGTATAAATGCTCACACCAAACATCGTAATTGTCTTGTGTTCCTGCTGACTCCAAAATACCCCTGCATCTAACTCTCTGAGACCCCTCTTAGGCGAAGCAATGTGTTACTACATTTACATAGTATGCAAATAATCTGAGGAGAAAAATAAAATCTTGTCATAGGAGCATAAATCCAGAACTGGAAGGGACCTCTGATGCTATATAGTCCAACTCTCCCATTTTATAAATGAGGATACTGAGGCCCAGGATATTGAGTGACTTGCCCAAGGTCATATGGGGGTAAGTATCAGGAGGTATATTGGAACCTGGGTCTCTGCTCCTGGAGTCACTACTCTTTCCATTACACCCAAGAAATGACTCCCTACAAAATCAGTGCTTTCATTAAGATTGCTCTTAATTATGGTCTTTAGCCATCAAATGCTCATGGTTTTAATCATATACTTTCAAAGCTGGAAGAGACTTTAGAGTCATCAGTTCCAGCTTCCTACCTAATATTTGTGACTGCTGCTCCTCTGGGCCTTACTCGATTCAATTCAGTTGATCCATTCAGTCTCTCCAAACTCTCTTCCACCCAGCTGCCAAAGTGATTTTCCCAAAACAGTGATTCTTAAACTTTCTGATCTTAGGATCCCTTTACACTCTTTGAAAAAAATTAGGATCTCAAAGATCTTTTGTTTATATAAGTCATATCTATTGACATATACTATATCATGCATTAAAACATCTTAGTATTATAATGAAATGAGTATTGAGCTTATAGAACCCCTGATGTGGTCTCACAGATTCCAAAGGTCCCTAGAGTGTGTTTGGAGAACTACTGGACTGACCATGCCATTCACCCGCTCAATAGACCCCTGTGGCTTTCTGCCACCAATAATATCAAACACGAACTCCCCAGGCTGACTTTTACCCTCTCCATCGGGCCTACACTTACATTTTCAGTCTTATTTCACATTGCTCCCTTTGACATGCCCTCTGTTCCAATCAAACTGGCCTGCTACTTGCTCCCATGTTCCAGCACTAACCTCCATGCCTTTGTGTATATCTTCCATGTCTGGAATGTGCTCTCTCCTCTCCTTCACCTTCTAGCATCCCTAGCTTCCTTCAAAGCTCACATGTCATTTTCTAGAGGCCTTCTCTGATCCTTCCAATTATTATCTATCAATCAAGAAGTTATTAAGTGCCTGTTGTGATAGGATGTGGTAGGGACTGAGAATACAAACACCCAAAATAAAACAATCCCTATTCAAAAGGAGCTTGCATGCTAGTGGAAGAGAGAACAAGTACAAATCCAAGCATATACAGAATAAGTACAAAGTTAATAAATACAGGCTAGTTTGGGAGGTAGCATAGTAGCAGTTGTGGGTTGGGATGGGGTAGAATGGGGTGGGGAATCAGGAAAGGTTGTAGAAGGTGGCGATTAAACTTCGTCTTAAAAGAAGAAAACTGTTAGATGAGGTGGAAAGGAGAAGAAATACTTTCTGGGCAGTTTTGTATTTGTATCCTCAGAACATAGTATGATACCTCAGAACTATTAGATGCTTTAAAAATGTTTCTTGATATATGTAATGAGGAAGTTTAAATTTTTTTAAGTTTCTTGAATAGAAGTAAACTAGAATATTCCAATTACATAAATAGAGCATCATTTAATAGGGAAACACAACACTACATTTAGAATCAAGGGACCTGAGAACAAACACTAAGCTCTGAAATTTATTGGCTATGTGACTTTAGACAAGTCACTTACTTATTGAGTTCTCTCATCCATAATTTAGGGAGAATATAATTTGCCTTGCACGTTTAATAGAGCATTCTGAGAAAATTGTTTGGTCACCCTTAGAGTACTATGGAAATTCAAATTATTTTATTTTCTTCTCTACGTATCTCTGCCCTCAGTTTATCTTTCTCATTTTCTCATCTCCATGCTCTCTTACACCCAATTTCCACCTACTGATGCCCTCAATTTAGCTGTACAGCATACGTGCCCAATACGGCATGACTATCACGTAATAGGGCTGATTTTGGTGTGCTACTTACAGAAATACGTCTCATTATTTTCTAGCTCCATGAAAGTGCACAAATTTATAGAAAGGAATATGAAAACAGTTGTCTCCAGTATGATATTAGACATAGATATTCTCATACATATGTTCAGAAAAATATGTAATATAGAACCAAGGATAGCCACCTACACATCAAGGTACAGCCCCAGTATGTCAGTTAAAATGCTTCAGTCTGGTGACTAATCCCACACCATGACCTTTAGGAGAAAATACAAACTTTTTTTTGCTTTTTTTTTGGAGGGCAATGGGGGTTGTGACTCGCCCAAGGTCACATGACTAGTAAGTGTTAAGTGTCTGGGGCCAGATTTGAACTCAGGTCCTACCTGACTCCAGGGCCAGTGGTCTATTCACTGCACCACCTAGCTGCCCCTAAAATACAAACTTTTCAGCATGGCATCTAGAGACTTTCATAATCTATACCCAAGCTACCAATTTCTCTTGTCTATACTTTGTACACAGTTGTTTGCATGGTATCATCCCCAGTAAACTGTGAGCTCCTTGAGAACAGGGACTGATCTTTGGCCCTAGTTTGCATCCCCAGTGCTTACTACAATGCCTGGTGCATAGTCAGCACTTAATAAAAGCTAGTTAACTCACTCACCAACCTTGAATAACTTTGTATGTTCTGAAAGATTCAACCTTGAAGACTGTTGCTAAAGTGAGGCAGCTAGTTGGCATAGAGGATAGATAGAGTGTTAGACTTGGAATTCTAAGCACCTGAGTTCATCCCATCTCAGACATTAGCTGTGTCACCCTAAGCAAGTCACATTCTCTCTGTCTCCTTTTCACCATTTGTAAAACTGGGATTATATTAGCACCTGCATCATAGGGTTACTATGAGAATTGTGATAACATAAATAGCACTTTGGTAACCTTGAAGGCCAATAGACATACTAGCTATTGTTAAGTGAAACATGCTCCTGAGTTTCAATTTTGGAAACATTTATTAGGTATTTATTATGTGTAAGGGAGGGGCCGATAGGTGACACAGTGGAGAGAGCCAGCAAGACCTGAATTCAAATGTGACCTCAGACACTAGCTATGTGATCCCAGGCAAGCCATTTAACCCTGTTTGCCCATTTCCTCATCTATCATATGAGCTGGAGAAGGAAATGACAAACCACTACAGTATCTTTGCAAAGAAAACCCCAAATGGAATCGTGAAGAGTCAGACATGACTGAAAAATGACTAAACAAAAAAAAAAAAGTCTAAGGGAACCTATGCTCAGATCTAGAGATACAAAGAAGGAAACTGTTATAGTCCCTGCCCCTAAGGATTTTAGAACCAATAGAGGCATTTCTATCTTATTCAATCCAGAAAGTATTTATTACTATTTGTAGTTGCTGAATTTTCCCAAAAATCAAAAACCTATTTAACACAGAGATGCTTCCTGATGTTAATAAAAAGAGGGGGAGGTGGCGCAGTGAATAGAGAACCAGCCCTGGAGTCAGGAGGAACTGACTTCAAATCCGACTTCAGAAACTTAACATAAAACTAGTTGTATGACCTTGGGCAAGTCACTTAACCCCAATTGCCTTGCCTTCTGCCCTCCAAAAAAAAAAAGAAGGGGAGGAAGAAAGAAAAAATGAGGAATATTAAAAGATACTTTAGAGTGTATTATTTTTTTCCTTATAAAATCTTATTTCCTGTTGTACAAAGTGCATGTCCTTTCTCCCTTGTTTGAGTATCAACCACTTTGTCTGTGGTTATAATAGGGTTTACTTTATATGTCTTTTTTCACACTTGTCTACATATCCTCTATCCTTAGGGGAAAGTATGAAGTGACTTGTTATTGGGAAAGAGATCCTCCTGAGGATTGGGAAAGCAGGTTAATGAATCTTGAGGAGGGAACTGTGAAATCCTCAGAGAGTTAGCTAACCCAACAGAACCTGGAGGGGATGGTGGGGGATGGTGCTGATTTCTCTTCTGTGCAGAGGTTGAAAAATAACTAAGCCTAATTGCTTTGTTCTTTGCCTGTCTCAGCTACTTACTTCCCACGGGCCAAACAAAACTTCCATTGTTTCAGAAATTATTTGAATTTTATCTGGAGTGAAGTCACATAGATTGAAATATGCACCTTCCTTGTTTAGATGCTGCAAAGATCATTCAAAGAAAATTCTTAATGCTGGTGCTGGAAAGGAGGCATTCTTTGACTAAGTTTACAGTCACAGAATTTCAAAGTTGGATGGGACCACAGAAGTCATCTGACAACATGTACTAGAATATGTACCTGAACAAAAATCTCTTCTGATCTAATCAGTCATTCAAAATGCATTTATTATAGAACCAGGCACTTGGGATACAGAGGCAAAAACGATTGGTGACTTTCTCTCCAGGCCCACCATTTTAGGAAGTACCCCAGTCATATTTCCCCTCATCTGCTGCCTTGCCACCCATGCCACTATTCTTCTCCATCCCCTGTCCAGCTGCTTATATGTGTTGTTTCCCCCTTAGAAGGCAAGTTCTTTTTTTTTGGAGGGGGGAAGGTAAGACAATTGGGGTTCAAGTG
Source organism: Gymnobelideus leadbeateri (assembly GCA_011680675.1). NCBI lineage: Eukaryota > Metazoa > Chordata > Mammalia > Diprotodontia > Petauridae > Gymnobelideus > Gymnobelideus leadbeateri. Next base: position 230,610 of record WOXC01010560.1, read on the forward strand.
ATTTGCCCAAGGTCACACAGCTAGTATGATCAAATGTCTGAGGCCATATTTGAACTCCGGTCCTCCTGACTCCAGGGCCAGTGTTCTATAGAAGGTAAGTTCTTGAAGCTGCTACTATCTTGTTTGTTTGAATGCTTAGCATGGTACCAAACAAGACTTTAAATACTCTCTCTCTCTCTTTCTCTTTCTCTCTCTCTCTCTCTCTCTCTCTCTCTCTCTCTCACACACACACACACACACACACACACACACACACACACACACACACACACACACACACATTTTTTGGCTTGCAGCCCCACAACATCATCAAAAGAATATTGATATAAAAATAAGATGAGTCTTTGTTTCAGGGAGAGATCTGACTGGGTCCATTAAAAGCACTGAACAATCCCAAAGACAATTCAGCCTACCCCCCACCTCTCCCATTCAGGCCCAGTTCACAGTGTCTATCCAAAATACAGGTACTGATGGACCAACACTATGGGTTTTCCATCCAACCACATAAAATAGTCTGTAAAAAAGAAATTCTTCTTCCACTTCTTCTTTTCCTGTGTGGATCATTGAGCTAACTCTTTTGACAACTGAAAGATAAAAGAATATCAAATTCTTAGGGAAAATCACAGACTTTGTTATTACACAAAAAAAGTAACTGAGAAAAACCCATGTGCCATTTCTCATCTCTAAAAATCTTCATGAGAATCTACAAATATAATTCACAATTTATTGAAGTATGAAAAGAGACTTTCACAATGATTTTCTACAACAGACCACACGTTTAAAGTCACACTACTGACTGAGTGCAAAGAAGACAAGATCTTGCTGTGCTTATTTCTTGATGATTATAGAAATAAGCATTTGATTTGATTTGGTAGAACAAGATGCCACCTTCTTGACAAGGTATCTCCCATGCATCTGTCACAAATCATGCAAGAATGCTTGAAAGATATGACAATAAAAGTCCCTTTGTCTGATGATCCTCTGATTATTAATAGCAGTTAAGGCATAAAAGAGGGAGACATATGTTCACCAAAGGAGTTCAACTCTATCAGGCAAGATGTATAGCAGAGAATCCAATGGAAGAGAGATGATTCTGTCTGTGAACTACTTTGGGTAAGTTACATCAAGCTCCAGAACATTAAAGAACCTCCTAAATGAGATTTGTAAGATCCACAAGAAAAGGAATAAGCACAGTTTACAATGTAATACATCAAAATAATTAGCAAAACTTATAATACTGTATGATAATAAGATGCTTTGATTTGTTTTCATGCAGCATTGGTGATTTTGGCTGCCATGTTAAGCAATGGAGAAAGACAGAGAGACAGAGACAGAGAGAGACAGAGAGATGGAGGGAGGGAGATATAGAGAGATAGGTAGATATAAATATAGATAGATATGTAGGTTGCAGTCACTCAAACAGTTTGTTAAATTGTGGGCACACCACTCATGCACTGAGAGTTTCCATAAGGGTTTGTGCTGTTTTTGTTCTCCTAAGGTATCCCTGACATGTGATGCTATGTTGTTCAATTACCTTAAGACCTGGGCCTGATATAAGTCTGGGCTCTCATGTTCAATGGAAAACTATAAATCTGACACCATGAAAAAAAGGTGTCAGTTGGGGCAAATATGATACTTCTGATACATTGTTCCCAGTGTACTTATAAGGACAGAGTTGGACTGTTTAGAACAGAGATTTTCCCAAAATTCTGGGTGGAGTTTCCAAGCCAATAAGCAGCAAAAATCCCCTACACAAGCTCCAAGCCCTTTGTGCCAGAAGAGACCCCCAGCATAAGAATTACAGAGCTAATTACTGAGTACTCCTGTTCAACCCTCAGAGTAAGCTCATCCCTAATCCTGTCACAGCTGGTACAAAATTCTAGTCCCCTTTTTGCTCTAAAAGCATGGCATAAGGGAAGCTTTCTGCAACGAAGCCAAGAGGAACTCCCATGTGAGCCCATCCCAGGTGAAAGGTGCTTCTTAGAAGCTGCCCACAGGTGCTAAACAGTCCCTTCCTGCCGAACTACAGAATTCAAATATAAGGTACTAGAGCCAAGAGTTTGAATGTGAAGCCTGTTTCAATGGACTGGACAATTTAATCCAGTAAACAGACCTCACTCACTATTAATTAGCTTTCTGAGGCATGACTTTCTTAAAGGCAAAGAGGTCTGATCTCCATGTTCTAGGGAGATGTCTCTGCTTCAGCTGTAAAAGCAAATTGATCCCAAAGTTACTCCAACTGCCTATTTCATAAAAGATCATTTACATACTAGAGCTAATAGAGAAATGCTAGTTGTATTAGTTTTCATTAACCCAAACTGAGTTGAACCAGTTCAGTCAAGTGTTTCAGTCATATGTATATGTCATCATGGTCCATTCTCTGTCCACTGAAGTCTCACTAGTGAGTTTATGCTGGAGAACTAGATTATGAGTGAGACCACCTTATCATGTAGTCTTTTTAGTATTTCAGTAACAAAACTTGCTTAGATATTATTCAAGACAAACACATCTTTTGAAGAATTGTAGGCCATAGGGTTATTATCTCCAACTTGCAACTCGTTGGGTATGTGATCTGGGACAAGCCATTTCCCTTCTCTGAGATTCTGTTTCATCATCTTCATGTACCCCCCTTTCAGTGTGAACTGAGTCTCTGGTACCTGTTTAGAGTTCTCCTCTATTCAAATCTATAGCTGCTGAGACCCCCACCCAGTGAAACTTCTCTGGTATAAACCAAATGACATGTAAAATCAGAGAAAAGGATAATTTTATATAGAACACAGGAAAAACAACAAGGAATTGATTTAGGTATTCAAATTCTCTAATCTCCGGATACTGTCAGCTCTCTCCACTTCTTAGAGACTGTAAGTTAAATTTCCATTGAATTCACCTGTATCCCCAACACAACAGTATAGTCTTTTGAGATCAACAAGAGCATGTCAGAGAGTTGCATGTGAAAATCTCAGTTTCATCACTTCTCTCTCAATCTCAGTCTATCGTATAGTGAATATTGTGCTCTTCATAAACAGAGTTCAGATCATCTCTGCTTAGAAATGGTTCTATATATTCTGTTCCTATACCATGCCAATCTGTCCCTCACCAGTCATGGCAAAAATGACATTGTCACCACTATTATTTACTATGCTAGCTATAACAATGACAAGAAAAATTAATAGAGGAAATATGCATAAACAAAAAAGAAAACCAATTATCATTATTTAAATGATAGATCAACACTATGGGTTTTCCATCCAACAGTTTACCTAGATAACCTCAAATATTCAACTAAAGGTTAATTAAAATAACAATTTAGTAACATAACAGGATACAAAGAATTCATTTTGAAAAGAGCATCATCCTTTCTGTGTGTTAATAATGAAGCTATCAGAAAATAACTGAAATAACTACAGAATGTGCAAAATACTTTATATTTATACCAATATATTCCCAGAACTTATTCAAATATATCTATAAAATGGGTTTTCTGGGTGAAAGGGAGAGAGGAGCAAAGAGGCTGTTTTTTACAGAAATAAAGGAAGACAATATGAGACCTTAATTGTTCATAGTTGGTCCATATCAATATAATAAAAAGGGAATTATTTCCTAAATTAATTTACATATTTAATGAATTTCATTCTAACTAATAGGAACTATTTTTAGATCTAGAAAAAAAAGAGTAGCAAAATTTATCTAAAAGATCAAAAGTTCACTGATCTCAAGGGAAAACCATATACCTCCCAATCATCTCCACACCATACTGCCTCCACTTCCATCATCATCCCCATGTCCACCAAGCCAAACCTTGAATTTCCCATCTGAGATGCTTATGGCATTTAACACTTTGGAATATTCCTTTTTTGAATTTCTTTTCTTTGGCTTCTAAAATGCTGCACTCTCCAAATTTTTCTTCTATTTCTCTGGTTGCTTCTTTTCTGTTTACTTTCTTAACTCTTTTTCCTCCTCTAGTCCCAAAATAACAGGCATTTTCTAAAACTCGGTTTTTAGAACTCTTTTCTCACTAGGTTCCCTTGCACAGAAAGTAAGTTTATATAACTTCAATTTGATTAAAGTGTTCATGAGATCTGAAGTTTTACCATATTTTATCTTTCTCCATTCTTAGCACAGTGTGGCACATGGTAGGTATTCAATAAGCATTCACTGAGTAAAATAGTATCCCTGTTCTCTGATAACTAGGAGCTATAAAAATACAGGGAGTGGGGGCAGCTAGGTGGTGCAGTGAGTAAGAGTGCAGGCCCGGAGTTGGGAGGACCCGGGATTGGTTCTGGCCTCAGATACTTAACACCCACACAAAAAAATTGGCGTGTAACTTTGGGCAAGTTACTTAACCCCAATTGCTTTAAAAAAAAAAATACAGGGAGTGAATGATAATATAAAGTCCAGGCCTCTATCCACTAGGCCACCTAGTTGTCATAGCTTCCAGAAGAGGAAACTAAAAGCCAGAAAAGTTAAGTGATTTGCCCAAAGTCACAATCAATAGTAAGTGGGGAAACCAAGATATAAGTCCAGGTTTTCTGATAGATTATCAGTCAATAGGCATTTATTAAGTGCTTACTATGTGCCAGGCACTTCTGCTAAGTGCTGGAGATACAAAGAAGGCCAAGTACCTGCCCTCAAGGAACTCACATTCTAATGGGAGAGATAGTATATTTGTAATTAAATACATGTGTGTGTTGGGGTGGGTGGAGATACAGAGAGAGAGAGAGAAAGGGAGGCAGAGACAGAAAGACAAAGAGACAGAGAGATAGAGAATAGAAAGTAATCCTAGAAGGGAAAACACTAGTAATAGGGGAAACTAAGAAAAATCTCCTGCCAAATATTGAATTTGAGCTGAATCTTGAAAGAAGCCAGGAAACTAAGAGAGCATTTTCTTTCCACACGATTATAATCCCATGGTGTTTAAGTGATACATATATTAATATAGCAGAAGGGAGGTTATATCTGCCCAGTGGAATGAAATGCTAAGGGGCAAAGCAGTTGGTGATATAGCTTCCTTCATATTTACCCTCTGCATCTCACTCCAGCTGGGGATTGTAACCACACACCTGCTACATTAAATCTGAAAATAGTACCTAGTAACAATAATAACTAATGTTTATATAGGGATTTCAAGTTTCAAAGCATTTTATGTACTTTTTCCTCATTTGAGCCTCAAAGTTCTAGGAAGTAGAGACTACAGGTATTATTGTCCCCACTTTACAGATTGGGAAAGTGATATCAGAGAGGTTATTTGACCATCTTTCAACTAGTAAGTGGCAGGGGTGAGATTTAAACCTAGGTTTTCTTGATTCCAGGTTCAACATGTTCTTCACTTTGTCATACACCATATACTTCATATATGGGGCCAAAAGTTTTTATTGGTAGGATAATAGTAATGTATAATAGTGATTTTAGCACAGGTTCAACTTGCTATTTGTTGTATTTTCACTAGAAGAGCTTCGAAAATCTCCATTCCTAATCTTAATCATCAATGTGGCAAAATCAAGAAAGTGAAGAGTAAAGGCTTGGGGGGTATGGTGGAGGGAGGCAGGGAGCCACGGGAGTGTGGCAGAGCCAAGATAGCAGAGTGACAAGAGGAATTGTACCTGAACGCCCATCCAAAAAACTCTTCTAAACAGACCTAGAAAATGCACCAAGTCAAATCCTGATGAAGAGGAAACCCCAAAAACATCACAGCTACTCCTTTGTCTAGACATGTTGGCAAAGGGAGGAAAATGGAGAGGTCTGCTGACACAGAGGATTGGGCTCATGAGCTAGAGTTTGTCCACAGTGCCCAGGGAGAGGCACCAGAGAAAAAGAAGTACCTAGACCCTTACCAAAGCCTCCCTAAAAATTAGAATGGACCAAAGAGAAGCCAGTGACTCCAAAAAGCCTTTTGCCTTTTAATCCTTTTAAAGCTTTAAAATAAAAGAAAATGTAAGATATTAGACAGCAAAAAAAAAAAAAAAAGCTAACTTGGAAAACAAAGAGAGCAAGAAAAAATCAAAAATGATTGAACTAGGGAGCCAAGATGGGAGAGTAGAAGCAGGAAATTCCATGAGCTCCCACCACAACCACCTCCAATACCTGTAAAATGTGACTCTAAACAAATTTTAGAGCTACAGAAGCCAAAAAGTGACAGAGAGAAATAAATCTTCCACTGAAGCCAGCCTGGCAGGCCAACAGGAAGGGTCTATCGCACAGAGCTGGGAGCCAAGCATAGTTCAGTGTGAGCCACATGGTCTGAGACCTGGGGTGGCCCCAACCAGCCCAGATGGGGCCTCAGCAGACTTCAGGAGAGTGAATCACTGGCAGCTGTGGTGGTTTCCAGACTTTTCAACCCAGAAATGCCAAAGAGAAAGTAAAAGGTCAGTAGGGAATTCTGTTGGAACTGGGTGACAGAATAGTGAAGTCTGGCTGGGACAAGAGGTGGAGGAGGCATCATGGTGGCTTCAGGTGCTGCTGTGTGGCTGCCTCCGGAGCTCCTGGACTGTAGATCACAGGGGGGCCAAGTGACCATTCAGAGAGTAATCACTCTTGCTTTAACCTGCTTGGATCTGGGTCACTGTCTTGGGTGGTAATCCTGGGGAGAGAAAGGTCAGTTTGCCAGTGTGGTGTCTGTAGAGAGGGCACCCTCCTCAGACCTCTGACAACATTTACAAAAACCCCAGCAATTTGGGACAAAGCTCTCCTCTCTGAAAGCAGACTTCCACCATGGCAAAGAGCTCAAAAGTCAAGTAATTGACTGGCAACATGAACAAGCAGAGGAAACACAAACAGACCATACAATCCTTTTGGGGGGACAAAAAGAATCAAGGCATGGAGTGGGAGGAAGACAGCAAAGTCAGAACTCCTGCCTCAAAAGCCTCCAAGAAAAAATATGAATTGATTACAGGCCATGGAGGAGCTCAAGAAGGATTTTGAAAATCAAGTAAGAGAAGTGGAGGAAAAATTGGGAAGAGAAATGAGAATGGTACAAGAAAATCATGAAAAGCTAGTCAACAGCCTGCTAACAGAGACCCAAAAATACACTGAAGTAAATAACAACTTAAAAGTAGAATAACTCATATGGCAAAAGAGGCTCAAAAAGCCAGTGAGGAGATGCCTTAAATAGCTGAATTTTCCAGATGGAAAAGGAATTTCAAAAACTCACTGAAGAGAAGAACTCCTTCAGAATTAGACTGGAGCAATTGGAAGCCAAGGACTTTATGAGAAATCAGGATACTATATAACAGATCCAAACACATGAAAAAATAGAAGACAATGTGAAAAACCACTGACAGGGAAAATAGATCCAGGAGAGATAATTTAAAAATTATTAGACTACCTGAAAGCCGTGATCAAAAAAAGAACCTAGAAATCATCCTTCAAGAAATCCTCAAGGAATATTTCCCTGATATTCTAGAACCAGAGGGCAAAATAGAAATTGAAAGAATTTGCCCATCACCTCTTGAAAAAAGATCCCAAAAAGATAACTCCTAGGAATATCATAGCCAAATTCCAGAGTTCCAAGGTCAAGGAGAAAATATTACAAGTAGCCAGGGAGAAACAATTCGAGTATTGTGGAAACACAATCAGGATAGCACAAGATCTAGCAGCTTCTATATTAAGGGATCAAATGACTTGGAATATGATATTCTAAGTGATGTGTATGTATATATAGGAGATGTGTGTGTATATATAGGAGGGTGTATATGTGTATCAATACATATGTGAGTGTGTGTATATATGTATACATGTATACATAAACAGAGGGCACAGGATCAGTTGAATAGGAAGGGATGATATCTAAAAAATAAAATTAAGCAGTGAGAGAGGAATATAAAGGGAGAAGGAGAAAGGGAGAGATAGAATAGGGTAAATTATCTCATTTAAAAGAAGCAAGAGAAAACTGTTACAATGGAGGGGAAGAACAGGAAGGAGAAAGGGAATGGGTCAACTATACTCTCATTGAATTTGGCTTAAGGAGGGAATAACATACACACTCAATTGGGTATCTTACCCTACAGGAAAGTAGGGGGGAAGGGGATAAGAGGGGGAATGATAGAAGGGAGAACAGTTTGGGGGAGAGGGTAATTAGAAGCACAAACTTTTAAAAAGGGACAGGGTCAAAGGAGAAAATAGAATAAGTGGGGAGCAGGATAGGATGGAGGGAAATATAGTTAGTCTTTCACATATCTACTATGGAAACATTTTGCATAACTACACATATATAACCTATATTGAATTGCTTATCTTCCCAGTGGGGATGGGTGAGGAAGGAAGAAGGGAAAGAATCTGGAAATTAAAGTTTTAAAAACAAATGTTTAAAAAATGTATTTTTACATGTAACTGGGAAATAAAATATACAGGCACTGGGGTATAGAAATCTATCTTGCCCTACTAGAAAGTTAGAGAGGGGATAGGGGAGGATATAAGAGAGAGCAGATTGGGGGAGGGGGTATGCAGTAGGCTCACTATTTTGGGGTGGGGTAGGTGAAAGATGGGGAGAAAAAATTTAACTCAAAATCTTATGGAAATGAATGTTGAAAACTAAAAATAGACAAATTTTTAAAAATAAAAATTCTAAAAAAATAATGATTAAATTATCTGAAGGCATGACTACTCCAAAAGAGCCTAGGGACCATATTTCAAGAAATATTAAAAGAAATTGCCTAAGCCTCTTAGAAGGCAAAACAGAAATAGAAAGAATCTACTAGTCACTTTCAAAAAAAAATCCCCAGATGATAACTCCCATGAATGTCATAGTCAAATCACTTTAGTAGCTAAATGGAGGATGGATTGAAGAAAAGACTCACCAGATAACTCACCAAAAGGCTATTATGGTAGTCCAGTGTTAGGTGATGAGGGTCTGTACCAAGGTAGTGGCAGTATCAAAGGAGAGTCGAGTGGGGGAAATGCATTCAAGAAATGGTGCAATGGTGAAACCAAAAAGTCTTGGAAACAGATTAGTTATGGAGGATAAGAGATAGCCAGGAGTCACGGGTAACATCTAGGTGGCAAGCCTGAGGGATTGAGAGAATGATGTTGCCCTCAATAATAACAGGGAAGTTAGGAGTAGGGAAGAGTTTAAGGGAAATTAAAATGAGTTCCATTTTGGAAACATTCAGTTTAAGATGTTTATTGGACATCCAGTTCTAGAAGTCTGAAAAACAGTTGGAAATTTGAACCCACTCTTCCCACAGATCAAGATAGTATAGGAGAGTATGTCACTCAAACATTGGGAAAAAATGTTTTGTTTATGTTCTTGCTATATCTTCTCAGTAAATAGTTCTATGTAAAAGCTAATTGATGTTAATTGTTTAAATGAAATGGGGACACTAATCACTGGAAGTTAACAGTGAGAGGAACACACAAGAATAGGGGCTTGAGACAATCCCTCAGGGGTACTCCTAGAACCATAAGGAAGAGATGCAGTGGTCCTCACTCTGGGAGAGTGAGATTAGTGTTTTGCTATACATGCAATGACACAACATCACATGGTAGTAGTGAAAATGGATTATTCATATAAAATAGAAACTCCAGGTAAAACACAAAAACAACAGCAAACCCTCTCAAACCAATAGAAACCACCAAATCTCTTATCAACTGCCTTGGGATGGAACATTATGAGATCAGTCTAATTCCAGCTCAGTGTTCATGGGAAGTCCAAAACATTGGGATTCTGACTTGTCCATTACCACAGGAATACTTTAATACCCACGTGTGAAAGTTGTTATTTCTCACCACAGGAATGAAGGGTCTTCAGTATGTAGAAGTTTCTCTGGCTCAGGAGAGGAATGCTGCCCTTGTTACAGGGCAGAAGGGAGGAAAAGGATCTAGAGTGAATAAGAGAAAAGATGGGGTGAAGCCAAAGGGAGGCATAAGTAGGAATAATACAAACTCCACAAACTATATCAGTCCCCAATACCCCTGGAATACACAGTAGGCAATATTCATTTTCTTCCCCCTCCTTCTCTTTTTTTTTTCAACCTGCAAATTTCTAATGCTAGTCTTCTAAATGACTACCATTAACCCCTTCTGTACCCTCCTACAGAAATTTGGGAGATGTAGGTTATGAAGGAGAATGATATTCCCTAGCTGGAGTCCTGTCTATGCCCCTACATCCACCTCTCCTCTAATAAAAAAATGAAATAAAATAAAATGCAGACCTTACAAATTCCCCAGAGTACACTGGAACATCTGTAAAGATGCATCATAAGCATTCACAAATTAGCATCTGACATAGCCACAAGTAATTATGCCAAATACACAATACACATAAGAATAGCTAATACATATTATGCACATTAAGATTATATTCAGCAAGAATGAGCACATGTGGAAATGGAGCATATCACTCATAAAGCAAGCCTACACAGTATTTGCATACAGTAGATCAAGTAAACAGGTATCACACAATACAAAAACTAATAACTCTTTTAGGTTTGTAAATATGACTCAGGGCACAGAAATGTTCCTACCAGATCTACAGGTCACAGGATGAAATATAAAACATGCACATGTGGCAAGAGAAGGTATGGCAAAATTATAGTTCAGAGGCCTTGCACAGTATATAACATAATACAGTGCATTTGCTTACAAAGTCAACATTACTATGCACTCCATCAAGGGGAGTCATCTGGCTTTGCTCCTGAAGCAACATGTAAGCCATTCTCTGGCTAGACTGTCTTGGTATATCTAATGTAAACTGTTACAACCCTGGACCCTTAGCAATTCCTTGCAATTCCCATCCTGAGATCATAGCTGGTCCAGCCTGCTTCCCCATGTGTTTTGGGCCCTGGGCTGGTGGCTCCAATCCTGAGTTTGTTGGCAACCACCAATCACCATTTATGTATCTATTCCTAGATCCAATCACCTTCCTGTCACCATGAAAAAAGCAGTAGCCAGGTTTTCCCCGTCTAGTTCAGTAAATAAATATGTCACTATTCTGGTTCTGGAAACCAACCCAAAGTTTTGTGAATTTGAGGGCACCCGCCCTTCACTTCCCCAAGCAGGCTACCAGTGCCTAAATAAAGCTATTTTTCTCAATTTCCTCTAAGCTTGGAAACTTACAAAGAAAACTATAAACATGGTTGGGTTTGTGGCCATCTTTCCTTCCCTCTCCAGTTTTCTGACCAGTGGGAAATTGAAGACTCCTATATTTTTATCCATTATCCATTTTCAACCCTGACCATTTTGTACCCACATTGCAGACAGTCAGAATAGAAATTCCATTATCATCCTACAAAAATCTACACTTACTTGTAGATTTTCAGAAGGCAAATTTTCCCTGTTTTATAAAGTAAAACACCATGGTGTCTTAGAAAGAATGTTGATTTTAAAATCAGAAGATCTGAGTTTGAATCCTGACTATTCCTGACTGTATGACCCTAGAAAAGTCACTTAACCTTCTCTGCCTCAAGTTCATCATCTATAATAATGGGGTTAATAATATTTGCATCACCAAATCACCATTGCATTGTCAATCAAACTGCATTATGAATGTCACAGAGTTATTAGGAATAAAGTGTTTGGTAAGTCTAAAAGAACCATAGAAATATGAGCTGTTGCTTTTGTTGTTGTGTTATCATCATCTTTAAAGCTTAGAAAACAGAGAACTGTAAAAATGAGGTAGATTTCAGGCCCACTCTAACCAATCAGGGCAACTAGGTGGCACAGTGGAGAGAGCACTGGCCCTGGGTTAGTAAGACCTGAGTTCAAATCTAGCCTCAGATACTTACTAGCCATGTGGCTGTAGGCAGGTCACTTAACCTAGTTTGCCTCAGTTTCCTCATCCATAAAATGAGCTGGAGAAGGAAATGGCAAACCACTTCAGTATTTTTGCCAAGAAAACTTCAACTGGGGTCCCAGAAAGCCAACACAATTGAAATGACTCAACAACAACAAGTCACTCACCTTATCTTTCTGTCCTATCCTACCTTGTTGGGCTCTACCTTGAAGAAATGTGTGTGGGATAAGCTATTCTCTGAAAGATGTCAGAGTCTATTCCCAAAGAATCATTTTACCTACTTGATAGCAAATAGCCAATCCCACATGGTTTTTATATACCCTCTATAACAATGAGTGTATGATGTGGTTGTTTCTTTCACCAACATAGAATATGACCCCTCTACAATTCAGCAAATGGTCTTCAAGAGTTGACATCTGAAAAAATTCATCATGCTGCAACTAACCCATCAATGTAGAGTAGTCTTTGGAAGACAAATACTAAGTGCCCATCCCTAGGCTAGTACTTATAGTCTCTCAGCTGGGTAGGACCTGCCAAAACTAGCATTCTCCCTAGAAAAACCTTTGAGAACCCAGGGTCTTCATATCACAGTAAAGCATCAGAAGGAAACATCAGGGGAATTTCCAACAAAAGGAGCCCTGAGAAATACAAGCCCTGCTACAAACTCAACTAAAGTATAGGGTCATGGAAAAAAACACTTAACTTGGAATCCTAGAACTTTACGTTTTAATTCCAGAGCCAAGACAAATAATTTAACCTCTCTGGGACTCAGCTTTCTAATCTGTAAAGTGGGGGCAATGAACTACATGTCTTCTAAAGTATTTTCTAACTCCAAATGCATGATCCTAAATGCTCTATAGAAGTTTCAAACTCACTGAGGCCAGCAAAACTACAAGTCTGAATCAGATTAAAATACAACTGGAAAATATTTTTAAAATAAATAAAACATAGATGATACTAGTTTGTAGTTTTCTACATCAGTATGAACCTTGCTCACCCTCTTAGGGATCAATTCCTACTTGAGTTTGACATCACTACTCTAGAACAAAGTTTTTTAATATTGTGTGTGTGTGTGTGTGTGTGTGTGTGTGTGTGTTATGGACACTTTTGGCATTCCATGTAGGCCCACCTCTTCTTGGATTAATGTTTTTAAATATGTAAAACAAAATGCATAGGATTATAAACGAAACTAGCTGTATTTTTTTTTCTTTTTGGAGGGCAATTCGGGTTAAGTGACTTGCCCAAGGTCACACAACTAGTTTTTGTGTTAATTGTCTGAGGCAGAATTTAAACTCAGGTCCTCCTGACTCCAGGGCCGGTGCTCTATTCACTGCACCACCTAGCTGCCCCATCTAGCTATATTTTTTAAAGGTATCAAAATAACTTAAAAAAAAATATGTTCATGGACTTCAGATTGATTCCTTCCCCTAGATGGTAAAGACTGTTTTGAAGTGAATATATCAAATCATTATTTTAGTGTAGAAGTTAGCCAAGCTAGCTATTTGGAGATATATTTAAAATAACTTACATTTCCATAGTTTTACATTAACAATGTGCTTTCCAGACAATGTGGTTGCATAGGTAATTAAATACTTATTATCCTTTTAGAAAAAAAAAAGACAAAGAAAACTGAAGTTTATCCAAGTTAAGTGACTTGGTTGTGGTCACACAGCCACAATTCAACCCCAGGCATCTTGACCTCAAGACTAGAATGCTTTCCATTATCCCACAATACCTCATCCTGTCATCTACCCCTGCCTTTGGACAAGGCAGTTGTTTGACTGACATCTTGACACAGTCAGTGAATTCCTTGTAGTCAATGGGAGAGTGAGATAGTTGAAGGGCTCAGCCAATTCCTAAGAGCAATATACAGGAAAGCAGAAGCAGCAGGCAGGCTTGCAGAGCTGAACTGGCTGAGATAATCTCATCTCTCATTTTGACTGACCCCTGGGCCCAGCTCTGCCAGAGAGTGCATTCTGTAGCCGTTAACATTTCCCTAACAGTGAGCCTAGCAACATGAAGAGTTCTTCTCAGTTTGGAGGTAGAAGGGACAGTTGAGCCTGGGCACAGATTGAGGGCTCTATTCCTAGCTCTCTGAACCTGCACTTGCCTTCTAAGTGGAAGAGTTTGGAATAACTAAATTCAGAACTAATAGCAATGGTGGCCCTGGGGACCCTCTCTCTCACATGTGTACAGAAGGAGAATCTATTCGCCAAATGAAAGGATTAGCAGCTCCACAGACCGTACTGAGTCCTGGGCTCTGTTACAGCCTTTCCACAAATTATGTGAATCTATAATAAGGAGCCATCTGAGATGTTGGCACTAGAGGTACGAGATAGAAAGGTTTAGAGAGCTTTCAACGCAGCCTATCTTTTTCTGCTGCGAAACCACCTGGGACCCAATTAAAGATAGAGGGACATAATGACCCTTGGTAAATATAAGTCACTTGGCCCTGATGAACTATATCTGTGAGTCCTGAAAGATCTGGTATGTAATTGCAAAGTCACTAGTAGGGACATTTGAAAGATTGTGGAGGAAAGTGGAGTTCCCACAAAATTTGTTGAATTATCAAAGAGTTTGTCAACTTGGCAAAAGGTCTCCAAAGGACTACCCTACCCTATGGTTTAGTTCTTTGCTTTCTACTATTTTATTTTTTTGTTGATGATTTGGATAAGGGCTTTGAATACTATGTTGATTACAGATCACACAAAGCTGACTGACAGAATTCAAAAGGATTTTGGTGGTCTCTTGATAGGACATTAGACTAATTATCTGGAGGAAGAGAAGAGGGCTGAAGGTATAGATCTAGGATTCACTAGCAAAAATTCCTTATCAATAGTCATGGAAAATTCTGTTGAGTGGAAATGTGACACTAAGCTTTTGCATGTCCTTTCTCCCCGCCACTCCCAAGTCCTAAAGCTGGACTTTGTTCCAACCTTCACCATTCTTCTCCAGTAGCATTAGATTTTAACCAAACTCAGATGGTGTGAAATCAAGGGGGAGTGGAAAGCCAAAATCTTAGCTGTGGAAACAATTCATTAATATCATATGTAGCAACAGTTGCTGCACAAAGATCTGTATTCCCCATTCTCCTGCCCTATCTCAAAGTACCATCCATGTCAATCTCATAAGCCGCCCCTGATCAGAACTGATCTTGCTGTGTCCCACATTAGATTGTTAGCACCTTGATGTCAGGGACAGTTTCCTTTTATCTTTGAATCCAGCCTACCCCCACCCTGCCCAGTCCTTAGCACAGGGCCTGCCACATAGTTTAATGTTTAATAAGTGATAGTTGACTCATTGATTGAAGTTTTGATTCAGCTTTCTGGACAGAAAGCATGAAGCCATGGAAGGCAAGCAACAAATATTTATTAACCAATGTGCCAGGCACTGTGCTAAGCCCCTAGAGATACAAATGCAAACAAAAAGACAATCCCTGCCCTCAAGGAGCTTATGATTAAATGGCAGAAAACAACACACAAAAGGAAACTGAAAAGTGAGGTAGGCTTTAGGGGAGTGGGTACCACCTTAAAGGTACTCCACAAGAGGGCATGATTTTGAAGTGCAGAAAGTCACAAGCACAGCCAGGAGAGGAATGAAGGTTGGCCAGCCTGGGCTTCTCCACAAAATGGAGGTCTCAGAAGGAATTCACAAATGAGAGAAAGAAAAAAGCACAGCAAAGACAGGTTCTAGGGTGAGAAGGCCAAAGGGTCTGATGGCTGTTCCAGGGTACTGAAGTGTGGGCAGTCACAAGGAAAAGCAGGAGGAGAATGGTAATATGCTGAAATAGTATTTTGAACTACTTGAGAGTCAGACACTTAGCATTAACATCAAGATTACCACCTAAGGGCAGTCTAGGAATTTTAAAAAATGGTAGATTAATACTTTGCTGTAAAAGATGTTATAAAACTATAGAAAAATATCTCTTTATTAAGTGGCTACTAGATAGCAAGACATTGTGATAGATGCTGGATAATAACTCTGATTTTTATGGTTTTTAAACCTTACAAAGCACTTTCCTCACAACAACCCTTTGAGGCAGCTCAGAGCCATTCTATGTGTGAGGGTCGGAGAGGGGAAATAATGCCTCCTTGGTTACATGACTAAGAAGACCAAGGTCTCCTGACTCAGAACTCAGCTTTCTTCACTACATCACAAGTCACCTTACTCCTTTGGGCTTCACCTTCTACAAGGCGAAGAGGCCCAGTGAAGGAATTTGGAGTTTACAAGAAACTCCTCCTCTCTCCTCGGGAGACTCTTCAAAGCTTAATATTGTCCAGATATCCCTCAGGATCTTGGAAGCTTGGCCTTAGAATTTTTCCACCTTCTTACCATTGCTATGCCATTTCCATCTCCCCAAAGGCTCCTGAAGTACACGCTTCCCTTCCAGTGGGGCCAAGGCCAGGTCCCTCCTTTGCTCTGCCTCTGCCCTTACAGATCCAGCTGCTTTCCCTTTTAAAGGTCAGCTCCCAGCAGGGGGCTCAAGATTCTGACTAGCCAGAACTCAATCACTCATCTTCAATGTGCTGTCAAGGGGTCAGTGCATCTCCAGGTCAAGAGGCATCATTCATATCCCATCAAAGATAGACTACCAAAGCCAGAAGAAATTTTCAAATGGGATAAAACCATCATCATCAACATCATATTGAGGAAGATGATATTGCTAATAACTAGCATTTATGTAGTGTCTTAAGGTTTACAAAGTACTTTACATATGCTATCCCACTTGATCCTCACAACAACTCCATGAGGTAAGTTCTATAATCATACCCATTTTAAAGAGGAGGAAACTGAGACTGAAAGAGGATAAGTGATTTGTCCAGTTATACCACTGGTAAATGTCTAAGGTAGCATTCAAACTCAATTTTTTCTAATTCTCTTTGCAAGATGTTCCTGCCTTCTAAAAAGGAATATCTTCAGTGAATAAAGGTCTCACCCTTCAGAGAGTGCCAGAGGGCATGGGCTCAGATCCCATCTCTGCTACTTGCTATCTGCATGACTCTGGATCAGTCCCTTGAACCGTCTAGATGTCAGCTCCTCATTTATAAAATGATGAAGTTGGATGAGACAGTGTATGAGCTCCCTTTCAGCCCTAAATCTATGATAAATGGTCAATAGTCCTTTAACTTTGTTAGTTTTGACCAGGCTCATCTGCATATTTAAAGAGGTCTATTAACTCTCTTAACCTTAAAGTGAATATACCTTTCTAAGCACCTGAAACCTACCAAGGAAAAACTGTAACATTTGGCTTCAACCCAACTCTGGAGCTATTCTCTAAAGACCCTTGTGATTCTCCCCATACAGAGTCACGTATATAATAGTGTTACTAATAATTAGATAACTCGTTTATATATAATGGCTTATGGTTTCCTCATCTGTAAAATAAGGGAAGGATCTGGACTAGTCGACCTCTGACCATGGTGTGTGAGAACTGGCTTGAAGTAAGATTCTTAATTTTTTTCTCTTTTTTTTATTCTTTTTTTTTGGTAAACCAAATTTTTTATGTTAATGTTTTTGTCTTTACTAATTTGTTTGTTTACTTTTATTTTACAAGATTCAGTTCCCTTTAGTCCCTTGAGTTTCAAATTTTCTCCCCCTCCCTCTCCTCCTCCCTCTCCCAATGGTGGCATGCAATCAAGTATAGGATCTGCAAATACTTACACATTAGACATTAGTCAGGTTGTAAAGAATTTTTCAATATGAGCATTTATACCTCAGAAATAGGTAAATAATATAGGACTTGATTTATTGTATTGTTGATTGTTAAGCCTTAACAAAATGGAGAAAATGTCAAGAATGCAAATTAAATTTTAGTGTGTCAGGCATATTTTTTTTCAGAGAGCCTGTTGTTAAACATTTACCAGTACACCACTGCCTCTGAGATCCCTCTCAGTACCAGAACTATGAGTTTGTTGGATAATGTAAATGTAAGCATAAAATGTATCTCTATTTTAAGGACAATGAAACTGAGACTCAGAAAGGCTAGGTTCCTAAGATGTCTCAGGCTAGCTCCTGCTAGTGGGTAGGGTTGAATTTTTGCTCTCAGAAATGTGGTGGTGATTTTTACTATGGTTCTGGTGATGGTGTGGTTACCCCTGTGGGTATGAGGGCATGCCTAGTGACTTCAAATTCTGTATAAGAAAGGTTTCTGAGCAGCAGCATCTTCCAGAAACATCATACTCTGGAGGCTGGAAGGAAAGCAGCAGAAGAGAAACCATCAACTCCGGGGAAGGCTGTTGAATCCCTTCAAGGCAGAGCAGACGCCCACAATATCAGACATAAATGAGAGTTAATAAAATGGGGAATATACATTGCCCATTTACATTTATTGCACATTAAACCTCCTAGCACACAAAAGATAATGACAGATGCAAATTGCAAGCACGGAACACTGCCGGTCTGTCAATGGGAAGTGGGCAAGGTGCCAGCTCCCCAGATTAAAACCAAACAAGGGGAAATGGAGGGAAAAAAAGAGAGAAAGGTATCCTGGGAACAGCATCGGGGGAGGCAGAGAGGGTAATGGTGGATTCTCTAAGACAGGGTGTATTCCAATCTGTGACTGGAAAATCTTCCCAAATTGCCATAATCAACAAAGGATTCACCCAGAATGAGGCAAGGTACAGGGAGGAGTGAGACAGCACCAGGTGGGCCTCAAAGTGGAAAGAAAGCACCTTCATTTTGCCATGGTGCTAAGAATGCTAAACTTGGAGGAAGAAGACCTAGGTTCACATCCCACCTCAGACACTAATTGTGCAACCATAGACAAGCCTCTTAACCTCTGTGAGTGTTAGTTTTCTCATCTGTAAGCTGGGAATCATAGTACTTGCATCACTTGATTCTCAAGGTTCTTGAGATGAAAATACTTTGCAAATCTTCAAAAGCTACACAAATGTGGTATTATTATCTGTTCCTTTTTCTGAATTTGGCTTCTTATTTCTAACTTTACACTACAATTATTTTCAGTTTCAAGCTGGTTCTTCTATTAAATAAAAAGATCCTAGGGGTGGAAGAAAGGTACCCATTATACTAGTCCTAGTCTAGAATCTTGATTTTAGGCTCCACCAAAGGTATGGAGGGGCTACAACCTGTACTGATCAGGGAAGTGCCTATATCCCTCCTCTATATGTGTGGTCTCTCATATTGCAATGTAAATTCTCCTCCCCAGCAATTGGAGATGAATCCATGACTTGAACCCATTCTCCCAATTGGTAAGTCCCTAGCCAGGATGGTCATTTCATGAGGGGCCCCAGACATTCTAGCTTCACTCCGTAATCAGCTAATTCCCCTGACCGCCCCACATCCTCACTAACAACCTTGATTTTGTAGTCCCTTGTTAGAGTGTGTCAGTTCTTTGAGAAAGACATCTTTATTTTACTCTATGTTTATCCTTGGCATTTAGCACAGTCCTTGTCACATAGTAAATGCTTTCATTCATTCAAACCAATAACAATAGATTCTTGAAATATTCAAATAAGTATATATACCAAATGAAACATGGTAAGTGGGTAAGAGAGTACAAACAAAATCCTATGATAAACCCAGGGGGAAAAGCTGTCCTAGACCCTTAGAAAGCGTTGGTGATTAAGTGACTTACTCATTAGCTTTGAAATTCTTTTTCAGAAGACTCCCGGGTGAATTTATGGGAAGGGCATGAAGTCTTTAGTAGGAGGACCTAAATTTGAATCTCAGCTCTGATATCTGAATCCCAGCTCTGTGTGACCTTGGGAAATCTCCAGTTTATTTATCTATAAAATGAGAAGATTCAATAGACTATCTTTAAGGTCTCTAACCCAATTTCTATAATTTCTAGATGTAGGTCTGGAAGAGACCTTATAGGTAAATTAAGGCAACCCCTCATTTTACAGATGAGGAAGCCATGGAGGAAAAAAACGCAAAACAACCTTGCTGAAATCACTCAGGTAGTGAATATTAAAGTCAGCATTTGAACCCCAAAATATCTGATTCCAAACTCAGCAGTATTTTCATTGTGTCTCTCCCCTTCCACCTCTACCCTATAATTTCTCACTACTAGAGATGTCTGTCCTAGGGTCTGTTCCCTAGAGAAATCTGACTTCCCCATCAGAATGAGCCTGTTCCAGACACAAAAATTGCATCCTGGTATCTGGAGAAATGTCCAAGCAAATGTCATGGAGTCACTGAAAGTTGTTACTTACCAGGCTAAACTCTTAGCTACCACCCCACTGCCCCATGTTCCCATCATCTTCATAGCCACTCCTACTGTCTTCCTAGAGTGTGGGGATGAAAAGTCTTAGATTGCACACATTTTATACTTCTCTGCTCTCTCTTTTTCAGTCTTCCTGGGGGGGAAATACATTTGTTCTGGTGGTAACAAGGTGAGCTGTGTTACTTATAATACCCAGCCCAGTTGGATCCTGCTTTACTGCCCTGCTGTTCCTTTTTCCCTGGCATAAGCATCTGTTGGGTTCTTCTCTCCCCATATCCGGCAGAGTTCTTAGATTTCTAGCTAGCTTCAGCACAGCTGGGAGCAGAGTGGCTGAATCAGGACCACAAGCGAAGGAGACAAAAGATTGCATTCAGATGAAGGGAGTGACAGTGATTGACTGACTGACTCATCAAATTAGAAACTCTTTTAAAGGAGACCCTTCCTTGAGAGGCAGTATGGTGTGAGAGGAAGGGCATCCCTAGTCCACTCTTTGCCCTTGGACCTGGCCTTGCCCTAAACCTCCTGGAGAATCCTCCAACAACCTCTCTGCCCAGACTTCATAAATTCACTCATTCATTCATTCCTTTCCTCCCAAGTTATTGTTGTTTTTCTTCCCACTTTTCAAAAGCTGAGAAGACACTATGGCAGCCAAGAATAAAAGTGTTTGTCTTAATTTTGCCCTCTCCGCTAGAACTGCCGCAGAAAATGGCCCGGCCCTTTCGTCTGCTGCTTGTGGTGGCAAAGATAAACAGGCCATCAGTGCAGAGCTGAAAAGAAATATAGAAAAGGGGATGGGAGCAGTGTAATTACTTTGAATGGCTTTTTGTGTTCCATGTGATTGCTTCCTATGATACAGTAGTTTCTCATTCTCCATACAAGTTCCTGGTTCCTATTCATAAGAATAAGATTGAAGCAGGGAATTGGCTTTCCAGAGTGAGAGAGAGAAGAAATAGAGTGTGTGTGTGTGTGTGTGTGTGTGTGTGTGTGTGTGTGTGTACGAGAGAGGAAGGCGGGGGAGAGAGAGAGAGGGAGAGAGAGAGAGAGAGAGAGAGAGAGAGAGAGAGAGAGAGAGAGAGAGAGAGAGAAGGAGGAAAGAGAGGGAGAGAGCAGGGGAAAGAAAGGAGAGAAAAAAAGAGAGGCAGGGAGAGACAAAGAGGAGGAAAAGAAGGAGGGAGAGGGGGGAAGAAGAGATGGGGAGGAAGGGAAAAGGAAGAGAAAAAGATTCTATTAAGTAAACTTGGGCAGGGGTAGGGGACAATAAAATCGATTCAATTCATAGGAATTCATTAGAGTTGATATTAAACTTCATTTACTCCAAACCCATCATTTTAAAGGCCTGGGCACTGAGATTGAGAGAGGTCATGGGTCATCGGCTTTTAAGCAAGAAGGGACCCAGAGATCATCGAGTCTAAGTCCCCGATTTTACAGAGGGAAAAATTAAGGCACTGAACTTGAAGTGCCCCAGGTCACACAGCAGCAAAACTAGGGTTTGGATTTGTGGCATCTGATTCCAAATCTAGTTTTACCTTTGGGAGAAAACCTGCCATGGAATAGTGAGGTGAGTGCTGAGCTTAGAGTCTGGAAGACCTAGTTTCAAATCCTCCCTTTGACACTACCTGTGTGACCATGGCTATATCTCATGAGCTCTCCAAGGCTCGGTTTTTCGTCCATAAAATAGGATTGATCATCATATTTGTAACAGCTACCTCATATAATATTATTTTAAGGATCAATGAGACTCTAAAGTATATTACAAACTTTAAAGTACCATATAACTCATCCATTACCATTTCTACTACATGGTCTTATTTAACAATTCAACAAATATTTATTAGAGTACTATAGTCAGGTGAATATTTCAGGTATTTATTTTTCTTCAATTCAATATACCTTTATTGGGTGTCTACTTTGTGCAAACTTCATTATCATAATGTCAGCAGCTCTTGTCTTTGTTGTTGTTCAGTAGTGCCCATTTGGGGTTTAATTAGCAAAGATGAGGAAACTGAGGCAAACAGGGTTAAGTGACTTGCCCAGGGTCACACAGCTAGTAAGTATCAGAGGCCATATTTGAATTCATGAAGAGGAGTCTTTCTGACTCCAGGCTCAGAACTCTATCCACTGGCTACCTGGCATTTATTTTATATGTAATTAGTTTGTATATAGTTATAGGAGGATGTACGGTACATGTCATCCTCTCTGTAAAATGTAAATTCTTTTAGGGAAGGAATTCTTTCATTTTTGTCTTTATGTTCCCAGTTCCTAGCAGATGGTAGATTTTAGATAGTAGATGTTTGTTGAGTGGATTGGTTGGTTCTTCTCTCTTCCACCCCAGGGGGATGAGTTTGTCCATTTCGGGCTATCAAAGGGCTGGATTACTTCCACTGAAACCAAGATCATCTCACGGTGCTCTCTTTAAGAACTTTGAAGCCCTGCTCATCACTGCTGTTCCCTCTTTCCAAAAGGAAAAGAGGAGAGAAAAGAAAGCCAAGGTATTCTGTAGGCTATAAGGCAAAAAGCAAATCACCCTCAGGAGACATGCAACACTGGTCTAGAAAACATGAGATCTGAGCCCCAATCCTGACTTAGCCACTGAATGTCTATATGGCTTTGCACATGTCACTTCTGCCCTGGATGCTGCTTGAATTCGCTTTCCCCAGTGAGAAGCTAGGGGAAATGGTATCAAGAACTGAAGCTACTACCACGTGTCCCAGATGTCGTATGACTAGCACAAAGTATATAATTCTATTATGAAAATGCCACCATTCTATCAGTAACCTAAGCAAGAATTATGCATTTCTTGCTTTATGTTTCAATAGAAAGGAAATTCCTTGAAGACAAGGACTAAGCATCATCATCTTTGTATCTTTGATGCCTAGCATCAAGTAAGGCATACAGTGTTTAATAAATGCTTGTTGATTGCTTGATGACACCTGACAAGTCCCTCAAAACTTGCATTACATTTTTTTCCACTTATCAAGTGATTAATATTTAGATTGCCCTAGGAAATCTGATTGTTTAAAGGAATTCTGTTTGTATTCTTAACTTCTGTGACTCCAGTTTACCTCTGAAGATTTCTTTCACATCATTCCCCCTTCCTCATGCTGGATTATGGACCAATTGCCCTACTTGCTATTCCTGAGACATAGCTCTTGGTCTATTCCCCATGCCTGAAATGCACTTTGTTCTCATGCCAGGTAACAGTGAGAAGAGTGCTACAGATGCTTTTATCCAATAGAATGTAAGTTCCTTGAGAACAAAACTGATTGATTTTCTTTCTATCTTTATAACCAAATTGTCTAGCACTATTCCACATGTAGAATTGCTACTTAATAAATGCTTAATTGAGTTAGATTGAAAATTATTTCAAGGGGGGTGGAGCCAAGATGGCAGAATAGAAACAGTGTCCAAGCCACTCTGCCCCCAGATTACCTCCAAACTATGTAAAGGGGGACTCTGAACAACTTCTGTAGCCCCAGCACCCACAGACCAACACAGAGAAGCTAACCTCCCACTGAGGATAGCCCAGCAGCCCTGCAGGAAGGACCACCACAGCGGTCTGGAAGCCAGCAGCGCAGTGTGCAGAGTGCAGGGAGCCAAGCCCAGGTCTGCCGGGGTTGCGGTTTTAGCCCCAGGGTGGCAGGGCCAGCAGATGGCTGGAGGGACCCCAGAACACCAGCAGCTGTGGCAACTCCAGAATTATCAACATAGACATGTCTAGGACAAAGTGAGAGGTTAATGCCCTATGGACTTTGGGACCAGTATATGGGGAACGCGTCGGCTTCCTCCCCTGGGGGCTAGAAGCTGCTGAGGGGACATGCCATTTTGTAGTTTTCAGAGGCAGCTCCAGCTCCTGGCCCGCAAACTGTAGGGAGATCCAGTGATCAGTCTTGGGGGGTAATCGCTCTTGCTTTAACCTCCCTGGATCTGGATTGTGATCTGGGGTGGAGGTCGTGGGTGGGTTTCCAGCTTGCCAGAAACAGAAGTTGCCCCCCCACACATTCAGGATGAAAATTCCCCTATCTGGCGGCAAAGCCATAGTGTGGCAACAAGCCCAAAAGTCAAATAATTAAGTGGCAACATGCCAAGGCAAAGGAAACAAATTAAACAGAAAAATGCAACCCTAGACTCCTACTTTGGGGGCAAAGAGGGTTGAAGCATAGAGCGGGAAGAGGACTGTGAGGTCAGAAGTCCTGCTCCAAAAGCCCCAGGGGAAAACATGAGCAGGGTGCAGGCCATAGAGGACCTTAAGAAGGACTTTAAAAATCAAATAAGAGAAGTGGAGGAAAAATTGGAAAGAGAAATGAGAAGGATGCAGGAAAAGTATGAAATGAGGGTCAACAGCCTGACTGAGGAAAACAACACCTTAAAAAATAGACTAACTCAAATGGCAAAGGAGGCCCAAAAGGGCAATGAGGAGAAGAATGCCTTAAAAAGTCGAATTTGCCAGATGGAAAAAGAATCTCAAAAGTTCACTGAGGAGATTCATTCCTTCAGAGTTAGACTGGAGCAAATGGAAGCTAATGACTTTATGAGAAATCAAGATGCTGTTAAGCAGATCCAAACAAATGAAAGAATAGAAGGCAATGTGAAATATCTCATGGGAAAAACCACTGACCTGGAAAATAGATCCAGGAGAGACAATTTAAAAATTATTGGACTACCTGAAAGCCATGATCAAAGAAAACCTAGAAATCACCCTTCAAGAAATTCTCAAGGAAAATTGCCCTGATGTTTTAGATCCAGAGGGCAAAATAGAGGTTGAAAGAATCCACAGATCACCTCCTGAAAAAGATCCCAAAAAGAAAATTCCCAGGAATATTATAGCCAGGTTCCAGAATCCCCAGATCAAGGAGAAAATACTCCAAGCAGCCAGGAAGAAACAATTTCAATATTGTGGAAACACAATCAGAATAGCACTGGACCTGGCAGCTTCTACACTGAGGGATCGAAGGGCATGGAATATGATATTCCAGAGGGCAAAAGAACTGGGACTGAACCCAAAGGTCACCTACCCAGCAAAACTGAGTATTTTGTTTCAGGGGAAAATATGGTCATTCAGTGGAATAGAGGACTTTCAAGCATTCTTGAGGAAAAAACCAGAATTGAATAGAAAATTTGACATCCAGACACAAGAAGGAAGAGATGCCTGAGAAGGTAATCAGGGAAAAGAAATCAAAAGGAACTTATCAAAGTTGAACTATTTACATTCCTATATGGAAAAGCAATAACTGTGACTGATGATATCTTTCTCACTATGAAAATAATGGAAGAAGGGTGTGTGGTCATATGAATACATATGTGAATGTGTGTGTATATGGTTACAGTTATATATGGATAGAGGGCATAGGTTGAATTTGTTGGGAAGGGAGAATACTCAAGGGATGAAATTATGAGGTGAGAGAGGAAAGTAGCAAGAGGAGATGGGGAGAGACAGGGTAGGGTAAACTATCTCATGTAGAAGAAGCAAGGGGAAGTGGTTGCAAGGGAGGGGAAGAATAGGAAGGCAAAAAGGCAAAACCACATTCTCATTGAATTTGGTTCAGGGAGAGAATGACATACATACTAAATGGGATATCTCAACCTGCAGCAGAATAGGGGGAAGGGGGATGAGAGGAGGGATGATGGATGGGAGGGCATCCTTGAGGGGAGGGGAGATTGGAAGTACCCACTATAGAAGAGGGACAGGATCATGTAGGGAATGGACCAGGTGGGGGTTGGGATGAGTGGGAGAGAATTATAAGCAGCCCTGTACAATATATCTACTATGATAATGTTTTGCATAGCTAGACATGTACAACATATACTGAATTACTTATCTCCCCAGAGGGAATGGGTGACAAGGGAGGAAGGAAATGGATCTGAAATTCGAGGTCTTAACATTAAATGTTTCAAATATATATAAATGCTATTATTAATACTCTTTTGCTTATAATTGGGAGACAAGATGTGCAGGCATTGGGACACAAAGATTCACCTTCCTCTAATGGAAAATTCGAAGAGGGTATGGGAGAAGGTATGGGAGAGAGCAGATTGGAGGAAGCGATATCTTGCAGGACTGCTATTCTGGGAGGGTGGGTAGGGGAAAAACAGGCGGGGGGAAACGATTGTAACTCAAAATCTGGCAGAAATGAATGATGTAAAACAGAAGTTAATAAACCATTTGTTTAAAAAAAAAAGAAAGAAAATTATTTCAAGGATCTTCTAAACCAAAGCATGAATCTAGTTTTCCTTATCCCTGACACATCTTGGTCACCAGATTTTTGCATAGATTTCATTTTTGCATAGATTTCCAGTGAGAGGAAGCTCATAAGAACCATAGGTGAACCCTCCAGATGCAGCCCAGATAACACTGGAGCAGCTCTCATGGTGAAGTTGAAAGTTCTCCAGTCTAGATCCAAAGAGATAGCACACACTCAACTACTGACTACTCCTGTGATCTTCAGGAAATCATCTCACCTCTCTGGGACTCATTTTCCTCATCTCAAAAATGGAGATGAGGGGCGGCTAGGTGGCGCAGTGAATAGAGCACAGGCCCTGGAGTCAGAAGGACCTGAGTTCGGAGCTGGCCTCCAACACTTAATCCACACAAACAAAAAAACCTAGCCGTATAACCTTGGGCAAGTTACTTAACCCCAATTGCCCTAAAGGGGCGGCTAGGTGGCGCAGTGAGTAAGAGCGCCGGCCCAGAGTTGGGATGACCCAAGATCAGGTCCGGCCTCAGAAAATGAGCACCCACGCATAAATAATGACTAGCCGTGTAACCTTGAGTAAGTTACTTAACCTCAATTGCTTTTAATAAATAAATAAAATAAACAATTTTAAGGACTTTTCTAAACCAGGGAAGAATGAAATGAGCTGAAACAATAGAACAATTTATACTGCAACATTGTGATAACAAAAAAACTTTTAAAGATATAAGACCCATGATCAACACAATGACCATCCATGAATCCAAAAGACCATACCTATACTCTATACTATACCTCTCCTAACAAAGAGGTAATAGATTTAGGATGAAGAATTTTATATACATATAGGTATGTGTGTGTGTATATATATGTATATATGTATATATATATATATATATATATATATATATATATATATATATATATACTCATATATATTTCTTTATACAACAGGGAATTTGTTTTGTTTGAGTATACATATTTGTAACAAGGTATTTGTTTTTCTTTTCTCTCTTTTTAATGGGGTGGCCTGTGGGAAGCAGAAAAATTAATTCCTGTTAGTTAAAGAAAAATTTTAATGGGTATGTGGGTGCTAGAAATGTAAAACCTTGTTTGCACTTTCAGATGAGGTCATTGTATTGCTTGTTTAGTCCTGCAGTTATATTTTGTTATGAGAGATCTCTCACAAAGTGGGGGTAATCTGTAAATGTTTGTAATATAAAAACAAAACACATCAATACAACTTTTAAGAAAATAAATTAATAAAATGAGAGGCTTAGATGACCTCTGAGGTTCCTTCCAATTCTAAATCAATAAGTCTCTGATCTTGTGAAAATGCTTTAAAAATGGGGGCAGGGGAAATAACGTGCATAGAATCATAGGATTTAGAGCTGATAGGAATCTGGGTGATAGTGTAGTCACACACTCACAAAAGTCTCAGCAGGACCTCAGAGGTCACTTGGTCAAACTTTTACCTGACCAAGAATCCCCTCTATAACATATTCAACAAGTGGTCATCCAGCCTTTGCCTAAAGATCTCCAATGAGGAGCAGCCATTACCTCCTGAGGTAACCCATTGCACTCTTGAGTAATTTTAATGGTTAGGAAGGTTTTCATTGTATCAAGCCTAAGTTTATCTCTTTATAACTTCTAGACATTGTTCCTGGTTCTTCTTGCTGGAACCACACAGACCCTCTTTCACAAGATAGCCCCTAAAATAACTGAAGCTCTCACATCCCACTCAGATATCACTTGACATTTCATTTTGCATATCCCTAATACATTTATATAATAATGTCTATTATAGTTATTGGTAATGATATCTTGAGATATTAAGTCTCTTGAAAGCAGGGACTATTAAATCTCCACTTTCCCTCTGCCAGCAACTCTGCTAGCAACTGCTCTATATACAGTAGGCACTTGATGAATCTTTCTTGATTTCTCCCCTATGTAAGCCTCATTTTTCCCATATGCAAAATTGTGGCAATATTTTTAATACCTACATTACAGGGTTGTTGAGAGATGAAATGAGAAGTTTTGGTCTTTTAAAATTGACCTTCTACACCTCTAATCATTATATAAATATAGATTCCTAAAATTCAGCATTTGGCCTTGTGACAGTGATGGACAAAGGAAATAACCTATTTCACAGACACTCAGACATTTGACAGGAAATTAAAGGATTAAAAACTTACTTTATTTATAAGCATTCTTGACAAAAAGACCAGAGCTATGTAGGAGCTTTAAAGTTCAAACATAGGAATTAAGAGAAACATAAAAACATAGGCATGAACATGCAATCAGGTTTTTTGTCCTTCATTTTTCTAAAAGGACCAATGATATCCCAAGGTCATGTCTTACTCACACATGAATTGAATTCAAGTGAGGCATATTTGCCCAAAGTCATCAGCTCACTCTCTCTTCCAGAGTCATCAAAGACCAGTGGCAAGACAAAAGTCAAGATGACTGACAATGGCCCGAGGCACAATGGATGACCTTGGTGTCTTTAATATCTGACCAAGCTCTAACTACTCAGCCATTGGAAGAAATTGTTCTCATTCTCCCATTCCACTCGGAGAATCTTCAAAAGATTGGAGTAGACACTCCCCTAACTCACCAATGGCTTGAGGACCATCAGTTATCCTCGATAGGGGTTAGCCCATTCGCGGACATGGTTTCACTGGGGTGTGGCCACTGCATATGCTATAGCTTCTTGGAGTCACAGGTGAGAGTTGGGTGAAAGGTGGACACCAAAAGTGGATGAGCAGCCCTGAAAAATGACTCAGCACACCTTCACTCCAGAAGGGCCAATCTTCCCTGAACAACATACATCTTGCTTACATTCCAATACTGGGAGATGGCACATGTGTCTCCTCTGAAGCCTATCATCAAGAGTCATAAAGTCAGCCATGACAGGAAAGAGGGGAGGGAGGGAGAGAAAATGTGAAACTCAAGGAATTGTGGGACTGAATCTTGTAAGCTAAAAGTAAACAATCAAATTAATAAAGACCAAAAAATATTTTTAAAGAGTCATAAAGTCAGTCTAAATAGACAGGAGGTTTGGGAGTGGTTCTATTATGTCTTGGTGAACAGCAAGAAAAGGGAAGAGGGACAGGAAGGAAGGGAAATGAAAGTTAGGAAAAATTAGCTCATAATCAAAATGCACAAGTAGAAATTTATGCAAACAAGAAGGAAAGTAGGAAAAGCAGCTAACCTTTGAATCTCACTCAGAAATACACTTCACTCAACCAAGAAATAGGAGGAAAATAAGAGAAAAAAGAAGGGGAAATTAAAGGGAGGATAGATTGAGGAAGAGATTAGTTTTAAGCATAATAAACTAAGGACATTTAAAATAATTTCTAGCTTGTTTTGAGGCAACAAAAAGGGAGAATTTGAGGGGTACCCATCAACTTCAGAATAGCTGAATGAGTTATGGTATATAAATGTGGTAGAATACTATTGTGCTATAAGAAATGAAGGGGAATGAAGACAGAAACCTGAGAAGACTTGTATGAACTGATACAGAGTTTAGTGAACAGAACCAGGAGAACAATTTATATAATGACAACAATATTGTAAAGAAAAACAACTTTGAAAGACTTGGGAATTCTGATCGGCACAATGACTAACCACCATGTACTAATCAATGATGAAAACATGCTACCTACCTCCTGATAGAAAGGTGAAAGTCTCAGAGTGGAGAATGAGGCATATATGTGTATATATGCATGTATATGTGCATATATATAATATACTACAATATACATTGTTTACTATATTATATATCACATTCTATACTATATTGTTATATATAATGTGTAGGTGTGGGTGTGTATATATGAACACACACACACACACACACACACACACACACACACACACACACACACCTGTAGCAGCTAGATGGCAAAGAGGATAGAATGTTGTGCCTGGAGTCCTCCAGAGTTCAAATCTGACCTTAGACACTTACTAGCTGTGTGACCCTGGGAAGGTCACTTAACCCTGTCTGTCTCAGTTTTCTCATCCATAAAATAATCCGGAAAAGGAAATGGCAAACCACTCCAGTATCTTTGCCAAGAAAACTCCAAATGGGATTACAATTGGGTCAGACGTGACTGAAAATAATTAACCAACAATGAACATACGTAAACATAGTTATATATACTTTTTCTTTTTTTGGATATAGCCAATATAAAAATGTTTTGCTTGACTATATTTTTTTTTATTTTTATTTGCTTTTTGGAGGGCAATTGGGGTTAAGTGACTTGCCCAAGGTCACACAGCTAGTATGTGTGTCAAGTATCTGAGACCGGATTTGAACTCAGGTCCTCCTGACTCCAGAGACGGTGCTCTATTCACCGTATCACCTAGCTGCCCCTTTGATTATATATTTTTGTAACAAAGGGTTTGTTTTGCTTTCATTCTCAATTTTAGAGGAAGGAGAAGATGTCTATTTCTGTCAATTGAAAAGAAATTTAATTTTTGAAAAGTATACCTTAAATACCACACCTAACCTGGAAGAATGACCAAAAGAAACAATTGCCAGGAACACTGAAACCAAGACAATAAGAACGCACACCTGCCCAACATTGAACTATGGTAATCTTCATCGTTTGATGACTCCTACCCATTGAAAAGTCATCTCTTCTACAAAAGCTAGCAGAACACTGACACTGTTGAGTTGATCATTATCTGACCTTAGTATCATGCTTGAAAAAAGGCATTATGGCAACACAAGCGTACAATTTATTGATAATTGCTTGTTTACCTAGAGTAATTTGGGACATTTTTAACCTCTTTTTCCTTTGTGTGTGTTTGGGTGCCTTTATTGGAGTCTATTTTGCTGTATGTTGTCCCAAGAAGATAGATCCTATCTCTGTCTTTCTGAAATAATGAAGCTACCTGGTGAGCCATTCTACTAACTGTGAACAATGGGAAGGGCCTGATTATCCAGCCTGAGCTAATCAAATTCTTATGGAGGCTCTTGCACAGGGATTGTGGTATCACACTAGGTTAATTAACTATGAAGAGTCTTTGGGACTCTTTGTCTCCATTTCCAAAGAACTGTAGTAGGAGAAGAAATGGGTATCTTCACTCTTGAGATACATCTTGGCCATATCAACTTTTTCTGTATAAGTCGATATTCAAGTTTGTTATGTGGATAACAAAAATGATTGACAAGATGTGATTAAGAAAGTTGTTCCACTTCTCTGGGCCTCAATTTATTCATCTGTAAAACGAAGAAGTTGGATAAGGTGACCCCCTTGAGTTTCTTCTAGACTTATAATTCTATTTTTGCTCGATTTAATTTACAATACAGAGAAAAGAATTGAAGAGAAGGAAGGAACCCATGAAGGAACAAAGGAATGAAAGATCGAAGGAAGGATGCAAGGAAGGAAGCAAGGAAAGAAGGAATAATATGTATTGATCCTACTTATTTCATTGTGACCTTGATTACATTACATTAACATAATTTTCTTTATTCATAAACGGAATAAGTTGGATAAAATTATTTCTGTGGTCTCTACTAGCCTACTAGTCTCTACTACATAGGATCCTACGATCCTATATTGGGAAGGTTAGCAAACCAAGTGGTGTATAAAAGGTTTAATGAGATAAAGTTTGGTCTAGAAAGGTGAAGTCTAAGAAGGAGGATTACCAAAATGTGTAAAATCAGGAACAACAGAGATAAGTGCGGTCTTGTTCACACAAAAGTAGTTGTAGTAGTCTTTGTCATAGCTGTCATAGTCATAGTAGTAGTAACAGTAGTAGTAGCAGCAGCAGCAAACATGTATATAGCACCTTAAGGTTTACAATGTGGTTTATAAATCCTATCCCATTTTCTCTTCACAATAACTTGGGGAGGTAGGTACTATTATTATCCCCATTTTATAGATGAAGTAAAGGTCTAAGGAAGGTTGTGTCCCTTTGCTCAAAGTGACACAGCTGATAAGTGTGTGAGGACATGTTTGGTCTAGAAAGGTATCCTGGCTCCAGGGCCAGTATACCATCTCAGGCTGTCCTGGCTCCAGGGCCGGTATACTATCTCTTGTTCCATGAACAAAAGGAGACTCTAAAATTCGGGCAAGCCAAATTTAGAAAATACGGTAGGATGTGCTATGCTATGCCATAAACTTAGGGAACTCTCATATGAGCCCAGGAAGTGTTACTTGCAAGAAATAATGCATGTATTCAAAAAGGGTTTAGATTAGTTAAAAACAAGCATTAATAGTTGTAGTTATATAGGGCTTTAAGATTTGCAAAGTGCTCTAAATATTTATGAATAATGGTCCCGGAAGTGACTAAGAAAAGTGAGGCTATAACTAGCATTTAAGACTGACATCAGTAAGGATAACCCTGCCCCAACACCAACGCCATGTGCCTTAGGGTTGCTTTTTTAACCTGAGTGCTAAGTTAGATGGACCATGGGTCTAATGTGGTAAATTGTGGTGCAATATATCCTGTGATCCAATAATAATGGAGGGAGGCAGGGTACTAAAAAGTCCAAATGGGGGAGAGTTGAGCCACCTATAAGACCCTGGTCTTAACGACAACCAAGTTAAATCAGGTTTTGTTTATATTTCTGAAGGGGAGAAAGGGTAGAGACTTGTGATCATCCAAATGCTATCTGCAAAACACCAGTTTCTTCCTTGGCCACCTTGTTACTAAAGTGGCATTAGGGAGTTTCACAGGGCTGCATTCTTTATCATGAAGCAAAGGAGGGATCTGGGATCAGTTCTCATCAGTGGTGACCTTATCGCCTTATCTGACTACATAAGGCCAGCTCCAGAATTCTTGACAGGAAACCTCAGAAAGAATCAAAGGGAAAATGCAACAGAATCTCTGCCATCCTATGGAGCAGAGAAAAGAGAAACTGCTCATCACAGGATTTAATGCTAAAGGTGACCTTAAAGAATCACACATCTGATTCTGAATGAACCAAAAGACCTTAGCTTGAATCCCAAGACTGACATGTACATAATGTTTTCCATATGTTATCTAATTTGATTCTCACAACAGAAGACCCAAGATAGAGGAGGAAACTGGGCCCCAGAGAAGAATAGTGGCCTTTTAGTGCCACACAGATAGAGGTAGCAGACTATAGTTGAAAGAATGCTGGAGTCAAGGGAAATTTGAGTTCAAATCCTGCCCTGACACTTACTGTGTGACTCCAGGAAAGTCACTTTGCCTCTCTAAAACTCAGTTTCCTTATCTTCAATGTGTAAATAATACCTGTGGGATCTACTTCATTGGGCTGTTGTAAAGATCGAACGAGGTGGCATATGTGAAGCATTCTGTATGCATCAGTTATTATAGGCAACAGGGCTGTGACTCAAGCCCAGATCTGATTCCAAATCTAATGGGGAGTAGAGGGGTTCTGCTACACCATGCTTTTTATGACTTACACCCAAAGGGGAGCAGGGAGAATGAAAGGGGGAGGACTCCATCAAGCCCTGCGAAGCATTCCTTTGGAGGCTAACACACTCTGGAGTGGATGCTTACTCTGTGTGGGGATGAGGCACCCCCAGCACTAGAGTGTTAACCACTGCTGATCTGTGCAGGCATGATTGACTGACTTGATCTGCAAGAATGATTTACTGGCTGGTGAAAACTCTTTCAACTTGCCTGATTCTCTCTACTTCTTTTCCCCAGAACCATGCCCACTTATTTATATTTGCTGTGTCCCAGTGTATTTTGATTGCTTCCTCCCCCTTGTCTGCCTGTGGGAGGAAAAGAGGAGTGTTGGCTTCTGCCAAACACACACTAACTGTCAACCACCCAGGCATCCACATGGAAGAGAATGTCAGCTATCCATTATAAAGGCAGTACTGAACTCCAGAGAGAAGATGGGCTATTCAAATTCAAATCGTTCTTTTAATTTTATCTAGTCCCATGTAAATATCTGTCCTCAATCTCACAAAGCTCTCCTGGATGGAAGATCCACCTTCCACATCCCTTCACTTATTTCCTTAGTCTTATGGTATTGTTTCCAATTGGATAGCCTCAGATTCGTGTCTCAATCATGTCTATGGAGGTGTTCCTTCTACCAACACAGATTGCAGCCTGCATTATGTAACAGATCGTGTAGTTGGGAAAGATTCAGACTATCCAGTCCAAATCTTAACTAAATGAGAATTCTTTCTACAGCAAGTAGGTTATTGACCTATGCTGGATGGAAGAAAGCCAAAGAAGGAAGCCAAAAAGAAAAAAAACTCCATTTTTTGACACTAATTCCATTCATTCCATTTAATTCAATTCATTCCCTTTAATCATTAGGCATTGTGTTTTCCCTGCATCCTATAACCATAAACCTCCTTAGAACCCAGGCATACCAAGGGAAGGGAGAAACAACCTTCTGCTAGTAGCTAGGACTAATCCTTGAGAAGACATGAAAATACAAACTACTTTCTGGGAAACAGTACTCATAGCATATGGGTAAGAACTGCTATGGCTGAAAAAAAAAATTCTCCCAATATCTAGCATAGTAACGAATGTCTCTGAACTTAAGATGGCACTCAGACAATAAATCTATAGTCCATCCCTAGGCCTATGCTTAAAGCTGGAGCCATCTAGAACTGAGATTCTTAACATGAGATTCATAAAGTTTTTATTTTACATTTTAGTAAGTGTATGATTGGTATCCTTTGTAATCCAATGCATTATATATCATGAATTTAAAGACATTATTCTGAGAAGGGTCCTATAGCCTTTATCAGACTGCAGAAGGGCTCCATGACACAAGAAAGGTAAAGGATTCCTTGTCTAGCACCCCTAGATAGAAAAGTGATGAACTTATTGTGCAGGTTGAGGCCTACTTCTTTTTGACATGGCTAATGTAGAATTCTGAGTATACGTGTTTATAACAGGCCTTAGTTTTCTTGCTTTCTCAATTGGTGGGGATCCAAAGAGGATGTGGGAAGAAGAGAATATGGACCTACAAATAAAATTGATTATTTTCATTTAAAAAATTCCATTTTTTAAAATAACCCCTGGTCTAGAACCTGGTGACTCTAGCACTGATCTAGATCACTGGGATACCTATCAAGAATCCAAGGATACATCCATGTCATGATGATGAAGTAAAACTATAAAGGCAGGATCATAAAATCATCTTCTATTCTCTTCATTTTTGTTGGTACAGAAATTGAGCTACAGAGATGATATTACCTACCCTAGATCACACAGGTGATTAGCGGCAGACCCAGGTCTCCTGACTTCCAAGTCCAATGGTCTTCCACTCCATAACCTTTATTCCTCTGCTACCAAATAATTTTAGAAGATTTATGGTTTTGTCTTGTGTGGGCCCTCCCTTTTAAGCCTTGGTTAATGGTCTTTATGAATTGCAATGGCTGAAAGGATTAACTGCTTAGGGGCCAAACTGCTGATGATAAACCAACCGAACAGCTGAACTGGTCCTTGGCTGACAGAGGCACTGCCCGTGGCAAGGCCCATCCTTAAAGCCTCTCCAGATGGGTTAGGTCTTCCAGAACTTGTATCAGCATTGGCTTTAAGAACCTAGGCATACGTTTATGCCACACTAATCCATCTCTGAAGGACATTACTGAGGAAAACTACTAAAAAGGAAAGAAAGCAACTCATCCCTGATCTTCTGAGCCCTACTCCAAGGTGTATCATGCATAAAGACATTCAGAAACCAATCATTGGTATAAAACATGTTAATGGGTGTTCTGCCTAGGTAAGGACATTAGAAATGGGCCCTGAGTGCATTTACTTTTCTCCCTGCATTTGTAATCAGCCTGTCATTTCATTATCTGCATTCTGTGTTGGCTGTTTGGGATCATTAAGCAAAACCTAGCTATCACTGCATATTACTCCGTACGTTTGCTCTAATAAGCTTTCGTAAATAAACCCAAAGAGATGAAGAAGGCCAGTGTCTGATTACAAGCAACCAATTTGGTCTCATTATGTTCTTATAAGGAGAAAAAGTAAATATAATCTTTATAAATCATACAGCTATAACAGAGATGCCTGGCAAAATTCATTAGTTAGGATAATAAGAATGAAGAACATTTAAATGTGCGTAACAGTTTGGTTTATGAAGCTGTTAAGTACTATTTCACCCATTATAAACTTTTACAAAACTCAAAGATGTAATCAGGCAGGGGAAATCATATATTCTAACATGATTCCCTGGGGTTTCAGCTTAATAAGTCTCTATTAAAATAATAATAAAGACTAATTCTCATTTCAGACCTTTCGTCCAAAGTTCGCTATGTGCCTTATAAAATACTAATATTCCTGGACTGTCCCTAGGATGAATAATTATTATGTAACCTATTTTGCAGAGTGGAAGACTGAGGCTAAGAGATGGAAAAGAAACCAAAAAAAGGTAAAACAACAAGGTTAGCAACTCAACTTAAGAATATGAAAATACAGGAGAAAGAAATTTGGCAAAGAGCACTGGATTTGGAGTAAGAAAACTAGGTTTGAATCATGGCTCTGCCATTTATGAGATGTGTGACCTTAAACACTTCAGTTCCCCTTGCAGGGACTTAGGTTCCTTGTATATGAAATGAGGGAGCTGGATTAGATCATCTCTCTCTCTCTCTCTCTCTCTCTCTGTCAAAATCCTTTGATATAGAAGTGTATTCACACACGTAAATATACATCAGAAACAATGACAGCTGCCTAAATATATACATATAAATGTATATAATTGCTAAATTTGTTGTAAGTATATCTCCTATTTTGATCATGTGTTCTCTTGTGTTCACAAGCCTTTTGAAAGTCCCTGAGCTAGTTGTTGTATATATCCACAAAGCAGGCAGAAGGGTAAATTAGATGACCTCCCAGGTTCCTTCCAACTCTGGGAGTCTATAAATCTATGGTCAGCAGAGTAAACCGGTATGTTAGTCCTGCATATTGTCATTTCAGGGAGGAAAAAATAAAGACTACCTAAAAACAGCATACAGACACTGATTTTTATATTTCCTTTTCACTTAAAATCAGTATTTTCTGAGACACATTCCTAGATTTTCAGTACTTCTATCTGGTATTTGATGTTATTAGTATGGATTTATTCATTACTTGCCTAGCATAGCCTGGGAACTAGGAATTCCAGCACTCTAGACAAATCCAGAGGGGTCAGGAGAAGGAAGGACAGAGACTCTGGGATATCCCACCACTGGTCTAAGTTTCATTGCCTGGTCGGTCCAGGGAGTGTTATGCATCTTTTGGTCCCCAGGCTAAATTGCAATTGGACAGTATGCCTGAGTTGGGTGTAGTTATGCCAGTGGGGAAAGGTTGTTCTAGAGAGATCATGCCAAAAAAGGGCCTGGGGTATGGGTGAAAGCCCCAAGACTAGGGGTTTCCTACCCATGTGTTATGGGAATGGGAATTTAAGATCTTCTCTGCCCCTAGGCCCTTTGATTGGCTTAAGTGACTCTGAGAACCTTCCTTGATTTGAAAATATACTCTACCCCCTAACAGGATGAATGTGGTCACATGGAGCCTGTGGCAGGAGGCTTGTTTTTACTTTGTGATTGGGCAATGGGTCGAGAGGGTTGTGACATTCTCTGATCCAGGAGAAGGCTATATAAACCCTGATGTGAGGCTTTGTTTTGGGGCTCACTTTGAGAAATGTTGTGTGATTTGACCAGATAAGACTCTGGGCAGCCATTGAGCCCCCCAGCTTTGAAAACCCAGATGTTGGTGCTTCCCTCTCTGGTAACTGTGACTAGGTATGGATGTGATGGTCAGACAGTTGGAAGCCTGTCTGCTTGACCTGTTTCTCTGTCTTCTTATAACTTCTGCTTGTAATCTCTGTATTCTCTGAAGTTTGGGGTGCTGACCTTTTTCCCCTGAACTAGGTAAATGATATATGTTTGATTAAAGTAAGATTGTTAACCCATTTTGAGTTGCTTTCTTTTAGAAAAGCAAATCTAGGAACCTGTGTTGGCAGCCACCCTGGGTATGCTGGGTGCTTGCTATAATACTATGGCAGTCTTCAATATCTTACAACCCTCCACTGGTCCCTTGCCATGTGGCAGGATTGATGCAGGTGTTTTTAGGAAAGGAAGTTTGTCTCTCTAATATTGGTACCCTGGGGCAATGTCCTGGCTTCACAAATCTAACTCTGCCCCATGGAGTTTTGTGCAGTAGATCAAAATTAATCTCCATATAAATGATGGGAAAGTCAGGGTATGCCTGGTGTAATGGAAAGAGCACTCAATTTGGAGTCAGAAGATGATGAACCCCAAGTTCTGCTACTTACTATCTGGGTAACCTTTGGCAAGTTACTTTGATTCAATCTAACAAACATTTATTGAATACCTACTCTTAGTAAACCACTGTACTAGGCAGCTAGGGGAATAAAGCCAAAACCAAACAATCCCTTGCTTTAACAAGCTCATACTTACATCTCTAGATCTCGTTTTTCTCATCTATGAGATGAGGATACTGGTCTAAATGAACTCTAAAATTTTCCCTCTGATCCTATGTATTGAACATTTCCCATATCTCACTGTTCTTCATCTGTCGGTACATTATTCTTCTACCTGGTCTGGCTCTGTCAGCTCAGGAGGAAATATGATTATTTGTCTGACAAAATGAAAGAAGAAATAACTAATTGACTCCTCTCCTACTTTTCTTTCCACACTTCACTTATGTTCCCATCCTACCTATTGCATCATTGCCAAGTTGTTCACACCAACTGTGGATATTTGCTCCAAGACGAGCTTCTGCTTCATCCAAGATACTGGCATCTGCTCTGGCCTTACTTCCAATGATTCCTATCATCCACAAAATGGAAATTTGGGAGTAAGATAATAGGGAGCAAAAGTAGCACAGGGAGAGAGAAGATTTGTAAAGGATTCAGTCCTAGACTATTTCTGACTGGAATCAACTTGCAAAGAGGACATAACTATGACTTTGGAAGAGATCAAGTAGTCCTTGCCTTTATCCCAATCTATCTCTGTTTTCTATCACTCAGTATCTTTGGTATTATGCAACATTGGTCCTTACAATGGTGGTGATTTAGAAACTTGGTGGGAAGTGGGAGGGGGCAATAGAATCATAGATTTAGAGCTGGAAAAGACTATCACTGTTTCCTATCACTGTTTCCCAAATTTCCTTCATCTCTAACTCTTGGCTCAAGGGCTAGATACCCCCAGTCTCAGGTTTCTTGATGGCCAAATCTACTTTGCTCCCTGGATTAGAGGTCAACTATGTCAGGTCACAAATTACCTTCCTCCCTTTTTCCTCCCTTGTTGACACAGTAATTTGTGTTTTGTACTCATCCCCATTTTCCTTAATAACTCTCACCAGACTGTTACTATGGGATTTTTCTTAAGACATTTAGCTACAAGGGAAAAAAGGACTTATAGAATTAACAATAATTTGGTCCTGGTAATTGAAAGGACATCTGAAGAATCCTACCCAACATAGACTAGATGGCTCAGAGAGCCTCCTGGACTATTCTAACTTAACTTTTTCCAGAAGATATTGGACCGACATAATTCCTCCTGAGTATCCAAAGCATCTTATTCCTGCATGACCCAAAAAGAAAATGGCCTCTTTGTCCCTACAATATCCCTTGCCTAGCCTCCCTTTTTGGGATTGGTTTAGTTCAAGACTCTGGAACAAGCTTATTGGTCTGGTTACAATCTTAGACTCACTATGAATCAGGCAGACTACCTTCTGCTCAAACAGTGGACTTTTCCACTGTCAGACATTTCTGGTGTGAGAAGCAGCATGGTGCGGTGAAAAGGATACTAGACTTGTAGCCAAGAAGACCTGGGTTCAAATCATGCTTCAGAAATTTATTAGCTCTGCGACCCTGTGCAGTATACTTAATGTCTCTGGGCCTCAAATTCCTTTTCTTGCAAATGAATTTTAAATTCAGTAGACTGATAATTTGGATTTTGGACTACATGGCTCCAAAGTCTTTTCCAGCCCTAAATCTATGATTCTATTACCCCCTCCCACTTCCCACCAAGTCTCTAAATCACCACCATTGTAAGGACCAATGTTGCAAAATACCAAAGATACTGAGGCATCCCACCAAAGTTGTAAAGACCTTGTCTATAAATTATCTTCATTTATTTTAGTTCAACAAGCATTTGTTAAACCTCTAATATGTGTTAAGAGCCTACCCAAGTGTACAGACAACTGACCTTCCTAAAGCCATCACCCTTGAAATGGAAAGAAGCTCAGTCACTGCTTTAAAACCATCCCATGAGATTATAAACACAATGGCCATAAGGGAGGTTGTCGAGGAGAGAATGGATCAGAAGGAAATAGAAAGAGGATAGGGCATAGGCAAGGCAGAATTTTTCTCCCTCTTCCTTAAATAGTGGAATGTCTGTTTGCCAATGATTGTGCAGAATTTCTTACAAAAGATACAACAGTGCCACCTAAGGATCCAAGAGAGGATGATACTTGGAGGGAACCAGAGACTCACAGAAAATAGTTCACCCATCTTCTCCAGACCTCTGGGTGCTGCATAAATAAAGGCCTACTTGGACAGACTAGATAGCTGTGTCCTTGAGCCATGGCTTGCTAGACAGCCAGAATTTCCTTGAATTCACTGCAAAGTTTTTTTCCCTACCATTAGCAGTGGCCTTGGTCCCCAAAGAAATCTCGATTCTCCAAGCTAAACTCACAGAGCATGAGAAAAGAGAGAGGACACTGATGGATGTATTCTCCAAATCTTACTGTTAGCTACCCCTCAATACCCACCCCCCACCATCACCAGAATCTAAATGCAAATTTTCTTGGGTTTTTCCTTCCTCTGTCCTGTTCTTTGCAACGATAAGATAATTGATGCAAATTTTATGCATTTTGCTCAGAGGCATCTAATTAGACAGATTAGCTCGTAGACTCAGTAACCTTCTATTTTATTCTTTAGAAAAGAAGGTTATGTCAGTTGTGAACCTCTGACTCTTCAAAGAGAGCAAGCCTGGTTGCATGTTTGTGAAAGAATAAGGGCACCCAGACACCAGTGCATACGGAAGCATGTTTGACTCCTCATCCATGTGGGTGTGGATATATGCAGATGCATTTGCCTCTGTGGGCATCTGCTTGCATGAGCAAGACCAAAGATGTATGCAGATGTTCCGAGGCAGCTGTGACTAAAGAGAAAATATCCATGAGAAAAGGCAAAATGAAGGGTTAGTTCGTTCAAGGCTGAGGAGTAGAAACACCTGATTGGCAAGAAGAGTGAACAAAGCACGTTCAACTGGGGGGGAAATGTAGTTCTTTATTGAGGAAATAAAATTTAACTCTTGTTAGCATACATGTAGCCTACGAATATTCAAAAAAGAAAAGGAAAACTCACTCTTCAGAGAAAGAAAAATGAGGAGTGATGCTAACAAGCTCTGCAACTGACAAAGGGGTTGGTGGGGTTGCTATGGTGAGAGGCCTTTTAAACATTGAGGGTCATTATCCCCCGAGTTCTAAAAATCCACCAGGTGCACCTGCCCCTGATCCAATTAGACAAACAAGATGCTGTGGAGGAGCATCTGGCTTGACTCCTTGTGGCATGACAAGCATGCCAGCCTCCCTGATGCTTCCCCTGCTTTTGAGTGGCTGCCAGCTCCCAGGTAAGTGTTATCTGCATGGGCTTTCTGGCCAGCCATTCTAACCTCGCTATGTAAAGCAATCACCAGCTCACTCAGCATGCAGTGGTGAGTAAGACCCTTTGACCATCCCTCCCTTGCCTCAATAGCATCATCTTATATTAACTCTGCATAATGAATAAAAAAAAAGCAGTGCTGTACAGTGACTCGTAATTACTGGAAACCCCAAGGATTGTAAATGATAATCCCAACCCTACTGGGTGACACTGAGGATATGAGAATGGGCAGATGGCACATTGATCAAAGGGCCCATACGTTCCAAGTCTGGGAGCCATATTGTTTTCAATACTTCAAGAGACCCTCTCTCTCAATGCTGTGAATACTACAACACAGACAACTTCATGACTCCTCATCCGATAAGATGAGAGATCCAAATGTCTCCAGAACTGAGAGCAACAAATACATTAAGAAGATAGACTTGAACCTGGGCAAGTCACTTAACTCCAGTTGCCGTGCAAAAAAAAAAAAATAACCTATATTTATAGCAGCTCTTCATGTAGCGGCAAAGAACTGGAAACTCAAGGAGTACCCATGACTTGGGGAAATGGCTGAACAGATTATGGTATATAATAAGGTGAAATAATATTGTGCTGAAGGAAAGTATAAAAAGAATGGTTACTTAATGACCAACCATGGTTCCAAAGGACCACTGGAGAATCGTGCTACCTACCTTCTGACAGAGAGGTGATAGATTCAGAGTGCAGAATGAAACATATTTTTTGATCTGACCAATGTGGAAATTTGTTTTGCTTGACCATGTCTATTTATTACAAGAGTTTTCTTTTTCTTTTTTTAATGTGAGGGGAGTGGAAAAAGAAAATAGATTTTTATTAAATTTTTGAAGTACTCCCTCTTTCAGGCATTAGGAACCTTAAGAATAATGCCAAATTATTGACCAAAATGATGAGGATTGAGTATCTTTTAAGAGCATTGTAAATCATGGAAAGTAAAATTCAAAGTTGGAAGGAGCCTCAGAGGTCCAACCATTCTACACCCAAATTCCCAAGTCTACAACCTCTCTGGCCTTGAGTCACCTAATCTAGAGTTAAAGACCTTCAATGACAGAGACCTAAAAAGATTTTAAAACAATCTTATATGATTAAAGTTAATAGGGACAAATGTAGAATAGCTTAGACTAGATTCAAAAAGTCAGTACAAAGTACAAGTACAAAAAGGGGAAAGCATGGCTAGGCATGGCACATCTGAAAAAGATTTGGACTTTTAATGGACTGCAAGCTCAGTGCATGTTTTATTAAGAAAGACAAAGTATTCAGGACAAAGAAGGCCAGGTATCTGCCTCTACATCTGGAGTATTGTGTTTAGTTCTGAGCATCACTTTTTAGGGGAAAAAACTGAAAATCATCCAAAAGAGGGAAAGAAGTGGTCAACCAGCCTCAAAATAAGAAACAGTGGAAGGAACTTGGAGTTTTTAGACTAGAGAAGAAATTGATTAGAGAGGAAATGATAGTTGTCTTCATAAAAAAGGGAAAGAGTTCCCCTGCTTGACTCCAGAGGCAGTGGGTGAGCAATAAGGTAAAATTAGAATTAAAAATCTTCCTAACAATTAAAATTATCCAAAAGTATAATGGGTTACATTTGGAGATAGTGGGATCCCCCTCATTTGAGGTTTCAGGCAAACACTGAATGCCTGCTTGTTATCTACACCATATGAGGAATTCCTGTTCCATCATGGGTTGAAATAGATAACCTCTGAGGTCCCCCTCTAATGCTGAGATTCTGTGATCTGTCCAGACTAATGTAACTGGTCTTGACAATCACCAGCATCAGTAGAATCTGGGCAGTACTTTTTTACTTTTCCATAATCATTTCCTGGGGGAAACAATTAAATACACCTGACCTCCGAACCACTGGCCTGCATTTTTCTACACCATCATATTTCCTACTCTAATTGAAAGTACTTTGAATTCTTACTAACATCCAGACTGGGGTCTGAGGTTGTTGGGTTGTTGGTTTTTTTTAAATAAGTTCACAAAAGTTGTACCACCAAATTTCTCTACTTTTTAAAAATGTGTACATTTCAAAAGTGTACTTCTCGGGTGGCTAGGTGGCGCAATGATAGGGAGTCAGCTCTGGAGTCAGAAGGACCTGAGTTCGGATCCGGCATCAGACACTTAATGCACACACAAACAAAAATCTAGCTGTGTGACCTTGGGCAAGTTACTTAACCCCAATTGCCCTCCAAAAAGCAAAAAAAAAAAAAAAAAGTATACTTCTCCCTGCCTCCTGACCATTCTACCCATAGCTACTTCTTCCTTGGGTCCCAGTCCCCATTCCTGAGCCACCAACAGCCATAAGGCTAAGACCATGGAGAACAGAGTAATCCATAATGAAGAATGCAAATGTTTTATTAGTTCATGGTATATAGGGCTGGGAAAGGTTTTTAGTGAAAAAGAAATAGCTTGGTATAATAGGAAGAGAACTAACTTTATAGTCAGAGGACTTCTGTTCAAATCCCAGCTCTGTTACTTACTGCCACATGACCTTAGCCTCTATTTCCTCA
Source organism: Gymnobelideus leadbeateri (assembly GCA_011680675.1). NCBI lineage: Eukaryota > Metazoa > Chordata > Mammalia > Diprotodontia > Petauridae > Gymnobelideus > Gymnobelideus leadbeateri. The sequence goes on from WOXC01010560.1 coordinate 274,828, forward strand.
CCTACACAAACTACAGGCTGAACGAGATGATCTCTTAAATTCATTCTAATTGTAACTCTTTTATTCCATATCTACCCTGGTTTCCAGACAAATATGTTCCATCTATGCTTATGGTCAACTTCTTCATTGAATTTCCTCTCTTTGTTTTTAAAAAGGGACTGGGATATTTAAAAAAGTGATAAGAGGCAGACCTTCAAGAAACCTTTTCTTGAGAAACAGAGGTCCTCAAGACCAAGACCACACAACAGAAAAGTGATTTCTGCCCAATTTACCAAACAGAACAATACTCCCATGGGGGCGAGTGTAGCTTTTAAGTGCCCTATCAAGTGGTTTTCTCATGTGGCAAGAGGCTAAGCCAGAGAAAGACTTAAAGGAAAGGAAGGGAAGATCTGGGAATGTAGCCAACCAATGTTACAAGGGTTGAGATGTACAATGAGGGGACCTAAGTGGGACAAGGGCTTGGGCAGAAGGCAATGTAGAGAGATGCATGGGAAAACAGTAAAAGGTGATATTCAGAAGGTGATAAAGGTAAACTTCCACCACTCAGACACAAAACTCTGTGTACTCAGCCCGCAATTTGTTCTCCTTACATATACATATATACATGTATTTTTTTTAATAGCAGAAGTTCAGAAGATGGAAGGCAAGTAAGCAAAACAATAGTGGAGGTGTCAACCTGAATAGATTTCAGACTGCAACAAAAGGATTTATATGATTAGCTGAAATTACATGGAGATGTATAAACAGTCCTGCCAAAGGGTCCCCAGCAAAAATCGAGCATTTCCCGGTGCCTCATGTGATTTGCTCTTTTGATGTTTATTTTACACTGTGCCAGCAATTTTTGTCGTATCTGGTGTGTTTTGCCAAGTCCTTTATTCAGGATGATTCCTGCTTTAAATATTTTTAGCTGCATTGGGTTTTTTTAATCATGAGGGTATTGTTTCCAAAGCAATTATTCTATGCGCATCTAAAAGCAAAGCTGAAATCCATTCCAAAAGCATCTGAGATCATCCTGTAACTAAGGGACTCAGTAGGAACTGTCAGAAGGGTGAACTCCAGGGCTGCTGTGCTAAGAACTGGGTCTCACATCTATTACAAAACATGACTGAATGATGCCCTTTGCTGATTTCTCCCAATGTTGTTGATTGGGGGTGGCAAATTGCGACTTCATCTGTGTTCATCAAAGAAGAAGGCCCATTTCCCTTCACGCCCTGAAATTCAGCCTCCTTGCAATCAGCCAGCTTCCTGAGCCAGCCTACAATTTGGAGAAGAGGAGGGCAAGAGTGTTCCTTTGTAGAGAGAAATTTAGCATCTTTGTCTTGTTATTGTTTTCCTGAAAAAGCAACTCCAACCCCTGGGCATGGAGTTCAGGGCACAGAGCTTGCATCTGGAATTCAAATAAAGCAAACTAGAACACAAGACTAGAGGTCCCCAGCTGGAGTTGGGGGGAAGTAGATACTGTGAAGGGACAGTTTCTTCTGTGATTAGCTCTCACTACCATACCCAGGTGGGGCCTCTGATCCATGCTTTCAGACATGAGTCTGCCCAAACTAATCCTGGGTCAGTTCTCATCAACTAAGCCACAGCTAGCTAAATCAGTAATGTTTATTCTGGAGACAAAACCAATTTGTGGCTACACAGAGTTCACTCTGACCACTAGAAAAAGGGATGCTCTGGCTCTCATTCCATGAGGTTTAGAGTGAAAGCTGGAAGAGCTACAGCCACAGAAACCACTTGGCTAATAGCCAATTGAATTGAATTGAATTGATAGAATCATAGGATTCAAAGGTAAAATGGATTTTAGAGATCATCTAGTTAACAGGGGTGGGGAATCTGTGGCCTTGAGACCACATGTGACTCTCTAGGTCCTCAAGTGTGGGCCTGTGACTGAATATTCTATCAAAAGGCCGCACTTGAGAACCTAGTGGGTCACAAGTAGCCTTGAGGCCACAGGTACCCCACCCCTGATAGTACAATCCCTAGATTTCACAGATGGAGAAACTGAGTCCGAAGGAAGAGAAGGTTCTTTGTCAAAGTTGCAATGAAATTATGAGGCAGATTTTGAGATCCTGTAGTTAAAGGATGTAAAGGGAATTGTCAGAAGGGGTAAACTTCTTCCCCACCCCAAACATGGCTCCTGGGAGGGGCATCCAGGTACTTCATGGGAGTACCCTAGGGAAGAATGCTGGTACCTGGGGGCAAAGCTGTGTTTGCTCCGTGCTGGTTATGGTACACATCAGCAACCACCCACCCCCCACTCCAGGACTTGATCACCTCGGATCAATCCTTCAACTCCCTCCTCCACACATACAACAGAAGGACCACAGGCATGTGTTCATGCTTTTCTGGTGTAGAGAAGACAAGGCCTGTCTTCCCTAGACTTACATATTCCCAGCACATAGGTTAGGTTGGGCCCAGCCTGGCCCACTACAAAGGTGGAATGCCTCAGGTTACCTAAACAAACTTCCTCATGCTATTGAAACACAATGGGCAGTCACATCCCCAGTCAGGAATCAGTAATGCAATAGAACTTCCCATGCTGACTTATAAAACAGAAGCTCTGCTGCTTAGAGATGGGGGCAACAGCTGGTCTGTGAGCACGACCATGGCTGTGACATGTGGAAAGTGGTCCACCCGCTTCTTCCAGCACCTAGCACAGAGCCTTGAATGGGAGACGCTTAATAAGTGGAATATGTGTGGGCATCATAGGATAAGGAAAAGAGGGCTTGACTCGGAGTAAGAGGACCTGAGTGGAAATTATCCGTGTGACTTTGGGCAAGTCACTTGAAGATTCGGTTTCTTCATCTAAAAAAGTCAAGGTGTTGAATGAGTTTGATCTCAAAGAATCTTTTTAGTTTTTGATACTATGAACTCCAGGCAGCAAATAAAATTGTATGGTAGACTAGGAAAAAAAAACACTAGTTCAGAAATCACAAGGTTGCAGACTGAGAATTAGAAAGAACCTCAAAGACTACTAATCCAGTTTGTTGTTGTTGAATCACTTTTCAGTCAGTAGGACTCTTTACAAATCCATTTGGGGGCAGCTAGGGGGCACAGTGAATAGAGCACCAGCCCTGGAGTCAGAAAGACCTGAGTTCAAATCTGGCCTTAGACACTTGACATACTTACTAGCTGGGTGACCTTGGGCAAATCACTTAACCCCAATTGCCCTGCTTTCCCCCCTCCAAAAAAAGGGGAAAGAATCCATTTGGAGTTTTCTTGACAAAGATTATTATCTTTGCCAAGTGGTTTACCATTTTCTTCTCCAACTCATTTTATAGATGAAGAAACTGAGGTAGACAGGGTCAAGTGACTTGCTCAGGGTCACACAGCTAGGAAGTATCTGAGGCCATATTTGAACTCAAGAAGATGAGCCTTCCTGACTCCAGGCCTGGCACTCTATCCACTGTGCCACCTAACTGCCCCACCTAGTCCAGCTGACTCATTTTACAGTTGAGGAAATTGATCCCCATAGCTGTTAGTTAACTTACTCATAGGTAATAAGCACTAGAGATAGGCTTTGAACTCAGGTCCTCCATCTTCACAGCCCATGCTTTTACCATGTACCACCCTGCCTCCCAAGTCAAAAGACCTAGATTCAGAGTCTAATTCAGACTCTTATTACCTATGAAAGTCTTTTAACCTCTTCATCTGCATGAGAGCATCAGACTAGATAGGGTCCCTAACAGCTCTAGATTGGAGCTATCTAGGTGGTACAGTGAAGAGAGCCCTGAGCCTGGATTCAGGAAGAATCTGAGCCTCAGTCAGTTACTAGCTATGTGACCCTGTGCAAGTCACTTAAACTTTGCCTCCAATTCCTTACCTGTAGATGGGAAATATTAGCAGCACCTTCCTCACAGCATTGTTTTGGGGATCAAATTGTTGCAATTTAAAGCCACAGATGCCAAAAAACCATTGAAGTACAGACTTTACCCACCCAAAAACTGTTATGGTTTCATGATGTGTTGTGGTGGAAGCATCTCAAAGAATTCAGAGTCAGACCAACTCTAATCCAAGTATAGGCATTTATTGAGATTGACACCTCTCTTGAGGCAGGTTAAATTCCAAGAGGAACCAGCAACTTCAGAGAAAAAAAGATGGCTTTTTATAGGATAAAGATGCAATTACATAATCAAAATTTACATAGAATAGAGGAATATGAAAAAGGCAGGAGGAGTTTTTTTTTTTTAAGCAATTGGGGTTAAGTAACTTGCTCAAGGTTACACGGCTAGTCATTATTTATGTGTGGGTGCTCATTTTCTGAGGCCAGATCTGATCTCGGGTCATCCCAACTCCGAGGCCGACGCTCTTACTCACTGCACCACCTAGCCGCCCCAGGAGGAGTTTCTTAAGGGATTAGGTACTGGAGGAGGGGTCCCATCTATGGTTTGATGGTTAAACATTCTGGTCATTCTGCCCTGCAACTGGCTAGCTATTGTGGTCCTGTCTGGTTAAGACAGATAGGTGGGTATTGTGGACCTATCTTGGATTAGATGGATGGTGTGATTATGATTGAATACAGGAGCACACCTGTTTCTGTGGGAATGGCTCTGGGGGCAGTGATCAGGTAGAGGCAGTAGCTGAGTTCCCATCACATGAACACACCAACTGTTTTGGTGGGAACTAAGAGTTCAGGGACACACCTGTTGTTGCAGTGAGCAGTGATGCATATACAAAGAAGTTAGGATATTGTTGGGGGGTAGGTAGGTACAGTGGGCCTGCTGTTCAGTGGGGCCAGGCCTATAATGAAGTTAGAATATTGAGCTTGGGGGCAGCTTTATTAGGATTCCATCAAAATGAGATAACATTTTTGTTGTCCAGTCATTTCAGTCTTGTCTGACTCTTCACGACCCCATCTAAGGTCTTCCTGGCAAAGCTACGGGAGTGATTAGCTATTTCCGTTCTCCAGCTCATTTTACAGAAGAGGAAACTGGGACAACAGGGTTAAGTGACTTGAGCATGGTAACCCAGCTAGCAAGTATCTGAGATCACATTTGAATTCCAGTCTTCCTGACTCCAGACCCAGTGCTCTATGCACTGTCCCACCTAGCTGGCACATCGTGTATGGTCAATTAATGTTTGTTTCCTTCCCTTACTCTTCCTCCTAGATCTATGAACCTCTGACTTCAAATCTAGTGTTCTTTCTGCTGTGCCTCACAATTTTAATACAACTTTTATTACAACAATTTCTTTCTCTTCCCTGAGACTCAGTTTCTTCATCTGTGAAATGAAGAGATTGGACTAGATCAGGGGTGGGGAACCTGTGGCCTCAAGGCCACATGTGGCCCTCTAGGTCCATAAGTACAGCCCTTTGACTGAATTCAAACTTTCCAGAACAGTTTGAATTCAGTCAAATAGCCACGAGTGAGATCCTAGAGGGCCAGTTTGGATTCAGTCAAAGGGCTATACCTGAGGGCCGAGAGGGTGGGTCACCCACATGTGGCCTTGAGGCCCCATGTTCCCTACCTCTGGACTGCATGATCTCGAAAATCCAATTCAATTCAATTGACTATTAGTCAAGTCGTTTTCAGAAAATTGGGTAACAGCCCATGGTTTCTTGCACTGTCTTTAGAGGACAGGCAAGGTCATGTTACTTTTGGTGAAGCAACCTAGATCTCCCCAATTCAGGAACAAAGGGAATAAAGAAAAAAGATGCAGTGCTGAAGGCCCTGACAACCACCTCAGCTCTAGTGAGGACTTGCTTTCACCTTGCCCACCCTCAGAACAAACTCTGGGTTGATTCATTCACTCAGCATTGTGTCCCTTTAACATTCAAGTTGAGCCAATAAAAGACATTGTTCAGAGTGGGAAAGTGTAGCACGGCTCACCCCATAATTTTTACAATGAACAAATTACTTACCCAAAGAACAATATGCAGACCCTTTTCCAATAGTAAAGAGGAAAGTGTTCCTTTCAAGCCATTACCAGAAGCATCTCTCAAGGGAAATCTCTGTAATGGGCTATAATGAGATACATTCATTTTCTTTCTGCAACTTAGTGGTCCTGGACCCAGCTCTTTGACAGTTCAATGCTGGCCTTCATTGGGGTAGGAGTGGGAGGGGGAGGATGTAAATATAGGGAGAGTAATGTAAGTTCTGGACTTTAGAAAAAGTTTTCTTCCTTCCTGGGATTTAGTCAATAAGGCTAGGATCACTGGAAATGGGATTTTGACATCTAACCTGCTGGTGGTTTAATTTGGGATCCAGGACAAGACCTCTCCTTGGGGAAGATCCTAATGGAACAGACAGACAGCTGCATCTGTCTACTGCAATAAGTACAGAGCCCCTCTCTGGTGGTGGCAGGGTCCACAAGACAAGACAGTCCATATATAGGACTCTAAGTCAACCAATCTGATGGGCACTTATTAATCACTTAGGTGGCTAGGTTGTGTAATGGATAGAGTTAGGAAGAACTGAGTTTGAATCTTGCCTTGGACACTTATTAGCTGTGTATAAGTGATTTAATGTTTCAGCCTCAGTTTCCTCATCTCTAAAATAGAGATAATTATAACACCTCACAAGGTTGTTGTAAGAATCAAATAAGAAATGTGTAAAACATTTTCCAAACTGTAACCATTAGCTAGACACTGGAGATAGAAAGACGAAAGACAACATCATCCCCACAAGGGTCTTGCAATCTAATGGAAGAGGAGGGCTTGATAAATATAGAAAGGAGAATGATTCAAGGGTTTGAATCTCAGATGTGCCCCTTGATTATCCATGTGACCTTGGATAAGCCACTTAGCCTCTTGAGGATTCATTGTCCTCATCTATAAAAATAAAGATATAGAACTAATTGGACTTAAAAGAATATTTTTTAGCTTTTAATCTTATGAACTGTAGGAAGGGGAGGGAATTATATAGTATGGTAAGAAAATCACTAGCTCTGAAAACACAGGGTCACACAAATTAATTTAGAAGTACTCCAAGAAACTCAGAAGAAGGAGAGATCATTTTTAGGTAGGGAGAGGTTTCATGGAGATGACACCTGTGTTGGTTACTGAAGGAAGAAAAGGGTTTTAATTGATGGAGGTTGAAAGGGAACCCATTCCCGCATCCTCACAAGAGGATGGCTATCAAGGGAAACGATTATTGTCCTTGGCAATCCATGAGGTCTTGTAGTAAGCTCGGAGTGAGTTTCCATTTATGTCACAGGAGGAAGTATCCATACAGAAGGAATCACAAATCTTTTAAAACAATGAAATAACCATAGACTAAAGGAATAAAGAGCTGACTGTCTGAATAGTTGGCCATCACTCATCATTGGCTAAGGAATCTTTGAGTCCAGTCCACATTGCCCAGATTTTCCTGTAGCAGCTCTGCAAACAGTTAACTTCCACTGAAAATGCCCAAAACATCTTCATTCAGTGCAGTGACATGACTCATTCCAGGATGTGCAGATGTTTCCCAACCCAGAAAGGAGTCCTTCAATGTAAACATGGCTCCGTTTTTGAAAATAACACTCATTTTTAATCATCAAAATGTCCTTTGGAGATTTTTGAACACTTTAGAGTAAATTCATTCATTTCCATGGCATTTTTTGTGGAGTAGGAAGAGGAAACAGAGAAAAAGTGGGAAGAGCCTTGAATTTAGAACCTAGGTACCTAGTACCTGAGTGACCTTGGGAAAATCATTTAATTTCTCTTGGCATCTGTTTCCTCATCTCTAAAATGGGCTCTATATTCCCTTCCAGCTCTAAGCCTATAAACCTATGGAATCTTAGGGGATACGTTTATCCTTGTTTTACAGATGGTCAAAATGAGGTAAAAAGAGAGATGCCCGTCAGTCAGCAAATATGTGCCCCTCCAGGAGGTCGGAGAGAGGGATGAAGTATGGTCCCTGCCTTTAGGGAGTCTATTACCTCCTTATTTTGCTTGCAACAAATAGGATAATGCATCAATAGTGATGAAATAGAAGAACTCAAGAGTTGTCTCCAGTAGGTCAGGCAAACATTTATTAAGCACCTACTATATGCCAGGCACTGGGGATACAAAAAGAGCCATAAGTCAGTCCCTAGCCTCAAGGAGTTCACAGTCTAAAGGTGATTAGAGAGCAGGTGCTACTCCATGCTGTCATCCAAAAAGGGTTTTTAGGAACCAGAGAGTACTATCCCATCAGGGTCAATGGTGCACTCACACAAAGGCCTAGAGGAACATCTGTGATGAGGAAGATTCACTTAATAATCCATCTGACCTCGATTCGCTTTCCTATTATGTGCCTGCCCGCCTGCTAGCCACCTCCTTATGTAACCTTGATTCTCCAGGGACCAAAATATCAGTGGAATGAGAGCAAGGTCTGGGGAGCTCTTCTTTCTTCCTGTTAAGTCTTTTCTGTTTTTTTAATCTCACCTTTTTATTACCTTTCATTAAGCCTGGCAGTCACAGAGGATTAAACAAAAAGAAAGAAAATCCTCAAGGATCCATTCCCCAGGGCAGCCCTTCCCCCTTTTCTGAAAACTGAACATTTTTTTTCACGAGGCTTATTGCCTCCATGTGCTTCTCAATCATGCTTAAAGTCAACTAAGATCTTCCCTGTGAATGAAGTGAGTACAGGCTCTCTAATCTGTCAAGCAAGTCTATTCTCTTCCCTCACCTGCCTGAAGTAAGGCACTTTATTCCCTCCCAAATGCCAACAAAGGATGAGTCACTTTGTCCCTTGCCTTCTCCACCCAGCTCTGCCCTCTAGTCACAACTGTTTCTAGTAGGAGGAAAAAATGACAGGACCAGATTAGCAGCAACCTTTAAGTTGGTGGTGTCAGCTGCTACACTAGGGAAGAGATTGTTGACCTTGAAGGTAATGTTCACTTTCTTCCACAGAGCTCTTTCCAGCCCAGCTGCTAGATAGAAGAATCATTGTCTAGCCCCACAGCCTGATGGATGAGGCTTTAATCCACTGAGGTACACCCAGCTGATGACCATGCCAACACATTAGAACAGGGCAAGGACAAGGAATGCCAGCAGCTACCACATTTTTAAAAAAGCTAAAACTTGAGAAAAATAGGCAAATAGTCAGAGGTATAGTAAATTCCCCAGCACTGCCTGTAGCTTGCTTTTTCATTTGGTACTCATGTACCTGGACTGATTCTCTTTTTCTATAACCAGTTCTGTGATTGGCTCAGCCACTGGGATTCAGATGTAGCAAAGACTACCAACTCAGGCTAACCTTTCATTTTATACTCACTTGCATCCCAATTCACACCCTTAAAGTGGAGGGCTGCCCTTCCCCCCACAACACCACCACCACTCGACCACCACCCCCAAATCTGCCTGATCATTTGAACATGCTAATCCTACCGCAGATAAAATATAGCAGTCATGGTAGCAGGGGATGTGGCAGACCCAACCAGAAATTGATCTGGGCAAAATTGTGAAAAAAAAAGAACTGATGTTAGCCCTCTCCCTAACCTAGTCCTCATCTCACAGCCTAGGATCCAGTGTCCAAAGCTTTCCCCAGTTTGCCTTACTGTCTGCTCCAGTCCAGTCTAACAGAAATTTATTTAGCAGCTATTATGTGTAAGGAACTAGGATAGAAATAGTGATGCAAAGACAAGACAAAATAAAAATTAGTACCTATGCCGACAAAGCTTATATTGTACTGCAAGGATACAACATTAAACAGATAAGTATACACATAAATTTAAAAGGCAGAAGAGATCAGTAACAACTACAAGGACACAGAAGGGTTTTCCATAGGATATGGCTCCATAGGATATGGAAGTGATTCTTTAAGGAAGCTAGGGATTCTAAGAGGTGGGGGAGAGAAGGAAATATATTTCAGCCATGGAGGACAGCCTATGAAAAGGCAGAGTTAGAAGAGCAACAAATAGGCAAGATTTCTGTAACTTAGGGTACATGATGAGTGATAAAGTAGAAATGTAGGTTGAATCCAGATTTTGAACATTTTGAATCCCTTAATCCAAATGCATGATTTTGTGGAGTAGGTTTACTATGTCTTTGGGCAACCAGGTTCTCTTTCTGTGCCTCCTTTCCCTCATTAAAATATTCTTCCAGTAACAAGTTTGAAATCAATCATTTATGCCAAAGTATAAATTTAAATCATCATGTTGCCACTACCTTGAGGTATCAGTATAAGCTTTCCAGGACCTTCACTGTAGATATGGAAAAGGAATATGAGGAAAATCCCAGAGTTTCAGAGGAGTTTGCCTCAAATACGCCTGTCAGAGATGACCCAAATCTACTTAGAGAAGATAACATTGTCATTTAATGTGGGTTCAGGATCATTTGGTTATAGTGGAAAAAGCACTGGATTTGAAGCTCAAGAACCTGAGTTCAAATCCCAGCACTTCTACTTACTAATTGTATGACTTTTGATGAATCACTTCACATTCCTGAGAGATTCTTCCTGTATAAAATAAGGAAGTAGGACTAAAAAATCTCTTAGCCCTCTTTTGGCTCTAAACCCTATGGTGGTTCTTGGACAAATAAAGGCACAAACAACCTGGGGAAGGGGACCCATACTTTAAGAATTAAAGCACTTACACAAAATTGTGGATAATGAAAAATTACTTCTAAAATCCCATGGTTATCTTGAGATTTCCATTGATATAATAATGATAGCTAGCATTTGTATAGTGCCTTAAAGTTTGCAAAGCACTTTTATAGATACCTTATCTGGTCCTTACAAAAACTCTAGGAGGTAGGCACAGTCAACACACAACATTCCTGTGTTTAACTTTCACAAATTCACATGGTCTTATCAGTAATTTCATTTTACTTTTGTGTTGGTGTACATTCAAGACTATGTGCATTAGAGAGAAAAGTGAGAGGTATGATGTGTACCAATTGGTGTAATGGCTGGCATCCTACTAAGCACTTCACTGGTCTTGTTCACCCTGCTGTTGTAAAGAGTTCCCTGTGCATTCATTGTGTATTTTCATTGTTTGCCCTTAAAACTCAAGTATTGTGTTACAGTTATGCTCTGAAAAGCATAGCACAAATCCTCTGAGCCGTAAGCCCAAGTGTGCTAAGTCAGTGAAGTGGGTGAGTAAGAAAATAAAGGTGTTAGATAAACTTTGAGCTGGAATATGTGCAGTTGCCATTGGCCTAATTGACCTGCTGGCTAGAGATATCAAGGCTACCAATCCCCTCATTTATCACAGCCTCCAGGTTAAATGTCAACTTGCCTCTGTTGTGCTTCCATACTCTGAGACCCTTAAAGATCTCAAGCAGTGCATGAAACAGAAGATGCTGATGAATTATTTCAAACTGGTGCATCCTTCATAATCTCCAGCACCATCCACCAGCCGTGAAGGACAGAGTGTTGGACCACACCAGTCTCTACATCTTCGGACAGCAGCAATAAAAGTTCCAGCAAACTCTGACTTGGTTTTCAGAGGGTGACCAAGATAGACAGGTTTACATCAATATAGTATACATAATGCCCTCAAATTGCTATCTGACACAGTGAAAGGTAAGATTCATTTTTAAAATGTTTTACATTTTAAAAGCCTTAAGAATTTTTTTGTCATACAGTATTTGTGGTACTATAGATTTCATGTGTCATGAAAAGTGATTTTTTTTCCTGAAATCAATGGGTTTATATTGAGATGTTAGCACAAAAGGTCACAGAATTCTAGGGAATTGCTGATGAGAAAAAATGTTTTGCATGTTACCAATTTTATTTTGTATACTGTATTTTAAGGGTTATTTTATGGTTGGTGTATTAAGAAAATGCATATTATCAGAATAAATATTTTGTGATAAAGAATTATATGCAGAAAAGTGTATTTTCAGCAATCTGTAGTGAAAGAACACAGTTTTTAATGGCTGCAGGAATATAACTCCCTTCTTTCCATAGGTTCAACGTATCATCAGTATTTTTTACTTTTACTCTGTTTTCTAAGAACTTTACCCCCAAGAAAGTTAAGAATTTACTGTACTGTTTTCTCCATTTTACAGATGGAAAAACTGAGGCAGAGTGGTGATATATCTGGAAAGTATCTGAAGCAGGATTTGAACTCAGGTCTTCCCGACTACAGCCAGCACTCTATACATTGCACCGCCTGCTTGCCAACAAGACCCCATAGATTGAAATTCGGGTATTGTCTGTGGATACTAGCCTCAGTTTTTTGCTTCATTCATTTCTCTGACCCAAATTTGTATTTAGTAACCTTTACTCATTGATCATAACACAGCCTGTTCAACTCCTCTATCGAGGTCAGTTCCTGTCTGATGTATAATAAAACTTCATCTAAGCTTGGGCCATGCCAACAATTCCTCTGTATTTGCTTCCATAAGGTGACGTTAGTACTATGATACTCTTTATTACTCAGACCACATTTCATGCATGATATTCAGTTCTGGGGATTACATCTTAGGAAGGACACTGATGAACTGGGATTCAAAGGAATGCTTGGCCAAGAGAAGAGAAGACTTGGGAATAGTGAATCATGATCCCTTTTATATTAGACCAGTTCTGTTTGGCCCCAGAGAGCAGAGAAATGTGTAAAACTTCTAGAGAGACAGATTTTGGACCAATACAAAAAGCTTCCTCACAATGACTTCTGTCCAAAGAATAATGGAATTCCTGAGGATGTAGTAGCTTCTCCGTCCAGGATGGTCCTCAACCTGAAGCTGGAAAACTATTTGTTGAGCATATTATGGAGGAGGTTTGCAGTAAAGTATAAGTTGTCCTAGATGATCCCAGAGGTCTTTTCCACATATGATATTTGAGAAGTCTACAGAAATGTGTATTGAGTCAAGAGAAGAAAAATCCCTCAAACCCAAGGGGATCCCCACAGAGAACTCAGAAGGATGCCCTCAAAGGATGTCCAGCTGGGGCACAGTGGTCTGGAAACCTCACATTCCCAGGTATCCCCTGCTGCAGCTTCTGATACAACTTTGGATATGCTGTAAGCCAGCTCCATTGACAGTAGCCATAAGAACCAAAAGACTGCCCAAGATAGCATTGTACTTAGATTGACTGGTGAGCATAGTATGAACAGCAAAGTGAATTTCCATAAGGTTTTGCTAATACCCTACTTAACAAAAAGGAGAGAATTAGGCTCACAGTGTTGAATTCCCAAGAACTCCTACCGTTGGAGGTCAGGATTCAGAGTTTATTATATATAGATCCTGATATGTAAGACAAAGTCATCTACTGTACCACAGTAGCCAAAAGAGTTCCTATGTTCCCCCACCAAGCAAGGAAGCCTACCTTGGATGAAAGAAGGCCCTAAGGATAGCAACAGCAAAATTTTCCTTCTCTTCCTCTATTCCCCAATTTGTACCCTCTATTCCATCCAGGCCACATTCCTTCCTGTTCCCCACACATGCCATGCCTGCTCCCGTTTCTGCCATTTAACTATTTTCCCTTCCATCTGGAATGTCCTTTGCACTCCTCTTCACCTCTCTAAATTCTTCCATCCTTCAAAGAAAAGGTTGATTCCCACCCCCTCAGTAAATCCTTTTCCAACTACCCTAGCCTTCACTGATCCCTCCCTTACTCTGAACTCAGAACATAGATCCATAGCTGGAAGGCTCAGAAGTCATCTAATCCAATCTTCTCATTTTATCGATGTGGAAATTAAGGCCCAGATTGCACAGATGATACTTAATCCATGTTTGGCCAAACTCATACAGATAGAATGTTTAAAAGACAGGACTTGAACCCAGGTCCTCTGAAATCCAGAGCCAGCACTTTTCCCCATTACTGCATTGCCTCCTGATTCCTTTTAAATTTGTAGTCATTACCTAGAAGTTTAGCACTTAAAATTAAAATATAAGAAACAAACAGAAACTAAGCTCCTTTTCAAGTGGATCTTAAAGTCCTGAAAACAAGGATTATGATCTACACCTCTTTTGTTGTTCCTACTGCCCCATGAAAAACTGGGTACATTGGTTAGTTCCTCCTAATTAAGGAGGCAGAAAGTCAGAAGACGTTTCAAGGTCAAACTGACTGCGTTGCCTTTATTTCCTAACTTTTTTTGCTCACTGCTTTCTTATTGTTATTCTGGTTTGGGAATTTGGAGGCTGTTGGTAAATGATATTGGTCTATGCCCATTTTTTGCCTGACTGCTTTCCAGTTCTCCCAACAATTTTTACTAAATAATCAATTCTTATCCCCAAAACTTAAGTCTTTCTATTTAAAAGGAATAGAAAGTTGTACATAATAGATTTGTATTTTCATGTGCAATCATCTCTTTTTTTCTATTCAACTATATTATGAAAATGCTTGTTTTGTTTAAGTTCAGAATAAAATAAATAAAATTTTTAAAAAAGAAAGAGAAAGATGAATCTTCATTTCACATAATCAAAAATATCCTCAAAATGAGATAGATAAAAATAAAAGATAAAATATCAATAATAATACCAGTAATAATAAACAATAATAGTGTTAACTAGCATTTATAGAGTATTTTAAGAATTACAAAGTACTCAACATTGTTATACCATCTATGATTATTTATTATAACATCATCTATTATAATCAATTTATAATAATGTTGACATAATATATTTATGATACATTTATTATAATTTGTTATGAATTTATATTAATAGTAAACTATTGTAACTTATACTAATGACACTTATCATTATCATTACTGTCTGTCATGTCATCTGTTATTACATTGTTATATCATTTCACAAGACCCCATGAGGTGAATGCTGGTATTATCCCCATTTTACAGACGAGAAAACTGAGGCAGAAAAGAACAGTTAAGTGCCTTTCCAAGACAGTAAGTGTCCAGTCTTCATAACTCCAAGTCCAAGTCCGATGCACCACCTAGCTGCTCAACTGTTTTAAGTAGAGACTAGACAACTATCCAGAATATAGTAACTAGCTTCTCATTACTGAAACTATTCAAGCCCAGACTGGATGGTCATTTGTCAACCATGCAGCAGTCAGAGGGAATGGGGGTAGACTTCTTGTTTTGGATGAAAATTGAAGTAACCTCTGCATCAACTTTCAGCTCTGAGATACTCTGATTCTGTTCTATCAATTAACAAATCACTTACCTGAGTCTCCTCATTCTCATCCTGGCTATGTACTCCTAATCTCAATTTCATGTAAGTTCCTGGCTCTGGTTATTCTTGCCATTTAGAACATGGTCTCTGCCACCAATCTCTCTAGAACTGGGTTCCATCTTCTCTTGTTAAAGAACATCCTCCAAAAAAGTGAGTTTCTGTGGGCTTGAAAAATTCCCACTTGTCCTACAATGACTCTGGTCCAGTTCCCTCCACCTTACAGAATATTCTTTCGGATAGGCAACATGTTATCCCAGAGTCAATAATGGTGTGCACATAGTACTGGCCATTAAAAGCGCTGAGGGTGCAATAGAATTATTTAAAACTTATTTTTAAGCAAGTGTTTCTTTTGCCAAAGCCTCTGGAAGCAAGGGCAATAAATAACCCACAGCCCCGTAAAGGATATGGTGAGTGAATGCATCCTTACAACTCACTGTGTAGCTCACTCTCCATGCATCTGTACCCTGTGGTTTTCCTTCATGGTTCATCCCCCAATCAGTGTGTGTGACTTTAGATTATCAGGCAGGCTGAGGATGCTTCATTTTGGTAGCCAATGCAATTTGTTTTCTGTGAGGAGATAGAAAGAAATGCAGAAAAACTGAGTGATAAATATCTATTATAATTCAATTCAGCAAGCACTTATTAAACGCCTACTATATGCAAGACGGTGTGTTAAGTTCTGGGGAAATGAAAACAAAAGGAAATAAAAGGGACTCTGCCCTTAATTTATTAAAATCTCATTTTATTAGATGCCTCAACAGGCACATTTTAAGCCAATCAAAAGCCATTAAAGTAGTTATAAAACAGAGGATCGTGGGGACCTTGGATGACATCTAGTCTCACCTCTGCTTAAAGAAAGGATCCCTCTCCTTTGGCAGATATGTGTCCCTGGATAAGTATTAAAGAGTGTTGATAACATTTCAATTATTACCTGAGGTAAGGCTAATATAGGGAAACCATCTGGTTGCTAAGTAAATCACACAGAGAGTCTCAAGACTGAGAAGCATTCTGAAAATCATCTGATTTAACTTGAACAAAGATATCTCCCTTATGATATCCCTCCTATATAAAGTGGCCATCCAACCTCTAACTGAATATGTATGATGATGTGAGAATTCACCTTTTTCTGTGGTAACCCTTTTCATGCTATTTGTACTGCTATCATCGTCAAGTTTTTCCTTGTATTCTATGTCTAGTATGCCTTTATAAGGCTACAGTGATACACATTAGCATAGTGTGGTGGGGAGGGTTTTGGACTTGGAGTCAACAGACTTAGTTCAAGCTCCATCTCTGCCATTTATGACCTATGACCACAGCCAATTCATTTCTCTATTCTGGGCTCTGGTTTTAGCCTCTGCAAAGGGGTCTGGATAAATGACCTCTAAAGGTCCTTATATCTGTGACAGTCTGTGATTTTAGAATACCATGTTATGATCATCAAAACTGCCAAATTTCAGGGAGTCCAGTCTTAGAATCATAAGACTCCTAAACCATCTATGCATATCATACACCCACTTTGGGACTTTGAACTCTATGAGTCTAGGAACCACAGTACCTTATACTGAATGAATAGGACCTCAATGAGTCCTTTTGGCTGTAGATTCAACTATTCTATTAAACATATATTTAAGTTCTAACTTAATATATTATTTAGCCCAGCCATGATGCCATTTTCTTTCTGGAATGGCACAGCTGTCAAAGGAGAGAGTTCTCTTGCCAAGGCTTCTAATTTGGGGTCATCAGAAATCCTTTTTTCTTCTCTTGCTGCCTACTTCCTGCTCTTTCTCTTTTCTAGTCATATAATATTAGAGTTTCAAAGAACCTAGATATTATTTAATCCAAGTCCCAAATTTACCAGTAGGAAATCTAAGGCTCAGAGATGAAAAGTTACTTCTCCAAGGTCACCAAGCAAGTTGATGGCACAGTCAGGACTAAAATCAAGGTTTGCTAAGTTCCAATCCTGTATTATTCCATTGCAACATGCTACCTTCCTCTCCCTTCATACCATCCATTGTGTGGTGCTACCAAGCAGTCATAAAAGTATAACGCACATTAATTCATTGCAGGAAAGACAGAGCAGGAAAGATCATCCCTGTATTATACCAGAGGAAAGTAATACTCAGAGAAGTTTAAGTGATGTTTCCATGGTTACAAAGTCATTTTTTTTTAGGTCCTTTGGAATAGAAGTAATGATTCTAGAGGCAGTGATACACTAGGTTGGGGGGCTGTTTTGATTATGATTAACTCTAACCTCTGCCCATTTCTCTCCATAAAGTCATGCAATTCCAAAACTCCTCTTTTTTCCCTCCCCCTGTTCCCTCCCACTTCCTTTGTCTCTTGTGCTCACTGCAGGAGGCCAGGAATGCCTCCAATCATTACATTCTCTTCCAAGTGTACAAGGTGGGCTCGAAGGTCTACTTGATTCAGTAAACCAGGACACTTGTGATTTTTGAGGACTGGGAAGGGCAGTTGTGTGGGGATGAGCCAAGGATGTTTGAGTTCAGACTTGATAACACTTTAAGCATGTCCACCATAATTTTGGAAGTGAATACATTGGCCAAATAAAGTTGAATTTTTTTTAAATTCCTATTTCAAAAAACTTTCCATTTTGGAAATCACATCACAAAATAATCCTGCAAGATTTACTGAGGCTGTTTAAATTCACCTGCTTGGAGCTCAAAAGATAAACCTGAAAGACCCTGGGGGTAGAAAGTGAAAAGATGAGAAAGCAGAGAAGACACTGTATTGAACTGAAAAAATGTTTGATTTCTCTGGTAACTTGAACCATGTGAAAGGCATCACGAAACAATGCAAAGTGCCCTAAGCTTTTTTTCATTCAATAAGAACTTTTTCATTCTTCATTTTTGTATCCTCAGCACCTAGCACAACTTGCAGGTGTTTAATAATTGATTAGTTGATTGATTGATCTGGGTCCCAGTTCCAGCTCAGCTATTAGCTAACTGTGTGACCTTGACTGAATCACTTAACCTTTATGGGCCTTAGTTCCCATCTATAAAAACTATGACGGTTGGACAAACTATTCTCTAAGTCTCTTCCATCTCTTTAAAGTTCTATGACATCTATTTATACTAAGCTATTAATAATAATGACTTACTCAAGCAGGAATATTTGCATTCTAAAAGAGGTCCCTCCCCCCACCAAAGATGGCAATGAATCTCCATGATGGAATAACTAGCTGACATTTTCGAGTGTTGGTGTTGGAATTTCCAGTATCTGCCTAATTATACCATGCATCAATGAGGGTGATAGATTTGGTGATCTCTAAGCTAACTTTCAGTTAATTTCATAAACTTTAAAGCACTTTATTATGCTGACAATCATGATAATTTTAAACACTCAAGTGATCTGGTAGAACTTATTCTACTATTCTCCTTCACTTAGATGAAGGAGATGTGAATTTCCATCAACAAACATTTATTAAACATTTCCTATAGGATCATTTTGGTTCAAGGGGCAGAAGTCATCTAGTCAAACCCAAAATGAAACATGAATCCCTTCTAAAACCTCCCCAACAAATGGTCATTCAACCTCAGCTGAAAGACCTCCAGTGACGCATAACTCACTGCTTCGTGAGGTAGCCTACTTCACTTATATAGAGTTGTAGTTACTGGGAAAATTTTCCTTATATTGAACCAAAATTTGCCCCCATATATCTTCTGCCCATTGCTCCTGGTTCTGTTTTCTGGGACCAAGAAAAATGGATATTGATCCAGTGAAGTCAAAAGTGAGGAGGAGAAACAAGGGAGAGCAGAGTCTTAGCGAAGAGAGAATACTGAGGAAAAAAGTGTTCATCAGTGTCAAAAACTATAGAAAAGTCAAGAAAGATGAAGACTGAGAAAAGGTTATCAGATTGGGCAATTCAGAACTTTTGATGGTGAGAAAAGTTTGTACAATAAGCCAGAGGAAAGGAAGTAGGAACAGAATGGAGGCACCTTTTCTGGAAATACACCTGTGAAAAGACAGGAAAATACAAAAGAAGAACTTGAAGGGATGCTGGAATCAAACAAAGGGAATTTTTTAAGGATGGAGGAGACATGTAGAGTTAGAAAATTTCCACATATAAACCTATAACTGGACTATGATCTGTCTAGATATAAGCCTAGCTATATTCAGCAACAGATTGACCTAATGAATGTTTAAGTTATAGTAATTAGTCATTGTATCTGCAGAAGCTTTTCTAGTTGTGTCCCTCCCCACAAAAAAAGAAATTTGCAAACATGTTTACATCTATTTTTATAAAACTGTATTTCTTTGAAGTCTTGAAGTCTGGAGAAGTTGTGATATGTGTCAATGTATTGAGAACTCACACCAAAGAAATTACAGGTCCCTGAGTGGAGTATTAAAGTATTGCTTATTGGATCTTCCATTCAAGTCCTCTTGTGATGTCTCATTATGATACGGAGTTGACCTTCACTTCTCAAAGGCAATACCAGCAGCAGGATGTAAACTCTAACAAGACTTATAAAACTGGAGAAACTTCAAGTAAGGGTCTGGCAATGGAATGTGTCTATCATATGAGGATCAACATAGCCAAGAGGGGAGATAGGCTCATCACCAGGAGACTGACCACAGGACAACAAATTTCTTTGATCACAGTAACTCTACTAAGGTATGGAGAAGATAAAATCTGCCCTTGCCTTAGAAAGTAACCACAGTTAAATTGGAATTACAACAACAACATCATCAACAACACAAAATAATAATAGCAAACATTTCAACCCTGCAAGGAACTGCTGTTACTATTCTCATTTTACAGCGGGATGAACTAAGGTTAAAAGAGCTTAGTTGACTTGCCCAGGGTCACATACTTGGTAAATATTTGGGGCAAAATTAAAATTCAGACCTTTCTGACTCCAGGTTGGGAGCTCTAGCCACTACACCACATAGTTGCCCATAGTTTTTCTATGCTATACCAAATAAAGGTCAGGTTGGTAGGTATCTAGAGGTCAACCTAACATTGACCTCAATTACATCCAATTCGTGCTTGCCTTAATTCTCAAAGAAATTTAAACCAAAGCAAAGGTTGATTATGCACCTGAGTAGACTGAGCCTATGTGGACACCCTGAATATGAATAGTTGCAAGGTATAAACAGAGACACAACTTATTATTAGCCATCACAATGCCCACTTCCAAATGATTATGTTAATAACCATCATTGTTATCTCTTGATGACATCTCATTATTGTTCAGCTGTATTAATCACATCTAAGCTGGTTCTCTGCTTCCACCACCCCACCGCTACAGTGGAGTAAATATCTCTCCAAGCTGGTGCTCTAGGAACCACAGCCAGATGTGAAACTCTGCAACAGCTAGAGCAGAAGGCAGCTGCACAATAGACTACACAGGCAGAAGTATTGAAGAATGAAGAGAGTTTGGTGTCAGTGGTTCTGATCTATTTAAATATTCCCTTTCGAAATTCAGTGGGTCACTCTATTTTAACCATCTTGGCTAATAAGCTTTTTGTTTAATGTTACCATTTTTTTACTGCTTTTATGTCTTCTTCTCAGAATATAAGCTCCTTGAGAACAGGGACAGACTCATTCTTATCTCAGTAATCTAGCACTGAATACATTGCCTGGCACATAATAGGTGCCTTATAAATATCAGTTGATTAATGGATTTGAAATTTAACAAAAGTGCCTCAAAATAATTTGGAGGAGAGCAAGGCATTCAGCCCTGTGATTTCATAGTTATAGGAAATTCTACATTATAGAAACTCCCTCCACAAAGCAAATAAGCAACTCATTTGTACTTAACTTAGAGTCTTAAAGCAGTGCCAAAAAGTTAAGTGATTCAACCATGATTACCCTACTAATATGTGTCAGAATCAGAATTTGAATTCAATTTTTCTTGACTCCGAGGCTGGCCCTCTATCAATTAAACCCAACTTCCTCTCTCCTCGAGATAATAATAACTTACCTTTCCACAGTATTTAGAACACTTTCTTTACACTCACCCAATGAAATAGTGAGTAGTATAAGTTATTAGACACAATTAATAGTTGGGAAAAGTGAGTCTCACAGAGATTGTGATTTAACTACAAATACATATGGATACATACTTGTAGTTTGAGGAGAAAAAGGAGGAAAGGAGAAGGAGATGAAGAAGAAGAAGAAGAAGAAGAAGAAGAAGAAGAAGAAGAAGAAGAAGAAGAAGAAGAAGAAGAAGGAGGAGGAGGAGGAGGAGGAGGAGAGGAGGAGGAGGAGAGGAGGAGGAGGAGGAGGAGAGAGAAGAGGAGGAGGAGGAGAAGGAGGAGGAGGAGGAGGAGGAGAAGAAGAAGAAGAAGAAGAAGAAGAAGAAGAAGAAGAAGAAGAAGAAGAAGAAGAAGAAGAAGAAGCAGCTAATATAGCACTTACTAGGTGCCAGGCACTGTGCTAAGTGCTTTATAATTATTATATCATTTTATCTTTACAACAACTCTGGAAGATAGGTGCTGTTATTATCCCCATTCTACAGACAAGGAAAATGAAGCAAACAGAGATTAAGTGACTTGCAAGAGTCACACGGCTTGTAAATGTCTGGGGCTAGATTTAAACCCAGGTCATTAAATAAATAGATTTTAGAGATAGAAGGAACATTGTATAGTTATCTAGTTACACCCTCTCACTTTGCAAATAAGGAATATTAAGACCCAAATGGATCAAATGACTTGTCTAAGATATTTCCCACCTCATACAAATGTAAGCAGAAAAGTGGGGGGCACTCCCACCCATTCTTTCCACACCACCACATAGGACAATGTCCTTTCCACTCATTGTATCACACTTGAGCTATAACTCTCTTCCTGACCTAGAAAAAAATGACAACAAAAACCACAAAAATCCACCACATGGCTTCCCCTAAACTACTGATTAAAAAACCCCAAAATCCTATTGTGGTCGTTGGAGAACAATGCTGCCTCAGCACTTTGATTTTCTTTAAGTATATTTTAAAGCACTTCAGATTGTGACTTCTGCAAATTAGAGCTCTCACACTTTTTTCCCCAGACACAACATAGGCAATTACATCGTAAAGCAACTGCTATTTTTGGGCCTCCCTTTAGAGTCTCCAGCAAGCTGGCAAAAGTGCCATAGACCTGTTGATGTGTATCTGTTTTGCTGCTTTGATTGGATCCCTTGACTCCAGGCCCCAGGAACTGTTTCTTTTGTATAGGATCAAGTAGCAAGCTGGGAATCCAATAACTTGGCCACTGTTCCTGGCTCTGCCTAACTGATAATCCATGTGACCTTGGCTGCCTCATACTTCAGAAGGAGCACTGGCTGTAGAATCAAAATACCAGGGTCCCTGCTCTTCAGTTTACAAATTATGTGACCTTGGGCAAATCCCTTTCCCACACAAAACCTCAGTTTCCCCATCTAGAAAATGAGGGGATTGAAATAGGTGACCTTTAAGATTCCTCCCCACAGTAGCTTTGTGTTTTCATGTCTTTTCCAGTCCTGGTATCTGATGTTCTAAAGTCCTTACTAGCACTGGTTTTCTTTATTCTGAGGCCCCTTCCAGCTCTTACATCCTGTAATTCTTTCTGGGTCATGGTATCTCCACTTATATATAAAGTGGAAGTAACAACACTGAATTTAATTTCTCACTGAATGAGAAGCATGATGCTATTTAGGAAAACAATGGGTTTGAAGACGTGAGTTCTAATCCTAATTCTGCCGAGTTGTCCTAATGGGTTAGGTTTCCTCTGTAGCTGAGAAACATGCATGCCTAGTTTATAAAAGTAGGGAGAATTATCAAGGCAATCTTAGAAACTAGCCACCTTTCCAATTCAAAGGGCAGCTGAGAGCCTCTGGGGAAGATGCTGAAGGCAGCATCCAATATCCAAAGAATCCCCAAAGCCAGATAGAAGCCAGATAACCCCCAGATCCCCCTTTTTAACTCTATACTGGAAGTTATTAATTCATATCCCTCTGCTAGTCAGGACAAGGGTTGAGTTTGAGGCATAAGTGGGTGAATTGGTTTAGAAGTGATTCTCTCTACCCAGAATAATCTATTCCAACACATTTTGAAAATGTCCCCTTGCCCCATCCCCACATTCTAACCGTGCAAAAAACTCAAGCTCACTATAAATGTGAACCATTTGGTCATTTGAGTTAGAGCAAGAAGCCCTCTACCCCTGTCTTAGTAGAAGCTGCTCTGATGAATATTTATAGTAACCTCTTACTCCAACTCCAACTATGAAGAAATACCTACCGTTTATTTTTCGGGAGAGGAAAATTGAGACCTTGAGAGCCTTGCCCAAGTTGACACAGTAACAGCAAAGCTGGGATTTGAACTCAAGTCCTACTATCCTACACTGCCCTACCCCCCTCATTTTGCAGATGAGGAAATTGAGGTTTGAAGAAATGAAATGCTTCATTTTTAAAGAGAAAGGGCCTACCCCAGTTCAAAAATTGCCTAATAATCCTTATTGTGTCAGCAGCCTCTCTCACTCCCATTTTGTTTATGTGTGTGAGAGTGTGTGCGGAGTGGAGGGGTGATCATTCCATATGTGCCTAGAGGAGCTGTCTACCCACCAGCATATGTGTTTAATCAGCTTTAATACCCCTGCAGTCCAGAAGGAAGTGAAATGCTCTGAACTGGGAATAATTATCATTTCTATTACATTAGCAAGGTTTGTTGAAGGGCCAGAGGGGAGGGGGCTCTCTCAATCAGCTCACTAACCAGCTGGATGGCAGCTCAAGGGGAGATGTTTGCCCTGTTCAGAATGCTGTGGAAAATGAGCGCCAAAAACAAGGGTGCTGTCTCCTCCAAACTAAGGTGCTTTTCTTTCCTATCACTATCCCTCGTGGCTTCCCCAAAATTCCAATTCAATGGAGTGGTTATGGCGTCTTCCCAGTTATTAATAAAAAGTGCCAACCCCTTCTGCCTTCCTACAAGATATGTAATCATAATACCTCACCATTCTATGTGCAAGGCATTGTTCTGGAGGCTGGGAATATTTAATATTTTTAAAGCACCTCCCTCACACCCTGAGAGGTAGGGATAGAATGCAGACATTATCCCCACTTTGCAGATGAGAATATTGAAGTTTCAGGGCATAATGGGCTTGTCCATGTCACCCAGCCTATAAGTTATAGAGTCAGAATTTGGTCACAAATCTTCCAGCTCCAAAATCTAGTGCTCTTTCACCTACGTCACCCTGACATTCCCACCCACCCCAACCCCAACCTCTAACTCAAGAGGAAGAGCTAGAATCAATTTATTTTATGAAGAAAATTACCAGTGGGTCCTTGGATTCTGTTCCAAAGCAGTCTAAGGAAAGAAGGTCCCCAGCTGCTATTCCCATCACCAAGAGGATAGTTCTATTTCAGTAAATGAGACCAAGTTTCTGAGCCAGATGGGAGCAGCTGCTTTAACTATGGATGGGCCCTCCCTCAAACAATAGACATTTAGCCCTGGCAGGAAACTTGGAGATCATAAAACAAAACCTTTTCATTTCGTGGTAGAAGTAACAGGCCAGTGAGGTTACATGATTTTACCAATATCGTGCAACTAATGAGTAGCAGAGAGAGGCCTCAACCCCAGATATTCAGAATCCAAGATAGATGTTCTTTCCATGACACTGTCCTATATTTATTTCCCTAGCATGGGTCCAAATCTATCTAAACCTTACTTCTCCCTGAAAGGAAACACACCACCACCTCAACTTTTAGAAACAGCACTTCCCACAGTCTTCATCACATCCCTCTGTAATATTGAAACACTGAAATTTAAACTTTTATGATCCTCTGGGAATGGCACAACTAGACTAATGGGTGGGGATGCCACTAGAAGGCATGAGCTCTTTGGAGTCCAAGAGGTAGGAGCATTCATTGAATGGCCAAGATTAGGCAGAATATTGGAATTACATGCTCTGAGGGTTTTTATGTCATTGTTTTAAATGAACAATAAACTATTTTCTCTTCCTCCCACCTATTCCCCACCCCACCCCCCACTGGAAAAAATAAAATTAAAACCCTTGTAACAAATATGCATAGTCAAACAAAGCTATAGTCAAAAAATTTCATACTGGCCAAGTCTCATTCCTCACCCTGAAGCCATCACCTCTTTGTCAGCATGTTTTACCATCAATCCTCAAGATTCATAGCTTGATATTTTGTTGACCAGAATCCTTAAGTCTTTCAAATTTATTTGTCTTTACAATGATGTCATTATTGTATAAAGTGCTTTCTTGGTTCCGTTCATTTCGTTCTTTAACAGTTCAAATAAATCTTCCCAAGTTTCTCTGAAAGCATCTCTTTCAATATTTATTATGACACTATTATATTCCTCTACCACCATCTGTTCAGCCATTCCCCAATTGATAGACATTCTCTTAGTTTCTAAACCTTTATCACTACAAAAAGAACAACTGTACTTTTATATGTGAATCATTTTCCCCTTTCTTTGATCTCTTTGGAATATAGGCCAACTAGTCATATTTCTGGATCAAAGGTTGTACATAGTTTAATAATTTGGGGGATATAGTTCCTAATTGTTTTCCAGAATGGCTGGTCCAATTCACAGTGCATTAATGTGCTTGTTTTCCCATAAGCCTCTCTAACATTTGTCATTTTCCTTTTGTTATAACTTTGTCAGTGGTACAAGTATAAGACAAAATCTCAAGAGTTGCTTTAATTTGCATTTCTCTAATGAGTTGTAATTTGGAACATTTTTTCATATGGCTATTGATAACTTGGACTCTTTTCTTTAGAAACTGATTATTCATAAGGTGCAAATAACAAATTATGTCAGCTCAGAGATGGAAATGGACTGGTGGAGGTGGGGGTTGCTTCATCTTCGACTCATCCAGGACCTCCTGCATACCCCAGGTCCAGTGTTTCTGGAAAATATGACAACTCAAGAGGAAAGGTTAAGTTGACTTCAGGACAACAATAGCCCTTGACCAATTATCAGTTGCAGAATAGTTCTTATTCTTATAAATTTGAATCACTTCCTTATATATACATCTTGAAAATTCAGATTAATCAGTGTTTGTTATACCATTTCAGTATTTTTCATCCTGTTGACTTTCAGTTCACTAAAAAAATTTTTTTAGCTGGCTGCATCTCCCCATTCCATATTTGTAGTTAATTTCTTTGAACCTAAGTGCAGGTTTTGCATTAATCCCTATAAAAGTTTTTCTTATTATATCAAATCTCTTATTCCTTGCTGTCTAGACCTTTTTGAATCCCAGTTTTGTTGTCTAACATTAATATTGTCTGATGTGCCTATTTGGAGATTCTCACAGAAAAGGCTTTTTATCCAAAAATGAATAAAAATAGGCCTCTGTCATATATGCATTTAATTCATAGAAAGAAAATATTTAAACCATTACTTGAGACACCCAGGGGTATGATGGAACTGGCACAAAGGAAAAGGAGCTCAGGGCAAAGGACACATATATGACTCAATCATTAGAAGGATAAGAACATAATAATGCCTCAGATGCAGAGTTCAGGTGCAAAGATCCTGAGGCCACAGCAAAAAAAAGTGGATCAGAAGATCATAAGTCAAGACCTGGAAGGAACTCCAGAGGCCACTAAGTCAAAATTCTCATTTTACAGATGAGGAAACTAAGGTCCAGAAAGTTTACATGGCTTACCCAAGGCCAAGAAGTAGCAATTATCAGAAGTGGGATATGAGACTAGGTCTTCTTACTCCAGAACCCTACTCTTTCCATGGCACCATAGTTACCCTTTGTACTTGGGTCACCCAGATTTCATCAAACTCTCATCACTCCTGCCATTTTGGTATGGAGGCATCTGAGACCTACCTTTCACACCTGGGCTACTCAGCAGTGATGTTTTATAAGCATAGAAAGGTTCTCTAACCAGCAAATCTGACAGGACTCTCACTTTTGATGTTTCAGATAGGAAGATGCCCAAGAGTCGACAGGGGATGCCCTGCTTTCCAATCATATGACAAAACAGTTTCTAGCAGGAAGGTTTCCAGGTATAGAAGATTCCAGAAAAGAGAGAGGAAGATCATCAAGAAGGTGAATGGGGGCGGCTAGGTGGCGCAGTGAGCAGAGTGCTGGCCCTGGAGTCAGAAGGACCTGAGTTCAGATCCGGCCTCAGACACTTGACACACAAACAAAAACCTAGCCCTGTGACCTTGGGCAAGTTACTTAACCCCAATTGCCCTCCAAAAAAAAAAAGGAGGTGGATGACAAGTCTAGAATAGAAGCAACCTAACAGATGTACTTTATGGGTTTCGAAGAAGGCCCAAAAAGTTAAAGGCTTTCTTTTTTTCAGACTTTCTCAACTTCCTGTCATCTGCAAATCTTATAATCGTGCCTACACACCCAAGACATCGACAAAAATGTTGGACAATACAGGCCAAGGAGAGAGCAGTGTGACAGGTTGCTAGAGAATATGTGTCTAGACTGATATTCAATCTACCAAATGCCACTCTTTGAGAAGATCATCTAACCAGCTCTTAGTTCATCCACCTCACACTTGTCCATATTGCTCACAAAGATCTGGTGAGTGAATGTTCTGAGGGCTCTGAATCTATCTCAATGATACCCTTCAACCTTTGGCAAGTCCTTGTTCCAGCATCCTGAGCTGAAGTTTTGCTATGGGTTTAGAATCACAAAAGGAAAGTTTTTAAAAAGTTAGTTCATCCTGGTCTAGTTTTCAGTGCCATCATCACTCTAAATAGACATAATAGCTGTGCTATAATTACAAATACATATTTGTGCTTTATATTTTCATATTCCATGAAGAAGTAGCAGCCAAAGGAATATGTACTCTGTGAGATTCGTCCCCAGAAGATTGGGGAAAGAATAGTAAAAGTGCAAAACAGCAAAAAGGGCAACACTGAGACCTGTAAACTCACATCACTTACTCTGGAACCCTCACCACTTTCCCCACATTACATGGGAGCTCTTTGGGCTGACATATTTTACAAAACACAGCCCGAGCCCTACATGAGATACTCTATTTACAGACTATGTAAACCTTAAAATATAATAGCCAGAATAAGTAATTACAACATAAAAGAATGTAAATAACAGGAGGGTGTCAAGGACCTGTGGTACCTTTTGAACTCAGAGCCCAGTAATAAAAGCTTTGGGTTCAGTGCCCATTTGGAACTGAACAGAAATCTGTGGGGCAAATTGGAATCTGCTGCAGTCTGTGGCCTTGCCTCCAGGGTCATTAGGATTCCAATGGAATACTTAGTTCAGGGATACTCCATGGACTCCTCCTTCTATCTCCTTCCAGAGCCCAGAGCTTGTCTGCCTCTCCATCTCTGCTCATACCTACACTGTGTCAGTCCTGTTTTTACTTTCAACTTCTTTCCACTTGGTTCCCCCTCTCTTTAATTTCCTGAATTAACCCCTGTTTGTATAATCCCTCTTTTTGGCACAGGGCTCCTGGGAATTGGACGACCTGGCATTTCACACAGACACACAGACACACACACACACACACACACACACACACACACACACACACATACATGCACATGTCCATTCACTCATTCACACTCAGTGAACAGCAGCTCCTTTGCCTTGTCATTATAGGTACACCAAGTCAAGTCTCCAAAGCAGGCAACCCCTTCCCATATTATATCAGTAAATTAAAGCAGGAAGATAGCTTTAGGTGCTTTGACCACTGGAATCAACTGAGTAAACCTGTGAAAAGGTCAAATATGACCAAAAAAAATCTGCTTCAGTAGCAAAATAGTTGGGGTACATCAGAGGCATTGGCATGATCCCACATTTTTCTTTGCTTCCCCATATGGAAATATGCATCTGCTAAACTCTAATTTGGCATTTGCCATTATCTTCTTGAAGACCACTGAAAATAAGAGTTAAATGAGCTATTCTTAATTATTTATTGTGTTCCCATATTGAACTTGGGCTGAATCCCTGTTGTTCTGGGATTCCTTTGTGCTTAAGCACGTATCCACACCAAAAAAAAAAAAAAACTATTCAAGGAGAGTATGAATAGTTAGAAAAGAATCTACTATTATAGAATTGTAGGGTGAGTGTGTGTGTGTGTGTGTGTGTGTGTGTGTGTGTGTGTGTGTGTGTGTGTGATAAAAAGAGAGAGAAATTCAGGGAATGAGAAGAGAGGAATGTAGGGGAAGGGGTGAAGCAAGTAAAAGAAGCAAAAGAAGGGGGAAAGGGGAGGAGGGAGAAGAGGATGGAGAAGGACAGAGACAGAGGAGAAAGGGGAAAAAGAAAAATAAGAGAAAGGGAGAGTGAAAGAAAGTAGGAGAGAGAGTGAACAGAAGCAGGAGATATGGAGGAAGGAAGAAGAGGATAGAGAGGAAGGGAGGGAAAGAAAGAAGGGAGAAGAAAAAGGGAAAGGAGGAAGAGAGCAAGGAGGGAGAGAGAAGAAGAGGAGGAGGAAATAAGGAGAGAAGTTTGTTATGGGGGAGAGAGGGAGAAGGAGAGAGAGCAGTTATTATGCCTGGGTGTCTAGTTAATGTTTATCATAACAAACTTTCTTATAATCACAGAATTTCGTAGTTAGTAGTGTAGTCCAAACCATATTTGAACAAGGAGAAGGAATAGAAAGAGGAAGAGGGAGAAGCAGGAAGAGGGAAACAGAGGAAGAGGAATATAAGAAAGGAGAAGTGAAGAAGAAATCAAATAGAGAAAATAAGAGTCTTAATGGAGACAAAGGTCAGAAAGACTGACAGGGAAAGGAAAAAGACAAAATCAGAGAATCTGAGAAAAAAAGGAGACATACAAAGCCTGTTCTAAGAAGGAGGAGGAGAGGAAAGAGAAAATAAAAAAGACTGCCACTTTATCTTAATATAGAAAGAAAAACAGACCACCCTGTTTTCCATCCTCCTTCCCTAACATGGTTCTTTCTGCAACAGTTCCAATTTGGATCCAAATAATGTTTGAGGTTTGGGATTCAGCACCAAACTAGCTCTAATTCTCTAATCCCAGTACCGGATGTTTTGGGGTGTTGGGATTTCAAACTAATTAATTCAGCCACCTGTAACATTCATTCAGCTGTACTACCTTTTCTTCTTAATGCAGAGCTATTTCTGACACTGAGTAACAGCTCTTACAACCCTCTACCTCCATAGCTCTCAAACTCAAATACATTGGCAGCAATATGGGAAGTCAGAGGATCCAGATTTGAATTCTGCTATGTGTTGAGCTAGTCACTTTACTCCTCTGAACATTCATTTCTATGAAAGGAAAGGAGTTAAATCAGTTAATCTCTAAGCACCTTCTAGTTTAAAACCCGTGCACTTGTTTTGTGTCCTGTTCCACCCAAGTAACCCTTTCTCCCCAACCAATGTCACCACCCCATCCTTCATTTCCAGGTGATTGCAATCAGGCTAACATTGGGCTACTGAAAAATGCTTTTTAAGTTCATCATTGTTCACAAAGGTTATAGTCATTCAAGTGCCAATATCTGAAACTTACCAGGAAGTCAAGATGATGAAGGATAAGCCTGAACTGGGAATTTCAAGACCCTAGGCCATGGAGGATGATTGACATTGTGGTGAAAGTGGGGAAAGAGGGGATCTTAAGAGAGGAAGACCTGAGTTCAAGTCTGAATGTACTGACTATGTGACTTTGGGTGTATTACAACCTTTAATTGCCTTAGACAACTCTCTAAAACTATAAATTTCCAAGAAGGGGCAAACCTACATTGGTATAGAGGAGTTTTCTCAACATGAAATTCCCTGTATCAATATAATCACAAGTCCAGTCTCTGTCCTATCCTAAACAAGCAATAATCAGTCAACAAATATTAGTTAAGTGCTTACTGTGTATTAAGCATTGTGCTAAATTCTAGGGAAGAAAAAAAAAGCAGAAAGTGTTCCTACCTTCCAGGAGTTACTAGTTAAAGAAACTGAGGATATTTAGCCTGATAAAAAGAAGACTTGGAGAAGACATAATAGTGATCTTCAGGCTTTTGAAGAGTTTTCATATGGAAGAGGGATTGAACTTGTTCTACTTGTCCCCAGAGGACAGAATTAGAAATAATGGTTGGAAGTTGAGTCAGATTTGGGATTGGCAAGGAAAAACTTCCTACCAGTTGGAACTGTCCAAAGTAGGTATTGGCTACCTTGCAGAGAATGGGTTTCCCCTTGTCAGAGCTCTTCAAGTAAAGGGTAGATGACCATTCAATAGTTATGTTGTAGTGGTGATTCTTGTTCAGATTACATGGGTTTGACTAGATAACCTGTGAGGTCCCTTCCAACTCTCAGAATCTACCTTTCTGTGATCCATTTTATGGACCTCCATGCTTTAGCCAAACTGCTCTAGTTGCTCTCTGCCCCACCAATACTCCCTGTACTCTCATGCTTCTACTAAAAGAAGTGTTCCTTATGCTTAGAATCCCTCCCTTTCTCCTCTTCATCCATTGAATCTCTATCCATCCTCTAAAAAAATAATTCAAATATGATCCACCTCTTCCCCCACAAAAAATCACAAAGTCTTTCTAATCTTCCTGAATCTATAATGACCTTCCCCTGCATATTGCAGATTTTGTTTTATAATTCTCTAAACCACTTAATATATGTTATGATCTTTTACTATTGTCTCTGTTAGTGTATTATTCCCTTACTAGACTGTAAGATCCATGAGGGTAGGGACTATGTCTCATCTAACCTGTCTCACCCCTATGACCTTGCAATTGCAAATGTCTGAAACTGGCCAGGAAGCCAAGATGTTGGGGAACAAAGCTGAGCTGGTGATTTTAGGACCCTATTCAGGAAAAGTCATTGACTTGGTATAGTGGGGAGACAGCTGGCCTTAAGGCAAGAAGACATGAATTCAGGTGTCGAGACCAGGAATCTGCATTCAGTTGGTGGTTAATAAATGGTCATGGTTATTACTATCATGAGCCACTTCCCAGGAGCTTCTAAGGTCAGATACAAGAGTTTACCTTCTATTATGCTTAGGAAGATTTACAATAAGAGGGATGCTAATAATTTCAAAAAATAATAATGGAAATATCAGTAATAGTAGCTCATATTTTTATAGCACTTTAAGGTTTACAAAGCACTTTCTTTACCACAACACCATAAGGTGGGTAAGCACAGTTATCTTGGCATCATGCCAGTGGGTTAATGGAAGTCGGGAATATCTTTATCACCCAGTAGGATTTATTAAGCGCCTGTGTTGTGCTGACTATCATATAAAGCAATTTAGACACACATGGTGCCTGTCTTCTAGGGTCATCGAAAGATGGGATTACTCACCATGGGCTCCCTTGTTTGCATTGGTGAAATTTCCTGCTAAGAATACAAAGTGTCTTTTAAATCCCAGGTTGTTCCTGTCCTGGCACTTCAGGAAGAAAATACAATTTCAGCTGGATATTCCCACACCAACCTAATAGTCAAAAGCTAATGAGATAATGAGCTCATTTTCATTTCTTGGTAAGGGTCCCTTTTTCAAATCACGAAGGCCCCTGACAATCTTGGCACATCTCACTAGTCACTGGGTAGGAGCCTTTCAATTTCCAGGAAAGAGTAAAAAAGTTCTAGGTTCTTATCTTTTTTGGATCATATTTTGTCCAACATTCCATTAATTTGTCTGGTCTCACCTCGATCAGTCAGGTAATATGATACAATGGAAAGAAGACAGGCTCTAAAGTCATAAGGCCTGGGTTCAAATCCTGTTTTTTATATTTATTACAGCAAATTGCCTTGACCTCCCTAGACCTAACTTCTGTCATCTGTAAAACAAAGAGATGGTCCTATCCAGCTCAGGCTCTATTTCATCATTTTACAGATGAGGAAATGCACTGTCGGATATGTTGAGAGGTGCCACTGGCTAGGTCTCCTGACTCTGAGAGATAGGAAGACCCAGATTCAATTCCTTTGTCTGACACTTATTAGTTGTGTGACACTGAACATCTGAATCTGTCTGAGCCTCAGCCTCTTCATCTGTAAAATGGAGGTAAGTCTATATGCCTACCTCACGAGATTGGCATAAGGCTCAAATGCGATCATGAATGAAAATAACTTTGTAAATATTTAATTGGTAAATGCATGTCAGCTATCAGTCCCTTCATTATACTATGCTGCGTTCCTTCCCATTGGCCACCAGGGATACAAACAAATCCCTATTTTTCCTCTAATCTCTGTACCTTTAACCTTCAATTTCCTACCACCCCCACCCTTTGACTGGTTGAGAATTGAAAACCTGGATCCCTGCATTAATATGAATTTCTTGTTATTGCAAAAATGAAGACTGGCAGATAATAATAGCTCATCAGCTCAATCCCCCAAATGCCAGCTGGTGGACTCTTCAGGGTGACCTGGAACAAACAACAGGGAGTGTGGATGAGAGTGTTTGCTGTTGATTAAGTCTCAACTCCAGGCTCCCTAGTTTGCATTAGCCAGCTGGAACAACGGCCTGTGTCCAGATCCCTTCCAGCAGACGCCCTGTGTCCGTCTTCATTTTCACTGAAAGGCAGAAGTTCGCACCTTTCATGAAAGTAATGAGCAGAGATGTCGGTAATAATGAAATCTGTAATTCTTTCTGTTGTGGAAACTCTTTCTAATCATCCCTTCTCTGTCAGTTCTCAATTCTGTTTCTTCTTCCACTATGTCAACTGAGACTCAGGAAGATATACTTCCTTCCTCCTCTGGAAGATTTTTCCCAATTCCTTCTTTTAACTTTCTTTAGCTGCACCTTATGTCAATGCTTTTTAGGCACCTACTGTATACAGGACATTGTGCTAAGCACTGAGGATTCCAAGGAAGATACAACACAGACCCTGATCTCCTGAAATTTACAATCCACTGGGGGAGAGGGAATATGTACCTCCCCCCAAACTGTTATATAAGTAAGAGCATAGTAAGGGGGAAAAGAGGTGAATGCAAGACACTGGAGATGAAAGGACAGATCCCTTTTGACTGAAAGGGTCACCTTAAAGGACAAGGTGACTTCTGAGCTAGAATTTGAAGGAAGGGAGAGACATCAATAGGTTGAAATGATGGAGCAGAAGAGCCAAATCTAGGAATTTTTGCACCCACAGTGACATATCAAAAACTAGGCCTAGGATAAGGAGGGAGGAAATCCCTTAACCTCCTGGAATAATGGCACATACCCATAAACCTTACTACTATGGGAAGCTGAGGCTGGTAGAACGATTAAATTCAAGAGTTCTGAATTGTAGTAGGGCTAAAACTGATTAGATATCTGCACTCTAATACCAATATGGGAGGCCCTATGAATGGTGAACCGCTAGGCTACCTACAGAGGGGAGAACCCCTTTCAAAAAAAAAAAAATACAACCTGGTCTTCCACAGCTCTACTCTTATTTGCCTGGTCAAGCCCTCCCTTGAACCCATAGTCAGCTCTTTTCTCTGCTGCCAGGGGTTATGTTCCTTGAAACCATTTTCTCCCTCATTTCACTACCTTTCTATCTCCATCTGGCTGGAGAAGTGTGTCTTCTACCTCGACTATGCCTCAGACTCTCCCAAATTGACTTAAACTACTGGATAATAAACTCTTCTGCATAATGTCATAGCCAATTAAGACGAGAAGAGAAAAAAGAAATCCCCTTCTCCTCATCTATCTGCTCTTTAATATAGGGTCACGGTCACATTTCACAATGATACTCCTAGCCAGAACACACTCAGAAGTGGTGAACTTTTATAGCCTTTTAAGGGGTCATCAAAGACATGGTCAATTATTTCCTGGTCAATCACCTTCACGTACTTCACGAAGAGCCCACTAGGTGTTAGCCATATTTTTACAGTTAGTTTGATGTACATCTGGTTTTACTTTCTGTGACTGCAGCAAATAGGTAATGGAGGGGAAAGAAAATCAATTGGTCAGTAACTCACCATCCTCCCTACGTAGGGATAAATGTAAAGTCTTTCACTTGGTTCCAAAAATCAAATTCACAAATACATGAAGGGAAAAACATAATTAAATGGAGGCTGGTCTAAAAAACCTGATTTATTGGGAGGTTTTAGTAAACTAAAGGCTCAATATATGCTTTCCACCATATGACATGACAACCCAAAAAGTTAAAGCAATTGTATGGCTTTAGACTTCCCTTGGAAACACACTGGATATTGTTAGATAAGCAATGCCTCAATATTCCAGTGACTCCCACTTTCATCTTACAGAAACTAATATAGGCATCCAGGTTTATGATACTATTCTTTTTCTTTTTAAAAAAAAAATTTTTTATTTTCAAGATCCCTTTTTTCCTATTCCAAATGCTCTCCTTTCCTCCTGCCCCTCTCTCACCCTTTGAGAAGGTAAGCAATATGATATCAATTATCATGTGAAATCACATAAAATATATTTCTATATTAGTCATTTTGCAAAAAAAAAAGCAAGAAAAGAGCTTTTTAAATTATGATGCACTTGGGGCTACTACAGAGGCAACTATATCCTCCTTCCTATTGAACATACATTGTCCAAATAACTCACAATAATAGCAGAGTGCAAAATCCAAGTCCCTCGATCCTCAGTATATGGCTTGCTGTTCTTTTAGCTTTGGGGGCTTTATCCACAAACCTCTTATCTCTGCAAGATGCTAGCTCTGCCTAGGAAGTTTCCTTCTCTCTATAGAAGGCTAGCTTCTGAGTTTCTCAAACTAGAAGGGGAATGTCTAGAAAGGCAGCCCTAGAACTGCCTAGAAAAATCCCCCTTCTCTTTCTAGAAAGTTCGATCTAGATATCAGGTGATGCTCAGTGACTCTTTCTTCTCTGAAAGATCAGAATCTGAAACTCCCTCACCTGGGATTGTTAGAGAGGTGTTGTTAGAAAGGTTTTCCAGGTGTTGACCTGAAAAAGAATTTTCAATACTGCTCAGAAGCTAATTTTCAGAAACTCTCAACACCCTTCTCTATGGATGCCATTTGGTTGAAAGCATGTGTCTCTCCCTAAGGCAGCCATTAGAAAGTTCCCTCGGCACCATAATCCTATCCAAAAATAGTCTGTCTTTTATAAGCCTGTGTAAAAGGTAGCTGGCTCCTCCCATGACAGTCCAAGACAACCAAATTCATCTACTGAACACTGAGTTTCATTTTTCAAGAGGTATAGTAGATTGTAAAGTTTCCTTCACAATTCCCAGAGAAAGACTCACCTCTTTGTAAGCTTAAGTTAATCGAGAAACTCCCTCAATCAACCCCTTACACAATCTTGGGCTGCATTAAGTGATGCATAGCTTTCAAAAATAAGGTGACAGTATGTAAGTACAATGCCCTGGACATATAACATCTAGATTGTGGGGTTCTCTTCTAAGCACTAAGCAGCTAGAAGGTATCCAGAAGAGTACAAACAAAATGGTGAAGGGTATTGAGATCAGACCTTATGAGAATCACTTGAAGGAAACTATTAACCTGGACAGAACTGAGCAGGACCTAATTTCTGTCTTCAAGTTCTGGAAGAGCTGTCATGAAGAAAAAGGATTAGATGTGTTCAGCCCTGTCATGCAGGGCTGAACTATAAGTGAGGAATAGAAGTTGCAAAGAGATACATTAAGACTATTTAAGAAGAAACTTAACGATTAGAATGGGCTACCTTAGGAGGTAGGGTAAGATGTCTTCAAGCTAAGATTTTGTGACCACTTGTCAGGTATATTATAGAAAAGCCTCATACATTAGCAGGAGGTTGGGATGCTCTAGAAAATCTCTGAGATTTCTTCCATTTCTGAGATTCTGTGATTTCCTGTCACCTAATTATAGAAGCTCAGAAATGGAAAGAACCTGAGAAATCCCCTATTCCAATCCTCCCCTCTACAGTATTTCTGACAAGTGATATACAGCCTCTCCTTAAAGTTTTCACTACATCTCTAGACAGTGCTTCCCATTATAGGACATGTCTTATTTTTTTTAAAAAAAATGCTGCTTTTCACATCCCTCAAATTTGCAACAGTGACCAAAAAAAAAAAAACATAGTTCTGGAATCTAGAAGCAAGACAGACATGCTTATACATTGTTAGTGGAGCTCTAAATTGTTCAGATCATTCTAGAAAACAATTTGGAATCATACAAGAAAAGTGATTAATTAGTGCATATTCATGAACAAAGAAAATCCTACTGCTAGACATGTGCCATGGAGGTGAAAGTCAGAGAAAAAAAAAAGATCTCCCGCATACAAAAATATTTATAGCAAATAAATTTTAAGGAAAGAAATATTCATGGCAGGACTTTTTGTGGCAGCAAAGAACGAGAAATGAAAACAAAGTGGGTACCTATCAATTAGGGAATGGCTGAACCAATTGTGGTATGTGAATGGAATGGAAGAATGTTGTACAATAAGAAATTGTAAATATAAGAAATTTAGAAAACCTTGGAAAAGGTTGTATGAAATTGTGCAGAATGAGGACAATATATACAATGACTACAATAATATAAATGAAAAGAACAGTAAAATGAAGTTGAACACTGTTCATTATATCAACTAAACTTAGCTCTGGAAAAGAGATGAGGAAAATCATCTCAAGGTGAAAGGGATAGAACATTGTACTTAATCACTGTATTATTTGGTTTTCTTCTTAACAGTTTTTCTTCTTTGCCAGGGAAGATTCAATAGGGGGTCCTTGGAGAGGAGAGAGAGCTATATTCAGAAGTAATTGTCATATAAGAACAAAAGGTATCAATAAAAAAAATTTTTAAGTTTTTTCTATATTGAAACTAAATATGCCTTCCTATAACTTTTAGCCATTGGTCCTAGTCCTACTCTCTACTGTCACACAGGATGTCAACTCCTTCTTGCATGTAAAAGTTCATTATATATTGAATATAGATATTAGCTTCTTCCTTATTCTTTTTTTAAGTTAACTGTCTCCCTTTTCTTAATCTGTTAAGTTTCTTCTTGAAATCTGCATTCTAAAGTCCCTTTCCACCCTAACATTCTAGTATTTTAGTGTGACATTGCCACTTTGGCAAGACCATTAGCAGTTGTTTTCAAAAAATCAGACCTTCGGAAGTTATTTCCTCCTAGCCACTACTTTTCACAGATTCACACATATTGACACTCTCAAGGACTTCTAACTTGCCACTAAGGACATTGAGAGAGAATTGAAGCAGGGATACTAATTAAGAGGCTATTACAATAATCTAGGCAAGAGATGATGAAGAGTTTACATTCTGGGTCACCTAGGTGGTGCAGTGAATAGAGTACCAGCCTTAGTTCAAATGTGACCTCAGACACTTGATACTTACTGGCTGTGTGACCTTGGGTAAATCACTTAATCCCAATTGCACTAGCAACTAAGGAAATCAGTAAACACTTCCTGTAGGAGATGGTCTGTAAGTTAAGTCTTCAAGGAAACAATGATTCCAAAAGTTAGAGTGCTAGAGGAAGTACATTCCAGACATAGGGAGAGTGAGTGCAAAGGCATGGAGACAGAAAGAACACTATGTGCGTAGAATAGCAAGTATGCCAGCATGGCTGTGCTATAGAGCTTATGGAGAAGCGTAATGTATAAACTAGAAATACAGAAAGAAGTTAGGTCGTGAAGAACTTTACATGAAAGAGGAAATTATTTTTTATTCTAGAGGTGATAGGGAACCACCAGATCCTAGTGAATAGGGGATAGATGTGGTCAGACTTGCACTTTAAGAAATCATTTTGGCAGTTGGGTGGAAGATGGGTTGGAGAGGGGAGAGATATTGTAGAGAAAATAAATAGGAGACTATCATCATCATTAAGGAAAGAAGTGATGTGAACCTGAACTAGGGTGATGATTGTGTGAGTGGAGAGAAGGGGACATGTGTAACAGAAGGTGTGGAAATGGAAATGAAAAGACTGAGATTTCACATGTTGGGTGAGTAAGAGAGGAAAGTCAAAGATGACATTGAGGATGTCAACCTGAGGGAATGGAAGGCAGTGGAGGGGGGGCAGGTTGCACAGTATAGTAATAAGTCATTTCAGAAGACAGTTGGGTTTAGAGGAAACATCCCCCCAAAGAAGCCTACAAGACATCCGATTCAAAATGTTCCACAGATAGTTGGTAATTCAGGAGTGGAGACCAGGAGAGAAACCAGAATGAGATGTATGGATCTGGGAATCATCTGCATAGAGATAATTAAATCTATGAGAGATGATGAGATTACCAAGTAAGAGAAAAAAGAAAAGAGGGTCCTGTGGTAACACAATGGGCATGACATGGAAAATAAGTCAGCAAAGGAGACTAAGAAGGAACAGTCAGACTGGTAGGAGGAGAAATCTGGAGGAAAATGGAGTGCCAACTTCAAGGAAAAGCAAATAGGCCAGTTTGGCTAAAACACAGAATAAGCACAATGGAATAATACAGAATAATCCTGGAAAGATTATCTTGAGCCAGACCATGAAGAACTTTAAAGATCATGATGGAGAGTTTAAATTTTATCCTGGAAGAAACAAGGGCATCATTCAGGTTACTTGAGTACAAGAATGGCATGGTCTTCCTAGAGATTTGTTTGTTCTAGGAATGTTTTCATGAAGACATATAGAGGATAAATTGGGGGAGGGAGGATATTGAAATCCAAAAGTCCAATTAGAAATCTATTGGATGGGGCAGCCACATGGAGCAGTGAATACAGCACCGGCCCTGGAATCAGGAGGACCTGAGTTCAAATCTGGCCTCAGACACTTAACATTTACTGGCTGTGTGATCTTGGGCAAGTCACTTAACCCCAACTGCCCTGCCTTCCACTGTCCAAAAAAAAAAAAAAAAAGTCTATTGGACCATACCACCCCCTATTCACCCCCAATCTAGAGAACATTTCAGCATTTTATTAAAGCCCAGTATGTATATGTATGTGTGTGACTGTGAGTGTGTGTGTGTTACATATAAGTAGATTATATAATTAATGATATATACAGAAGCCCAAATACTTTGTCTTCCCCATGTATCAGTCTGCCCTCCATTAGAATTCTCAAGTCTAACACTATTTCTACAATTCAGTTACCCATCACTTGGTGAACAGGAGTGCCTGGCCTTGGCTGTGTGTTCCAATAGTTGATGCTATCCTTGGATGTAGATAACTGATACTGGCAGAATATAATGTTATTTTCCATTTTGTTTTAATGAATGAGCCTAGAAGGATTTGTAACCACTGGGTATTGTAAACACTAAATAACATCACAAAGAATGACACTGACGATATTTTAAAAGAGATGACATCCTGGGTGTAGGGGTTATCTGTGAGTCAGCTGTCTGTTCACACTCAGATCATCAACTCATCAGAACAAAGATCATAATTTATAATAGAATGGAAGAAAGAATAGTAATAAGAAAATATACAGTAAACAATAAGATTTAATCCTAAATTATGTAATCAAGCAATGAAAAATGGGAAATGGACAAGAGAAATTATATTGACACAATCCATGATAATTTGGAGCATCTAGGTGGTGTGGTGGCTAGAGTGCTAGTTCTGGAGTCAGGAAAACCTGAGTTCAAATACAGTCGCAGACACTTAGTAGCTGTGTGACCCTGGGTAAGTCACTTCACTATTTTTGCCTCAGTTTCCTCATCTAAAAAATGAGCTGGAGAAGGAAATGAAAAACCACTCCAGTAGCTTTGCCAAGAAAACCCAAAAAGGGGTCATGGAGAGTCAGACACAACTGAAAATGACTAAACAACAAGAACATAATAATTTGAACCAAAAATTAAAGCAATGTAAACTAATTCCTATAAGAAGACCAAAAGAGCCTAGACAGCTCCTTAGTAAGCAAACAATTGACATACTTGCCAAAAGAGAAACAGATAGATATACAAGGCAACACCAGGTTAAAATATAAGCACATCTGTAAAATCTTACAAAGAAGAATGATGGACAGTCATAAACAGTACCGTATTGTAAATCACAGAAAAGCAGCAGCAGAAAAATCCAAGAGATTTCATCTTTCTGAAACCAGTCTCAAGAGGCAGCAAAGTGGCATAGTACATAGAGTCCTGGAATCAGGAAAACCTGCATCCAAATCTGGTCTCAGACACTTCCTAGTGGTCTGACCCTGGGCAAGCCATTTAATCTTGGTGTACCTGAGTTTCCTCACCAGTAAAAGAGGGATAAATAATAACGCTTACCTCCCAGGATTGTTGTGAGGATTAAATGAGATAATATTTGTAAAGCACTTAGCATGGTGCTTGGAACATAGTAGATGTTCAGAAAATGTTTTCCCCCCTCCTTCTAAAGAAAGCCTGGCAAAAGTTCCAACAAAGTGGGCATCTCTAAGGTACTCAAGGATGAAAAAAAAAACAGAAAATAAACTATAAACAGAATAAAAACAGAAAAGTTTCAAAATTATTATTTAAAAACTTGTTTTCTCCATCAAGGATTTTGAAACCATCACATTTGGACCCTAACATGGCAGTCCCTACAGAAGTAGAAATGACACTAGGTAAAATTATGACAGGAAAAGTAACCAGATTGGATCAAGAAGGTTCTTGATGAAGGTGATAAAATTTCAAGGGGTCAATTTGCAAGGAGGGGAAGATACCAAAGGCATGGGAAAAATCTGAGATGTTATTGATTATATATGTATGTATGTACATATAATACACAAATATACATATATAATCAACAAATCCTGCATAATGTCTTTTCTTCCATCTATACAAAAATGTTATGAGGATCATCTATGCACTAATTGAAGGTACATTCAATGAGAGTACAAGGGGGAACAACTAGGTTTTTGCAGATGTCATTCAGCAATGGACATCTTTACCACCTCACAATTGACTGAAAGAAATAGAGAATATAAGATCTCATTGTGTTTATAGTTTGTTGATTACAAAGAAGTATTTGATTTGGTAGGACAAAACACTGTCTTACAGACTTTTTAACAATACCGTGTAAGTCTTGATTCCCTGGAATATGTAATAACAGAAAAAATCCTATTCACTTATTCTGTGATAATAAACACCAAGTAAGACATTAAAAAGAAAGGTATGTGCCCATCAAAAGTATTGAATGCTGTGATGGATCAGATGCAGCACAGGATCTAAGTCAAGGAGACATTCCCTGTGAATGGTGAGGTCCTCCAAATGTTCCACTGAGATCATTTGCCTCAAACTCCAGGACACTACGAGAGTCTCCTGAAAAGAGTATAATCACCCAAAGGCATTTGACCTTTCCATCCACACAGGAAAGACAAAATGTATGAAAAAAATCTCTATTCTAACCCAGATTTCAATAATCATTTTGTATGGAAACCCTACAGAGTTTGTCCAATAACAGGTTTCTGGGTGAGTTGGACCCAGTTGAAAATAAGGAAGAGAGTGTCCTAGATTGCTTTCAGGAAATTGAAAGGCACTTTTACTAAGCTTGTGCTTCCCATAAAAACAAAAGGCCCATCTTTTCAATCAAGCCTTTTACTGACACCGCTTTTTGGCAGTGAACCATTGGAATGCCATTGCCTCTGAAAAGCTAAAGATGAACATCACATAGAGGGCAATGGAAAGGCATGTGGATAATGTGAACAGGCTGCAATATGGAACCGATGAGGAATTCCAAAGAATAACAAGAGTAAAGGATCCATCAGAGAATTATGTGTCAGAAAAAGAAGATGGGCTGTTCACATGGTGATAGCAAGAGATAATAAATAGAAAGTCAATGCTTCCATTTCAGGACAAGGCAGAAAGGTCTCCAGCATGTTGGGTGTAACCTAGGTCCACTTTTAGGTAAATTAGATGAAATTTTTTCTCAATTTTTTTTTTGCTTTTTTGGAGAGGGGAGGGCAGGGCAATTGGGGTTAAATGACTTGCCCAAAGACACACAGCTAGTAAGTATTAAGTGTCTGAGTCCGAATTTGAACTCAAGTCCTCCTGACTCCAGGGTCAGTGCCCTATTCACTTCGACCCCCAGATGAACTTTTAAGAGGAGATGAAAGAGATTTTCACAGGAATAGATAGATATAGGTGGTGTTGCAATGCACAGGTCCTGAATTGAGGAGACCACAATTTCATTCTTCAATTTTACAGTATTATGGAATGTTCTTCCCTAGAATAGGAAGGGATCTCAGAGATCCTGTATGCCAAATCCTTCATTTAACAGAGGAAACTGAGATCCAGAAGGGGTAACTTCTCCAAAGTCATTCAGTTGGACAGTGGAAAAGTTGTTCGTATATCAGAATGATTCAGTCCTTTTGTAGCAATGTTAAAGCAATTCTACTCTTGATGTAGGTAAACACACATACACACACACACACACACACACACGCACACACACACTTTCCCACTCCAGATACCATCTTTGCTAGCTATCTCCCTATCTACTTCACCTACTCAATGAGCCCTCAAAAACATACACTTTCTTTCTGGGAGGGTCACTGAAAGACAGCAAATCTGTATCTTGATGTGAATTTTTTTCTCTCCCTTCCAAGAAGGCAGAGAACTTAGTAACCTCCTGGGGATATTTGAATAATTTTTGGTTATGGACTCTTCCTATGTTTGTATTTCCTTAGATATCATTTTGTTTTCTCTTTTCCCTTCATTGAGGGAGGAGCAGAGCACAACAGCTACCTCAACGAGTCACTAAGCAGTGGGACTGGACCCAGAATTTGTTCTAGTGAGTCTGGACAGAAAGACTGGGAGAAATACTTTGAACCCCAGCATCTCCACTGAGCTGAAGAGCAGAATCATCGTTAGCATCTTCCTGAGCTATAATACTTCTAAGTGTGGAGGAGCAGGCAACACAAACAGTAGATCAGGAAGGGAAGCACAAGGGATCTGAGCTTCAACATGTGTTAGAGAGAGCTGTGAATGTGCTTGA
The DNA here is from genome assembly GCA_011680675.1 of Gymnobelideus leadbeateri. Taxonomy (NCBI): domain Eukaryota; kingdom Metazoa; phylum Chordata; class Mammalia; order Diprotodontia; family Petauridae; genus Gymnobelideus; species Gymnobelideus leadbeateri. The sequence continues at coordinate 318,486 of WOXC01010560.1, forward strand.
GTAGATAACCTCTCTGAGCTTTACCTTCCTTACTTGTAAAATGGGGGATAATGATACTTGGACCACAAACCTCACACGTTGTTATAAGGGAAGTAAAATTGCTACAAAAACACAAGTTGTTGGTGTTGCTTCTGCTGTCATCACTCTGGGCCTGATGTGACATTTCTCTTGTGGCAAGAAAATGCAATCCTTGAGGCAGCCTCCTCTTTTTTCTTTAAAATCTAAAAATGGGAGAATCTTACCACAGAGTCTCTGGTCTTAGCAGCTAAATAGCATTAGGCCTGAAATCAGGAAGTTGAGTTCAAATTCAGCCTCAGATACTAATTAATTATGTGACCCTGGACAAGTCATTTAGCTTCTATCTCAGTTTCCCCAATTGTGAAATGGAAATGATAGCACCTGCCTCCCAGGGTTGTTGTAAGTATCAAATGAGATAATGTCTATAAAGTACTTAGTGCAGTGCCTGAAACATAGGAGGTACGAAATAAACGCTTATTCCCTTCCCTTCTCCCTGTTATAGTAGAAAGACCACTATTCTGGGAATCAGGAGACCCAGGTCCAAATAACTGTTTCAATATTTACTAGCAACATAACCCTAGTCACCATTGCTTCATCTTTCTGAGTGTCCATTTTCTCATTTGTAAAAAGAGGAAATAATGCTTATTCTTCCAGCCTCACAGGACTGCTGTGAGAAAAGTGTTTTGTAAGCCTTAAAGAGCTATAGAAATGTGGGCTGTTCCTATTCATGATAAATCACTTCCCACTGTTTCAAAACTCTGATCATCAGTCAGGAATTTTTGGTTAGGAAACAAATCTAACATGAATCTGTAATTTAAGTCCATTTCTGTCCTCGAGAGGAAGAGGGAGGGCAGCAGGTCAAAATCCTTGACACTCTCAGAGGACATTATTAAATTAGCCTTCAGCATTTTTTCCTCCACATTAAAAAATCCAATCCCTTTCATTTTTTTTCAGTGGTCTTCTTTGACATGTTGCTAAACTCCCAACCAATTCAATGGGTATGCTTTCTATTAGACAAACTAGGTCAAAGCATGTTACACCCGAGGTACCAGGGAACATGTCTGGGGAACGCTCTGCAAGGAGGTGTAGTCACAGCTTCAGCAACTCAAAAGAGGCATCATTTAATAGGTGTGAGCACTCCTTCTGACTCAGTATCTTAGAATCATTAGGTCCCCTTAAGGCTCAGCTAAAGAGCACTCTCCTAACTCCCTCCTACCCCATTGTTTTTTTTTTTAAACAAATGCTTTATTAACTTCTGTTTTACATCATTCATTTCCGCCAGATTTTGAGTTACAATCGTTATTCCCCTACCCAACCTCCCAGAATAGCAGTCCCACAAGATATCGCTTCCTCCAATCTGCTCTCTCCCATACCTTCTCCCATACCCCCTTCGACTTTTCCATTAGAGGAAGGTGAGTCTTTGTTTCCCAACGCCTGCACATCTTATCTCCCAATTATAAGCAAAAGAGTATTAATAATAGTATTTATATATATTTGAAACATTTAATGTTAAGACCTCAAATTTTAGATCCATTTCCTTCCTCCCTTGTCACCCATTCCCTCTGGGGAGATAAGTAATTCAGTATATGTTGTACATGTCTAGCTATGCAAAACATTATCATAGTAGATATATTGTATAAGGCTGCTTATAATTCCTTCCCACTCATCCCACCCCCCACCTGGTCCATTCCCTACTTGATCCTGTCCCTCTTCTATAGTGGGTACTTCCAACCTCCCCTCCCCCCAAGGATGCCCTCCCATCCATCATCCCTCCTCTCATCCCCCTTCCCCCTATTCTGCTGCAGGTTGAGATATCCCATTTAGTATGTATGTCATTCTCTCCCTGAACCAAATTCAATGAGAATGTGGTTTTGCCTTTTTGTGCCTTCCTATTCTCCCCCTCCCTTGCAACCACTTCCCCTTGCTTCTTCTACATGAGATAGTTTACCCTACCCTGTCTCTCCCCATCTCCTCTTGCCACTTTCCTCTCTCACCTCATAATTTCATCCCTTGAGTATTCTCCCTTCCCAACAAATTCAACCTATGCCCTCTATCCATATATAACTGTAACCATATACACACACATTCACATATGTATTCATATGACCACACCCTTCTTCCATTATTTTCATAGTGAGAAAGATATCATCAGTCACAGTTATTGCTTTTCCATATAGGAATGTAAATAGTTCAACTTTGATAAGTTCCTTTTGATTTCTTTTCCCTGATTACCTTCTCAGGCATCTCTTCCTTCTTGTGTCTGGGTGTCAAATTTTCTATTCAATTCTGGTTTTTTCCTCAAGAATGCTTGAAAGTCCTCTATTCCACTGAATGACCATATTTTCCCCTGAAACAAAATACTCAGTTTTGCTGGGTAGGTGACCCTTGGGTTCATTCCCAGTTCTTTTGCCCTCTGGAATATCATATTCCATGCCCTTCGATCCCTCAGTGTAGAAGCTGCCAGGTCCTGGGCTATTCTGATTGTGTTTCCACAATATTGAAATTGTTTCTTCCTGGCTGCTTGTAGTATTTTCTCCTTGATCTGGGGATTCTGGAACCTGTCTATGATATTCCTGGGAGTTTTCTTTTTGGGATCTTTTTCAGGAGGTGATCGGTGGATTCTTTCAACCTCTATTTTGCCCTCTGGATCTAAAACATCAGGGCAATTTTCCTTGAGAATTTCTTGAAGGGTGATTTCTAGGTTCTTTCTTTGATCATGGCTTTCAGGTAGTCCAATAATTTTTAAATTGTCTCTCCTGGATCTATTTTCCAGGTCAGTGGTTTTTCCCATGAGATATTTCACATGCCTTCTAATCTTTCATTTGTTTGGATCTGCTTAACAGCATCTTGATTTCTCATAAAGTCATTAGCTTCCATTTGCTCCAGTCTAACTGTGAAGGAATGAATCTCCTCAGTGAACTTTTGAGATTCTTTTCCCATCTGGCAAATTCGACTTTTTAAGGCATTCTTCTCCTCATTGCCCTTTTGGGCCTCCTTTGCCATTTGAGTTAGTCTATTTTTTAAGGTGTTGTTTTCTCAGTCAGGCTGTTGACCCTCATTTCATACTTTTCCTGCATCCTTCTCATTTCTCTTTCCAATTTTTCCTCCACTTCTCTTATTTGATTTTTAAAGCCCTTCTTAAGGTCCTCTATGGCCTGCAACCCGCTCATGTTTTCCCCTGGGGCCTTTGGAGCAGGACTTCTGACCTCACAGTCCTTTTCCCGCTCTATGCCCCCAAAATAGGAGTCTAGGGTTGCATTTTTCTGTTTCCTTTGCCTTGGCATGTTGCCACTTAATTACTTGACTTTTGGGCTTGTTGCCACACTATGGCTTTAAGGCCAGATAGAGGAATTTTCATCCCGAAAGTGGGGGGGGGCAACTTCCATTTCTGGCAAACTGTAAACCCACCCACGACTTCCACCCTAGATCACAATCCAGATCCAGGGAGGTTAAAGCAAGAGCGATTACCCCCCAAGACTGATCGCTGGATCTCCCTACAATTTGCAGGCCAGGAGCTGGAGCTGCCTCTGAAAACTACAAAATGGCGTGTCTCCTCAATGGCTTCTAGCCCCCAGGGGAGGGAGCCAACACATTCCCCAAATACTGGTCCCAAAGTCCATAGGACACTAACCTCTTACTTTGTCCTAGGCATGTCTATGTTGATAATTCTGGAGTCGCCACAGCTGCTGGTGTTCTGGGGTCTCTCCAGCCTGCTGCTGGCCCTGCCGCCCTGGGGCTAAAACCTCGGCTTAAGTTGACCTGGGCTCGGCTAAGCTCAGCTGGGCTCGGCTCCCGCGCTCTGCGCGGTGCCGGCTCCCAGAGCGCTGTGCTGGTCCTTCCTGCAGGGCTGCTGGGCTGTCCTCAGTGGGAGGTTAGCTTCTCTGTGTCGTTTTGTGGGTGCTGGGGCTCCAGAAGTTGTTCAGAGTCCCCTTTTACATAGTTTGGGGGGAATCTGGGGGCAGAGTGGCTTGGATGAGCTGTTTCTACTCTGCCATCTTGGCTCTGCCCCCTGTACCCCGTTGTTAACATGCCCTCTCAACTCACCCCAGAGATCACTTTGTATTTATCTTGTTTATCTCTCCCCCACAATCCTTAGTAGAACCTAAACTTCTTGAGGGAAAGAACTACTTTGGTTTTGTCTTTGTGACCCCAGCACCTAGCATGGAGCCTAGCATACAACAGATGCTTGTTGAATGAATGAATGGATGGATAAATGAATGAATGAATGAATGAATGAATGAATGAACAATAGAGCTGAAGTAAGGAAACTAGGCTTGAGTTCCAGTTCTCACAGTTGCTTCTCTGTGACCTGGGAAAGTCACTTCCCCTCCTCTGGGCCTCCGTTTCCTCGTTGTAAAATGAGGGGTAATACAATTTACTGTGTTGCAAGGAAAACATTTTGTAAACTGTGAAGCAGTATAAAAATATGAACTACTATAGTGGCTATAAATTTGTATGTTGTGGCTTTTAAAAATTCCTCACAGAATGGTGTAATGGGAATGGGAATTTGAAGATCTTAATAGACCTAGGGGGGAGTTTGAAGACCTCCCCTGCTTTGAAAGTAAATTCTTCCCCCTAATAGGCTGCATGTAATCACATGGAGCCTGTGATGGAGGCGATTTGCTGAAGGATTCAAAAGAGCCCACAAGAAGCTTCCCTGCAGTGAAAATAAACTCTGCCCCCTAATAGTCTAAATGTGGTCACATGGAGCCTGTGGTGGGAGGTGTTTGGTGAGGAGAAGCAGAGCCCACAGGAAGCTGATAGAGAACTAGCCAGACAGTGGGGGACAGAGGAGCTCAGGCAAAGAGATAGAGAGTTTTGTGAGTAAATATTGATCTTGTATTGATTTGTGGGAAGGCTGAAGGATGCTATGGCTCTTAGAGTTATCATGGCTTCTGAATATCTTTGGTACTATGATGGAATCGGCTTACTGGTTTGGGGATGGGGTTTTCTGGTGTCTAAATAAATGCTTCAGTTCTATTCTCTACCTGGAGAATCTGGTATATTTTGTGATCAACTGTCATGTGATACTTATAGTCACGGTCTTCATCGTGATTGTGGGCCCTGTAAATATTGCATTGGCGCTACAAATGGCCAGCCTGTTGCTGGTGAGCATCTTCTCTCTTAGTGAAGCTGATGCCTCTAGACAAAGCCAAAGACTGATACAGTAGAAAAAGCACCTGGAAGATCCTTGCTACACCACCCAAGTTACTCTGACTGCGAGTATTGTGACTCACTAAGTCAGAGAGATGCCTTTTTCATTCCTCTAACTCCCATTCAATCATTCACCCTTCATCCTCAGAAGGATGGGGCCAATGGAGAAATATCAACACCAACCAGATAAGAACTACTGTGTTCTCATCAACACTGCACTACTCTAGCTTAGAATGAAGTACTTTAGAAAACGTTCACCAGATAACACCTGCCAGCAGAATCTGGGTTTAAGTGCCCTCATTGATAGCTTCCTAAAGTGCTCGCTCTCTCTCTCTCTCTCTCTCTCTCTCTCTCTCTCTGTCTCTCTCTCCCTCCCTCTCTCTCTCTCCCCTTCCCACTCTGTCTCTGTCTCTATTTCTCTCTGTCTCTCTCTGACTTCAGGTGAGACCACAGCTCATATCTTCAACACCACAGACATATGCAGGTAATCTTGGCCAAGATGCTTCTCTTCCTTGGCCTCAGTTTCCTCATTTATAAAATAAAGAAGTCAGATTCAGATGATCTCTAAGGTTCCTTATAGCTCTAAGTCCTATGATCCCATTAAGAAGAAGCTCCCCCCAACTCTCTCTCTCTTTTTTTTTAAAGCAATTGGGGTTAAGTAACTTGCTCAAGGTTACACGGCTAGTCATTATTTATGTGTGGGTGCTCATTTTCTGAGGCCGGATCTGATCTCGGGTCATCCCAACTCCGAGGCCGGTGCTCTTACTCACTGCGCCACCTAGCTGCCCCTCCCCCCAACTCAACCCCAGAACATAAATAGGTAAGACCAACTCTTTTCTGTTCCTGAAGGAAAGAAACCATAGAGGCAAAAATAAAAAGGAGGAGAGGATCAATGCAAACTCCTTGACCTGTCATTCAATGTCCTCCACAGTTTCTAATCTACATTTTCAGCTTTATCTCATTCTTCTTCCCTTTACACAACCCACATTCCAAAAAAATTGCACTATTCCCTCCCCTACAAAACTATTCTATGCTTTCCTACATCCCTATTTGTGCAGGTCCTCCCCATGCCTGGAATTCACTTTCCTCCTACCCTACCCCACCCCACCCACCTAATCTCCATCTATTCAAATAGCTCTTTCCTTTTAAGGTCTAATTCAGGTGCCCCGCCCCCCATCCCCACCGTCCCTTCCCCACCTCTTATCCACCAACCCAGAAGGATATTGCTGCCTCCTATAATTTCTCACAGTGCTTTCTCTAGATTCCTTATCACTTTCTACCTTATGGCATACTTATTTGTATGTCTAAGTGCACCTGACCTGTGCCCTTTGTAAGCCAAAGTACATGTTGCATCCCTCAATCAGAATGTGAACTTATTAAGAACAGGGAATATGTCACTTTCACCTTTGTATCCCCAGAATCAGCAAAGGACCTCAAAAAATGTGCTTGACAAATGTGTGTGAAATTGCATTGCATTGAACTGAACTTATATCAAGTGAATTGAATTAAAATGAATTGAACTGAATCTTCCCAGATCTGCCAGCTCTAGTTTTCAGGATGTGCATAGATAGGGGGAGGGGGGCATATTAGACAAAGAGAAAGAGATATAGATCTAGATAGATAGACACATATATATACACATATATGTTTTTATATATATTAACTCATATAGTCAAGTATGTTTTTATACCTAGTTTTCAAGGTATATATCTGTATATGATTATGCATATGTATATATATAATATGTATGTTTATGTATATTTTGTTGTTCAGTTGTTTTTCAATTGTGTCCAACTCCTTGTGCTCTCTTTTAGGTTATTCTTGGCAAAGACACTGGAGCATTTCTTTTCTAGCCCATTTTACAGATGCGGAAAATGAGGCAAGCAGAGTTAAGTAGCTTGCCCAAGGTCACACAGCTAATTAAAGTGTCTGAGGCTGGATTCTCACTCAGGAAGATGAATCTTCCTGACTTAAGGCCCTGGTGTTCTATCTACTGTGCCACCTAGCTACATATACATATATACATACATACATACAATTATATATATATATATATATACATATATATACTCATATACATGTTTGTGTATATACATGTATATTTATATATTCTTCATCCCATCTATAATAATGATACAAGTATAATGACAATTCAGCCCAACATTGAAATTCCTTCACAATCTGTCTCCTACCTCTACCTTTCCAGTTTTATTCCACTATACTCCTCTTTATTTGTACTATCCCTCATATAGAAAATTCTATCTCCAGCCTCTATGTTTATACCACAAAGAATCCCAATATTCTTCAAATATCCTATCAAAGCACAGTTCACATGCCACCTAGTAAATGAGCCTTGAATGAACTCTCCAGTGATCGTGTTCTCTCTCTCTCTCTCTCTTTCCCTCTCCCTCTTTCTCTTTCTTTCTTCCCTTTACCAAATTCATTTACCTTTATACATTTTCTAAAACAGCCCCCAGGAGTATATAAGCTCCTTAATGGCAGGGACCTTTTCAGTTTTTGTCCTAATTTTCAGTTTCTGCAACTAATACCATGACTGACTCAGTACTTGCTGAATTGAATTTAATTGAAAATGTGGAGAAAGATCTGGAAAGAGTGCCCTCCATTCATGACACCCTGACAAAACACAGGTCATATTCACATGGTCAGTCCATTAAGATTGAAACCTGGCAGCATCACCTGGAAGAGGCATAGCATGCAGTCCCTATGACTGTTTTCATCACCAGGAGCTCTCTGTCCTCATGGCATCATTTCTTTCAGCAGATTTCAGTTGACAAGGAAAATAAGCTACTGGCTGGTGAATGGCCTCAGAAGCTGGGTTTTCCTCCTCCAGCAGGTTCTCTATTAATGTAACCCTGATTATGGCCATGGAGGCATCAATCTCCACTAAAAAGAGTTAGCCTAGAAATGCCTTAACAGCAAGACTACTGGAAATGCCTTTTCCAAAGCTGGAAAGCTTTTCCTATTTGTCTCTATCAAGAATGGTCCTCTTCTTCATAAATAGGTCAGGGATTCTGCAGGCCATAAATATAGGTGCTATATTTATTTGTTATTTCATCTAGTACTACTTTGTTAAATACTAAGGTTTTGATGTTAGATTTCACTGCTCATTCTGTATGTTATTGGCTTGTTTTTGAGGATTATTAAGTCTATAAAAGAAATTTTTAGAAAAGAATTTTTTGAGGAAATACTATAAGAATCATATCAGCATCTCCAAAGTCTAGAAAGAGATAAGGCTAACAATAAATGCCAAAGATAGAGAAAAGGGGATCAGGGGAGTGAGAGGAATAACAAAGAAGGGACGGGATCACTGCTTGAGGTAGATAGGATGATGATAATGAATAATGAATGGAGAGAAGACTGAACTACTCAATTCTGATTTTCTTTTCTTTTCCAAGTAGAGTGATCTTTGCTGTGATGTACTGGGGCCTAGCTGGACCCTCCAGTGCTAAAAATAATTCTTCTTTGACTTGAAAGGCTAGAAAACAACTTCTGGATTTTGGTTGGGGGGTGGTGTTTGTTTTTTTGCAAGAAGTAAAACTACAGACTCACAACATGTACCAGCTAAGGGAAGCTACCCCAACCTTACTACCCTGCTATCGAAACACCCCACTATCTCAACCTCCTCTAGGTGTAAATTATTTTGTTCTGAGAGTTTCATCAATCATAATCACTTTTTCAGGTTCCTGAACCATGATCATATGACTGGACTTCCTGGTTGAATTGATTTCCACTACAAGATCTCTAACAATGGTTGGGTAGATCATACTGTACAGAGAAGTTAAGGGACTTTGGCCCTTGCTAGCTAAAAGGGTTGGGCTAGGAGTGTGGGAGGGGTTGAGATAATTGATTTACTCCACCTCATCATACTTAAAGTAATGATGCCCAATCAAGTTCACTCATAGGCCTTAAACAAAATGTGAAAAAATCTTATTAAGCCATAGTGATTTTGCACTAGAATCTGTGTTCAGATGAGTCTGAGAAATTTGGCCCCATACTTAAGAGTCATCTATAATTTGCCAAACTAGTTAGAACTCCAATTCAAGTCTGGTATTCCAGACCCTTAAGGAAAAAAGTTAAGCCATGGCAAAAGAGAGACAGAAACAGAGAGAGACAGAGCAATTCAGAGAGAGACAGGAACAGAGAGACATAGACAGAGAGACAGAGAGGCAAAGACACAGACACAGAAAGACAGAGAGAGAGAGAGAGAGAGAGAGAGAGAGAGAGAGAGAGAGAGAGAGATCAAGGTGATTTCTTGGGACTTTCCTCAGTCTGGGTCTTCTGCTCTGAGAGGCCTGTAGATTATAGTCCAGGGGTGGCTAGATGGCGCAATGAATAACACACCAGCTCTGGAATTGGGGAGGACCTGAGTTCAAATCCAGTCTCTCACACTTAACACAAAACAATCCATGTGACCTTGGGCAAGCCACTTATCCCCAATTGCCCTACCTTCCCCGCTCCAAAAAGAAAAAAAAATTATTAAAAAAAATAGATTATCATCCTCCATCAATCAATATCTGTTTTTTTTTTGTCTCAGCTCAGTTCTGTCTTTGCAAGGTTTGCTCCAACCTATCCAACAAATATGCTTTTTAATATTTATTTTATTTTATTTTTGTTACATTTGAGTTCCAAGCTGTTTCCCTCCCTCCCTGCCAATGTTGCACTACAGAAGTCCAACATTTGACACAAATGTGTGTGTATGTGCATGTGAAATATACAATACATAGTTCTATATATCAGTTCTTTCTCTGGAGATGGATGGCATCTTTGAAACTTCACAGGTTCTTTGTAGTTGAATCAAATATTCCTATAACTCAGAATAGCTTAGTCATTCACATTTGCTCTTGCAATAATATTGCTGCTACTGTATACAATGTTCTCTTGGTATTGCTCACTTCACTTTTCATTACTTCATGCAAGTCTTTCCATGTTTTTTAAAATCACTTGCTCATCATTTCTTAGAACACAGTAGTATTCCATCCCAATCATATACCACAACTTATTTAGCTATTCCTCTACTGATAGGCACCCCTTCAGTTTCCAGTTCTTGGCCACCACAAAAAGAGCTTCTATAAGCCATTTGAATTATGTAGTTTCTTTTGGTTTTTTCCTGATCACCTTGAGAAATAGACTTAATAGTGCTATTGCTGGACCAAAGGGTACAGACAATTTTATAATTGAGCATAATTCTTTGAGCATAATTCCAGATTGCTCTCCAAAATGGTTGGATCAGTTCACAGTTCCACCACCGGTGCATTATTACCCCAATTTTTTCACTTCCCCTCTGACATTTAATATTTTCCCCTTCCATCATTTTAGCCAGTCTGATAGGTGTGAGATTGTATCTCAAAGTTGGTTTAATTTGCATTTCTCTAAGCAATAATGATTTAGAGCATTTTTCCATTTGATTATATATGGCTTTGATCTCTTCCTCCAAAAATTTCCTGTTAATATCCTTTTATCATTTATCATTTGAGGAATGACTCATATTCTTATAAATTTGACAAAGTCCATTATATTTTTGAGATCTGAAGCCTTTATTTGAGAAACTGCCTATAAATTTTTCCCAATTTTCTGCTTTCCTTCTAATCTTGGCTACATTCCTTTTATTTGTATAAAAACTTTTTAATTAAATTAAATTGAAATTATCCATTTTATTACACAGTGCTTTTGTTTATTCATAAATTCTTCTCCTAGCCATAAATCTGATAGGTAATATGTTCCATGGTCTTCTAATTTATGATATCTCCCTTTATGTCTAGGTCATGTATCCATTTTGATCTTATCTTGGCAAATGGTGTAAGATATTGGCCTATACCTTCTTTCTGCCAGATTACTTTCCAGTTTTCCCAACAATTTTTACCAAGCAGTGAATTGTTATCCAGAAAGCTTTAGGTTTATTAAATACAAAGTTACTATAGACATTACTACTATGTATTATATATCTACTCTGTTCTACTGATCAATTTTTCTATTTCTTAACCAGTATCAGATGGTTTTGATAATTACTACCTTAATTAAATAATAATAGTGCCAGTTTAAGATCTGGCACTATTAGACATCCTTCCTTTACATTGTTTTTATTAATTTCTTTAATTGTCTTGACTTTTTGTTCTTCCAAATGAATTCTATTATTTTTTTAGCTCAATAAATAATTTTTGGTAATTTAATTGGGATGGCACTAAATAAGTAGATTAACTTAGGTAGCATTGTTATTTTTATTATATTGGCTCAACCCACTCATGAGCAATTAATATTTCTCAAATTATTTAAATTTGACTTTATTTACATTAAAAGTGTTTTATAATTATGTTAATATGGTTCCTAAATTTGTCTTGGTAGGTATATTCCCAGGTATTTTATATTGTCAATGGTTTATAAAATAAACTATCTCTTCTTGCAGGGTTTTGCTGGTGAGACACAGAAATGCTAATGATTTATATGGATTTATTTTATATCCTGCTACTTTGCTAAAATTATTGCTTCAACTAGCTTTTTGGCTGAATTTCTAGGATTTTCCAAGTATGCCATCATATCATCTGCAAAACTCATTGCCCATTCTGATTCCTTCAATTTCTTTTTCTTCTTTTATTGCTATTGCTAGCATTTCTAGTACAAGATTAAATAATATTGATGATAATGGACAGCCTTGTTTCACTCATGATCTTACTAGGAAGTGAATACAGTTCTAATTAGCTAGCCAACTGTAGACAGATGGAATGGAGGGGTGGGGTTGGGAGGAAGGTCCTTCAGCCTGAGCTAAACATGATTTTTTTTTGGAGGTGAGGAGGCAAGGCATTTGGGGTTAAGTGACTTGCCCAAGGTCACACAGCTAGTAAGTGTCAAGTTCTGAGGTCAAATTTGAACTCAGGTCCTATGACTCCAGGGCTCTATTCACTGTGCCACCTAGCTGCCCCTTTTGACAGCTTGTCAAAAAAATTTTGCCACTTGTTATATTAACTCTCATCTCCCTGATCCTCAAATTCTGGAGAGCAGACTGCTCCAGAAGGCCAATAAATATTAAATTAATGTTCTGGATCTTGAATGGCTAATCATGTTTGAGTAATCTGTCTCAGCAACCTAAGTAGAGAAATGTTAATTTTATTAAGTAGAGAAATGTTAATTAATCCAAAATTAATGGCCACACCCATCACTCATCTAGATGTCCAAGGGGAGCAATTGGAAGGATTAGGAAACCCAAGATAACTAAAGAGTGTATGGGAAAGCAGCTAACTGTCCTCCATGAGTTCAACCCAGTAGACCTAAATGAAACACATCTTAAGGTCCTTAAAGAACTGATAAATAGGATTTAAGCCATTGTCTGTAATCTCTGAAAGGCCTTGGAGAATGGCCAGGGTGCCACAAAACTGAAGAAGTACAAATGTTGGAAATTTTTTCAAAGCAATAGAATAAAGTATAAACTACAGATAGACTAGTGACCTAGACCAATAATTTCCACAAAATCAAAGAACTCACTATAAACAAGATGGTTTCCATGGATGAGGAACATTGCAAGTCATGTCTTTTTTTATGCACTGATTGGTTGTGCTGATTTCTTTCTTTTATTCCTATTTTTCCTTTTTTGAAAATTCTTTGTTGTAAATGATGACTAAGATTGAGAAGGCACACAAGGAAAAATCTAGGTGGTGGTGGAAGGACAAAAGATCAATAAAAATCTGGTAAATTAAAAGAATAAAATAAAAGGGAACAGTTTGTGAGCACTTAGAAAGGAAAACAGTATTCACCAAAAATTAATACTAAATCATCAAGAACAGATCATACTAGTTTAATCTCATTTCCTTTTTTGATAGGGCAATGAAAGCTTTAGAAAAGCATTTTTCAAAGGCTCTTATGCTATCTTTGTGGACAAGAACAAGACAGAGAAATATGAAGTAAGTATATTCTATGTACCTTCTTAATTATAAGAATTAAAAATTAGAATTTAATTATTAGAATTAAACATTAGAATGTGCGCTTCTTGAGGGGAGAAACTAATTTTCCCTTTCTTTTTATTTCTAGCAGTTAACACAGTGCCTGATACATACCTAGTAGGTTCTTGTTAACTGACTGTATACAGTTTGGTGAATTTGGAACTGGTGGGATGGGCAGACCCAAAAAGTAGTCATTAATGGGGTTGGTGTTAATTTGGAAGGAGATTACCAGTGGAATACTCCACATATATGCCCTTAGCTCTGGGCTATTCAAAATTTTTTTCAACAATTTGGATGAATAGTATGACTCTTAAGTTTGAAAATGCCATAAAATTTGCAGTAATAGCTAACAGAACTTTAGATAACAGCTTTTTGTTGTTCAGTTGTTTTTTAGTCTTGTCCAACTCCTCATGACCCCATTTGGGGTTTTCTTGGCAGAGATACTAAAGTGGTTTCCTTCTCCAGCTCATTTTACAGATGAGGAAACTGAGGCAAACAAAGCTAAGTGACTTGCCCAGGGTCACACAGCTAGTAAGTATCTCAGGACAGATTTGAACTCCGGTCTTCCTGAGTTCCTCTATCCACTAAGTCACCTAGTTGCTCCACATGACAGCATCCAGGTCCAGAAAGACTTTAGCAGAACAAAACAATTAGCTGAATCAGATAAGATTAAATTTGATGGTAGCAAATTTAATAGGAACAAATCTAAAATTATACACTTGGGTTCAAAACCTCAAATTCACAAGTACAGGACAGAGAGGCACAGCTAGACTATAATTCCCATGAAAAAGATCTGTGAAGTTTTTTTAGACTAAAAGCTTAGTAAGATTCACCAGTGTGACATGACAGCCAAAAGAAATACCGTTCCTTTGTTTTACTATGAGAAGGGTCTCTTAAGGGTCTCTCCATAGCCTTCTGATTTCCCAGACCAAAACAGCCTTTCCCAAAAACCACTCCCCCATGTATGTTGTCTCCCCCATTAGAAACATAAGCTCCTCGAGATCAGGGACCACTTCAGATCTGCATTTGTATGCCCAGTCCTTGGTGCAGTGCCTAGTACTTCATAATCACATACTAAATGCTTTTTTGTTCATTCATAGAAGAAATAGACTATGAGTGAAGCATTAGAAGCTGGAGAAGATTCAGTGATTGAACCAAGCAGAAAGCATTGGGAAAGGGACTTTCAAGCAAAAGAGAGGAGTAAAAAGAAGATATATATGTATATACCAACAAAGGCAAGGAATCGTGCTGTGTTCAAGAAGATGTGGATAAACTGTTGAACTTCCATAAAACTGTGAATTTCCATAAAAGAAACTGGAGATCAAACAATATGGGGAACAATTGAAGGAAGTGGTCTAAAGAAAAGACAGGAAGGGAGAAGGGAATAAGCCTTTATACAGCACCTACTGCATGCCAGACACTTCACAAATATTATCTCATTTGATCCTCACAACAACCCTGAAAGTTAAATGCTATTATTATCCCCATTTTGCATTTGAGAAAACTGAGGCAAAGAGTGGTTAAGTGATTTGTCCAGGGTTACACAGATAGAAATTCTGTCTGAGGCTGGATTTGAACTCATGTCTTCCTGAGTCCAGGACAAGCACACTTATCTACTTTACCAACTAACTGTCAGCAGAATACTCCATAGTCTTCAAGTATTTAAAAGGCTGTCATTGGGGTGTCTACATGGCACAGTGAGTAGCGCACCAGCCCTGGAGTCAGGAGGACCCGAGTTCAAATCCAATCTCAGACACTTAACACTTACCAGCCATGTGACCTTGGGCAAGTCACTTAACCCTAATTGCCCTCCAAAAAAAAAGTTTAAAAAAAAGCTGTCATGTCAGAGGGACTAGATTTCTTCTGGTAAAGCTGCAGAGAAATAGATTTAGGCTTGATGTAGGGAAAATCTTCCTAACAATTAGAGCTTCCAAAAATGAAATAGTCTGCCTTGGGAAATAATGGTTTCCCCTTTGTTGAAGGTATTTAGAGGTTAGACAGCCTCTACAGGGTGGTCTCTTGGTCAGGTACGAGTTGGATATGATGACTGGACCTGGCTCCTACCAGCTAGGGAGAGTCAATTGTTAAATTTCCAGCGCGAACATTTACTCGATAAAAACTGTCAAATGCTACAAATCAGGGCTTGATTTGTGGTTTTATTGGTTGTCTAAAGCAAGGGCAAAAATGTTAATAATGCAGATTAATCTTAAAAGTGTGGTGTATATACATCTTTTTTTTTCAGAGAAGCTGATCGTTAAACATTTACCAACATGTCCCTTCCAACTTTTTGATTCTCTGATTTAGTGAAATAAATGATTTGCCAGAGTTGGAAGACATCTTCTACCTAATCTGACCCTCTTATTTTAAAGATGAGAAAAATAATACCCATAAAAAGTAGTCATTAGCCCAAAGTCACTGGTTAAAGTAGCTGAATGGAGATTTGAACATAGTGTATTACTGTGGAAGGAGTACTGGCTTAAAGTCAGGAAGCGTTTGGTTTTAATCCTGCCTCAGACTCTTGCTAACTGTGTGACCCTGGACAAGTCACTTAACCTCTATGAGGCTCATCTACAAAGTGAGGGGGCTAGATTCTATAACCTCTAAGTTCTTTTCCAACTCTATATTTACAATCCTTGGGCTTCCAGAAACCATGGCCTCTCCACTACATCAAGCTACCTGTAGGAGATAATAAATGCAACTGGAGTTTTGAGAAAGAATTGGATTGAGTAGCCAAAGGCTTTATTCACCTCTACAATATTCTGACCATCTGCCCTCATTCTGCCTCAAGAGAACTCCAAAGATTAGACCCTCATGAAATGAAGCCACCCACCTTTGGAAGTCTAGCTGATCAATTGGTGAGAACACAGTTCTCTATACAGTTCTGGACCAGGCTTCACCCCAGTCATCTTCTTGACATCTGCTATGCCATCAAACATATACTTCCCCTTCTGCTACCTTCCTCTAAGGCCTCTGGTTCTCCTCATTTCAGTGACTTCCCTCTTTAGCTATTCCACAAGTGTTGTTTCCACCCCCTTCTCCCATTAGAATGTCAGTTCTTTGAGGGCAGGACCTGTTTCCCTTTTGTAATAGTATCCCCAGAATTTCTGCACAATGCCTGGCACACAATAAAGACTTACTGTGTGCTTTTCATTCATTCATTCATAGAGGAACGAGTGAACATGAGTTGGAAAACAGCCTACTAGGAGGTGGGAAGGCTAACAAGAAGGACAGAGAAAAATTCCAACAAAGACAGGCAAGTAGGCAAGAAAATATCACAGGTAAGTTATGTTAGGACCTCAGGTCTACAGGAAAGGAAGATCATAGAGAAAACAGACCCCACTGCCAGCCCACCCCACACAGCATGGTCATGAACTCTAACAAGGCAGTATTACAAAGCATTATTTAGGAAGTTCATAAGAGTGTTTGTGTGCCTGTGTGTGTGTGAGGATGGAAGCACATTAGCTCCAGACAACTTTGTGAAACTCGGATAAAGAAAAACATTTAAATGAGGTAGGAATGAGTAATTGACGATCATAACTGTGATTATAAGGTATAATTACAATTAGCTGCACAAGAGTGTTAATCATGAGAATAATTACATGTCAGCTTTCCTCCTGAAGAAGAGAGAATGTAATTAAGTGGCCCAAAGTGGGGAGGAAAACATGTCTCCGGGTGATGGAGGTACAGAGCAAAAGGGTATGCTTTAAGGGGTAAAGCCCTCTTAATGATGAACATGGAAAGACCATCACTTTCTAATGTAGGGCAGCGCAGTGGATGAAAATAATTGGTAGTGGAATTTTTCTTCTTGTCAATGGAAACTAAATTCAATTCACAAAATCTCAGAGAAGTAAACGACCTTAGGGGTCAGCTAGTCAAACCCATTACTGGACAATTATCCTATCTACATCGCTCCTAGGAGGTGATTGCCTAGTTACAGCTAGAAAACCTGTAAAGAAAGGGAAATTGCTACCTCAGAAGGCAGTCCGTTACATTTCTGGACAGCTCTAATTGTTAAGAAGTTTTTCCTAAATCTCTGTCTCTGCAATTTCCACTCATGAAGCCAGGCCAAGCAAGTCTATCCCACTTCCATATCACAGGCCTATAAATTACCACTATAGCACAATCCCACTCCAGTCTTCTCTTTTCCAGGCTGAGTCTTCTGAATTCTTTCAACTGACTCTCCCACAGGATGGTCTCCAGTCTCCACGCCAGTCACTCTTCTCTGGAAATGTTCTGGTTGTCACTAACCTTCCTAAAATGAGGTGCCCAGAACTAAGCAAGATATCAGGTCTTCTCTAAGGAGGACACAGAGACTCTAACCTTCCTGATCTTAATGCAGATTTGGAACTCGTTTCTTTAGTTTTGTTTTGTTTTGGTGGTTGTATCATACTTTTGACTCATTTTGAGGTGGCAGACCACTAAAATTTCAAGACCTTTTTCATCTAAAATTTCCCTACTTTTACTCCTTCCCCTCAAATTCTTCATTTAGGCAATTAATTTTTTTAATCAAAAGGCAGGATTTTTTAGTCATCCCAATTACATTCATATTACTATGTTCATATACTAATTGTATTGAGATTTTTTTGGATCCTGACTTTGTATTCCAGTTGTGAGCTGTCCTTCTCAGCTTGGTATCATCTGCAAATTTGTTAAGTATGTCAATCTAAGCATTGATTTACAGATTAAAATGTTGAAAGGGATAGCTAATCCAAATGAGAGGAGAGAAAAAAAGAAGGGAGGGAGGTAGAGAAGAAGGAAGGGAAGAAGGAAGGGAGGAAAGGAGGAAAAAGGGAAGGAAGGAAGGAAGGAAGAAAGGAAGGAAGGAGAGAAAAAGGAAAGAAGGAAGAAAAGGAAAGGCAGAGAGAAAGAAGGAGAGGGAGAGACAGAGAGAAATAGCAAGAAAGGAAGTTTAGAGAGAAAAAGTAAGAAAGAGAAAAGGGAGAGAGACAGATGGAGAGAGAAAAAGAGGGAGAAAGAGAAAAAGGAAGAGAGAGGAGAGGGAGAGAGAGGGAGAGGGGGGAGGAGAGAGAGAGAGGGAGAGAGGGAGAGAGAGAGAGAGAGAGAGAGAGAGTTCAGCCCTGTATAGAGCTCATTTGTCTGCTTTTCTAGGTATCTACTCTAGGCAGCTGGGTAGTACAGTGGATCTCTATCTACTGGGCACTAGTCCTGGAATCAAGAACTCCTAAATTCAACCCAGCCTCAGATACTTACTGACTCTGTGACCCTGGGCAATTCACTTAATCTGTTATCTCCTTTAGTTTCATCAACTATAAAATGGAGATATTAATGGCCCTTACCTCACAAGGCTGCTATAAAGATCAGATGAGACTTTTTTCAAGTGCTTAGCACAAAGCCTGGTCCACAGTAGACACATAATAAATGCTTGTTCTCCTCTCCCTCTCCTCCCTCCCCAGCCTCTGTGAATTGGAGGAGAAACAAACTAATCCTACAGTACAGTAACTCCCCATTTTTCCCTGATCAGGGACTACTTTTAATTTCCCTGAGGTCTTATGATCCAGCAGGGTCAAGGGCAAGGGGCCAGTCACTATCTGGTGAGAAGGGTAGCTGCTGACTGTACTGCCCTTATTATTGGAAAAGCTCATAAACCATGAGGAAGGGAGCACAGAAGTGGCAGCAGATTCAGATGTAGATGGTCCTCTATCATGCCTTTGTGTATTTTATTTTCGCTTTAGTGGAAAGAGTACCCAACTTAGAATCCGAAGAACCAGATTGAAATCTCTTCTCTGACCATGAGTAAGTCACTTAACCTCAAGGAGCCTCGGTTTCCTCATATTTAAAATGAGAATAATACTTCATAGCTCTGTGGTAGGGAAAATAAGTGATAAACTATTAGAAATATGAGTTATTACCTGGTCTACTTAGGAGCATAGTTCCTAGGATCAAGAGTTAGAAGCACCTAAAAGATCATCTTGTCTAACACACCATTTTACAAATGGAGAAACTGAGTCATTTAACAAGGGGTTCAATGACTTGCCCAAGGTTGCAGAACAAAGTTAGGTTTTAAACTAACTTCTAACTCCAAATCCATGACCCGGCTGGGATTACTCTAAAAATCTAACCCTAAGTACAACATGGCCTTAATCCTTTGGTCATTTCCCCCTTGTACATTGAAAAATACGTTATTTTTCTGTGCCTCCCCTCGCTCAGTAAGAGCACTGCATGGCACCCTGCTTTCACTGCTCCCAGTCCAAGGGGACAGCTCTAAGAAGCGATGTCTTGCGTTTAGCTAAGCTGTCAGGTTTCCAATGTACTTTGCAGACATTTTCTGATTTGACCCATATATACAAGTGCTATTGTTCCCATTCAAAGTAGAGGAAGGAAAGACCCAAAGAAAAGGAAGTAATTTTTCCAAGGTCATACAGTTAGTATGTGACAGACCTGAGACTTAAGCCCAGATTTCTCCTGATTCCAAATACAGGGCTTTAGCCACTATGCCACACTACTCTGGGGTCTTCAGTTCTTGGTCTCTCCAAGGCCCTCTGCTCAGAGCAAAGGTGATGCCCCTTGTTAAGCTGAGAATACGCCTTCGCCTTCCTTCTGTGGTCCCTGTGTTACAGAGACCTGATGCCTTTCCCAGAGACAAAGCTAGAGGCAGGACCAGAGGCAGAGTTTGATTGTCAGCTACCACCTGCTCCTTCCCCCAACTAAAAAAATAATCATAAAAACTACAGGGTAATCGGCAGTTGCCTGAATTCCTGTTGGGCCAACTGAATACTGAGTGGCCTTGTGATTAACCCAAATATGGCCAGCCCCAAGCCTTTCTCCAGGTCAGGCCTGAGGGCAGTGACTCTCACTGGAATTCCTCCCTTCCAGGGGGCTTGAGCAAAACAGCCTTGCTGGGAGGTCAGTGGGCCACCAGACATCAGTCAGGGAGGCAGACCCTTTCTAGGCCCCTGTCTCCCAGGGGGTGTATACCATGAATCATAAAAGCATCCTCTTTGGGAAGCCAGGGTGACAAGGTCCTGTAATTTATCTTGCATGAAATGAGCTAGAGTATCTGAAAGGACTAGAGGAAAGCAGTCCATTAATTCTCAGAGATAGCTCCTGAATCCTAGGGGTTTTCATTCTGCGCCCACATGGCTGACATTCACCAAGGTTTGCCTTTCCCACTAATGGTGTGTCAAGGGCTTGGTTTAGGCTCCCAAGATTAACCACTGCTAAAATAAGGCATCAAGCCACCAGCCATGCAGGACAAATAAAAAGGCCACTTGACCTGTTTGGGTTTTTTCTATTAACCCATGTGTTCCCTCATCATTCCCCCTTTTAAAACAACTCAATTTTGAAGCACTTTAAAGGTAACTACAAACCCAAGTTTGGGGTTCAATTATAATTTTTTAAATATGAATTTGAATGCTGACCCAGAAGCACTCTGAACTCTCAGGCACATAGAATCATCTCTGGTGTTTTACAGTCTTGGACATTCATTTCCAAAGTGTTCCTCTTCCTGCTGGGTGAGGAAAGTAACTTAAAATTACTTTCTCTGTGAGCTCTGGGAAAGGTTTCTTCCCTATCTCTTTCTGGAGACTGGGGAGAGTTCTGGATGCTGACTTACCGCAGAGGTGGTAAGCCTCCTATAATTGGAAGTCTTCAAATGAAAAATGGATAGCCACTTGTCAGGGACGTTGGCTGGCTCATGGGCTAGGCTAGAGAGTGGAACATGGGTCCAGTGCAGGATGGGACCTCAAAGGCTATTTAGTCCAGCTGTCTCATTTTACAGATAAGGAAACTGAGCCCCAAGGAGATTAAGTGACTTGCCTCATACAAGGAGCAAGAGGAAGAAGTAGGATCTGAACCTACCTCCCAAGATGGTTGTAAGAATTTTTTTTAATTTATATATGTGTGTGTGTATATATAATCTATGCATGTGTATACACATGTATGTGTTCATATGTGTCTATATATGTATGTGTTATATATGTGTGCATAAGTGTTTGTGTGTACATACATGCATACATATGTGGCTTTGAAAACCTTGATGTGATATATAAATGTGTGGTAAAAGTAGCAGTAGTAGTAGCAATAGAAATATCTTTCAAAATATCTTCCTGTGGCACTGCTGGGCAGGTGGTTGTGGGATCTTTAAAATTATACTTCAAATAGTCTACCTCTTCTTCCCAAGTGAAGGAGTGGAAGGATCACAAAATGTCAAAGTTGAAAGGGCCCTTAAGGTTATCTGGTCCAACCCCCTACTTTACAAAGGAAGAGACTGGGACTGAGAGAAGGGAAATAACTTACCCAAGGTTCAATAGATAACAAGGAGCAGTCAGGATTTTGAATCCAGATCCCCTGACTCCAAACCAGGTGCTCTTTTCACTGCCTCATATAGATGAAATGAATCCCAGTCTGCTGTCAGGAAACTGTGGCTGGGCCTGAATGACCAGGAGCTCCATTCCTAATCTGTTCCATGACAACTCTGCAGCCAGCCTCAAGTAGGGACCCTAGCAGCCTTCAAAGGAAGCAGGATCCCTTCCCCATGCAACATTTCCTGAGAGTTCCTAAGAGCCTGCCGAAAGGGCTAGGCCCTGCTCACTAACTCAAGATGTGGAGGGACTTACTGTTTTATTGATTCAGCGCCTGCTCTATCTCATTCTGGAGAGAGATGTAGTTTGGTAGAAATGAGGAGGGGGGAAATCTGAGGCAGTCTGTACTCTGTGAGACACTTCATCCATTGATCAATCAACCATTTATTGAGTGCTTACTATTTGCCAAGCACTGGGCCAGACCCTGGGGATACAATGACAAAAGTGAAACAGTTTTGCCTTCAAGGAGCATAGTAATTGAGCTTCCATTAGAACTGTTGCATTGGTCATCCCAGGAATTGATCAGATCCCGAAGTACCTACCCTCTACCTCGGGGAAAGAGCCCCTTGAAAGATCTGATATCAAGGAAATCTTGGGAAGGTGAAAGGTTGGGAAGGATTTGGGGAGGGACTGTTTATCACTGTGGCAATAGCTTTACAACCTTTCAGGAAAGTCTGACATATGCTGAAGAGGGCCAGTTCATCCTTAAAGTCCTTGAACTTTAGATCCAGAAGGGACATCAGGAGATCATCTAGTCTGACCCCTTTACTTGACAGATAAGGAAACAGGGAACAGGTAGTAAGTGGAAGAGTCAAGACTAGAAACCAGGTCTCCTCACCCCCTACCTAGAACTCTTTTCTGAGCTCCACACAAAGACCAGCCCAATCATTTGTCAAGACTTCATATTATGTTGGAGGAGAGAGCTAGACATGGAGTCAGGAGACCTCGGGTCACCTCTGACATTTGGACAAGTCATTTAACCTCAGATCTTCTATCTCTTTACCTGCAGGAGGTAAATGATATTATCAGCACTACTTACCTCCTAGGTCCATAGTGAAAACAGCAATTGGCAGATTTTAAAGCACTATATAAATGTGGATTTGTATTATTTGTAATTCATATGAAAGCAGTGCTCCAGACCTGGGAAGCACTGTTTTACCTATCCCCACCCCACACCCCCCCCCAAAAAAAAAACAATTAACAAGCATTATTAATTCCTACCATGTGTCAGGCACTGTTAGGCTCTAGGATATGACAAAATTGAAATGGTCTCTGTCCTTAAAGAGATTACACTGGGGAGCAGAGGGGAGATGCCATGCACACAAGCAGGTATATATGTGCAACCCAGCACCTCTCTGATACTGAGTATTGCACACTGAGGAACAAAGTTCTCCTGGTGGAATAGAATTTTTCAGCATGGCAAGATCCATAGACTGACAAGGTGTTGTGTCTTAAAGGGACAGTGTCACTTTTCTCTCCTTCCTAGAAGTCACAGAGAGGCTCTTAGAAGAAACAGGATGTGACCAGGACACAAGGGTGGGAAAAAAATAAAGGGGAGTGATTTGAGTGAGAGGAGTGAGAGGTAGGGAGTGTCTTCTGTCACTCTCCCAATCTGTAGCCTAAGCCATTGGGATGCCACCCAGTGCTAAGGCGAGAGAGCCTGTAGCTGTTTAATTCTGCCAAGATGAATTATGATGACTTTTCCCCTTCTCTGCTTCACTCTCTTCCCCCTCCCAAGGAGAGTGAATTGCTGTTCCAAAGCTTATCTCTATTCTTTAAATTTACATTTATAATTTTTGTCTAATTAGTTTTGAATTTGCTGGCTATAAAAAGCAATCGATCATAGCTGCTTGTAATCTGTGTGTTCACTCCATCATTTGTAAATAGGGAGGTGCAAAAGAGAGGAACAGGAACTGGTCCCAGCAATGCAGACAAAAGTGAGACATAGACAACAGGTGTTCTGCCTAAATTATATTGATTCTATCACAACAGGATGCTCCTGCGCTGGGAGGGAGAAACTTATTGGGTTTTTATATTTCTATAAACTTCCTAAGTGAGATAACAAACCATAAGAAACCAGACCTTATTACTCCCTCTGGACACAATAAAGTCAAAAGACTTGTGTTGGGGGAAAGAAGATTGGTAAGTGGGAGACTCCAGGCAAGTTTACTCCTACCATTGTTCTCTGACCCTTATCTGTTCCACTGTGAGGGGCAGAATGGAGGCATTGACTAAAGGGAGGAGTTGGGAAAAGGATGATCTGCATATGCAAAGATGGGAGCTGTCCCAGATGTAGTAGCTAGTTTTCTGCTAAGCTAAATACCTCCAACCCCTGACAGAGAGACAGACAGAGACAGAGACAGAGAGACAAAGAGAGACAGAGAGACAGAGAGAGACTGAGAGAGACAGACAGACAAAGAGACAGAGACAGAGAGGGAACAGATATGAGATAACCTTTGTTGGGAGTGGGGGCATGGAAAGATATTAGGAAATTAGAGGACAAAGAAAGGATTTCTTCAGGAGTTAGTGCTTGAGCTGACTCTTGAAGGAAGCCAAGTATGCCAACAATTAGGGGTGAGGAGGGAGGACAGTCCAGGCATGGGTGACAGGCAATGGAGAATCACAACAGGAGATGGAATATTATTTGTGAGAAACCTCAAGAAGGCCAAAGTCTCTGGAGTGTATGAGTAATGTATAATAAGGCTAGAAAGGAAGGGTGGAGCCAGCCTTCATTCCCATTCCTCCTTCAATCTTCCCTAAAAGTCCCACACCATGTATCAGAAAGTTTCCTATCCCTACTCTATTTTCTCTGTCTCCCAAGTCTCAAACTCCTTCTGGGTTGTTTGACAGATGTTTGATAGATGTACTTTCTCCATCAGCTATAGGTCTTGCTACTCTAGGACACTACAATTTTCTTCTCAACAATAGAATTTCAGAAACTTGATCTGTGAGTCTACAAAACCATTAACCTCTAGGTGATGGGAAAGAAAGTAATAAAACCTCAGATGCCATCCCCCACCAAGCACCACTAAAGTGTCCCCTAGGATCCCTAACAGAAGCTGCAGACACATCAAGAAGGATGAGGACTGAAAAAAAGAAAACATCAGAAATGAACAAAGGAAAAGGAGAACATCAGAATGAACAAAGGTGGAAATACACAGACTGTGTTTGGATGATAGAACAGTCCAATTTTTTTTCTGGGGAATAATTTGATAGATAAAACTGAAACGGTAGAGTGATAGCTGGATTGTGGATGTCTTTGAATGCCAGAAAACAGAATTGGAAAAATGCAATTATAATATTAACCAATAGAATAATGGAGCATAGCTGTCCTCATAAGTAAAATTCAACCTATGTAAATATGTGAAGAAATAAAATAATTACTAGTCAGAGAAAGAGAAGGGGAGGTTAGATGGGGGAAATGGGAGGGAGGGAAGTAGGGAGGGAGAAAGAGAGAGGGGGGATGGGGGAAAGGGACAGGACAGGACAGGACAGGAGAAGAGAGGACAGGAGAAGAAAGGGAGTGTTTTGAATGTGGATAAACAACCACAGAATCTTGATTGAATCATAAACATGGATTGAATGAACCTCAAAGGAGGAGAGGTTGCTAAGTAATAGTGGTAGTTAAAAAGCCTGGAAGTGGCAGTGGGAAGCAAACAGTATTTCAACTGTCTCACAATGACTGAGTTAGGCTGGTTATGAGTCAAAGCGCAATCAGTGCTAGTAAGGAATACCAAAGGAGCCTGTGTCAGGTTTCAGGGAATATAAGGAAAAAGTACAAAAAGTACCCATTTGTTCACGCGTTGTGTCTTTAAGATTAGGAAGCAGGATCCTTGATGATGGGGATTGTTTCTGTGTTTTTGCCTTCATTTGTATCTCCAGTGCTTAACACAATTCCTGTCCCACATAGTATGTATTTAAAAATACTCACTGATTAAGGTGGAATGTGATAAGTGGTGATAGTCATACCAAAAAAAGGAAAGAAAAAAGAAAAGGAAGAAAATCCAATCTGGGAATCATTTTAAAATATACCAAAAAAAAGCAGAAATAAGTTGAAAACACAGATACACAGGGTATGTTATTCTCAGATTAAATTTAATATAGGGATAATATAGGATAATTCTATATTTCTAGAAGATTATACCTTATTCAAAAAGAACAGAATT
The DNA here is from genome assembly GCA_011680675.1 of Gymnobelideus leadbeateri. Lineage (NCBI taxonomy): Eukaryota > Metazoa > Chordata > Mammalia > Diprotodontia > Petauridae > Gymnobelideus > Gymnobelideus leadbeateri. The sequence continues at coordinate 344,094 of WOXC01010560.1, forward strand.
GGTAAAGGAGGTGATAGACCATACAAAACATCCCAAATGTCCTAGTGATATTATAAGCTTAAATCTACAATGAGACTTTGGAGACACCTTGTACTAAGGAACTGGATAAGAAAATCAAAGAACCAAGTAACCAAAGCATGATGGAAGCATTTAGGTGAAGATCAAGAGAAGGAGAAACCAAAGTAATATTGTCCTAAGAGTATGCTACAAACCCCCACTACCACCACCCCTGGGACTGAAGGAAGAATTTGTCGAGAAGTTCAGAAAACAAATCATAATGGTGACATAGGGAAGTGATAGAGTAATGATAGGTTTCAGTTATCTTGACAACTGCCGGAGTTCTCTTTTTGCTCAAAGTAATGAAGCTAGTGAATTCTTGGCCTGCCTTAAGAATGATTCCTTTCTTCAAAATATGAATATAATGACAAAGGAAACTACTGTTCTAGACCTTGACCTTGTTCTCCTTGGATTCATTGGGGGGAAAATAGGATCAGTGGGTGAAAACTTCAGAGGTAGATGTATACTCAATATAAGGAAAGGCTTCCTGATAATTAGAATTCTCCATAAAAGGGATTGCTCTGGGAAATAAATGGCTTTCCCTCAACTGAGGTCTTCAAGTGAAGTTTGGATGCCCATTTGCTGGTGATTCTTGGCTGAGTACAAGTTGGATTAAAGGGCTCCTGATATCCTACCTATCTTCAAGACTGTAATGACAGAACCAGGATCCAAATCAGATTCTCTCACTCCATATCCAGTGTTCTTTTCACAAAACCATGCTGCCCCTGCCAAGAGACAGTAGATATGTGATAAACTCACAAAAGATAGCAAGCTGTTCATATTGTAAGTCTCTGGCACAAGAGGTCATTTGGAGTTACACTTAATTTATTTGGTAATTGTCTACTTTTCAGCTCTTGAGGACCTAGGATTTAAAAAATTAACTAGTGAGGGCAAGGGCTAATTAGCAATCTTTTGAAGCCCAGGAACAATAAATGGGATCAACACAAGGGTAATGTCTTATTCAACAAAATAAGTCATCACAGATGCACACACTCTCAGAGCTGGAAAGGAGCTCAGAGCTCCATCATTCAACAGCATTCAACAGGCTATTGCATGAAGTGCCTACCACATACAAAGTACAGTGCTGAGCACTAGAAATACACATACAATGTGAAAACCATCCCTTCCTCAAGCAGCTTACATTCTACTGGTCCAGCCTATACCTAAGCACAGAACTCCTCTACAACATATCTGACAACTAGGTGGCTAGCAGATAGAGGGCTGGACCTGAGTTCAAATCCAACCACAACTGTGTAACCCTGGGCAAGTCACTTAACTTCTGTCTGTCTCAATTACCTCATCTCTAAAATGGGGATAATTATAGCATCTACCTCCTAGGGTTGCTGTGAGGATAAAATGAGGTAATAATTATAAAGCATTTGGTACCATGCCCAGAACACAGTAAGTATTATATAAATGTTAGATTATGATCACCACCATCATCATTATTAATTAACAATGCAAAAGCCAGCCTCCTTTTGAAGGTGGCCGGGAAAAGGGAACTCATTACCTCCTGAGGCAGCCCATTCTACTTTCTTAACATAAATTAAGCCTACATTTTCCTTTCTCCAATTTGTACCCATTGTTCCTAGCTCTGCCCTCTAAAGGCCAAACAGAGCAAGTCTAATCCTTCCAGAAAATAGTCTTTCAGATACATAAAAGCAATGATCATCCCTCCCTCTCCACCCTTACAAAGCTTTCTTATCCCCAGCCTAAATATCACTTGCTCCTTTGAATGATCCATATATATATATATATATATATATATATAATGTATAATGTTTGGACTGGTCTACGTTTTTTAAAAATTTATTTTATTTTTAATTTATAGAATAAAACAAGCATTTCCATAGCATACTGTAATAAAAAAATGATTGCACATGAAACTGAAAATCTATTATGTACAACTTGCTATTCTTTTTAAATATATAATAAAGTTATCATGTAAATCTCTTTTTTTTCCATTTTTTTCTTCTTTCTCCTCCCCCCCATGGCTACTATTAGACACAAATATAGATAGATAGATAGATATACTTATATCTATCAGTTCTATCTCTAGATGCAGATAGCATCTTTCTTCATATGTCCTTTATCATTAATTTGGGTGGTTATAATAGTCAAAATGATTTATTTGCTCAAGTTGTTCTTAAAACAATATTGCTTACATTTTCTCATCTTTCTAAGTGTGTTCTTTTTTAAATTAGTTTTTATAAAGTATTTATTTTCTCTTCTTCAACCTGTCTTAGCCCCACATGAAGAGGGAACAAAACAAAATCCTTGTAAAAAAAAAAAAGTACACATGCACACACACACACACACACACACACACACACACACACACACACAGATTCAAGAAAAACAAATGCTGACATTGCCCATGTCCAAAAATGAATGCCTCATTCTACACCTTGAGTCCATCATCTCTCTGTCAGGACGTAGGCAGCATTCTTCATCACTGGTTTTCTGGATATGTGGATGGTCATTCTATTGATCAGAATTCTTAAGTCTTTCAAAGTTCTTCATTTTTACCATGTTGTGAGTCTATAAATTGTTCTCCTGATTCTTCACACTTCATTCTGCATCAGTTCATATGAGTCTTTCCAGATTCCTCTGATTTTCCTCCTCCTGATGATCCAATTTAATTCAGCAAATATTTATGATCCATCTACTATGTACCAGGCACCATGCTAAGTGCTAAGGATACAAAGGCATAAGTAAGACAGTCTCTGGACTCAAGGAGCTTACATTCTACCAAAGTGAAATATTATGTCTACACAGATAAATAAACAAGTAATTTTGAAGAGTGAGCACTAGCAGCTAAGGGAATCAGGAAAAGCCCAGTTCATAATATGACATTTGAGCTGATCTTTGAAGTGTAGATGAAAAGAGCATTCCGGGAATGGGAGACAGCCATGTAAAGATGTGGGAAAAGGAGAGAGAAATGTCATATGGAGGAAGTAGGCAAATGTGCTTGGAATATATGAAGTAGAGAAATATATAATCATCCTGGAAAGATAAGCTAAAGTCAGGTTGGGAAGGCCTTTATATGCCAGAGGAGTTTGATTTTTATCTAGAAATAATAAGGACCCATTGAAATCTCTTGACTTAGAAAGAGGCATGTTAGCCCTGTGCTTTACAGCAGCTGAGTGAAAGATGGAGGGCAAGGGGAGAGTCTAAATACAGAGATATTAATTTGAAAACTATTGCAATAGTACAGACAAGAGGTACTGAAAGTCTGAATTAGGGTAGTTATGGTATGGGTGAAAAGTAAGGAATGAATGTGAAAGATATCAAGACATAGAATCAATACAACTTAGCAAGTAATCATTTGGGGGGGAGTGATAATAAAGAAATTAAGATGATGAAAACCTGGATAAGCCATATTCTTCCAACATAACTGGAAGAATGTTGCTGTCTTTGACAGAAATATAGAAATTAGAAAGGTAGGGTGGATAAGGTGGAAAAGAAAATGAGTTCTATTTTTGACATAATGAGTTTGGGATGCCTATGGAACATACAATAGGTAACTGGACATGTGTGATTAAATATCAGGAGAAAGTTTAGGGCTAGATATGGACATGTGGGCATCATCTGCATATAGAAATTACACCCTTAAATCCTCAAATGCATGTGTCATCTCACTGATGTGAATGTTCCTTCCAGTGAAAGACTGAAACTTTCCTATGCCTGACCATGTCTTCCCACAAGTATACTACCAAGGGTCCCTCTGCATGATAGAGGCCTTCCTTACTTTGCCTTGATATTATGGAGATAACAAGGAATACATGGGTTGTCTTTTTGTTTCTCTCTCACTCTCCAGATGTGTGCAGCACATTTTCTTTCAGTCATAATTTTCTGTAATGTCTTTCCATAGTTTCTTATTTCTTATATGTTATAGAATGCTTACATCCTCCATGTACCCAACCATTGTTTTCTGGGTGGAACTCAGTTTTGATTATTTGGAAACTGTAGTGTTTCATGTCTCATAGTAATACAACATTTGAAAACATTCAAAAGAAGGGCCATCTTTTCAGGGAGAAGTTTGAAATAAATAAAGACAACTTTCATAGGCAATAAATAACCCATGAGAGATTAATTCCAAGTGTATGGAAAATGTCTTTATCTTGAACCATTTCCTGGCTGGCAATTGACATTGGGTCAGAAGGAAAATCATCACTAAATTCCATCCATCATAAAGGACTAAAAACAAATAAATGAAACCTTCAGGGAACTGAGGCAGACATGGAAGAAGAGAACGATAAGGGGGGGGGGGTGCTTATTTATTTTGGTTTCATCAGTACATTTCAATGTGTTTCACCATTTTAGAGGATTTCTGACAATGAGCTAAACATACCCCTTCTCAATTAAGAGATGTTATTTATGTCCTTTCCAACAGCACAGAGAAGGTCACTCCAGCCATAATTCAATATGATTCCACTTTTTCTCTTCCCTTTCTACCTGTCTCTCAGTGATCTTATCCTCTCTCATGAGTTCAACTTGTCATCTCTATTCAGGCAGAGATTGGTTGCAACTTGTATTATTGAAGTGAATACTCATACTGATGAGATCTCATATCCATATGAATATAGAGTAACTTCTTAACAATTGTAGCTGTCCCAAAGTGGAACATGCTGTGTTTTTAGGGAGTAAATTCCCCATCACCTGAAGTGTTCCATCAAATGAACCATAGGTGAGTGGAAGTTACGGTAAAGGGCATTCCTGGTCAGGTACAGTTTGGACTAAATTGCTTTGCAAAACCCTGTAATGGTAATGGAATTTGAAGATCCCCTTATATTTGCAATCAAACAGGTACTTAGCACCTTGTTCCAAGCTCATGATTGTGTCAAGTATTAAGATCCAGAACTTGTGAATCCCACAGTGGGAGGAACTTCCTTTTGTAACAGGAAAGGGCAAACAAGGAGGAGCTAATACCTCATATAAAGAAAAGCCCAAGCTAGAAAGATAGAACTTCTGGGAGAGAGCATGAGGGAGGCAGAACAGCTACTGCTGAAGAGAGAGAGAGAACTGAGAACTGAACTGAGAACTAAGAAGAACTGAAAAGAGAAATGAGAACTGAGGACTAAACTGAGAATTGAGAAGAATTGAGAAATGAGAAGAGAGGAGAACTGGGAGGAGGCATGGCTGTGATGTCAGTACTTTGTCTGTTTTGATGTTACTTTGTCAGATTTGTCTGCTGTTAGAGGATGGTGCTGTTATTACAGAAGCCCTGGGACCTTGCTGCTGGTTCAGAAGCCCTGAAAGAGGATTTTCTTGTTGTATGTTTACAGAAACCCTGGAGGAGGGTCTTGCTGATGATTTCAGAGGTCCTGAGACTATACCATGATTTGTGTTGAGTTCTCAGACCTTGTTGATGGGTTTGAGTTGATTTCACAGGCAGAAAGTGAATTAATGAGGGTGCCAGCAATATGTATGAATGCAGTTGTAGCTTTGTTAAGCTTTGTCTTCCCAGCAACAGAAACTGTAAAGGACTTGAGGTAGACCAGACACTGTGAACTTCAGTGTGGAATGGGAACTGGATGAGGAACTGTACAAGAAGCTGGACAAAAAACAGAGCTGTCTGCCTTTGAACTCAGGTGATAGTGGAATAGATTTGGGCAGGAGCTGGGACCATGGAAGAGGAACTATGGAAGCTGAGAGCCTACCTCAAGTCAAGATGAAAAGACCTCTCACTGAGTATTTAATGCAAACTTAGAAGATCATGCTTTCCTAGGAGAACTTTGACTTCTACATTTAGATGATTGAATTAAGGACTTCTCCAATTAAGAAGAAAGAGGGAAGATGGCAGAGTAGAAGCACAAACTTGGTGTGAGCTCCCCCTCCAATCACTTCCAATACATGTAAAAAAAATTACTCTAAACAAACTTTAGAGCTACAGAACACACAAAGAGACAGAGAGAAACAAATCTCTCACTGAAGGCAGGCTGGCAGGCTGACAGGAAGGATCTTGCACACCAAGCTGGAAGCCTAGCACAGTCCCACATGACCCATGTGGTTCTGGCCCCAGGGCAGTCCTGACCAGTGGCAGCCAGCGCAGACTTCAGGAGAGTAAATCAACAGCAGCTGTAGTAGTTTCCAGACTTTTCAACCCATAAACACAAAAGACAAAATAAAAGGTCAGCGTGGAACTCTGTTGGAACAAAAGGGGACTGAAGAGTGTGGTCCCTACCCCTGGGGCAAGAAGCAGCTGAGGCACAGCAGCTGTGCAGCTGCCACTGTGTGGCTGCTTCCAGAACTCCTGGCCTGCAGATTGTAGCCCCCTACAAAGCAATCATTCAGAGGGTAATCGCTCTTTCTTTGACCTGCTTGGATCTGGATCACTGTCTTGGGTGGTGGTCCTGGGGTATGTGGCAAGTATGTCAGAGTTTGTGGGGGTTATAGAGAGGACATCCTCCTAATAGCTCCAACACCTATGAAAACCCCAGTGATTTTGGACAAAGCTCTCTCTGATGGGGTCCTTGTGATGTATATATGTCTGTAGTATCAATCTGTAAAATACAATTTGTAAAACCAGTCTGTGGAATCACATTTCCACTCCCCAGCCTCAGAGCATTGACTCTTCCCCTTCCCCCTTCCAGCACTCTGCCCAGCAACAACTCATGACCTGTTTATCTCTGCTTGAAACAATAAGTTATGTAAATGTTATCTCCCTTAGTTAGAGTGGCCAGCCCCGCCATAAATTCTTCAATACCTTATCTATAGGGTAACTCCTTAGTCAATTTTATACCCACACTGTCTCTGATAACCTTGGTGGGTGACATACTGGGTACTCTTTAGTGACGTGTCAGGCCTAAAACCACACCTCCAGCTAGCCCCTCTTGAGCTATTTCCCAGTGAATCATGGGCAATACACCTGCGCAGTTGATATTAAAAGTGCATGGTCCTTTGAGCACTGACCACTCCTTAACTCCTCCCTGATCCCACCCTTACTCACCTAGTTAGCATAATTGACACCTTAAAACTATGCCTGCGGCCTCTGCGAGTTTGCAGGTTCCATAAGAATCTAGCCTGCTGTTCTCTACAGCGTAACAATAAACTTTACAATTTCAGCTTCAAAGTTTGCTTGAGCTTGGTGAATTCCTTCCAGACTGGATGCCAGGGTGGATCCCTAGCAGAACCACTTACCCTCCCCCCCTCCTTATCACCCTTCCCTCTTCATCTCCATTTTGGGAGCAGATTGTAAAGAGATCAAAAGTCAAGTAATTGGCTGCCAATATGAGCAAGCAAGAGAAGCACAAATAGACAATAGAATCCTTTTGGGGGGACAAAAAAGGATCAAGGCATAAAGTGGGAGGAAGACAGCAAAGTCAGAACTCCTGCCTCAAAAGCCTCCAAGGAAAATATGAACTGATTACAGGCCATGGAGGAGCTCAAGATGAATTTTGAAAATCAAGTAAGAGAAGTGGAGGAAAAATTGGGAAGAGAAATGAGAATGATGAAAGAAAATCATGAAAAACTAGTCAACAGCCTGCTAACAGAGACCCAAAAACACACTGAAGTAAATAACACCTTAAAAAAATAGACTAACTCAAATGGCAAAAGAGGCCCAAAAAGCCAGTGAGGAGAAGAATGCCTTAAATAGCCAAATTTGCCAGACAGAAAAGGAATTTCAAAAACTCACTGAAGAGAATGACTCCTTCAAAATTAGATTAGAGCAATTGGAAGCCAATGACTTTATGAGAAATCAAGATACTATAAAACAGGTCTAAACAAATGAGCAAATAGAAGGCAATGTGAAATGTCTCATTGGAAAAACCACTGACCCAGAAGATAGATCCAGAAAAGATAATTTAAAAATTATTGGACTACCTGAAAGCCATGAACAAAAAAAGAGCCTAGACGCCATCCTTCAAGAAATTCTCAAAGAAAATTGCCCTGATATTCTAGAACCAGAGGGAAAAATAGAAATTGAAAGAATTTACTGACCTCCTCTTGAAAAAGATCCCAAAAGGAAAACTCTTTGGAATATTATAACCAAATTCCAAAGTTCCAAGGTCAAGGAGAAAATACTGCAAGAAGTCAGGAAGAAACAATTTGAGTATTGTGGAAACACAATCAGGATAACACAACATCTAGCAGCTTCTACATTAAGGGATTGAAGGGCTTGGAATATGATATGAGGAGCTAGGACTAAAACCAAGAATCACCTACCCAGCAAAACTGAGTATAATTCCACAGGGGAAAATATGATTGTGCAATGAAATAGAGGATTTTCAAGCATTCTTGATGAAAAAAACAGAGCCGAACAGAAATTTTGACTTTCAAATACAAGAAGCAAGAGAAGCATGAGAAGGTAAACAGGAAAAAGAAATCATAAAGAACTTACTAAAGTTGAACTATTTACATTCCTACATGGAAAAACAATAATTGTAACTCATAAGACTTTTCTCTGTATGAGGATAGTTGAAGGAAATATATATATGTGTGTGTGTGTGTGTGTGTGTGTATACATACATATATATGTATATATAGGAGGATGCATGTGTATATAAATATGTATGTGAATGTGGGCATATGTATGTTCAAGTATACATAGACAGAGGGCACAGGATGAATTGAATAGGAAGGTATGATATCTAAAAAATAAAATTAAGAGGTGAGAGAGGGATTTATTGGGAGAAGGAGAAAGGGAGAGATAGATTAGGGTAAATTATCTCATATAAAAGAGGCAAGAGAAAAAAACTGCTACAATGGAGGGGAAGAGCAGGAAGATGAAAGGGAGTGGGACAACCTTATTCTCATTGAATTTGGCTTAAGGAGGGAATAACATACACACTCAATTGGGTATCTTACCCTACAGGAAAATAGGAGGTAGGGGATAAGAGGGGGGATGATAGAAGGGAGGGCAGATTGGGGGAGAGGGTAATTAGAAGCAAACATTTTTTTAAAGGGATAGGGTCAAAGGAGAAAAAAGAATAAGTGAGGGGAGGGATAGGATGGAGGGAAATATCTTTCACAATATAACTACTACGGAAATGATTTGGGTAACTACACATGTACAACCTATATTGAATTGCTTATCTTCCCAGTAAAGGTGAGTGAGGAGGGAAGAAGGGAAAAAAATCTGGGACTCAAAAGTTTTAAAAACAAATGTTTAAAAAAAGTGTTTTTTACATGAAACTGGGAAATAAGATATACAGGCACTGGGGTATAAAAATCCATCTTTCCCCAGTAGAAAGTTACGGAGGGTGAGGGGGGAGGATATAAAAGAACAGATTGGGGGAAGGGGTATTTAGTAGGCTTCCTATTTTGGGGTGAGGGATAGGGGAAAGATGGGGAGAAAAAATTGTAACTCAAAATCTTGTGAAAATAAATGTTGAAAACTAAAAATAAATAAACAAATTTAAAATGAAGAAGAAAGAGGACTTTTTGGTTGAAGAGATTAAGACAATGTGACCTAGGCATGGGAAACTTTGACCTTTATACTTTGCTTTAATTAAGGAGGCTTGCCTCCTTAAGGATGATTTAATTAAGGACTTACTAAATAAATGTTCTCTTTTGCTTAAAACTATGTGACCACTTTGGTGAAAACTATGTGACCATTTTAGTGATAAGCTGTTATGTCTTAACATTTTAAATGCTGTATTTTGATTTCTGTGAATATTTTGTCTTAGTTTGTTACTGAATAAATAGAGAGTTCACTATATTGTGTAATTAGAACCTTGAAAGCTGTTCACAGCAACAGTCCTCTGGAAAGCTGCTCATGCTTGGCTTTACAAACCCTTACAACTGAGATGATGAACATGAAGGGGTATGTTCAGATCTACAGTGGTTCCAGGTTTTCTCTGGAACACATCTTCCACAATACTCTGATAACCAGACGCTTGATTAATTTAGAGAGGATCCTGAATGTTAAGTTTTAGAGGCCATTTGGGAGTGGGTGCCAGGAAAGTTCCCATTTGGTTTCATTCTTTATATTTTCCTTATCTTCTAGACATTTCCTTGTCAAGAAAGTGTCTACAGCTTTGAAATAATGTGTCCTATGGATAGTTTGTCTGGTAAATGAAACATTTGTGGGGGCTCATGAACTATAGTTTTGAGTAGGTGCTGACCCAAAGTATACTTTAAACCTAGGGTGACTTCCATGAAACCCACAACTGAAGAGAGTTCAAACTATATACAGTTTATTTCTCCAAAGTCCATATCCACAGTGACCTTCATTTAAAAAAAAAAAAAGATTGGCTTTACACTGTGGGTGGCACCGTACAGGATTGTCAGGGATAATGGTAATTTATGTTTCTTTCCACACCTGCTCTCTTCCCTGAATTATTCAGCTTCTGCTAACACTGTTTTTCTCTAGGGAAACAGTAGGAGCAAGACTGGAGGGAGGGGGAGGAAGTATTCTGGTTGTTTGTCACTGCACGGCTAAATTCCATTTGCCCTCTTTTGCATAGAGTAATAAAGTGTTATCGAAAATGCTGCATGGATTTTTAATTTTCTTCTTGTCACTGGGTGTTGTAATCACATAATTATCCAAATGCTAGAGATAGTAATTTACCATGAATGGGCAAAACAAGCTCAGAGGTTAGCCACCCAGGACCTAAAAAACTTTTCTGCACTTCTCAGAAAAACCCAGCCTGTCACTAATATTCCAACATTATTTAGGCTCAGAAACCTAGAAGACAAGGCTTTCAGATACAAAAAAAAAAAAAAATTCAAGGGCATACCCTAAGCTTTTCTACACTCATGCCTTTGCTCACAGTGTTCCCCATATCTGGAATGGTCTCCTTCACTTCTCTCTCCCTCCTCCCTGTCAAATTTTTACTTGTACAAAAGAGTTTAAAACTAAAAAAGACCTTGTGATAAGTTAATTATGAAATTACAGCATCAGAATTCAATCTTGAGTCCTCCAAATCCAATTGTTCTTTCAATTGTTGTTGTTGTAGCTGTAGCTATTGTTCAGTTGTTTCAATCGTGTCTGACTTTTCCTGACACCATTTGGAGTTTTCTTGGCAAAGATATTGGAATGGTTTGCCATTTCTTTCTCTATCTCATTTTACAGATGAGGAAACTGAGGCAAACAGGGTGAAGTAATTTGTCCAGAGTCACAGAGCTAGTAAGTGTCTCAGGACAGATTTGAACTCAGGAAGATGAGTCTTTCTGACTCCAGGTTCAGCATTCTATCCACTATACCACATAGCTACCCCTCTTTCAATTATACCACACTATTATAGACTAACCCATATTCTGCCTCTTCCATGAAACCTTACTGCTTCCTCTTGTTGATAAGGAGCTTATCCCTTGAACCTTATAAAACATTTTATATTCTCCTTCTCTAAAGTATTTATCAAATAATATTGTATAGTGTTGTAATACATGTTAATATCTCTTTATCCTCCTTTGGACTCTATACTCTATGATAGCAGGAACTGTGTCCTACCTAAACTTTGTTCCTCCCCTCAGCACCTAGCACAGAGCTCTAGACACAGTGAGTGTTTAATGAATGTTTGTTGAATTAAATTTAATTGTTATCAGAAAGTGGTGTAATCCCTATGGATTGGGATAAAAATCCCTGATTTTTATTCCCAACTCCATTAAGCACTATGTAAAAGTAATCTGGAATCACTGTTACTTTTCAAATAAGGCATTGTCCACACATATTAAAATCTTAAAAGATTCTGTGTTATATAAAATAAAAAGATAATTTTGATCCTCTGAGTATCAACATTAAATAAGAAATCCAATAGGGAAAAATGTTCTGGGTTTGTTTTTTTTCAAAAGATCATTAGCCATGAAGAATATCTGACACCATGAAACATCCCCTGATATTGGTGACGTATCTAGATCTCCAGGGTCTCCAAAGTGAGGCTGGCCATGGTCTGACCCCAAGGAATCATTTAGAGAATGGGAAGGTGATAGCTGTCCCTGCGATAGCTAATTGAAGGACTTGTCTATCCCAAAACTCACCCATTTTGCCCCCTCTGTGTGTTTTGCAAGCTTCTGACTTCTTTTCACTGGTAGGAAAATACTGGTCTTGAGGTGAATTGTGTGAAGAAGTGGCGAAATTCAGTTGAGATACATATAAAGTCTTGCACTTAGGTACAAAAAAAAAATCAACTTTACAAGTAAAATTGAGGGAAAGCATGACTAAACTATAGCTTTTGTAAAAAGGATCTGAGGGTCTCAGTCAACAGAAAGCTCAGTAAGAGTGAGCAGTGTGATGTGACAACCCAGAAAGTTAATGTAACCTTAAGCTACATTGAGATAGTTATAGCCTTCAGGAATATGGAGCTCAGAGTCCCACTTTACTCTGTCAGACCCCATGAGTAGGGTTGTGTCCAGTGTTGGGGGCCATACTTTAAGAAGGACATTGTTAAGCTGTAGAGATGTCCAGAGGAGAGCAACCAAGAGGTTGAAGGGCCTTAAGTCCAACTCGTGTGCCCATCAGTTGAAAGAAGTTTCATCTGAGGGCATTTAGTCTGGAGAAAAGAAAACTCATGAGGAATATCATAGCTATCTTCCAGTGTTTGAAATGCTATCATTCAAATTAAAGTTATTTTATTTAACACAGGAAGAAAGAACCAGGAGCAATGGATCATAGTTGTTAGGAAACAAATTTAGGCTCGATGTCAAGAAAAATTTCCTAACAATTGTTGTTGCTGAGTGTACTATTAATGTATTTTTGCTTAATGGGAAGATCTTTCCCATCCATTAATAGACCCATGTGACCTGCTTGAGTCACATGAGTCTGTGGTGGGAGGAGCTTGCTGAGCAGGTGGAGCAAGAAGAGATGGAGGAGGAGGGGTGGAGGAGAACTGAGAGGAAGTTGTCAGAGCAGTTAGAACTGAGGGAGAGAAAGGAAGTAGGCAGTGAGCTGTGAGTGTTCATTTGTGGGAAGGCCCTAGCAGGGGGAAGGTTTGGGGATGCCAGTGCTCCCTGCATTTTATTGTGTATAGATTTCTTTGTTGCTATGATGGATTTGGCTTCCTGGTGCTGGGATTCAGCTTTCTTGTGTTTGAATAAATGTTTTGGTTCTGTCTTTAATGTAGAGAGTCTGTATATTTTGCAATTCAGAATTACAGCAGCATATTCAAAGCTACTGTGAATATCACATTGGTACTATATTGAGTCATGTCCAATTCTCCATGATCCTATTTGGGATTTTCTTGGCAAAGATACCAGAGTGGTTTGCCATTTCCTTCTCCAGCTCATTTTACAAATAAGGAACTGAGGGAAACGGGGTTAAGTGACTTGTCTAGGGTCACAGCTAGTAAGTATCTGAGGCCAGATTTGAACTCAGGTCCTCCTGATTCCATGGTATTATATCCTCTGTGCCACCTTGCTGCCCCTCCTAAAAATTAGATCTATCCAAAAATGGAATGGAGTACTTCAAGAGGTGCTTTGTTCCCTCTCCTTAAAGATATCCAGATAGTGGCTAAATGAACATTTGTTTGGTTTGTTATAGTGGCAGACTCCTTCTGGATCACTGCTTTGTGGTTGAATGGCCTGCATAGCTCAATGAAACTATGAGCTATGCTGAACAGAGTTACCCAAGATGGAGAGATCATAGTGGAGAGATCTGACAAAAGATGATCCACTGGAGAAGTAAATGGCAAACCACTTTGATATCTTTGCCAAAAAAAAAACCCGTGGACAATATTAAAATTATAAAAGATATGAAATTGAAAGATGAGCCCCTCAGCTTGGAAGGTGTCCAATTCACTGCTGGGGAAGAGTGTAGAGAAGAACTACAAGTAGCTCCAGAACTAATGAAGCAGCTGGGCCAAACCAAAAGGAAGCTCAGCTGTGGATGGGTCTGGTGATGCAAGGAAAGTCAATCAATATTTTGCAGAAAACTGGAATGTAATCTCTATGAACCAACATAAGCTGGATGTTGTCAAATAGGAGATGGAAAGATTAAATATCAGTGTCTTGGCTATAAGTGAACTTAAATGGATAGGAATGTGGGCAAGAATCCCTTAGAATAAATGGAGTAACCCTCATAGTTAATAAAAGAATGAGAAAAGTAGTACTGGGGTATGATCTCAAAAATGACAAAATGATGTCTGTTTGAATCCAAGGCAAACCATTCAATATCACAGTAATACAAGCCTATGCTCCAACCACCAAGGCCAAACAAACCAAACTTGATCAGTTCTATGAAGATTTACAATGTTTTCTAGAAATAACAACAAAAAAAGATTTCACAGTCATCATAGAGGATTTGACTGCTAAAGTAGGAAATCAAAAGACAGAGTAAGAGGCAAGTTTGGCCTTGGAGTACAAAATGAAGAAGGCAAAGACTAATAGAGTTTTGTTAAGATAACTCATTAGCAATAGCAAACACTCTTTTTTCAATAACCCAGAAGGTGACTCTACACATGGATATCAACAGATGTTCAATAATGAAATCACATTGATTATATGTTTTGCAGCCAGAGGTGGAGAAGCTCTATACAGTCAGTTAAAACAACACCTGGAGATGACTGTGCATCAGATCATGAGCTTCTTATTGCAAAATTCAGACTTAAATTGAAATAGGGAAAACCATTAGACAATATAGGTATGACTTAAATAACATAACTTATAAATATGAAGTAGAAATGATGAATAGATTTAAGAGATTAGATCTAGTAGATATGGTGCCTGAAGAATTATGAACAGAGGTTACCAATATTGTACAGAAGGCAGTAGCACAAAATATTCCACAGAAAAATATCAAGAAAGCAAAATGGCTATCTGGTGAGGCTTTACAAATAGCTGAGGAAAGAAGGAAAGTGAAAGAGAAAAGAGAAAGAGAAATATATGACCAACTGAATGTAGAATTCCAGAGAATAATAAAGAGAGATAAAAAGATTTTCTTATATGGGCAATGCAAAGAAGTAGAAGAAAATGATAGACTGGAAAGGACAAAAGATCTTCTTAAGAAAATTAGAGATATCAAGGGAATATTCCATGTGAAAATGGATATGATAAAAGACAAAAATGGTAGGGGCTTAACAGAAGTAGATGAGATAAAGAAGTGGCAAGAATATACAAAAGAACTATACAAGAAAGATATTAATATCACTGATAACCACACCGATCTTGAACAAGACATCCTAGAAAATGAAGGCAAGTGGACCTTAGGAAGCATTGCTAACAATTAGGCTAGTGGAGGTGATAGAGTTGCAGCTGAGCTATTTAAAATCCTAAAAGATGATACTGTTAAAATATTGCATTCACTAATGCCATTAAATTTCAGAAACTAAACAGTGGGGAAATAAGGACTATAGCAAAGAATGTTCAAATTCGTAAACAATTGCGTTCATTTTACATGCCAGCTTAAGATTCTGCAAGCTAGGCTTCAGCAATATATGAACCAACAACCACCAGAAGAGCAGGCTGGTTTTTGAAGAGACAGAGGAACTAGAGACCAAATTGCCAACATTTGCTGGATTATCGAGAAAGTAAGGGAGTTCCAAAAAAAATCTACTTCTGTTTCATTGACTACATTAAATTCTTTGACTATGTGGATCATAATAAAATGTGGCAAGTCCTCAAAGAGATGGGAGTACCAGGTTATCTTACTTGTCTCCGGAAGAACTTGTATGTGGGTCAAGAAACAACAGTTAAAACTGAACGTGGAACAACTGGTTGGTTTAAGATTGGAAAAGGAGTATGACAAGGCTGTATATTGCCACCTTATTTTGTTGTTGTTGTTGTTCATCTTTCATTTTCAAAGAGGAACAATGACATCATAAGGTAATGTCTTGACTTGTGCATGAATTGCATTTAAATAAAACAGAATTGAGTGATGTCATCAGCTTCACTCTCTCTTCAAGAGTCATCAAAGTCAAGCAGCAAGACAAAAGTCAAGACAACTAGCAGTGGCCTGGGATGCAGTTTATTATAGCATCTTTGATGACTGACCAAGCTCTAAGAATTCCACAATTTCTGCTTCAGCTGCCTTCATGACCTTTCAAACAAATTGTTCTCATTCACCCATTCTGCAGGGGGAAGTCATTACATGCTTAGGGTAGACATCCCCCTAACTTACTGATAGGTTTGAGACTTGTCAGTTACCCTCAACCTGATTTAGCCTGTCTGCCAAGATGGCATTTCTGGGATATGGCTGCTATACATGCTACAACTTCTTGGAGCCACAAATGAGAATTGAATGGCAGGTGGACTCCAAAGTTGGATAAGCAACCCTGAAAAGGTCTTGGCAAACTCTCACACCAGAGGTGCTAGTCCTCCCTGAACACCCCACTTACATGCAGAGCACATCATACAAAATGCCAGGCTGGATGAATCAAAAGCTGTTTGAGATTGTCAGGATAAATATCAACAATCTCAGATATTGCAGATGATACCATTCTGATGGCAGAAAGTGAAGAAAAATTTAAAAGCCTCTTAATGAGTATGAAAGAATCGAGTGTAAAAGCTGGCTTGAAGCTTAACATCAAAAAACCAAGATCTTGGCAAGTAATCCCATTACTTCCCAGCAAACAGAAAGAGAAGAAATGGAAGCAGTATCCGATTTTATATGCTTGGGCTTAAAGATCACTGCAGACAGCAACTGCAGCCATGAATTTAAAAGATGCAAATCTGGACAACATGCTAAAAAGCAGAGATATCACCTTGCCAAAAAAGGTCTGTATAGTCAGAGCTATGGTTTTTCCAATAGTACTGTATGGCTATGAGAGCTGGACTATAAGGAAAACTGAATGCCACAAAATCAATACTTTTGAATTGTGGTGCTGGAGAAGACGTTTGAGAGTCACTTGGACAGAAAGAAGACCAAATCAGCCAATACTTAAAGAAATTAATTCAGACTATTCGTTGGAAAGTCAAATGCTAAAGCTGAAGCTTAAATACTTTGGCCCATAATGAGAAGACAAGGCTCATTGGAAAAGACTCTGATGTTGGGAAAGATTGAAGACAAAAGTAGAAGGGAATGGCAGAGGATGAAATGAATAGTGTCATGGGAACAAGTCACATGAACCTGGACAGACTTTGGGAGATAGTGGAAGATAGAAGGGGCTGGAATGCCATGATCCATGGGGTCACGAAGAGCTAGAAATGACTGAACAATAGTGGCAGAGAGGAGCGGTTGGGTCTGAGTTAGACTGGTTAACTACTAGGGTCCTTTCCACCTCTCAAATTCTGTGAAGTCTAGGAAAGATGAGTCTAACAGAGATCTATGCTTGACCTTCTGCTGTTTAACATTTTTATCAATCACTTGGATAAAATCATATGTGGCATATTTATGAAATTTTCAGATGACACAATGCTGGAAGGCACATACAATGTGTCAAATGATAATTCAGGATCAAAAAAAATCTTGAAAGACTAGGATGTTAGGCCAAATGGAACAAGATAAAACTAAATAAACTTTAAAATCTTACATGGGTTCAAAAAATTGAAATCACCAGAATGAGACGAAGGAGGCATAGTAAGACAAAAACTTATGTGCAATCAACAGTATGATGTAGTGCCCCCAAAGGCTAATGTGACTTAGGTGCATTGGGAAAAGCATAACTTCTAGAATTAAGAAGGTAATAGAGTCTTCACACTCTGAATTATTCAGCCCCCTATGGGATATTGGGCCTCCACAATATTCTAGGTACCATATTTTAGGTAGGACATTGATAAGTTAGAAAAGGTCCAGAGGGCAACCAGAATGGTGAAGGGCCTCCAATCTATGTTATGGAAAAATTAGTTGAAGTAAATAGGGATATTTGGCTAGAGAAAAGAAGACTCAGCAAAGACACAACTATCTTCAAGTATTTAAAGGCTGTCACTTATTTTGTTTAACCCCAGAGGACAGAACTAAGAACAAGGAGAGGAAGTTATGCTAAGTTAAACAGAATGTAAGCTACTTGAGGACATGAACTTGGGAGTACAGTTAGACTCCATGTCAAGAAAACCTTCCTAGCAATTAATAGCCATCCCAACATAGAATAGGCATCCTTAGGGAGGGTTTTCTTGGGTATACTGGAGGCCTTCAAGCAAAAGCCACTTAGTAGCAGAGATTCTTTTTCAAGCATGAGTTTGATTAGTTGACTGCTAAGGTTCATTTAACTCTGTAATAACTATGACTCTGTGATCTAATGAGTTCAAAACAAGGAATCTAAAATGTCCTTAAATAACAGGGAGTCACTGAAAATTTGTTATCCAGCAAGTAACAAGACATAACACCTTATTCCTCCTTGTGAAATACTCATTTTTAAAAGGATCACACAGAAAGGGTGATTCTTAACCTAAAGGAAATAGTAACTAATGGTAAAAATACCAATACTAGGCCCATATCCCAAAGAGATCAAAGAAAGAAGAAAAGAACCCATATGTACACAAATATTTATAATAGAACTTTTTGTAGTGCCAAAGAACTAGAAAAGGATGCCATCAACTGGGAAATTACTGAGCAAATTATAGTATATGAAAATAATGGAATATTATTGAACCATAAAGAAATTATAAGGTGGAGTCAAGATGGCAGAGTAGAAACAAGAAATTATGAAAGGGACTACTTCAGATAAGCCTGGTAAGGTGTATTAATTGATATAAAGTGAGCAAAACTAGAACAAATCATATGGCAGCAACATTGAAAAGAAATATAACTTTGATGGACTTAAGAATTCTGTTCAATGAAGTGACCAACTACAACTCTAAAGTACCAATAAAGGTAAGGTAAACATGCTATCCACCTCTGGGCAGAGAGTTGATGGAACCAAGGAGCAGAATAAGACATACATTTTTTGACATGGCCAATGTAGGAATTTGCATTTGTCTCCTCTGCATCTAACACAGTGCCTAGAACATAGTAGGTAATTAATGCTTATTGACTGCATATCTGTTAAAAAAGGACTTTTTCTTTTTAAAAAAATCTGGGGATAAAGATGGGAAGTTGACAAGGATAAGGCTCCCCTACCCCCAAAATAGGAAACATAAAAAAATCCCAATTTGGTAAGGCAGCTTTGAATGTTACATGCTGAATTTATTATCCACTTAAAAAGAAAAGCAAGCTCTATTCAAATTCACAGTTCCCTATACCATCCTCATTTTCTCTTCCATAATGTATATGGAAATATCCATTTTATTTGGCATTTAATTTCAAAATAAAAAATAAATAGAAAAACAAATTTAAAAATAATTGTGGAATATCAGATATATGGGGAAAGTAAGGGGAAGGAGACAGAGATAGCCTTCTAGTGTCCCTGAAATCACATTAAATGGCAACCATTTATCCTTCTATAAGTTCAGTCCTTTTCATAAGATCATAGATTTATAACTGGAATAGACCTTAGACACCACTGAGTCCAACTCCCCTCATTTACAGATAAGGTAACCAAGATACAAACAACAAGTTAAGTGACTTGCCCAAGTAGACAACTGCTAAGTGTCTAGGGCAGAAATTGAATCCAGGTCTTCCTGACCCCAAGTCCAATGCCCACTCTACCAAACTGCTTCTCCATAGAAGTGCATGGTGACTCTAATGTGATTTGAACACATAACCTTCTGATCTGTAGTCAGATATGCTACTGTTGGACAAAGTGACAGGTTGAACCATCTTTGGGGTTGCTATGTTGGGGAAGGGGCCTCTTAAGATTTGCATATGTAAGGAGACAAGTAGGGAGAATAGTTGTAGATTTGATGGGAAGAACAACTTTGTTAGGAATTTGCTATCTTAAAGAGACTCTTCATCTTTTATTCTGGAAAGGAACTCTGATAAGAAATACAATAACCTTAGCTTTTAGATAACAATAGTTAAGATAATATTTCAAATCTGGCCTTAGACACTTACTAGCTATGCCACCTTGGACAAATCACTTATAACTCCAATTGCCTTGCTTTCTCCCCTCCAAAAAAAAAAACCAAAAAACCAAAAAGATAACAATAGTTTAGGATGATGATCTCCCACCAAAGGGCTCATCTGATCTGTTGTGGAAACATAGAGAGGATCTTGGGTCCTCAATACCTGTATCAGTAGGGTTAGAACACTGGCAAGCTCTACTATACCAGAAAGGCTTTAACTACCATCCTGATGATGGATTGTGTGCCTTCTAGCTGAAAACCATCCCCACAAAGACTTGGTCATCAGCTCAACTTGGCTTTTTAAGGTATAACTTATGAACACTGCCTACTAACATGGACCAGCATTGTTAGCGAAGGGGGTGCCCACACTGATGAAACATTTCCCTGGATTCGTGATCTCAAGGATAGAAGCACTCACTACACTGTCACAGATTACAACATGTTGTCTTTTCCAATAGAATGTGAACACCTTTAAGGCCAAGAGCATGTCATTTTTGTCTTTGTGTCCCTGGAGTCACCATCTTCCAATTATCTAGTTTTACAAACTTGAAGCTATCCTTAATCACTCTCTCTCACCCTACATAGTTAATCAGATGTCAAATCTTGTCATTTCTTACAACATACCTTGTTGGGGGTATACATGGAGTTCCCCTGGAGGCATGAGACCCAGAGCATGATGACTCTACAGTAACACTGTGGAGGTAAATCAAACATTCTGTGAGACAGTTCTGTTTCAGAAAGGGAGCTCTGTGACCTTCTGACTTGTTGCCAACTGATAGGGTCTTCAAGGGAAGAGAAGCCTTGAGATTCCAGGGAGGTTTGGGGAGGTTTAGGGAGGTTTGGAACATCCTGCCCAGTACTCGGAACCTGATACAGAGTACTCGGCTGTAACGTAAGAGGTGTATGGGAACGAGGACAATTTTGTACTTCCAAAGATAGTAGTTTATGATGGCTATACAATTATACACTAATATATACTCTGAACCCTTAGCTGATCAGGTAGAAGTTAGGATGTAATTGCATAAGAAACTGCTGAATAAAGTCTTGTTACTCTTTGACTCTTCTGGCTTGGAACTCCATTCTTGGGGAATGTAGCTGGACTATGACCAGGGGTACACTGAAGGCTGGAATAAGGTAAGACCTGGCCGCCCCTAACCTTGGAGGTCAGATCAATACCTCACTTCCAACCTCTTCTCTCCACTCATATGGCTACCAACACAGTACAGACCTTCAGTACCTTTTACCTGGATTATATCAATAATAGATCTCCTATCTTCAAGCCTCTTCCCTTTCTAAACTATCTTCTACCCAGCTGCCAAAGTGATATGTCATTCCCCCTCTCTACTTTATAAACTCAAATGGCTCTTAATGTGCTTGATGCCTTCTGGAGGGTCCTTTAATATATTATGGGCATTAGTGGAACTCTTAGGCTACATTACTCTTATTATCCATCACTCTTGCTACATGACCAGCCTACTTCCTTTTCCCACCCTATAGAATCATAGATTTAAATCTGGAAAGGATATGAGAAGCCATGAATCCAACCCTTCCATTTTATAGATAAGGAGATGCAACTTTCCAGAGTTCAAACACTTAGCAAATGGCAGAGCTGGGATTTTGAACCAAGATCTATTTGATTCTAAATCCAACATCCTTTCCACTCAACTAAGCTGCTTTCCTTAGTAATGTCTTTTGTGTCATTTCTACCTTAAAAGTCATCAAAAGCTATCACTATAGCCTACTTTCACTGGCATGCATCTCTCCATTGACCTTTGAGCCACTGGAAAATTAGATTCTTCAAAGGTTATGGTCAGTTGTTTAGTCATTTTTCATTTGTGTCTGACTCTTTATGAATCCTTTGGGGGTGTTCTTTTTTTGTTTGTTTGTTTTTTATTTAATAGTGGTTTTTTTCCAATTATATGTACAGACAATTTTTAACATTTATTTTTTGAAAGATTATACATTTGAATTCCAAATTTTTCTCCCTCTCCAAGATGGCAAGCATCTGATATAAGGTTATATTTGTGCAATTATTTAAAACATATTTCCACATTAGTCATTTTGTGAAAGAAGAAACAGAACAAAAGGAAAAAACAATGAAAAAAGTAAAAATATTATATTGCAATCTGCATTCAGACTCCATCAGTTCTTTCACTGGATGTGGCCAGCATTTTCCATCATAAATCTTGGAATTGTCTTGGAAAATTATATCACTGAGAAGAGCTAAGGCAATCATAGCTTATCATCTCACAATGTTACTGTTACTGTGTGTAGGGTTCTCCTGGTTTCTACTCACTTCACTAAGTATCAGTTCATGTAAGTCTTTTCAGGTTTTTGTGAAATCTGCCTGCTCATCATTTCTTATAGCACAATAGTATTGCATTATTTTTGAGGTTTTCTTGGCAGAGATACCGGAGTGGTTTGCCATTTCCTTCTCCAATTCATTTTACATATGAGGAAATTCAGGCAAACAGGGTAAAGTGACTTACCCAGGGTCACGCAGCTAGTAAGTGTCTGAGGCCACCTTTGAATTCTGCTTTTCCTGGCTCTCTTTACTGTGTCACCATCTGGGCACTGCACCATGCCACTATACTAGGGGATTATATATACAGGTTGTGTTCCTCCCAGTTCTTTGATCTGCTCAACTCTAATCTTCCATTCCACCTCTGCAACACATAAGGATGTTGATACTCATCATCACACACCGGTTCTACTTCAATGATCAAAACTCTGTAATCCCTTTATCAGATGATAACCTTCCATCATTCCATCTCTCCCTTTGCCTGATTCCTTCTAAACCTATTATTTGTGCTCACAGAAAGCTGCAAACTCTCTGTTCCTCAGTACTCACAGGCCATCATTCCTGTTCTAATCCAATTTGCTCCCTTCTGACACTTGACCCTGTACTTAACCAGCTCAATTCTACATTGACTTCTGCTCTCAAACCCCCTCTTCTCTGATCTGTCGATACTCACACCTTTCTAAACCTCATTTAGATCAGTAAGAATAGTCAGCAGTTATTTAGTGCTATCAAGTTTGTAAATCACTTTACATATGTTTTCTCATTTGATCCTCACTACAACCCATGAGATTTTTGTTGTTCTTCAGTCATTTTTCAGATATGTCTGACTCTTTGTGACCTCATTTGGGGTTTTCTTGGAAAAGATACTAGAGTGTTTTGCCATTTCCTTCTCCAATTAATTTTTATAGATGAGGAAACTAAGACAAACAGGGTAAAGTGACTTACCCAGGGTCACACAGCTAGTAAGTATCTGAGACTAAATCTAAACTCACAAAGATAAGCCTTCTTGACTCCAGGCCTGGCACTCTATCCACTTACACCACTGAGGCACCTATTTTGTCCCTATGTTTATCCCATTCTGCAGATGAGGAACCTGAAACTGATAAAGGTTAAGTGACTTATCCAGTGTCACAAGGTTTACAATATCTGGAATTGGATTTGAACTTAGGCTTTTATAATACTAATTTTAACATGCTATCCACTATGCCACCTACATGTCTTCTAGCATTTATCTCACCCTCTCTTACTAAGATGTTACTTCATAAAGGTGAAGTTAATCACTCAATAGAGTTAATTTGGGAGGTATACTACAAATTTATTTTATTTTAACTGGACATGCACCCCAGTAAGCAAGTCCTTTTATTCTTCCTTAACTGATTCTCTAGGCCACTCCCAGAAGCAGCTGTTCCAAATATTCCCTTCTCTTTTCAGACTTGCCACACATTCCCTCTCCATGCCTGCTCAGCTGAGCACTTTGCTTCACTCTTTATTGAGAAAATAGGGACCATTCAACACAAGCACTTCCTCCCTTTATCTATATCACAAACCCTTTTAGATCACCTTTCATCCTCTCCTCCTTTACTCCAGTCTCTGGTGAAGAAGTGACCCTTCTCCTCCATAAGTCAATACTTCTACATATAACCTTGGTCCTATCCCTTCCCATCTATTGCTAAAAAAAATCAAAGGATCATAGATCTGGAATTGGCAGGGACCTCAGTCATCTATGAGTCTAGTCCCCTCCTTGTACAGATAAGGACTGAAGCCCAAGGAGGTTGAGGGGCTTGCCTGCAGGTGCACTAGAGCCCTGAGACTTTCATCTCCTGCTGGGCACAATGTGTTCCCTGAGGAAAGGCTGCTTGGGGCCAAGCCAGGCATCTTTCACCATGCCCCAAAGGAACTACTTCCATCTATACGAGCGCAAGGCATCCTCCATCCCTTGCCACCAGACTAATCTCTGAACTGGGATATGGAGAATGTCCAGTGTAAAGAAAATCAATCCTCCCTGAAACTTCAGGCTTCCTGTCTGCTGCTGTGTTTGTCCTTTGAGGGCAGAGGAATGATGCCCTCCACTAACTGGTGAACATTCTCACCTTTAGTCATACCCTCCACAATCTGATGACTCTGAACTCCTGTAGATCACCATCCAAACCCCATTTTTACCTCCTACCACCCAATTCTTCATTCCCATCACTCTCAATCCCCCACTCCAAAGTTTCATTCTAACAATACCTCCTCAATAGGCAACACACTTTTCTTCATCTTAAAACTATTCCTATCCCATTCCTTCCAGCTACCATCTCTTACCGAAACCTGCCTTCCCCTTGATAATACGACCTTTATGACCACTCTTTCCAGTACTGGCTGCACCTTCACTTATTCTTCTTGACTCATTGGTCCAGGAATGGGAATTGTTCCCCATTTCCACTTCAAGATCTCCCCCTTTCTCCATCACTCAGTAATCTCTCTTCCTTTGAGGTTTATGCTAGTCATATCTACCATCCAATCAAAATCCTAGTTGCTGTTGTCTACAGACCCCCAGGTCATTCCTTCTCCTTCCCCAATGAATCTGATACCTAACTTACAGTTTTTCTCTCTTTCCCAACTCTTGCCCTCATACTAGTGAACTTCAACATACATATTGACAACTATCAATCTATATCTTTTCTGCCCTTTGTAGCCAAACTCCTCAAAAAAGCATCTGCAATAGGTGCCTCCATTTTCTCTCCCCTCACTTTCTTCTTAACCTCTTACATTCTGAATTTCAACCTTATCATTCCACTGAAACTGCTTCTTCCAGAGTTACTAATGATCTCTTCATTGCCAAGTCCAGTAGCCTTTTCTCAGTTCTCATTCTATTCCAGTTCTCTGCAGCCTGTGACACTGCTAATTATTCCCTCCTCCTTGATATTCTCTTCTGTTTAAGCTTTCAGAACATCCCTCTCTCCTGGATTACCTCCTGCCTATATGACCACTTCTCTGTCTCCTTTGCTGAATCCCCCTTGAAATAATATCCTCTAACCATGAATGTCCCTCAGGGTTCTATCCTTGGTCCTCTTCTTTTCTCCCTCTATATTACTTCACTTTGTGATCTCATTAGCTCCAATGGATTTAATTACTATCTCTATTCTGATTCTCAAATTTACTTTTCCTGCCCCAATCTTTCCACTGACCTCTAATCTCACATCTCCAACTGCCTTTCAGACATCTTAAATTGAATGCCTAGTAGACATCTTAAACTCAATATGTCCAAAACAAAACTTGTTCT
Source organism: Gymnobelideus leadbeateri (assembly GCA_011680675.1). Lineage (NCBI taxonomy): Eukaryota > Metazoa > Chordata > Mammalia > Diprotodontia > Petauridae > Gymnobelideus > Gymnobelideus leadbeateri. The sequence goes on from WOXC01010560.1 coordinate 369,476, forward strand.
CTTTCCCCATAAACTCAATTCCCCTCTTCCCTTCCCTATTACTGTAGAGGGCAACATCATCCTCCCAGTCCCTCAGGCTCACAACTTAGGAGGCATCCTGGACCCTTCACTGCCTCTTACCCCACCCCAATATCTAAGCTGTTCCTGAGGCCTATTGATTTCACATTTGGAACATCTCTCAAAAATGTCCCCTTCTCTCCTCTGACACTGACACTCCCCTGGTACAGGCCCTCATCTCCTCACATTTGAATTATTAACAGTAACCTGCTGGTGGATCTGCCTGTCTCTCCACTCCAATCTATCCTTCATTCATGAAAATGATTTTCCTAAAATGCAAGTTTGATCATGTCTGTCCCTTACTCAGTAAACTACAGTGGTTCCCTATCACCTCTAGGATCAAATGCAAAATGCCCTTCTTGGCATTCAAAGCCCTTTATAACCTACTCCCCTCCTCCCTTTCCAGGCTTCTTTCACTTTAGTCCCTAACATGTACTCTTTGATCTAGGCATCCTGGCTGTTCCATGAACAAGTTACTCTATCTCTCAGCCCAGGCATCCCCTCTGGCTGTCCTCCATGCTTAGAACGCTCCTTCCTCCACTCAGACTATCGACCTCCCTGACTTCCTTTAAGTCCAAACTAAAATTCTATCTTCTACAGGAAACCTTCTCCAAACCCCCATAATTCCAGTGCCTTCTCACTATTAATTATTTCCTATTTATCCTGAATATAACTTGCTTGTTATATTCATTTGCTTGTTTTCTCCCCTGATAGATTGTAAGGTCCTTTGAGGGCAAGGACTATCTTTTGCCTCCTTTTGTATCTCCAGAACTAATCACAGTTCCTGGTATATAGCAGGCACTTGATAAATGTTGATTGGTTGATTGATCATTGCCCAAGGCAATTAAGTGTCAGAAGTAAGATTCGAACCAAAGTCTTTCTACTACTCTATCCACAATGACACACTGCATCTTATACTGTCTCTCCATCTGTCTCAAGCCATGTGACTAGAAAGAAGGAAAAAGGAGGGGCTTTTACACACAAGTCACCATCAGGAATCAGACCCCAACCACTGAAGGGCAACTGGAAGTGATAAGGGTTACGTATTCTGGGGAGATGGAGAATTTTCCTATTCCTATTATAATAATCTTATATGGATTATTTTCCTATTCACAGATGCTACGTTGTGTGTACAGGTAGTGGTTAGGTTATAACTCCCTTGAGGAACTGACACCAAGGGCAGAAGAGGAGAGGTTGGAAACAGTGAAGGGAGGGGATGTCATGGGGAAGAATTGGGAAATGTGTGTATTATGTTGGAAAAAAGTCCCACAACTGGCAATCAACAGGAGTATGGGATGCAACCATTCTGTCCTTGGAGTAGTTAATCACAGATTCTTCCAAGATCAAACCACAGCCACCTTGAGGTCTGGCCCCAGGGAGGCTCCTGCTTTGCTCTAGATTGTCAAACCTGCTTAAAATGTTTGTTGCCAAGGCCATCCCTGCTGGGGAATGTTCTAATGCCCAATGTAGTAATACCTCCATTAATAGTGCCCAGTATGGTAATACTATATTGGTAATACCTACATTAATAATGCCCAATATAGTAATACCTCCATTAATAATGGAGGAATGTGGAACGATGTGTTCCAACATATTTTGTTCTCAAACTTTGTTAATGGAGGGGAAAAAAACAATAATAATTCCAAAGGCATAGAGTACAGTGAAAAAAACATAGTCTTAAGTCAAAAGACCTTCACTCAAATGCCAGCCACTTCAGCATTTGGATCCTCATTTTCTTCACATGTGAAATGAGGATAAATATCTTTGTACTACCTACCTCAAAGAGTTGTTTGGAAACTTTAAAGCTCATATAAATATGACCTCTCATATAGGAAATGTCTTCTCTCCCCGGAATATCTTGGTGGTACCTTCCCTCCTTCTCTTCTGATTGAAGTGGGCTAAAGGAATATGACAGGTCCTGAAACCTAGTCCCTCTCAGCCTATGAAGAGAATCTTCTTGCCTCTCTTGGCATGGTACTCTCCCCAGTAATGCAGAAGCTTCATCCAGCAACAGTATGTGAGCCTGAGGAGTAAGATACTTCCTCTCTGTTGCACAGGGACACTAACTTACTCCCAAGAAGCAAACCTCTGAAAGAGCATTACTGCCCCTACCTTCTCACCAGCAGCCACAGATGAACCAGGTCTGTGCTGCTCTTCAAACCCCTCCTGACCAGGTCTGACTTTTTTCAAAGGAGCTCTGCTCCCAGATGATTTGTTAGTCGGGGTATCACTATACACACTGATTGCAAAATCACCTTAGCAACCTGGCAGCTGGAGCCTTGCCAAGAATGCCCCAAGCCAGAAACACTTTTCCAGGTTCCCAAAGCTAGGGCTTTCTCTATATCATGGGAGTAGGCATGTCAGAGGAATATAATAATAAATGGATTTAGGGGCCTTTAGATGAGAAAGTTCGGGACAGCTGGTCTAGAAGAAAGGAGAATGATGATGAAAGGAGACATTTTTGATTAGCCATTTCCTGCATTTGAGGATCCAGTAAATAATTAAGGCAAAAAGGGAGTCCTGAAGATTTAGATACATCAGCCTGACAAAGGCTAAGTTTCCCTCATTTATCTCTCCCTTCCTTACAGCACACATAGCGATGGTTCAGAGCCCCTGCTGAAAAGAAGTTAGGCAAATTTAAATGACGCCTTTTACCATCATGGTTTTTTCATTTCTCGGTCATGTCCTTCAGGGCCATCCTGACCTGGAACTAGCACTGTGCCCACTTTGTTACCGGGGAAAAAAGATGTGCCAGGGAGTGGGGGTTTTTTGGGGATGGTGGGGTGGGAATGAAAACCTTTCCGCTCTTCCCCCTCTCTTCCACACCTTAAAGCCCCAAATGCTTGGAAATTGTTTTCTTCCACCTTAGCCCTGCTGACTTTAATTAGGTAGAGAGTATGCAACATGCAAACCAGACACAGCAGGGAGATCTGAGCATAAAAAATGTGTTCAATAAATTGCTCTGGATAATCAGAGGTCACTGTGTCTCTCCAGATGCATTTCTTTCCATCTTCCTTGGTGTCTTTTTCCCACTTGTGTTTATTTTACCATTTACATCTCATTAACTGGAAGGAAACCACTGGCCCTGAACCCTATTGATTTGGACTCTGGGAAGAAGGGGAAGGTCCCTCATTACCAAATGCTGAGGGCAAGAAGAAGAGGTATTAGGAATAAAAGAAATCACCATCCATGTGAGCAATATGACTTAAGAAGCCATATTATAAATACATATTAATGATAATAGGTCACTTTGGCAAAACACTTTCCTCGTGGCTCTAAAGAGATAAATAGCGCAAGCGTCTCCATCTTAAAAGATCAAGAAACTAAGGGCCAGAGACCGGACGTGACTTTTTTCTGGTCAAATAGCTAATATATGTGAGAGCTGGGATTCAGACCAGGGCCTTCTGAATGGCACAGTATAATCAGAAGACATAGGTCCAAATCCAGAATTTGCCACTTACTAGCCATGTGAGCAAAGGGAAATTACTACATCTTTCTTGGCCTCAGTTTCCTCACATGTGAAATAAGGAGTTGAATTTAACCTCTAAGATCCCTTCCAGCTTTTAATCCCATGGTCCTCTAATCTAAGAACTCTTTCCATTAGACCACACTGCTGGCCAACTCAGAAGCCCTCCCCATTCTGCTTTGAACACGAACCAGTACTCCATGGAGATTTATATCTTCCAGGGGGAATTGCATATCCCCACCCTCTGAGATGGATCAGTTACAGAACAATTGGGTGAGCTTAGACCAGGGGAGGATGATCTAATTGTCCAAAGCAAAGATCCCAGAGAAAAGAGAAGTCACTGTAGGGTTGGAGTTTTATCACAATAGCCAGAGTCTGTGTCATAGACTTCCCCACTCCAAGCAGAGGAATGAGAGGATCTAAAAGAATAAAGAAAAAAAAAGCAGAGGGCCCAGCATGTACTATAATCCCTGTTAAAGAGCTGCCTCTTCAGAATCTAAGAGCTGGTAGGGAACCCATGTATAAGAGGGATTATATGAATGTCAAGATATTGAGAAGTAAGAGATATAGCACTAACTTGACCAAGAATTGTGCTTCTTTAAGCCAGAGGATCACAAGATTTAATGTTGGAAGGAACTTTAGACATTACCTAGTCCAACCTTCAACCCACCTCTACCCATTCCCCCCCATCATTTTATAGATCAGAGATTACTAAGAGTAAGAGAGAAGTGACTTGCCCATTGGGAACAAGGCTAATAAGTGGCAAAGACAAGATTTAAACCACCCGTTTTAGACAGGAAGCTAGGTGGCATGGTGGATAGAGAGCCAGGAGGGCCTGAGTTCAAATCTCACCTCAGACACTTATTAGCTGAGCAAGTCATTTAACCTTGTTTGACTCAATTCCTCATCTGTAAAAAGTGAACTGGGGAAAGAAATGGCACAATCTTTTCCAAGAAAATCCCAAATGGGGTCACAAAGAGTCAGACATGACTGAAATGACTGAATAACAATAACAACAATTAGAACAGGAATGAGAATCCTAGGCTTTTATTTTTCTAACACATGCAGCCTTCCTCACCTTGCCTCCCAACAAAGAGCACCGAGTAAAAAGAGAACGGCAGGAGCAGTCTCCAACAACAAAGCACTCGTTGCCATAGGCACCAGTGAGGGAGGGAGTCAGGCTGCATCTCAGCTAGTGATGGAGTCCAAGAAGGACTGTAGCATCCGAGCAGTGGCACAAGCTGAAGCAGTCTCACTGACAGGGACTGAAAAGTCGAGCCAGGGAGCAATGACACAGGACAGATGCATTTTAACAAGTGAACTAGGGTGGTCTAGTAAGACCACTGGCTCTGGAGGCAGAAGACCTGAGCTCACACTCCACCTCTGAAGTTTGGCCCCAGATCTTAGACAATTCACTTAGCTTCCCTGATCCTCAATTTCCTTATCTGAAAACAATGGAGTAAGAGTAGATGACTTCTGGGGCCAGCTAGGTGGTGCAGTGAATAGAGCTCTGGCCCTGGAGTCAGGAGGACGTGAGTTCAAATCCGGCCTCTGACACTTGACACATTTACTAGCAATGTGACCTTGTGCAAGTCACTTAACCCCAATTGCCTTGCCTTCCCCCCTCAAAACAAACAAACAAATAAAAGTAGATGACTTCTAAAGGCCCTTCTTGTTCTGAATCTATGACTCTCTATGATCCTTCAAAAGGGGGTTGGGATCATATCTGCTATGTGAATGCTACCTGAGGAGGGCACAGCCAAGTGGAATGCCTCATTAAGAATCACTAAGTAGCCTGCCAACATCAGGAACTTGGGAGAAAGGCTATAACAGTGGGGGAGGGGAAGGTGCTAGAAACAAACTTCACCAACCTCATCACTTTCCATTAAACTGACCCAAAGTGAAAGATTAGGGAGAGACCTTTTTATTAGTGGCGGAAAAAGAAATGCTCTTTAATGTGTTTTGGGTGTCTATCTGTGTTTTTGAAAATGAAGGTCTATAGAAAGACCGAATTTTTACCCTGAAATCAAACATTATGCAATTTTAAGAAATAATTTTGGCCCCAAAAGAGTTCAGAAAATGTACCTCCCTCCCTTTCTTACACAGGTCAGAATATGGGTGTGAAATTTGCAGATACAATCAGATTCCATCAATATGTTCTCTCAATTCATCTTCTGCTTAAAAGGATGATGACTGGATAGAGGATGGGGATATTCAGAAATGAAAGAGATATAAAGACAAAATAAAGAAATGTAAAAAAAAAAACCAATTAAGAAAGATTTCAAAGTTTCTTTCACTCAAAAACCCAACAGGGCAGAGTAGGATGTGGGGCATAGAAAGCAGGCAACCAAGGGAATAGGATTTGGAGGCCTGATTATGTTTCTGTCTCTGTGTAAGATTTCCTCCCTGCTACATCTTTTGCTCTCCATTCTTTATCTTTGTGTTAATCCCAAAGGTTCCTCCTGCTGAGGAGGAATTCTCCTCTGCCAACTTCTAGAAGAGAAATACGGATTTCACATCCTAACTCTGACTAAGAACTAACCTCATACCCTCTCTGACCCTCAGTTTCCTCATCTGTAATTTTATTTTCAATCCAACCTTATTTCATTTGTAGGGAGTGGGGGAGTCCCAGTTTCAAAACTCCCTCCAATGATGAAGTTCAGCAACTCAACTATAACTTAGAGTCTTGGGGAGTTGCCTGAGGCACTAAAAAACTAAGTGACTTGTCCAGGATCACACAGCCAGTATATGGCAGAGGCAGGACTTTGCCCAGGGATACTAAAATTTTTACTATCTACTTCACAGAGTTGTTGTAAGAAAAAAAGTTTTCAAACTATAAAGAGTTATGAAAATTTGAACTATTCTTACTATTATTACTGGAATTTCCTCAGTTGAGCTTTGAGGAAGCCATTCTACTCTGCTCTTAATATAGCCCTCCCTTCAATTCCATAACTCAGAATAAATCATTATATACACTACTATTCTGTCCCCAATCCCCTGCCACTAACAGGCACCAAAATTCAAGATAAGAAAAGGAGAAGGGATGAGAGAAATGGGAATAAATGCAGACCCCAAATTTCCTCCTCAGTGGCCATGTGAGGGAAGTTTTTCTTCAAAGTCTCAGTCTCCCCTTTGGGCTTTCTCCCATCACTACAACTCCTCTTCTTCAGATTGTGGACCATTTAATGCCAGTCTGTTTCCAGTCAAATTCTTCTCTCTGAAAAGGACCAGATAAATAATAATAACTGATGTCTAGGGAGCACATTATAGCTGACAATGTATTTTCTTCACAACATCCAAGAAAGGCAAGCATTATAAGGATTTAGAGCAATCCCCATTTTACAGGTGAAGAAACAATGACTCAGAGAAGTTAATTTGTCCATGGCCACATAGCTATTATAGTCTTAGACTGGGACTTTGAAGTTGGGTCCTTGAACTCATTCACTGAGATGAAGTGACTGTTAAAGCTTAACCCTATGAGCTTTCAAAGAGAATATGTATTTTTTAAAGATTCAAAGCATAAAAAGAAAGGCCTACATTTCTAACAGTAGAACTTCAGGCACTGGAAAGATGGTAGGACAGAGGCAGCACTTTCTAAGGAGGTGGAAAAGAAAATGGACAAGAGCGAAAAGAACTTGTCTGGGCTGCCCATGCCCTTGCTGACATAGTTATGCAGCATTTTCTGCTGGGCACACCCACAAAAAGTCTTAGAAACCCTCTCATGTGTCACACCAAGCCAAACCCTGAAATTCAGGATTCAGAGGGGATTCCGAGGACTCAGTCATCTAGCTCATACTTCCTTAGGATTGAGCCCAAAGTCTTTAATAAGCCAAAGGTTTGTGATACAGTGGAAAGAGGATTCAACTTGGATTCAAAGCTAAATTCAAAATGTTGACTTAGACATTGATTAGTTGCTTGACCTCAAGCAAATACATAGCCCCTCTGATCATCAGTTTTTGGTTTTTCATCTGCAAAATGTAGACAATAACATTTGTGTGGTAGAAAGATGAAGCACTGCCTCCTTCCATTTCCCTATTTTATTTCCAAATCTCTGTGGGCCTCCTTTTCCTCATCTGTAAAATGGGGATAATGATAAGTAGCACCTGCCTCCTAGAGTTGGTATGAGGATAAAATGAGATAATATTTGTAAGGCATGCTACAGATCATTTTTTTTTTGCCCAAGGTCACACAGCTAGCAAAGTGTTAAGTGTCTGAGGCTGCATTTGAACTCAGGTCCTCCTGACTCCTGGCTCTATTCTAGCCACCCTGTATGTTACAGATCTTAAAGCTTTATATAAATTCTAGCCGTGGGGGGTGGGTTTCAGGCTCAGAAAACCCCAAGAGGCCATTTGAATGGTCCAGCTATTAATGAGCTAGGAAATGGAAAGGAAAAGGATGCTTGAGAGTTGTTCCAGACCTTAGGAAGACTCAGGGCAGTGTCTACCCATTAGGAAGACATGCCTAAGCATTGGGGAAGGGACGACTTGAATGGGATTAGTTTGCTATGGCTTGGACCAGAGTGAGAAACAGGGATTTTTGTTTGGTCAGGACCAGAATCAAGGTCCCCACAGCAACAGACAACATCCTCTGTTTGTAAATTAGAGCTGAGTTAAGACACAGAAAGAATAAATAGCCTGGAGCCAGTCTGGCCCAAGATGAAGGCTCTTCTGCTGCCATAAGAGCAGTCCCTCACCTGCTTCGGCCGCTGGAGAACTGGTGCCATCTGCTGGAGGGAACAAGCATCTACCAGAGACAGCCTGATGAGAAAAATAAGGATGCTGGACAGCCAGGGTCCTCCTTCGGTCCCTCACTGCTGCTCTTCTCTCTTCCCTTCCCGAGATGGCTCAGGAGAGGCTGGGGATATTTCAGTTCCTTTATTCATTCATTCATTCATTCATTCATTCATTCATTCAAAAGGCATCTATGCAGCTTCTCTGTGCCAGTGTGCTATGCACACTGTACCAGGAGTGGTACTCCATGGAGAACTTACTGGGGAGTCAGAGACTAAGAAGTCCCAGTCCTCAGGGAGCTTCCATCCTCCCAAGAGATACAACATTTACACAGACAAACAAATAATAACTTTAAAGAAAATTTGAGGGGAGAGAATATTAGAGGAGATTTTCCTGGAGTTCCCTAGTTGTTAATGCTTTCCTTGAATCATCTTGCATTTAACTATATTAGTGTAGTGTCCTTCTTCCAATAGAATGTCAGGTCCTTGAAGGAAGGGATTTCTGCTTTGTTTTGTTTTGTCTATGTGTCCCGAACACCTATTTCAGGATGCATGTAAGTGCTTATTGGATGGATGGATGGATGGATGGATGGATGGATGGATGGATGGATGGATGGATGCATGGATGGATGCATATGGGGCTTAATAGATGCTTGTTGACTTGAGTAAATGAATGAATGAACAAACCATAATGCTTCCAGTCTGTCCTGATTCTAGAGATCTGGCACCATCTTCTGACAGAAGAAGTAACTGCACCTGGGGAAAGACAGGTGAGGAATCCTTGATGGCTAACCCTTGCCCTTACCCTCTTCCTGAGACACACACCATTTTGAATCACATGAATGACATGTCTCCGTTGAAGCTGGAGGAAAAGGCAATAACAACAAGATAGAAAGGGAGGCTATACTCTAATAAGTGTTTGGGTGTTGTTCATTTCTGTGTTCTTCATGGTATAAATTAATCCATTCTATGCTTAATGCCTTACAGGCCTTGGTGCTTATAAGGAAGACTAATTGTCATCCTTGAAGGAGTTAGCATACACTGATGTTCTCAGGTACTACCTGGACAGAGGCAAACAATAGAGAGAAGATCCCCAACGTGACTAGACTCCTCCTAGAATAGGGATTGCCTTTACCTACCTCAATAAATCAATGAACTTTACTAAGGATTTTCTATGTGCCAGACACTGTGCTAAGCACTGAGGACATAAAAAAAAGCAATACAGTCCCTGTCCTACATAAGTATATAATATGCAAGATATTGTGTGCAGTTGTTGTGAGGAAAGTGTTATGTAAACTTTATAGCTCTGTGGAAATGTGAGTTATTACAACTTCATTGCCTGTATCTCCCTGGGACTGGGTCTCCCAGAGTAAAGGGAATTGCCAAATTGGGGCCATTTTCTGGGTCATTCAGACTAAAGCTCCTTGGAGACCTCAGAGTGTGTGTGTGTGTGTGTGTGTGTGTGTGTCTGTGTGTCTGTGTGTGTCTGTGTGTGTATGAACATTAACCTGGCTGCAATTTAAGCTGTCTGGGCCCCAGGGGGCCTATAAAGCAGTGCTGCAGCCAATGGAGCACAAAAGGACCCTCTCTTGCTGAACCAGTGGGAGCCACCTCAGGGTACTCTGAGCCATCAGTCACTCACTCAGCACGGGACTGACAGCCACCTCCAGCAACAATTATAGCTCCTCCACATTTTTTGGAGGCTGCAATGTTGAATCAATCAATCAGGTGTGCCACTTTGGGGAGCTGAGGCCGCCAACCCACTTAAGGGAGGGCTAGGGAAACAATCTCTTAAGTAAGCTCTTTCTCCTCATTTTAGTTGATTTCAGTCCCCTGTTCTCAGAATCCATTACAAACTTTGAAAAGTTTTCCCTCCCTACAGGGTGTTAGAACTGTACTGTTGCTCCCCAGAAGTTCACAAATATATGGAAATACACAAAGCCATAGAAGTGGACAGGAACAGGAAAGATACCCAGTGATTTGGGAGCAAACATCCCTAGTTTGCATAGGCCTATGAGCATTCCTCTTAAGGAGTTCATAACAGTAATTCTCCCTGCAACACAGACACAAATGGCCCAAGAGATCACAACAAACACCCACTCAGGCCAGCCAGTGGCATTGAGCCCCCTACCCCTGCCCCAATAAGCAAACAGAACTCAGATCCAAAAGAAAAAGTCCCAAATATATCCCTTTCTCAGAGTTGCCTATGGCTCTCTTGAACTTTCAGAGGAGTCACAATGCTCTTGACATGAAGTCCCATTCAGAACCTTAAGAAATAATATTTCCCTAGACAGCCCCATAGGCTGGCACCAACTCTAAAATTAACAGCTCAGAGAGTGTTCAGGCAAGCAAATTACAGTAACTGAGAGACTAAAACATCCCCAGAGTAGGCATTTCTCCATGTAAATTTAATTCCAAGGGTGAAAGATCTACAAAAACTCCTGCTTGCTCCCCCAGGGCCGGCTCAGTTCCTTCTGTTGGCATGGACCTTTCCCATACTTTGTGTACAAAGTCAAAGAAATTAGAGGTGGCAGGAACCTCAGAAGTCAACTAGTCCAGTCTATAATTGTACAAGGATAACTAACATGTGATCTTCCAGCCTTCGCTTAAAGACCTCTAGTGATGACTAACTCACACTATTTCAAGGCTGTTTTTTGCTATTTGTTATTCAGTCATGTCTGATTCCTCGTGACCCCATCTGAGGTTTTCTTGGCAAAGATACTGGAGTGGGGTGCCATTTCCTTCATCAGCTCATTATACAGATGAAGAACTGACTTGCTCAGGATCACATAGCTAGTAAGTGTCTGAGGCCAGATTTGAACTCAGGATGAATAATCTTCCTGACTCCAACTCCTATACACCAACCACTGTGCCACCTATCTGCCCAGTATTGCAAGGCAGCCCATTCCATTTTGGGGATGGGCTCTAATTCTTAGGAATTTTACATTATGGTAGCATTCATACAGCTTAAATACTTTGGCCCCATAATGAGAAGAAATGACTCATTAGAAAAGACCCTGATAGGGGAGGCTAGGTGGCGCAGTGAATAGAGCACAGGCCCTGGAGTCAGGAGGACATAAGTTCAAATCCAGCCTCAGACACTTAACACTTACTGTGTGATCTTAGCAAGTCACTTAATCCCAATTGCCCTGCCCTCCCTTCCAAAAAGAAAAGAAAAGAAAGCTCCTGATGTTGGGAAAAATTGAAGGCAAAAGAAAAGGGGACAGCAGAGGATGAGATGGATAGGTAGTGTCATGGAAGCAGTGAACATGAATTTGGACATACTTTGGCAGATAATGGATGATATAAGGGCTTGGCCTGGCCCACAGGGGTCATGAAGAGGCCAATATGACTAAACAACCACAAAAACAGCATTTATACAGCACCTTTAGGTTTTCATAGCACACTGTATACATTATCTCATGTGATCTCGACTTCACAAAAGTTCTATGAGGTAGATGAAATTGTTATCCCCATTTTACAGACAGGGAAATTAAGGATAAAGGGAGTTATGTGACTTGCTCAGGGTCATACAGATAATATGTGTCTGAGGTAGGGTTTGAACTCATCTTATTTACTATAAGTCCAACATTGTATTCACTGCAATATGCCCAGCTTCCTGGTCATCAAGCTAAAATCTCTCCTCTATGAAATTTATTATAGTTCTTGAATGATAGGGGACTTGCATTTGCCCCATTACTCCAGTGTATTTCTAACCCCACCCTTATCCCCCCAAACCCTAGATTAGACAAAGTTGGATAAATTTCCTTGGATTTTTTTAGGATACCCCAGCTGTTACTCAATTCACTCCAGTGACAAAACAGTGACATGCACTGCCATGGCCTAAAATAAACTTCTAAAAAGACATACACACATGAAAACAGACACAGAGAGAGGCGTAGACTGGATCTGTGATTTCACTGGAACTCCCTGTATGAGAAAATTCCTTCTACAATTCAGATTGGCACATTCTCTGCAATTTATATTCTTATAGAGTTGTGTGAGGCACATAGGGGTTAAGTGACTTGTCTAGAGTCACACAGCCAGTACGTATCAGAGGGAGCACTTGAATTCCTGATTCTGAAGCCAGCTTTCCAATGCTACCTCTCTAGACAAAGACATTATACTCATTCATATTTACATAGTGCTTTAAGATTTACAAAGTGCCTCTTCTTCCCCTTGAGGTAAAATGTGTATATAGTATTATCTCCATTTTACTGAGGAGGAAAAAAGTTTTAAAAGTTTGAGTGACTTGCCCAAGGTCTCAAAGAAAGTAAACAGCAAAGCCAAGATTTGAACTGGAGTTCTTTGACTCCCAATCAACTTTGATCCCAAATCTATTTTTCCTACTATATCACACAGCTATCCATAGACAGAAAAACAGGATATAGACAGTAAGATTACCATGTATATCTATGGAAAGATCACGCACACACACAAAACATTCCAAGCAAAGACTCCACTCAGGCATCAGAATAAGCAAATCCCTTAGGATGTGAACTCTTTGAGAGCAGGGACTGTCTTTTGCCTTTCTCTGAATCCTGAGTGTATCTGCAGAGCCTGACACACAGTAGGCACAAATGCTAATTCCCTGACTGACTGACTGAAATAGCACGTTGTGAGGTCCAGATTCCATTTTTTAATTTGTTAACACACAAGCCATCAGAGACATCACTTTGAACTGTAGACATAAATATCATTTAAATGGCTGTCACTTAACATGGTAAAGAGGGATCAGTTGTGCCCTGAAAACAGAAGACAGGGAAGAATGTCATCCTGTCGGTTTCCTAAGAAATAATGAGCCCTATTAATAGCTGTTCAAATGAATAAAAAATCACTCCTCTGTCGGGGGTGTCAGGTTTAGGTTCAAATAAATCAGCAGAACAGGGGAGGGAGAGGGTACTTGATGTTAAGAGGTGGGAGAAGTGAAAACAATGACAAAGAGAGCCTAGAAGAACACTGCTCAGCCCCCTCTGGGAAGGGGTTGATTCCTTCCCTGAGTGCCACATTGATGAGGAATGTTTCAGAGCTCAAAGAAATAGCAAACCAGTGCAGTCTGGAGCCAACCCTCATGTACAATACCTTCACCTCCTAATCTAAGCAAAGAATATTGGACCTGGAAGCAGGAAGATTTCAATTCAAACCCAGCTTCAGACACTTACTAGCTATGTGATCCTGGACAAATCACTTAACTGCTGCCTGCCTCAGTTTCCTCAATTGAAAAATGAGGGTAATAACAGCACCTACCTCTCAGCTAGGTGGCAAAGGGGATAGACTGCTGGACCTGAATTCAGGAAGACTCATCTTCCTGAGTTCAGATTTAGCCTCAGACACTTACTAGCTGTGTGACCCTGGGCAAGTCACTTAACTCTATTTGCTTCAGTTTTCTCATCTATAAAATGAGCTGGAGAAGGAAATGGCAAATCACTCCAGTATCTTTGCAAGAAAACTCCCAATGGGGTCACAAAGAGTTGGATACAACTGAAAAATGACACAACAGCAAAACCTGTCAGGGTTGGTTGTGTGAGGAACAAGTCAGATAATGTTTGTAAAGTCCTTAACACAATGCTTGGCATATAGCAGGTACTTAATAAATGCTTGTTTCCTCTCTCCACATCCCATTCTGACTACACAAAAGAAGAAACAGACAAATAGGAATCTCGCCCAAGAACGTTGCTTCTAAAGAACACAGAGATATCAACCCCTATGACTCAACTGAATAGATGCTTCTATGGGAACAACAGAACACATAAATGGACAAGAGAGGTGACAGTGGGCTACAGTGTAAAGAATATTAGATTTGTAGTAAAACACCTGCCTGGGTCCAAATCTCAGCTCCCTTTGTGACTTTGGGCAAGTCACATTTTCCTCAGCTATAAAAATGGGCTAAATTATATGATCTCTAAGATCCCTGGGATGTCTGGGCAACAAGACAACTTGATACCACCAGAATTGTCCTTCCCACAACCTCTTCTCCCCCTCCTTCCCCTCCCCAATCCATCAAGGCTACTTGACATATCAAAAGGAATGAGAACGGGGCAGCTAGGTGATACAGTAGAGTTAGGAGGACCTGAGTTCAAATCAGCCTCAGACACTTAACACTTACTAGCCATGTGACCCTGGGCAAATCACTTAACCCCAATTGCCCAGCCTTTCCCCCTCCAAAAAAAAAAGAAAAAGAAAAAGGAATGAGATGGGAATCAAGTCCATTCTTTCCAAGGAAATGGAGGACCATTAGACCTTACCATCTGCCTAGCCATTGCCCCCTAGGGTCTTCTAGGATTTATCATCTCCCATTACTCTATATAGGCCTTCCAGACCCCCCAGCACTATCATCTGGCCTACAGATATCACCTAAAGTCCTCTAAGCCTTACTATTCACCCCTCTGCTGACCCTTAGGAATTCCAGACCTTTCCGTTCACCCTTCCTCTGAACTTCCTTTTATGTTTTGTTCACCCCAATTTGAGAGAGGCCTCCATGAGAACAAGGACTGTCTCACTTTTTCTTTTTGCAACTCCATCACTTAACACAGTGGTAGGTACATAGCAAGAATTTAATAAATGCTTTTTCATTCATTCTAGCTCTAGAGCTCTAATGCCCAATATTTTGAGAACTCCTCTAAGGACCCCCTTGTATCTTATAATACCTTTGCCTTGTACACATAAATAAACAGCCAGGCCAGATGGCCAAGATGACACCTTAGTCACAATTGCCTTTTATGTGCTGCTGGCTTGGGGCAGAGATGCAGTCACTACCACCTGATTAGGGTTATTTGAGTTTTTGAGATTTTTTTTCCTGTTATTCCTTCTTTGATTATACCTGTTTTCCTCCTGACTCAGGGTTTTGACACCCGATCCTACTGTGTCTTTTGCATGAAATCTGGGTCCTCACCCGAGGTCATATTGTCTTAACAGCCAATGCTTAAGCCCATCACTATGTGAGAGCCATGAGCAAATGGTTGTAGGATCTCTTATTCGCATTAAATACCCTTGTGGTTGCCTTAAGGATGATAGCAGCAGCAGTAGTTTACTGATGTAATATTAATGGGATATAAGATCTTCTCTGCCCATTAAGGGAAGCTTGCTTAGGGTAGGCTTGCTTGTAGGAGGCTTGCTTATAGGAAGCCTTTCACACCTTTTTCTAATTTCTAATTAGACACTGAATTAGGAAGGTTGTGATGCCTTCTGGCTCTGAGAAGTGTATATATACTCTGAGTTGGTATTTTACTTTGGGGACTTGCTTATGAGAAGGATCTTGTGATTCCTTGGTGGAGATTCTGAGTGATCATATGTTCAGAGCTCCTCAACTGCTCAGATGCAAAGTCTCTCTTGATTCAGGGATGTACGTAAAGTGTATAGTTGATTCAGGCACTCAGAACCCTGTCTGTTGGTCTTTATTTCTCTGATTATATTTTCTCAATTTGTATTTTTTCTGAAGTTTAGGGTGCTGACTCTTCCCCTGAGTGCATGTAATTTTAAAAAGACTGTTGACCCTTTAAGCAGCTATCTTTCCTAGTAAAGCAGATATAAGAACCTGTACTAGCAACCATTCTGGGTATGTCAGTGTGGTTGCCACTACAACTGACAACCCCAGTTTTTTCCCAGGCCATTAATCCTAAATTGCTCTTCCCTTTCCTAATGACTTCTTGGGGAACCTGTTCAACTCTCTACTTTCCTCTAAGATTTCCTGCCCCCTTGTCCTAAAACACCTTGCCAAACCCCAACCCTAAATTAGTTCCATCATATGCTTCATTCAGTCCTATTAATGAGCTATTCAATAAAGCTGGATGAAATTGCAAAACTATTCATTGGATTCATCACAAATTTACCTTATCTCATCTCTACTAGGTCCTCACTGAAGTAAGCCAATTCCTCTACTCTTCTCTAAATGATTTGCTGGTCTCACAGTATAGCACTCAAAACTTCTCATCAAATCTCCCATGATGCCCACTCCTTCCATCTTCTCAGGTACTTCATACTTCATCATCCCCCAAATGAGGCCATTTGCCTAGAGTTCCCTCTTCTCCCCTCCTCATCTCACATCACTTTGATGTATCACCCCACTATCTCCTCCTTCACTATTGCCTCAAATGAAGAGATAGTCCTTCTATCTTCCAAGGCCAACTTTCTATGTGTACCCTTGAAACCATTTCCTCTGATCTTCTATAACAGATTTTCCCCTCTATCATCCCTCCTCTCTCACTAATCCACCATCCCTGCTGCCTTCCCTAGGCTTCTCACCCTTAAAAAACCTGTACATCCCCCTTAGTTATTATTCTTTATCTTTCCTCCACTCTTCAGCTAAATATTTTGAAACTATCCTCTGCTTCCTCTCCTCTCACTTGCTTCTAAATACTTTGAAATCTTGTTTCTGAAATCCAGTCTTCACCACCATGACTCAGTTGCCTTCTCAGAACCTAAGAAAATTCCCATTCTCACACTGGAACTTCCCTCCACCACGTCAGTCCTCTTCTCCCATTGGTGAGGTCCTTCTGCACGTCTCTATTTTGGGGAAAGCAGGCAGACCACTCTTCATTTCCACCCAGCTATGCTTCTGACTCTCTGGACTTCAGCACCCTATCCCTTCAAGGATGCCTTCCCTCATCCCAACTTTTGTGTTGTCCTATCCCATTGGAATAGAAACTCTAGAGATGGCCTATTTTGGTGGGGGGGGGGGGGAAGAACATTTGTAAACCCAGCACTTAGCACAATTCCTGAAACATGGAAGCACTTAATACCTACTTGTTGCTTTTCTGCCTGATTTCTAAACTCACTGTTCAAATGAAAGTACTCTCTCCAGAGTTACAAATGACCACTCAGTTGTCAAATCTCCAAAGGCCATGGTCCTTTTCATTTCTCATCTTTCTTGACCTTTCTGTAGCATTTGACACTGTTGATCACCTTCTCCTCCTGGACATTCTTTCTTCTTTAGGTTTTCATGACAGCTCTCTCCTGTGACTATCTTCTTTTCTGGATCTTCATCCAGGTCATACCCACTAAAGATGGGGGTCCTTCAAATCTCTGTCCCTCTTCTTTTCTCCTACTCTACTATCTCATTTAATGATCTCATTAGCTCCACAGATTAAATTATCATCTCTATGCAGATGATTTCCAGATTTATATATATATATGTAATTATAAATATATATAATTTATATATTCAGCCCTAACACTCTCCTGTGTCACCAACTGCCCATTTTCCATCTACTCTGTACATATCTTAAATTATTACATAGTTGTTTGCCCATTAAAATGTGAGTCCCTTGAGGGGAGAAACCTTATCTTTGTCCTTCCTTGTATCCATAGAATTTTTCACAGTGCCTGGCACCTAGTAGGTCCTCAATATATGCTGGTTTTCCCATGGGCATCTCAAACACATTATTCCAAACAGAGCTTAGAATCTTTCCTCCAAAACCCTCCCTTCTTCCAAGTTTCCATATTACTGTCATAGGCACCACACTCAGATTCCCAACCTTAGTGTCATCTTTGACCTTTCACTCTTACCCCACACATCCAATCTATTTCCCAATCTTGTGCAGTATGGATGACAACCATGGCATGCCAAAGTATATAAAGAATTCAAATCAAAAAATCAACCAACAGGACAACAGATAGGTGAATGGTGAGTGATGAGTAATATGAAACAGATTATAAATGAAAAACTGGGCAGAAAAAGTGGTATATAAAATGTTATCAAAGAGATATATGTTGGGAAAAAATTATGAGCTGGTCTCAGAGTGAAAGGGAAAGATAAGTGATAGCCCACATGTCCCATTGATATTCACACAATATCAGAAGATGTAGAAGGGATCCCTCAGTATAACTGGGTAGACCCACTGTGAGAAACTTTCAAAAAGACAAATGTGGGTGGCTAGGTGGTGCAGTGAATAGAGCACCAGCCCTGGAGTCAGGAGGACCCGAGTTCAAACCCAACATCAGACACTTAACACAAAAACTAGCCGTGTAACCTTGGACATGTTACTTAACCCCAATTGCCCTCCAAAAAAAAAAAGAAAAAGAAAAAAAGGAAAAAAAAGACAGACATGCATTCCACAGGATGAAGAGACATAAATGGATGGCAATTAGCATTTCTGGAGAGAATGCTTCTGTGGGATCACAGGTCCAGCAAAGAAAGAACTATGTCTCTCCTTGGCCCTTTTACATTCTCTTTCGTAATACTTGTGTATACATCTTATTTCTCCTAATGATTTGTAAGCTTCTTCAGGGCAGTCTTTCTTAGCATACTTTCCTGAATTTAGTAAGCAAACTTAGTAAGCATTTCTGTAATTGAATTAAATTCAGGACTTGGTCAGAATTACATCATTGTTTTTTAAAAAATTATATAGCTCCATTAATTATACATATATGTATGTGAACGTAGATGCGTTATGCCCTAAAATCTTTTGAATTTAACATTGAATAGTGTATTATACAGCTGTTCAGTACAGTTCCATGGACCTAAGAACACCTAAATATCATCATGATAAAAAAGATTAATAGGTCTGGAACAATAAATAGCAATCCCACGACATCCGAGTTCAAAAGGTGTTATCAAAGACTATCATTAACCTTGTGTCATAGTCATAGTAATCTGCCTAACACTCTATGGTGTGCTCTGTGCCAAAGACCTCAGGCAGCCTGCAACACAGGCTAGCACATAAGACTCTCCCCTCAAGGACACACACTGCCTAAAAGAAGACAAACAGAATAAAGCAACCCAGATATCCAGACTCCCCAGAATCACACAGCTCTGCCACAAAGAGGTTTCACCTGAATCTCTTGATCCCCCTCCTTTCAAAACATACAGCTCAATCACCACAGTATAATGGGTCAACCTAATAGGAACTCAGAGGCTCAGGGTCTCCTGCCTCTTAGATACTGCCTGCAACCAGTCTCAGAGTGGGAGTGATGCTAATGCCAGTTTCGTGGTGAAGAGCATCTCCATACTTGGCTAGACTAGTCCTCTGAGGACAAGCCCACAGTCTGTCACGAGGCCAGTACTGGAAACCTTTCCAGCTTGGTAAGACCTGCCAGAGCTTATGCTTTGCTGGCATAGACTTTAAAATCTCAGTCACTTTTATGAAATGATGAGACATCAGAGAAAGAATTTAGTGGAGAATTAAAACTTTAAGTTGCCTTTTTTTTTAGTTTATTTTTAAAGCACAGTAACAGAGTTACTATGACTGGAAGTGTTTTATAAACATTATCCCATCTGAACCTTGTAACCACCCTGTGAGGTAGGGACCAGAGGCTTTATTTTTCCCTTTTTACAAATGAGGAAACTGAGGCTTAGGGAGTACAAATGATTCCCCTATGGTCATAAAACTAGAGAGTATTCGAACCCAGATCTTCTTGACTCTAAGTGATATTCCATCTAATAGGTAACAACTCCTCTCCAGCTAATAAAATGTAGAAATTAAGCATAAGTAATTGAAAATACACTGGCTTCTTTTTTATTGTCTTTGGCTTAAAGTTAAGTACATAATAAATTAAGGACTGCGTACTTTAGGGGCAGTTAGGTGGTGCAGTGAATAGAGCACCAGCCCTGGAGTCAGGAGGACCTGAATTGAAATCTGGCCTCAGACACTTACTAGCCATGTGAGCTTGGGCAAGTCACTTAACCCCAATTGCCCTGCCTTCCCCTCTTTAAAAAGAAAAAAAAAAGAACTCACCCTACTATGCATCACCCAATGCATTCATTCATTTAGTGAACCCATTATCTCCACTACCAACATACACACACACACGCACAGCACACACACACACACACACACACACACACACACACACACACACGGATTCAACTTCTGAAATTTCATGTGATCTTGTACCTTTAAACCCTGGAGGCTTGGAGAGCAGTCCTTGCTTGGAGCAGTCATAGAACGCCAGGCAAAATCACAGGAGTCTGCTCCAAGCACCCTTCAGGGTAAAGAGCAGCCTCTTTCAATAGCTTGGTGACTCTGGGATCCAAGAGGCAGTGAGGGCATGGACAAAGGCAACAAAGCTGTTTGACTGTGGGCTTTCATTCAAAGCCAGGGTCTTCCAAGTGCCTAACTTTTCCCATTAATCGATAGAAACTTGGATCCCAGGTCCCTGGCCCAGTTTTTCTCTTTCCAAAATGCAGACCTGAATTGGGATCAAGTCTTTTAGAGATGGGTTCTTTCTGCATAGGTCCTGGAGCAGGTCCCCCTGACAAGAAGGGGTAAGCCTAAGCTTATTTTGTCCATTTTAAAATTTGCAAAAAAAATTTTAAAAAGATAGAAAATTTGCAGCTGGATTGACAGAAGAAACTACAAAAAACAGGGGAGTTTATGCCAAAGCTCCTCTCTCTTTTCTACAAGTATTCAAGTCCTAGGCATATCTCTCTCTTTTTTTTAATTCTATTTTATTTTATTTTAGGTTCCAAATTCCCTCCCTCTCCCACCCATTGAGAAGGCAAAAATAAACCAAAGGCCATCACAAATATGGATAGTCATGAAAAACATATTCCCAAATTAATCCTGTTGAAAGAGAGAGAGGATGGAGGGAGGGAAGGAGGAAAGGAGGGGGGGGGAGAGAAACACAAACACACACAGAAACAGAGAGTGGGGGAGAGGAGAGAAAAGAGGGAGGGAGGGAGGGAAGGGAAGGAAAAGAGGGAGGAAGGGAAGGGAGGGAGAAGAGGGAGGGAGGGAAGGGAGTGCTGGAGAAAGTTCTCTATCTAGAGATGGAAAGTATTTTTCTTCATAAGTCCTTTGGAATTGCAGTAGGTCATTATGTTGATCAAAGTTACTAAGTCTTTCAAAGTTTATAATCTTTACAATATTATCATTTTATATCACAATAAAATTCCCATCACATTCATATACCATAACTTTTTAGCAACACCCCTATTGACGAGCATCCCCCAAGTTTCCAATTCTTTGCCACCATAAAAAGAGTTGCTATATGGGGCGGCTAGGTGGCGCAGTGAGTAGAGCGTCAGCCCTGGAGTCAGAAGGACCTGAGTTCCGATCTGGCCTCAGACACTTAATGCACACACAAACAAAAACCTAGCCGTGTGACCTTGGGCAAGTTACTTAACCCCAATTGCCCTCCAAAAAGCAAAAAAAAAAAAAAAAAAAGAACTACTATAAATATTTTTGTACATATGAGTCCTTTTCCTCTTTCTTTGATCTCTTTGAGGTGTAGACCTAGTAGTGGTATTGCTGGGTCAAAGGGTATGCCCAATTTACTTAGGCATAGTTCCAAATTATTTTCCATAATGGATGGACTAGTTTACACCAACAGTGCCACAGGCATATCTCAAAGTCTAGGACTCAGATAAAAGGGAGAGAGATTCTGGGAGATGTCTTATTTTAGCCTCTAAGAGAACAAGAAAAGCATTTCCCTGGAGGATGGCCTACAAGGAGTGAAACATTATGGTAATGAAATGAGTGCCAAATTTAAATTCTGAAAACCTGGGTTTGAATAGTGAGTATTATTAACCATTATAGTGGTCTTGGAAAAAGATTGCACAGAGGATAAAGCCATGGGCTTGGCGCCAGGAAGACCTGAGTTCAAATCCTGCCTCATACTTCCTAGCTGTGTCATTCTGGGGAACACTCTCAGCCTCAGTTTCCTCCTCTGTAAAATAAGGATAATTATATCCTTACCTCACAAGGCTTTTGCAAGGATCAAATAAGATAATTTACATAAAGTACTTTGTGAACCTTAAGGCAATATAAATACTAGCTAATATTTAAACACTCTGAACTTCAATTTCCTTCCTTAAAAAAATGAAAGGAATTGGACTAGAGCAGAGGTGTCAAACTCAAGGCTGCACCTCCCCCACCCAAAACTCCCAAATGGTACCCAAACTAGATTAAAATGTAATTGGGAAGTGTTTAACAAAATGAAAATACAACACAACATAAATACTGTTCATTGGTAGTTTTGTACATTTGTAGCCCTCAAGGTTCCATTTCTATTTGAGCTTGACACCACTGGCCTAGACCATCTCTAATTTCCAGCTCTAAGGACTATGTATTCTGAGAAACAAAAACTTGGTTCTGTAGTTATGAAGGGCTAGTCTGTGCTGTCTCACTTTTTCTGACTCAGTTAACAGGTCCTTCTTTCAGAACAGAAGAGAATTTCATAGAAAAATAGATTTACAACTGAAAGGACCTAGACCAACCTCCTAAATTTACAATTAAGAATATAGTGACTCAGAAAGGTTAAGTTATAACCTTTATATGTACACCTATATATAGGTATATGTACACCATGTACAGGTATTTGTATCCTTATATATAGGTGTAAGGGCCCTTTAAGACTTTACCTGAACTCTGAGAACTCATGGAGAACTCAGGCAAATGACAGCGCAAGTCAGGCTGGGTCCAAGAGGCACCTGAGGTGTATGTTCTGCCCCCATGAACCACGTCCTGTTACACAGATTCAAGGGTTGCAGGGTATTGAGCACAAGCCACTAACAGGAGAGCACTCACCTCCTGTGAGGAGCCTGTTGCTGAGGCACATGAAGGAGCAGAGTCAGGAAAGGGGATAAAGGAGGGAGGGGAGGAAGGTGAGGAAGATGAAGAGAGGAGGATGTTGTGAACGAGGAGAGGAATAAATGACAGGCTATACACTACGCCTCAGTGTCAGACTCCTTTGTCTATTCCAGAGGAGGAGCTCTCTGAAGGGTTATGGAGGCAAACCAGAGTCATGGAGGAGACTGGAAAGGTATGTATAGGTGCTATCCCAGTATGGCTATCTCCGTACATATAGGTATATATTTATATATAGGTATATATACACCCATATATGTATATTACACCTATATAAAGGTATATGTACACCTATAAATATAAGCATATATACACCCATATACAGGTCACCTATATATTGGTATATGTACACCTTATATATAGATATGTGTGCACCTATATATGTGTGTATACCCATATATAGGTATATATACACCTTGCTATGTAGGTCCACACAGCTAGTAAACAGCAGGTCCTGTTTCCAAATCATGTTCTTTCCATTATGCCACCTTGACTGCCATCACTAAACTCACTGAATGAAAATTTTGAAACTCTAACAAATGAAAAAACCCAAAAGACAAAGTTTCTAGATAATTAATAATCAATTAATTAATTAATAATCAATTTGGCTATCTAATAATCAATGAATTGATGGTCAATGGTTTCTCTCAATTACCAAAGACCCCTAATGGAAACACTGAATGCCTTAAATATTTTTTTGAAAGGAAATGCCCCTGACAAGTGAAAATCAGCCTTGATTGGTGGATGTTTAATGAGGAGGTGGGCTAGAAGTCTTCAGCTCCTCCTGCTGAGAAGGCAGCTTGATCAGGAGACTTAGCTGCCTCAGCTGCCTCCAGCAATCTAGACTGGGGAAATCCAAACCACTCTGCTTGTTTTTCTCCTTCACCAGCTGGGTCACCTTAAATGTCAATGGAGGGGTGAAAGAGCTGGGTTGTTTTCCTTGGGGCAAAAACTCTCTCAGACAGGAATGTGTATGCACTCCTTCCCCCCACCCACCCACCCCATCCCAAGGTCTGGCATGTTTAGGGTTGGGAGTAATCTCATCAATCAACCCTGTCCTTCCAAAGCTGACTGACCTACAGAGACTGATCCCTAAATAAGGAAATAAAGGATAAAAACCCTTAATACTAATTTAATAATTGGTTGTTAACATAATATCAAATAAATAATTTCTCTCAAAACTCATCCTGAAGAAATGACAAAGAGGAGATATTTTGATAGGCTCAAGGGTGGGAAGTAGCTGGATAATGGAGGGCTAGGCTAGTAAGAGTAAGAGAAAGAGACCTGGGCTTAGCTAAAATGAAAGGTTTATGGCCTCAGGCAAATGCCTCATCAAGTGGGAAGATTCAATCAGAGTTCAAGGGGGTTCCCAGAGCCTGTACCTCATCTATAGGAGTTAGAACTGAAAGGCCCCTTAAAGGTCATCTAATCCAAGCCCCTTCATTTTACACAAGATGAAACTGAGACCTAGTAATCTTAAATGATTTTTTCCAGGGTCACATGGGTAGTAGTAAGAATCTAAGGTCCTTCAGGCAAGACTTTAAATCTACAAGATTATTTGGAGAGGAGAAGGGAGAGCCATCATTTTGTCAGCAGTTTCTTTTGTTCAATAATGGTAAATGATGAGGGAGCTCTGGGAGCCCCCTCAAGCTCTCCTTGAGTCTTTGAGGTACAGGCTCTGGGAAACCCCCTTGAGCTCTGATTAAATCATCTCCTTTGATGAGGCAATAAGCCTCACATTGTGGCTGGGCCCAGACCTCTGTTACTAGACTTCCACCCTTGAGCCTATCTCTGTTACTAGACTTCCACCCTTGAGCCTATCTCTGTTACTAGACTTTCCACACTTGAGCCTATCAAAACATCAACCCACCCTTGAACTGGCCTAGCCCACCACTGTCTGGGGCTCCAGGTAGCCTCCTACAACTTCCCACCCTTAATCACTCATTAACCTCATCTGATTTCTCCTGAAGACCCTCCCCAAACTCCTCCTCTAGACCATCCCTAGATTCCTCCCACAACCTTCTGTATATAAGACCCCATCAGTAAACTTTTCTTAAATTTCTTCTATTTAACATTTTTTATAGTTTCAATCTATTCATAATTGTTATTTTTTATTTCCTAAATCAAATTTTTATTCTATAATTTTACAATGCGTTATATTTTTTTTTCTTTTTTAGGAGGGGGGAAGGTAGGGCAATTGGGGTTAAGTGACTTGCCCAAGGTCACAAGGCTAGTTTTTGTGTTAAGTGTCTGAGTCCGGATTTGAACGCAGGTCCTCCTGACTCTAGGGCCGGTGCTCTATTTACTGTGCATTATATTTTTTAAAAGTAAAAATAGGGGGCGGCTGGGAGGTGCAATGAATAGAGCACCAGCCCTGGAGTCAGGAGGACCTGAGTTCAAATCAGACCTCAGACACTTACCGCAAAAACTAGCCTTGTGACCTTGGGCAAGTCACTTAACGCCAATTGCCCTGCCTTCCCCCCTCCAAAAAGAATTAAAAAAAAAAAAGAAAAGCAAAAATAGACCAGATTAATTACTCATTTTTCTATTTCAATTTTAAAGTATAAAATAAAATGTTAAAGCAATTTATAAGTAAAATTAAAGTTTTCTTAAAAACTGGGTTTTTTTCCTTTGTTTTTAATGTTGTAATTTATCTAAATGTCACTCCCCTTCCCCAGCTTGATACCTTAGGTCATTGTTTAGATATTACTAGTTGTGAAGACAGGCTTTCAGAGTCTTGGTACCTAGAGAGCCCCAAAGGGTTTTAATATGCCCCTAGCTGGTTGTTTGTTTGTTTTTCCCCTTCTAAAAGCTCTTGTGGGAACCAATATTTCACACGTCACACCTTCTCTCATGTTCCATAATGAAAGGTTCTTTATGTGAACACTATCACCAACTCCAACCACTTTTTTCAACCCTTCACTAATAGCTGCCCTTCTTTCTCATATGAATTTCCCCTTTAGAGTCTATAAAATCTTCCTAGGCTTTCTTCTTCTATCTCCTGGTTAGGATCCTCCACAAGAATTTCTTTTTTCCATCCTAGCTGTGCTTCTGACTGTCCCAGATTTTACCACCATAACTCAGCTACTTTCTCCTCCTGGAACTTCCCTCTACTGTACTGGCCCCTTTCTACCATTGGTGAGTTCTTTCTGAAACCTCAATTTAGGAATAGGCTTAGGTTGGCCATGCTTTATTCCCTCCCAACTATGATTCTGACTCTCTGGACTTTGCTACCATTCACTATGTAGGTACATTCTCACCCCCACCCCCTCACTTTTCAGCATCTTTTGTGTGTGTGTGTGTTGTTTTCTGCCATTAGAACAGAAGCTCTTTGAAGGTATGACTGTCTTTTTCCTTGTATTTGTATCCGCAGTGTTTAGCAAAGTACCTGACACATACTAAGCCCTTAATAAATGTTTGTTTCCTGCTTTAATTCTGAGTCCCCAGCATATCTACAGTTACTGTCCAAAAAGCCTATGTGTTGGACCATTGTCTCTCCATCCATCATAAAGGAACCAAATATCTGATAGGGAAGAAACGCACATGAGACTAATGCCTGACAAGTTGTAATTATGTAGTTCCTGGGTCTTAATATCTTGGAATTTTGCTATGAAATTAGTCTCTGTCCCTAACATGGTTCTATGTAACCCTGCCCCTCCTCCCAACTTCCCCATCCTTACTGATGGTGCCACCATTCTCCCTATCACCCAAGATAAAGCCCCTCCACATCTTTGGCTTTCCCTCACCACCCTCCATATCCAGTCAGCCACTAAATTCTATCAATCCTACCTCCACATTATCACTACCACCCTCCTATCAGCCCTCATTCCAGCCACTTTAGTTTAGGACTTGATCCCCTCTAAACTAGGCTACTTTAATAGGCTCCTACCTGCTCACTCTGCTTTCAGCATCTCCCTCCTCCAAGCCACCACTTCCCATGTAATTTGCCTAAGGTACCACTAGGATCATGTCATTCCCCTACTGTTAGCCATCAGTGGTTGATTGCTGAAAAAGGGATAAATTCCTGATATCAGCCGTCAATATTCTCCAAAATCTAACTCCATCCTATATCTCCATCCTTATTTCATATGACACCCCCCCCCAAAAAAAAAACCTATGTTTAAATAAAAATAAACTACTTTTAATCGCTTCTTTCTGTCCTGCCAGAGGCAGCAAAGTGGTACAGTGGGTGGAATGCTGTGCTTGGAGTCAGGAAGACCTGAGTTCAAATCCAGTCTCAGACACACACTTAGCTGTGTGACTCTGGGCAAGTCATTTAACTTCTATCTACCTTCATTTCTCAACTGTAAAATAAGGATAATAATAAAACTCACCTCCCAGGGTTGTTGGGAGGACCAAATGAGATATCTGTAAGGCACTTAAAATGGTACCTAGCACACAATAGGTGCCTAATAAATGCTTGCTTCCATCTTATCTTCTCACAGCTCTGTTCTTTTATCATACCATTTCCCATAAAGTCCCCTCCTCATCTCTATCTACTGAAGTTTTCCTCCCCATTCTATCTCCTTCAAAGTCCAATTAAGATGCTAGTTCATTCATGAAGTAAGTAGGCTCACCCCAAGGTAAAACATGATGTCTCTTTCTTCTCATATTTACCACCGTGCTTTTTCTGAATTCCTCACATTCTTCCTTTTAATTTTCCCTAAAGTTACAGAATCCTGAAACTAAATTGAACCTTAAGAACATCCAGACCACCTCCTCTATTTTACAGATAAAGAATCTGAGGTCTGGAGGGAGGAGGTCAAATGACTTTCCCAACATCACTATGCACATATCCTTCCTCTTTCCATTAAAATGTAAGTTCCTTAGAAGCAGAGTCTGAGTCATATCTATCTTTGTAGTTAGTGTACCTCATGCAGCACCTACATTAAGTAGAAATTCTTGTTTGTAAGATTTAGACTGGGCAAAGATCTTAGAGATCATCAAGTTCAATTCTCTTATTTTACAAAAAAGGAAAATGAGGCTCAGAAAGGGAAGTGATTTATCCAAAGTCATTATCTGTGAAGTTGTCTTTCCCCTCATTAGATTATAAAATCAAGAGCAGGGTCTGTGTCAAATCTATCTTTGTATTCCTGGCATCTAGCATAAGGCCTCACACACAGAGCAGGTACTTAAAATGGGTGTTGAATGAATGAAGTGATGTTAACATCTAGTTACTTCTGGTACTGCCAATAATAAGATCACTTGAACAGGGACCAAGTTGGACCTAACTGGTGCCACATTCCATACTCTAGCAGGTCATGTCATAGTGAGGCTTCACTACTTTATCTAGACCTCATAATGTAATGACAGACAGGCATCCTCTTGTAAAACTGTGCTGGCAAATGCCCCAAGCACAGAAATGCACTGGACACAGCCAATAAATATAAAAATTGCAAAGTCAGGTTCATTTTTAAACCACATGGTAATTCCCTTGTAATCCTGGGTTAATTGCATATTAATTACTATCTTGTTACAGCATCAATGAGCCATACATTTGATGTGGGAAACTGTAGGGGAGGCTCTCAGAGATAAAATGCTGAAATGAGCTCACTGTTGGCTGCAGGAAATGAGTGTACTTCATGGAAGGCAGATTTTCAATAAACCCTCCTTAGTATTTTAAAGACTTCAGTTCTTACACAAAAGAAGATTCCTCCTCCAATGTCACACTGTGGGGTAGACATGACACTATTCTTAAAGGATGGAATCAAAGGAATGCAAGCTCTGGTCTTTCCTACTAGCTAAAAAGATCTGCGGTACGAATTTGCTGATATAATCATATATATCTACTGTCTGAGGGCAAGCCAAGTTAATTTGAGAAAGGTCCAGGATCATATTGGCTATGGGAAAAAATGAATTTGTTGGATGCAATAGCAGTCAATCAATTGAGAGCCACTAGGGGCACAGTGGATAGAGCTCCAGGCCTGGAGTCAAATCTGGTCTCAGACACTTACTAAATGTATGACCCTAGGCAAGTCACTTAACCCTGGTTGCTTCAATTTCCTCATCTGCATAATGAGCTGGAGAAGGAAATGGCAAACCACACCAGTATCTTTGCCAAGAAAACCCCAAATGGGGTCATGAAGAGTCGGACACAACTGAGAACACTGATAGAACAACAAAAACCAATCAAAAGCTATTATATCACTTAAA
The DNA here is from genome assembly GCA_011680675.1 of Gymnobelideus leadbeateri. Lineage (NCBI taxonomy): Eukaryota > Metazoa > Chordata > Mammalia > Diprotodontia > Petauridae > Gymnobelideus > Gymnobelideus leadbeateri. Next base: position 398,406 of record WOXC01010560.1, read on the forward strand.
GGTCAAGTTATAGAAAGATTAACATCTGTGTCCATGGAGGAAGGGCTCACACTCCAAAGTTACAGTGGGAAAAGCATTAGCTCTGGGGTAAGAGGACCTGGGTTCAAATCATTTTTATCAGTGATGTGACTAAAGACACAAATGACACTCATGTGGGTCACTGTAACAACAATGCTATTTGCAGTTGCTGTTAGGGTGTAAGACCGATAACATCAGCACACAGGAGGGCTGGTAGCACAGGTTCTTTGATCTCCTTTTGTAAAGGAAAGCAACGCAAAAAATTATATACTTTAATCAAATACGTGTATATATATATGTATATATATACGTATATATGTATGTATATACATACATATATACGTATATATATACATATATATATACATATATACGTATATATATATATATATGTAATTTACTTAGTTCAGAGGGAAAAGGTAGCACCCTGAACTTCAGAGAAAATACAAACAGAAATTACAAGCAGAAATAATAGCATAAAGACCAACAGATAGGGCTTCTAACCATCTGACCAAATAATACATACATCATAAATAAATAGACAGATCCAACTGTCTGACCATTATATACATACATGGTTACCAGAGAGAGAAGCACCAACCTCTGAGTTTTCAAAGCCAGGGGACTCCTTAACACCCAGAGTCCCATCTGCCTATATCACATGAACACTCTTCCCATGAGTAAGCCCCAAAGCAAAATGCTAAGCTTGGAGTAAACATACACTTCTTCAGGGTCAGAGGGCATCACAACCCTTGTGACCCACTGCCTAATTACAAAGTAACAAAAGTTGTGGGCCTTCCTGAAAAACAAGCTTCCCCTATTCAAACTTCTCTTGTTGGGCACCATGTGAGGCCCATTAATGGTCAGGGAAGATCTTCAACTCCCATGAACATTACAGTCACATAGTTTTAAAGAGTAATTAATATGCTGGGTGACAGAATCAACATCCAAAAAGGTGTCCACATCTACTAGAGAAATGTGACAGATTAAGGGATAAGGACAGAGATTAAGCCTGTAACTTCACTGATCTATGAAACTCCCAAGTAAAGAAGTTCTTTCTCCCAATTCAGGTCAGCATCTTCATTGCAACTTACAGCCTTAGAAAGTTGCCTAAAACACTGAATGCCAAAAATCTAATAAAATTAAAATTTTTAAAAATCGAGGCCATCAAAATTAAGGGGGAACTCCTGGTAAGTAAAGTCTCTCTGCCAAAGCATGTAAGTTCCTACTGTGCAAATTATCGTGTTATAGAATTGTCTGGGACATTGAGGGTTTTCATGAATTGTCCAACATCACACAATTAGTATATGTCAGAGGAGGGTTTGGAACCCAGATGTCCCTGACTCTGAGGCCAGTTTTCTATCCACTGTGCAACATAGCTAGTGAGGTTTTTTTTTTTTAATTAATAAAGCAAAAATTAACAGTACTTTTAAATGGACTCTAACTACACAACTTAAAAAATTATATCTCCAAATAAAGTTCCATAAAGTGAATATGGATCCTTTCCATTTACAAGTAGATGGTACCAAAATCCTACCCCAAAGTCCCTCAGCAAGTAACTCATGAGCTAATTATGGCAGCTCTGGGGAATATAAACTGACCATATCATCTCCTTGTTATGCCTATCACATGGAGGATATTTGAGTCGGGATACCCCTTAGAGATAGCTAGTTTAGCCTTCTTATGTTTCTTGGTTGGTTGGTTTGTTGTTGTCCTTTATTCTCAAAGAGGACCAAATTGACATCACTATATTGGGGTCAGTGTACAGCATGTCTGACTATGGCTGAGCAGACCTATATAAGCTTGAAAGGCTCTACCACAGATCAGGCACAAATTGTTCACATGAACATTTGGAGTGGAGGTGTATTTCAAGTTGAACATCTAACATTTCTTTTGACCTACTACAATTCTACTATGCTCATAGAGTACAGTATCTCCTTTGATACAGGCATGCAGTCCTGTGCCAGTTTCACAATCAATTCCAGACAGACCTTGAGAGTGTCCTTCTCCCCTGTATAAGTGCTTGCCTTGTTCAAGTTCTCCATAAAATCGTCTTTTAGGCAAATGTATGTTTGGCATTCAAATGACATGGCCAACCCACTGTAGTTGTCCTTTCTGCAGGGAAGATTGAATGCTTGGCAGCTCAGCTCAAGAAGGAACCTCGGTATCTCGTATCTCATCTTGCTGGGGGATCTTCAGAACCTTCCTAAGACAATTCAAATGGAAGCAATTCATTTTCCTGGCATGGTGCTGGTATACTGTCTAGGCCTTATAGGCATACAACAGTAAGGTCAACTCAGTGGTTCTGTATACCTTCAGTTTGGTAAGCAGTCTAATACCTCCTCTCTCATACTCTCCTTCAGAGCATCCCAAACACCAGGATAGCTCTGGCAAGTCCAAGTCCTCATCTTCTATATATAGATCCCTAGAAAGTATACTGCCAAAATAAGTGAACTTATCCACAGAATTCAAAAATTCTCCATTTACTGTAAATGATGATCACACATATGGATGGTATGGTGCTGGCTGGTGGAGAACCTGTGTTTTCTTGAGTATAATTGTTCAACCAAACACAAGCAGCACAAGCAGCAGAGAATTGATACAAAGTTTATTGCATCTCAGCCTCAGAGGGTACACTGAGTACACAATCATCTGTAAACAGAAAGTCACATCAACTCTCCCTCTACTTTTATCTTGGCTTGTAGCTTTTTCAAGTTAAATAATTTATCATCAGTGCAGTAGCTGACCTTGATGCTGTTTTCATCCTTACTGAAGGTATCTGACAACATCACTGAAAACCATGCTAAAAAGCTTGAGAGCATGCATATAGCCTGCTTCACTTCACTGGTAACTGGGAAAGTATGAGTGCATCATGTTATACAGAACCCATGAAAGCATGTTGTCACGAAACTGAAATTCAATACTGATGAACTTCATATACAATACTGATGAACTCCAATACTGATGAACAAATTTTGCTATAATTTTCCACGAGCCCTCACAACTGACAGTATCAAAGGCCTTGGTTAGAACAATAAATGTATGCAGACTTCTGTTCTGCTCCTGGCATTTCTCCTGGAGTTGTCAAGCAGCAAGCACCAAATCAATCTATTCCTCAGCCCTTTCTGAAGCTGCACTGGTTCCTGGGTAGATGACTATCTTCCAGGGGAAGGATCAGCCTATCTAGGAGGACTCTGGCAAGAATCTTGCCAGCAATGATGGTGAGAGAGACCCCTTGTGATTGTCTAAGGACGACCTATTTCCTTTACCTTTATAAAAATGGACAATGGAGGCATCCTTGAACCCTTAAGTGATAACCTTCTCTTCTATATAATCTGGAAGATTTCAGTCAGCTTTTGTATGAGTAGTGGACCCCTTGTCTTGTAAATCTCAGCTGGAATAGAATTAGCACCAGGCACTTTGCCACATGAGAGGAATCTAATGGTGTTTAAAACCTCTTCTTCTGTTGAAATTTTGGCCAGAGAGGGATTGACTTCAACTTGAAGTGTACTGTCAATGGCTTCAGCATTGACTGTTACATTAACTAAGAACACTATGGAAGTGTTCAGTCCATCTCTCTAGGATCATGTCCACATCACTAATCCATCAGCAATGAGTAGTTCAGATGCTCCATAGGTCTTTGGTCCATAAATGGCCTTTTGGGCATCATAAAAGCACTTTGTTATTGTTACTATCAGCATGAAACTGAATTTTATCTGCCTTCTTACTGATCCAAGAATGCTGCATCTCTCTAAGCTTCACTTGTACTTTACTTTTGATGGAGTTATACACTGCCTTCTTAGAAACAGATGAAGTATCCTGCTAGTAAACCCTGTGGAATTCTTGTTTTTCACTTAGCAGCTTCTGAATATCCCCATCATTTTCATCAAATAGATCTTGATACTTGCAGATGTTCTGGCCAAGATGAGTAAATGGGGTGCTATACACCAAATCTCTGAAAGGGGCCCACTCTTTTTCTGCTCCATTGTTTCTTATGTCACCTATGAGGAACCCAAAGCACAGAAAGAGAAATGTATTTGCCCAACTGCCCATTGCAGTTAGTAAGTAGAGGGGTTGTATATCATCTCTTGATGATATCCTCTTTATCACATGACCTATCCTGAAATGTTCGTGAGCAGAAGGCAGGGTATGTCCGGAGAGCACTAATACTAATTTCCTTCTTTACTGCAACATCAACCAAGAAAGTTCAGTGCAGGAACAGAGGAATGCCTCACTGCTACAAGTTTGAGGACCTTGGCTCCAACCTATAGAAGGATTTCTCAATCCTACCTAATGCTAGTGCCTACTTTCTGTTCATTATTTCCAATTGATCCTATCTATAGCATATTTGTACATAGTTGTTTGCATTTTGTCTCCCCCATGAGACTGTGAGCTCCTAGAGAGCAGGGACTCTTCTTTTCTTTGTATCTTCAGGTCTTAACACAGTACCTAGGGCACAGTAGGCTCTTAATGAATTCTTATTGATGGACTGACTGATTGTCCCCAGGCCTCAGGCCTGGAACACACTCTCTTCTGACCTCCACCTCATAGAATCCCCCTATACTTTTTTTTTTTTTAAAGCAATTGGGGTTAAGTAACTTGCTCAAGGTTACACGGCTAGTCATTATTTATGTGTGGGTGCTCATTTTCTGAGGCCGGATTTGATCTCGGGTCATCCCAACTCCAAGGCCGGCGCTCTTACTTACTGCACCACCTAGCCGCCCCTTTAGGGCAATTGGGGTTAAGTAACTTGCCCAAGGTTACACGGCTAGGTTTTTCCCCCTATACTTTCAAAGTGCAGCTTAAGCCTCACCTTCTACCTGAAGCCTTTTTGAATCTCACCCCACCCCTTCCCTACCTTATATTTATTTGTATGTATTCTTTTTCTACTCGTCTCTCCCATTAGAATATAAGCTCCTTAAGAGAAAAATGGTTTCATTCTTTATATTTATGTCCCCAGCACCTAGCATAATACCTGGCACATAGAAGATAATTTTTTTTTTTTTTTGCTTTTTGGAGGGGGGAAGGCAGGGCAACTGGGGTTAAGTGCCTTGCACAAAGTCACACAGCTAGTAAGTGTTAAGTGTCTGAGGTCAGATTTGAACTCAGGTCTTCCTGACTCCAGGGCCGGTGCTCTATTCACTGTGCCACCTACCCACCCCAGAAGACAATTTTAATAGATGTATGTTGATTAATTGAAATCCTACCTCTTGTGATCTTGAATGTTATTTAACCTCTTTAGGCCTCAGTTTTCTCATCTATAAAAAAAAAGAGAGAGTTAGCTCAAAGCTCCCTTCCAGCTCTAAATCTATGCTGCTATAGATCCTTAAAGTTTTGACATTTCCTAAAACAGAAAACAGTTTTGGGTTTAAACATGCATGGAGCAGCTAGCAGCAACTAGCAATCATATCCATCTGTTGTCTTTCCATTTTTCTTTTCTTTATTCTAAACTTAGTAACCATCAATAAAAACAAACACTCCAATAAACAAACTAAAAGACAATCATACACGACATCCAAATTATTTGCAATCAGTTTTTTAAAGCGTGTGCTAGCTGGTGCAGCAGAAAGAGTGCCAGTCCTGGAGTCAGGAAGACTCATCTTCCTAAATTCAAATCTGGCCTCGGACACTTACTAGCTGTGTGACCCTGGGCAAGTCACTTAACCCTGTTTGCCTCAGTTTCTTCATTTGTAAAATGAGCTGGAGAAGGAAAAGTTAAACCAGTCCAGTCCCTTTGCAAAGAAAATCCCAAATGGGGTCACAAAGAATTGGAGATGACTAAAAACAACTGACCTAGATGACCAAAAATGAAAACAGTCAATATTGGAGGGGCTATGAAAATAATGACATAATGATATTGAAGCTGTGAGTTGGTAAGCCCATTCTGGAAGTCCATTTGGAACTTTGCTTTTTAAAAAAAAGTTATAAAAATGCCCATTCCCTTTGATCCATGGGTTAACACACCCCAAGAATACCAAGTATGGAAAAGAGAGGTCCTACAAACATCAAGCTATTCATAGCAGTTCTTTCTATGGTAGCAAAGAACTGGAAAGAAAGTCAATGCTCATCCTTTGGGGAATAGCTTAACAAATTATGATACGTGACCAAAATGCATCATGGGAGCTCTGTAAGGAATATAATACAAAGATTCAGAGAAGGATAGAGTGACTTACAGGAATTGATGCCCATTGAAGCATACAGAAACCAGGAAAAGAAAAACATGGTTTACATAATCATGTAAGTGGGAAGATCAAAATTAATGAAAGAATGGAAAAGTATTTGTTAAGTACTTATGTGCAAAGCACTAAAAATACAAATAGAAAAGCAACACACAGTCTACTCTTAAGAAACTCACATTCTAAGCAGGGGAGGGGAAAAACGATTGATAAAAGGTTCAGAAACCAAGTCAAAGGGAAATGCCCAGTGGTCCTGAGGGTTCAGCAGCAAATAGGCTGGTAATACATCTGCTTTTGTGTTGTTTCCATTAATATAACTATAACCATTTCTGATTTTGAACTAAGTGTCTTGCCCAAGATCGCATAGTATCTGAAGCAGTATTCTATCTCTTGTCCTTCTGACAGTATCTACCATTCCATCCACTGCACCACTCAGCTGCCTCAATAACTCATATTTATTTAGTACTTAAAAGGTTTATCAAAAGTTTTACACATCTCATTTGGACTTCACAACAATCTGGAATAATGGGGGCTATTATTATCCCTGTTTTATAGATGAGGAAAAAGAGGCTGAGAGAGGTTAAATAATTTACCCTGGGTTGCATATGAATATTAACTTTAATAAGAGAATATTCAAACTGCTGTATTTGCTTCCACGTCTCCTCTGATATTTTTCTTCTGTGCATTTTCCCCAGATTTGAATGTCATTATTTTTATATAACCATAATGTGTAAAGGTGTTCTGATCCTGCCTTCTTCACTCTGCATTACTTCCCATGTTTCTTTGTATTTTTCATATTTGTTATTTCTCATACACAATAATATTCCATTATACTAACAATGCACAATTCATACAGCCATATCTCAATCGTTGCTTTTCCAAACCGGTGGATTAGAGCCTTTGGAGATGATGACCCCCTGGTCACTAACATTTTCCATAGTGCCAGTTGCACTGGTTGCACCTTTCCTCTCTCACTTCTTGCCTTCTTGGGACTGGCTCCTTTCTGGGCCTTTAAAGCCGTTCTTTCCTATTTACCATAGTGAAATATAATCTCTGAAAAATAAGCAAAGTAAGCCCAGCTGAATTTCTTGGTAGAGGAATTATGTATAACAAGACAGTTGGCAAGGTTATATCACTCTGTGAAAGCTGTAATTTCCCCCCCGCAATTGATTTCCTAAAGATAACTCACTGTTTGCGTGCAGTGAAAGCTAATTTAGCAAGAAAGATGAGTCTCTTCAGTATACCTTGATTGGCAATTGTGATAAATTCCTATAATTACTATTGACTCACAGAAGGGTTTTCATTTGTTAAGATGTTGCTGAAATGACAGCCCAGTGGTGAATTTTAAAAGAGGTAAAGGGAACAGCAATGCCACTCCCACCCTACCATAAGATACCTAGGGTTTGGGCATGGTTACAGATATTTCTGAAACAGAAAAGATGGAGTCTAACCTTGAATGGGTCTTCCCTTGCTTATTAGCTTGATAACGAGTTAGATAGCTGATTGAAGGTTTCCAAAGGAGCTAAATACTCTTATTCTCTTAGGATTCATTCTCCTAATACCAAAATACACATACTTGTGGGGTAGTATGAGACAGATTTCATATAATGGAAGGATGAGAAAACAAAATGGCTAAGATGGGTCATATCCTAATTTTTCTAGTAGTTGCTGGCTTTAAGGCTTTAATTTTAGAGTAATTGTTGAATTTAAGGATAGCCTATTCTAATCTACTAGTCTAGTCCAGGATCTCAAAAAGCAGAAGCATTAACCCATACTCAATTTGACCTGAGTACAGTTTTTAATAATATGCAAACCCCCAGTAGTACACATACACACATAAGAAAAAGAATACAAAGATACATGTGCTAATCCTTTCTACCACCACAGAGCCATCTTCATTCTGAAGTCCTGGGAGATGAAGAAGCATACATTAAAATACTAAGAAACCAGCCTTGACCAGAGCTCTGTACTTATTCCAAATGGCCCAGGACTGACAGGAAAAGCATTATTTTATGCTTAGGAATATAAAGGGAAGTGAAACCTTTAACAAATGTCACAATATTCAATAAGTAGACCCCAAGGACCTTTGAATATACTCATTATAAGGAAGCTATGTAAGGATTTAACAAAGGGGTTGGTTAAATATATGGGCTGTTAATTGACTGCATTCATAGATTTATCAGTAATTCTAGGTGTTTGAATCTATGTATCCTCCCTCCCTCTCCCTGGTGGAAAAGGTGTTCATCATATGAGAAGGCATCAACTAGAGAAATATAAGTGGTGTTCATTCAAGATATTTTGAAAGTAGCTATTTCTCTTCTTCATGTGCATCCTCTATTCCTTCAAAAATTCACTTATGTGGTAGTACTAGAGTGGTTTTTACATTACCTCTCACTTGGACTATTGCAATATTTTCTTAATTGGTCTCTGAGTCTCAAGTCTCTCTTCTACACACAGCTGCCAAAGCAATTTTTCTTTAAGCATAAGTCTGACCATGTCACTACCCTATTCAGTAATCCCTAGTGGTTCCCTATTATTTGTAGGATCAAATACTAACTCCTCTGCTTGGTGTTTAAAGCCCTTGACAATTTGGCCCCAACCTGCCTTTGAAGCTCTTACAACACAGATTCTCCTTCACCCTTAAACCTTCTACACTTCACTGAATCAGGCTTTCTTGCTGTTCTTCACACATGACACTCAATCTCTGATCTATATGCCTTTGCACAGGCTTTCCTCCTTGCCAGGAATCCTCTCCCTCCTCTTTTCTGCATCTTAGAACCCATAGCTTCCTTTAAAACTCATCTCAAGTGCTAATTTCTACCTTAAATCTTTACTGATGACTCCACCCCAGTTACTTATGTACTTTGGTTTGTTGTTGTTGTTGAGCCATTTTTCAGTTGTGTTCAATTCTCCATGACTTTAGTTGGGGTTTTCTTGGCAGAAATACTAGAGTGGTTTGCCCTTTCCTTCTCTTACTCATTTTATAGATGAGGAAACTAAGGCAAAAAAAAACAGGGGTAAGTAACTTATCTGGGGTTACTTAGCTAATAAGTGTCTGAGGCCAGATTTGAACTCAGGAACTCTTCCTGACTTCAGCCCGGCACTCTATCCACTGTGACATCTACTTCTCCTTATATCCTATTCTCAATCCCCCACCAAAAAAAAAAAAAACGACTTTGTGTTTATTTTACATATAACTTGTGTGTATCCATACTTTACATGTTGTCTCCCTCAATAGAATGTAAATTCCTTAAGACCAAGTAGAATTTGTTTATGTTTGTATACCCAGCACCTACCACAATGTCCAGCATATTCTGTAGTTAGCAGACACTTAATAAACATTTTTTGGTTGACTGAATATTCTGTAATTTCACTGATGTAAGTCTTTCATTCAACTAATGCAAATCACAACCTTCTACATTACAGAAAATCTTCCTTATGAGTTGTTATGGCTTTTTAAAAAATCATTATCTCTTGGACAAATTTGGGGGGATAGGCCCCTATAGTTGTCCAGGTTGATCCCAGGAGGACAAATACACAAACTGTTGCTGGACACAAAAGTCTTTGAAGACTTTTTATATTGGCAAGACCTTCCAGAGTTCTTGCTCCCCTGGTATAGCCTTCAAAACCCATGTATACTTCCATGCTAGATATCATGATAGACATCATAAGGGGGCTTAAATGAAGAGTTCTCCCTATTAATGAGGAATGTCCTTGTTACATAAATAAATTCAATATAGTGGGGTTTGTTATTTGGTTATTATTCATGACTGTCTTATTCCTATCACCTTCAACCAATCATCATCAACATAACATAGATGAACATGAAGAGGGCATATACAAAATAAAAATAATGAATACACAGTAAAAAAAAACATATTCACCATAAAAAATGTGCATTATCTATCTAGTGAGAACACCAATTAATTGAATTCAACTCAACAAACATTTATGAAATGTGCAAGGCCCTGTCCTAGGTGGTAGAGATACAAAGGAGAGAGAGAAGAAGGAGGAAGAAGAAGAAGAAAAGAAGAAAAGAAGAAGAAGAAGAAGAAGAAGAAGAAGAAGAAGAAGAAGAAGAAGAAGAAGAAGAAGAAGAAGAAGAAGAAGAAGAAGAAAGAAGAAAGAAGAAAGAAGAAAGAGGAAGGAGGACGAGGACGAGAACGACCAGGACTAAGACGAGGACAGAAGGAAGGGAGGGAGGGAGGGAGAAAAGGAGGGAGGAAGGAAGAGAGGAAGGAAGGAAAGAAGGAAAGAAACAACTCCACTATTAATGAGCTTATATTCTACTCTATGACCTGAAAATATGTCTATAAAAGGAGCAAAAATTAGAAGACTGTGCTGTGTTGACACAGCTACCTTTAATCTAACATTCGGTTTGTTTTGTTCAGCTGTTGTATCCTAGGGGCGGAGTGGCACCTTGTACAAAGTAGCACATAACAAATATCTGTTGAATTAAATTAAATTGCATTGAGTTGAATTAAAGCTTATTAGAATATCACATAGGTAACTTTTTTAAAAACTCAACCTTGAAAATGAAAGTATAATAAACATATGCATGATTTATTATAGTCTGGTTTTATATGCTATTTGCATAAGCTAAAAAGCTGCTAGTATAAAAGCTTCAGTCAAACACCTTTTGCAACTTACAACTTACTCTAACAACTTATAACAATGAGAAAATTATTTTAATGTAAAATATCATTTAATACACAACACAGTTCCTAGAATTTATTTTAGAGCTGCAGGAGCAAATTAGTGACCAATGTGTAAGAATATCAGATCTTAAATCTATCGAGTAATGATAAGGACACCGAATTTGGAATCTGAAGACCTGGATTCAAATCCTGGCTCTGCCCCTTGCTTCCTGGATGAAGTTGGGCCAAGACTCTTCCACGTTCTCTGCCTTAATTTTCTCCTCTGTAAAATGAGGGTGAGACTAGATGACCTCTAAGGTTTCTCCCAGCTTGAAACATTATCATGATTATCCAATACTCTTTCTTGTGCCCAATGTACTGCACATCATGGGAACGCCTGGAACAACAGCAGATAATGAAAGTTGACCAGACCTCGGTCACTGGGTAACAACATTTAAAGAGATCTAAGGAATAACTTCAGCTGAAACTGAAGGGAATTAAAAGCCAACCAGCAGAAACCAAGAAACTTAATAATTAATCTCTTGTCTTTTGAAAGTAGACATTCAGTTCACTGTGGGCATGAATCAAGAGAAATGTCAGTTCTTTGGGTTAATATAATATTGTTTATATCAAAGTTTTGCATTGTTTTGTATACTTTGAACTATGTTCCATAAGTGGAAATCCATCAGGGACTTCACTGCTCCAATGATTCTCTGCACTAGAGACATATGGTAGAAATAAAGCGATCATAATGGCAGTGAAGTAGAGAGGACTTTCTATTCTTAATGAAGCTCTCAAAGGCTATAGGCTTTTGTAATGCAAACAAGGATTTCTGCTTGAGCACATGCAGCACATATACCTTTTCAGTCATGACTGGACAAAGGATACCAACCAATAATGAATGCTGTCACTTACAGTCAGAAGTGGGATAGATCTCAGAATGGCATTGAGAAAAAAATAAATTCAAGAACTCCACTCTTGAGGTAAGTAACTCTCTTCATTATCAGATAAAATATCCCATCACACATTACTAGCTCCAGTATTAAGTTCTCACCCCATTCTTTAAGTTGGACTAAATGACATCTAATAGCTATTCCAAAATTCTAAGATCTTAGACTTTCCATAATCCATCACATCATTATAGTTGAATTAGATGAGAAGCAAAAGAGAATATAAAAGGGAACTGGATGTGAATTTTGACTCTTGTATTTATTCCCTGTGTGACCTTAGGAAAACCACTTAACCTCTTTGGTCTTAAGTTTCCTCATCTATATAAGGAAGGGATTAAACCCAATGGCCCCCAAGGTCCCATCCAGTTCTAAATCTGTAATAGCTTTGAACCAGATTCTTTGACTTAGCTAACCCATTTGTCTCCATTTTTCAGCTTCACTTTTGCATTTTATTTTTAAATCCATTTTATTGATTCCATTTGTCTTTATATCACTGTCATTTCTAGGGAGAAAATACTCTCCATCACCCTCCCCCTCAGATTAAACATTTTCTTGTGACAAAGAAAAACAACTAAGCAAAAACATCTACTATCTAATGACTTGCAACTGACTACGTATGCAACATTCTGCCCCTAGCATTCCTGTCCCTCTGCCTTAAGACGGGAAGTGTTCAGGATTGGTTTGGAGCAAGCTTAATCATAACATGTGTGTTTATATCTCAGAAATCACGCCGTGACTTGCCACTTCGTTGATTGTCTAGACTTAAGAAAGGGATGGAGAAAATGTTAATCATGCAGATTAAACTTTAAAAGTGTGTTGCGTACTTTTTTTTGAAGAGCTGGATGTTAAATATTTCCCAGAACACCCATGGAAGTATGTTTCATTTATTGAATATCTATTCCCTGAAATCTTCAGTGTTTTGTTTTGCTTTTTTTTTTTCAGTTAACCTGGAGTTCAACTTCTGTCTAGTGACATTTTCATTAAAAAGTAATTGTAATTATCGTATTTATTTTATTTTGCACCCATTCACATGAATCTTCCACTGTTCCTTAAAATCCTTCATATTTATCATTTCTTACTGTACAATAATGCTCCATTGCATTCATATGTCATAGTTTTTTCAGCCATTCCCTGAGGGATGAGCACCACTTTGTTTGTAGTTTACTGCTATCACAAAGAGGACTGCTATCAATAGTTTGGTTTAATGGGAACTTTGTTTCTGTCTTTAACTTCCTAAGGGCATAAATGTTCAATAATAGATAAAATCACATGAACAATTTAGTCATTCTCCTTCGATAATTCTAAATTGATATACAAAATGGTTGAGCCAATTCATAGCTCCAACAACAATGTGTAATGGGAGACTAATGAGAATCCTATCTTTTCAAGCATTTGAAGTGTTTTCTATGCTGCATTCCCACATGTAAAGGTTGAGTAAGCCTGTATTCAGGCATAGATGATAGAGGGCCCTGATATTTTCTTCAAAGCATGCATAGAAATGCCACAACTGCACCCCTTAACTTCCCTGATGGTGATCAAGGCAGATGAGATGCTCTGGATCTTCAAATGAGAGAGAGACTTTTTCAGTTAAGAGAAGAAAAAAGTATGAGGGTATTATGGCAAACCAAGATTCCATCTTGTGATCTTTTAAACAACAATGCTTAATAACACTCCTCTATATTGTCCTTTGGGTGCCTCTGTCCCCATGGAGAATGTTGCAGAGAAAACACAGAAGATAAATTGGGGAGAAAGTGGGATAGAGTTTAATTAAGGAGTGTCTGACCCCAATGATGTATTTTTTTCACTTTTTTTATTTCATTCAGTAAATATATCGTCTTGTCTATATATTGGGGAGTAATCTTTCTGAATAACATGAAGTGGGAAAAGATTAGAATCTCAATGGGGTAGAGGTATACATGAGACAAATACGTCATGGATTATTTGGGGGAACATATCTATACCTTTTAATGAATGAATTTAGACTGAGGCCCTTAGAAGGAAAAGGGAGGTTTCATACATACATACATGCCCCACAAAGGAACTAAAAGAGAAACCAAATCAAGCAAGGTCCTGCTAACACCTACATAGAGAAAAAAGGCTCTAATAATAGAAGCTTGCAGTATCATCTGGTGACTCAATTAGAGATTATATCCTGGTTATATTATATCTATAGGATATAATCCTAGATTATATAGGATATAATCTAGACCCACTTCTGCTCCAGTGTCAATGTAAAATAAATACTCTTGTAAATGGAAGAAGCCTCTCTTTAGACATAGGAACTTCTCCATTGAAATTCTGTGTTTGCCATTTTGTGAATTAGTTGAGCTTAAGGATATTTCTTTTCATATTTTTTTTTCCTTTCACTGGAAAACATATCTTTTATTTCAACTTTTTTCTCTTTTTTTTACTTCATGTATTTTCCCTCCAGTCTATGATTTGATGTTCATTTTTCTCACTAGGATTTCCTCTTCTGACCATCCCAAAGTGTCCCTTAGTTTGCCAAATATATTGTGCATTTTACAGCCAATGTGTTATTGCCTGCAGTAGTATTTCCTGCTACTAATTAGTATTACTCAGAGCTATGTGTTTTTGATGACACTGTTGCTTAATTGCATGTGGCATTGATTTCATTGCTATTTCATGCCTTATGGTATTTTATCGCTTATATGAATGGTATACCAATTTCTCATATGTTATATATTTTATCATTGCATGCTACGTACATTAATTGTTTGAATTGGCATTATTGTTTTTCTGAGTGCAAATGTAACTAGAATCTGAACTAAATGAAGGCCAAAACTTGGACATAACCATTTCACTTGGAAAAGCAAAGGATCAGGAGGCCAGAGATCACAACAGTCTGATATAAGAGGGAGGCTGGAAGAGAGTTGCTGGGGAAAAAGAAGTATTTTCTGCTACAATGGTGATTGAGATGACCACGAGAGAACCTGCTACTAGCTACTATTTCAAAAGTTGAATTTCAAAGAACAGGCTTTAGGAAATGAAGATGGGACTAAAGATAGGTCCATTTCACATGGATTCATAGTCAGTCAATAAACATTGATTAAACATCTACTATGTGCCAGGCACTGTGCTAAATACTAAGAATACAAAGAAAGACAAAAGACAATCCTTGCCTTCGAGAAGCTTACAATCTAATTTGGGAAAACAACACATAAAGAAGAGCTCAAAAGTAAGGGAGGAGAGCAGAACGATGGGGGGTGGGGAAGAATGATGAAGTCCTGCAGCCAAGTGGGAAATTATGATATAACTGCCCTAGGTTCCTTCCTTTCTTAAATGGAGAATCTGGGAGTTGCCCTCCAATGGCCAACGTCCACCATCCACCTTCTCCCAGAGGAAGGGAGGTAACCCAGAGGCAGGCAGTATTGGGGAGCATAAGTTTCAGAGCTGATGTGATCTCTCAGGAAGGTGAGTATTTGAACACAATGATGAAACCCAAGAAAGTTGCCAAGGGGAAGTGTCAGTCAAAGGGCCTCGTGCAGAAATGACTATAAAGATCTAAGGTATTGAGGGTTCTGGTGTGCTGGACAGTAGATCCCAAGTTAACACTGTATTATAGTCATTCCATGAAAGACATTTGAGGAAAATATCTTTATAGTTTATGAAAGAGTAAGACTCTGTGTAATGAGTTACAAGGACAATCTCTTCTTGGGCTACAAGAGAGTAAGCCTTAAATTGACTTAAAAAGTTGCTGGTCAATAGTCAATAATAATTTATTAAGTATCTACTATGTGCCATCTAAGTGCCCAGAGTGCCCCATGGGCAACTAGGTATCAAAGTGGATAGGGTACCAGGCCTGGAGTAAGGAATATCCAAGTTCAAATCTGACCTCAAACATTTCCTAGCTGTGTGACCCTGAGCAAGACACTTCTCCCTGTTTACCTCAGTTTCCTCATCTGTAAAATGAGCTGGAGAAGGAAATGCAAACCATTCCAGGATCTTTGCCAAGAAAACTTCAAGTGGGGTTTCAAAGAGTCAGGCACAACTGAAACAACAGACCAATAACAACAACAACAACAGTATATGCCAAGCACTGTGCTAAGTGCTGGGGATACAAATAAGAAAAAGAAAGAGTCCCTGCCCTTAAGGGGCTTACAGTCTAATGAGGGAAAACAACAAACAAAAGGAAGCCAAAAAGGAAGAGGTCACCAGAGGGTACCTGGTACAGGTATGTGATGCTTGTGGCATCAAAACCAAGCAGAGCAACTAATGGAAAAAAAGAATTTAGCTGGAAAGTTCTGAGCCCTCTACAAAGGAAAGCTTTGGGAGGAATGCATTGCTCTTCACTCCAGCCCTTCAATCAGAGAGGAAAGGCAGCTGAGAGTGCTGAGAAAGTGTTTAGAATCAAAACAGGTGTCTATAAAAAACTGGACACAATGGATCTGGTATCTCCAGACTCAGGAAACATATCTAGAGTGTCCATATTGATTGGTGCCAACTCCAGTTGAAAATATTAGCAGAATTTTGTGAACAGCATGGTAGAACTCAATTTCTGAACACCTTGGCAAGCTGTGTACTTTATGCAGAAGCTTACAAAAAGATAAAGAAGTACCGGCAGAGAATATCACAAGAACCTGATGCCTTCAACCTTGGAATGTATCTAGTGCCTAAAGCACAGAAGGAGCAGTTGAAGAAGTCCCTCAAGAGAATGGGCATGGCATAATTATAAGAGTGGGATGTGGGATATGCCTGAAGAGTAGCGCTGACTCCCAAATTTTTCGACAGTGGTAGTGAAAAAGTAATCTATCTATGATAGAAGAACTTAGAAACCATCTGAAAGAACTGCTTGTCACAGCAATCATAACAGAGTCTAGTAGGCGAGATACATTTTCTATAGTAGCAGTATGGAAGACAGATGGAAAAATATGTGTTACTATTAGACTTTGGACAAAAGAACTCAAGGGGAATGACACTGAACCAAGAGTTTCAGATGCTATGATTGCCTGCTGGGCAAATAGTGGCTGATCCCTGTGGCAAAGGAAGATGAGATAGTTTTCATCTGACTAGTAGGATGTCATCAGTTTGAACATATGCTCCAAGGCTCATTGAGAATATAATATGAGACATGAATCATGTGAAAGTGTTGGTAATAACTAGCTGTGTGACCCTGGGCAAGTCACTTCACCTTGTGTACCTCAGTTTCCTCATCACAGATAGAAAGTGAGGCCAGTGGCCCAATTGTCTTTATAAAGATAGCCAAGGAATATGAGGAAAGACTGATGAAAGCATTGGATAGGCTAAAGGAAGCTTTTCTGAAGCTATCAATTGACATATATCAGTTTTACATAACCCCTATCATCGTGTAGGTCACAAAGTATATCAGCAACATGTGAACAATGACCAAGAAAAGATAGACTTGCTCCTCAACTAACCATGCCATGCCCCTCCCCATCATGACTTACAGATTTTCTAGGCCCAGACTGTGATTATCATAAATTTATAAAGTACTGTCCTATAATTACCAAGTCACTCAGTGATCTCACTCATGGATATTGATTGAGGAGAACAAGGATTAAAGGGGTAAGAAAGGTCAGTTTGGCCTGAAACCTCTTAAAGCATTTATAAATTGTTGAGATTAGGAGTAGAGCTTTCAAGAAATGTGTTAATGGCTTCACTCATGCACCAGTGTTGGTCCATGAAGACCAGAGCAAGCTCTTTGGTCTCCATACAAGGCTGGAAAGCTCAGTAATAGTCCTATGCAAAAAGGATATTCCCTACAGCCTACTGCATTTATCAAAAGAAGATATGCTTAAAATGAGAATTATCCCCTATATGAAATGGAAATACTGATTCTGAAGTGGACTGCCTCTAAGAAGTTCAAACGTTGTCTTTGGTGCAAAATCTGGAGTAGAGATTGAGAACAATCCGCTAACTGCTATTTGCAAAGCTCAGCTGGTACCTATACCAAGGAAGGGAACTGGAACAGTTTGAGGTTAGGGTGCCATCTGGTGGCCTTTTCAAAGATTGCACTTCAAGTAGTTATTCCAAGCACCCCCCTTCCCTTAGGTCTCTTGGTGCCAGGGTAAAGCAAGTGTTTCTGTCAAGTGGGACAAGCCCACATGATAATAATGATGGTGATGATGATGATGGTGGTGGCGATGATGATGTTAGTAGTGATGGTGATGATGCTTGCGTTGTCTAAGTACCAACTTACTGACATGTTTGTAAACAACCAAGTACTATGCAAATTTCATCAAAAAGGCATTCCCTTCACTAATGGAGTCAATCAATCCACAGGCATTTATTCAGTACCTATTACGTCAGTCATTCAGTCAATAAGCATTTGTGAAACATTTACTATGCCCCAAGCACTGTGCTAAGTGCTGGGGGTACAAAGAAAGCCAAAAGACAATCCTTGCAAAGACAAAAAAGAAAGATGCCTTGTCCTCTAGAAGCTTACATTCTATGGAGGGAAGCAGCAGGCAACATGTAAATATATACAAAATGTGTGAAAAATAAATACAAAGTCCTTTCAAGCTGGGGGGGGGGCGGGGGCGGGAGAGCATTATCAGATAAGGGAGGAAAGGTCTCATGTAGAAGGAGGCTTTTGAGCTGAGTTTTGAAGAAAACTAAGGATTCTAAAAGGCAGCAGTAAGAAGGGAGTGAATTCCAGGTATGGAGGAGTGCAGGTCACCAGCTAGTACCAAAGCACCAGGAAGAGCTACAGAAAAACAAGAAGGCTCATTGTCTGGCTGGGTAGAGGGCAACAAGGGAAGTAATACACAAAAAGCCTAGAAAGATAGGTTTGAGTCAACAGAAAAGTTTTGTTTTGATCCTAGAGGAAATAGGGAACCACTGCAATTTATAGAAGAGTGAAGTGCTATGTCAGACCTGCACAGATATTAATCCCTTCATGACTTCTCATCCTATGCTGAGTCCTATCTCTATCCTCCCAGACATCTCCCGATAAGGAACTACTCAACATGCTAGAGACCTTCCTCTTCATTCCTTCTTAATTTTTTGTATGTCATAGATCAATGGAATAATGTTTTTAAATGTATAAAATAAAATACAAATGATTAGAAATGTCTTAAAATATATAAAATAAAATACAAATGATTAAAAAGGAAATTAACAGTTTTAAAAAACAGTTATGTGTGTGTGTGTGTGTGTGTGTGTGTGTGTGTGTGTATGTGGAAAGAGAGAGTCAATGACCACTTTCACACAAAAACTTGCATAAACTATGTCATCCTAGGACTGCATAATTATATATAATATGCATATATGATTTATATATATGGGGAGAGAGAAAGAGAGTCAACCTGAAAGTTTGGTTAAAGGAGGCAAGCAGGCTAGGTGATATGTAAATTCATATTGTTTATACCCTTAAAGCTAGGCAAAGCTAGCAAACTTGTATGTACAAAGCCAAAACCCAAGTTCTAACTGCCTGATACAAGACTGACAAAGTTTTTATATGCTTTAGGATAATCCCAGGATGTCTGTGTCCCTCAGATTTATGGTATCCATATGTTTACAAGACAATTGAAAAAGTAGTGTTAACTGGAAATTATGATCCCAGGATACCTGAGTTTTCCCCCATATGGAATATCCCCCAAGATAAGAGAAATCCCACTATTCTGATTGCAGGCATCCTGTCACAAACAGGGAGAATACCCATTGTCAACCTTATCTGATCTTTCAAGTTATTCGCACAGGAAAGGGCATTTTTAGAGCAAAGCAGTCTGATTGATTAGTTCAGGCTTTTGTTCTTACTGAGGTCCAAAAAATATTAAACGATTCTCAATATGTACACATACCAGTTCACAGACCCAAAGTTAAGAACCCCTGCACTAGATCTTCACCTTCCATGGCTCCCAGTACAGTTTCTCTTCCCCTTCCATCTCATTTTGTGACCAACCCACCTTCTTTTCTAATTATGTAGCCCTGGGGTGATGAATTTTATGTAAATTCTTATGTAAAAGTAGTCAAGGTGCTATAGCTAGGTATGCCCTCTGTGGCCCCTTGGATGATACACAATTTTGTTTTTTTCAGAGACTGTATCAGTGCAAAAATAAATAAATAAGAATTTGTGTGTCAGAAAACAGCTAAAGGATTATTGAAAGTACAGCGCAATTTACCAAATGCAATCCAGCTTATCTCTTCCTCCTGTTCAATTCTGGTCCCAATTCAATGTCCATCTACAATGCCAGTCCAAAGTATATTATTAATGAGCTAAATCAATGCACCTACCATTCATCTGCATTTCATAGTCTCCATTCTTCATCCATTTGGTTTTCCTTGGGGAATTGTTTGTCTGAACTCCTTGGATAGTTATGTTTCTCATCTAGGAGGTTCTGTACTATTCTTGGGTTTGATGCTCCCAGGACAGAGCTGGATATCAGGAGAGAGCTAGAATCAAATCCCTCCTCTGCTACTTACTAACTGTGTGACTATGGCTAAGTCAGCTTACTTATCTAAAAAAATGGAAGTAACAACACCTGGAGCTCTTAACTCACAGGGTTGTAATAAGGATCAAATGAGATAATGTGTACCAAGTTCTTTAAAAACCTTAAAGTGCTATATAAATATCAACTCTTCTATTCTTTTTTCTTTAGAGGGAATCCCTCTCCCATTTGGATTTTGCCCAGAACATCCTCAGTAATGGCAGTGAACAGGTTTTATAAGCAAACTCCTCACTGTTTTATGCCTCACTTGATACTGATAATCAGAGGATCATTAAACAGAGTTCTATGATTGTTTCTTACCAGGAATGCAACCCCAAGAGTCCTCCACAAAGTCCCAATCTGATGTTCCAGAATGACAAGATGACTCTGGATTCTAGGGGTTTATTGTTGTTGTTCAGTCATGTCTGACTCTTTGTGATACCATTTGGGGTTTTCTTGGCAAAGATGGGGTGGTTTGACATTTCCTTCTCCCATTTTATAGATGAAGAAACTGAGGCAAACAGGGTGAAGTGACTTGCCCAGGGTCACATGGCTAGTAAGTGTCTGAGGCCAGATTTGAACTAGGGAAGATGAATCTTCCTGACTCCAGGCCCAGGGTTCTGTGCACCATGGTGCCACCTAGCTGCCCAGAGAGAGGTCAACCCAAAGTCATACTGGTAATAAATAGGAGAGCTGGAATTCCAACCTACCTCTAACTACAAATCCTGAGTCCAATTTATCAAATCCTCTGTCTCTTGTTCCCTTCAAGATCTTCTTAAATGATTAGCTGGAAAATCTGATAAACTAATTAAAAGTGAAATGTTAATGGGTAATAATAGCCTGATGTGCAACTCCTCATGGGGGCATTCTTCAATACCTTAAAACAAAACAATAAATAATATGGGAATTTCAGTAAATCAATAAATAAGCATGTATTAATCTCTATCATGTGCAAGACTCTATACGAGGAATTAGAAATACAAAGACAAAAATAATACAATTCCTGCCCCAAGAAGCTTACATTCTACAGAGAAATAATATGTACACATATAAATATGAATAAAATAAAAACAAATACAAAGTAATTTCAGGGAAAGGTACCAGTAGTTAGAATGATCAGGAAAGGTCTCATGTAGGTAGAAGTACTTGTTCATATTTTGAAGAAAGTTAGAGATTTTGGGAGTGAGGTGGGACAAAACAATTCATTTCAGGTATGGGGAGCATCCTCGGTGCAGAATCTACACAAAGCCAAAGAGATAGGCAATGGGATGTTGCACATGTCATCAGTTTCACTTTCAAATTAGTACAGTAGATTACCACTTACTACATCTTGTAAGACAGCCAAGGTAAAGTATAGGGTTGGAACCAAGGGTGTGCTAGTCAATGCTTAACAACCAGCTCTCTAAAGAAAAACATACCTAGGCTATTTTTAAATGTCTTAGTAATTTGTATTATTAACATTTTCTCCATCACTTTCTTAAGTCTAGACGGTCAACAAAACAACAAATCAAGCCCTGACTTATAGGTTTCCAAGGTATAAATGCTCACACTGAACTTGACAATGAACTAGCTCCAACACACCCTTGGTTGGAACCCCTCTTTACAGGTCCCTTTCAAACAGAAACTGCAGCATCAGCATCTCTGGGGGCGAAGCAACTCACAGGCTTGCTGGAGCACCTTGGATAGAGCATACTGAAGAGTTTTTCTGGGTTTTCTCTTGTCTCTTTTCTATTTTAACAGCACAAGAATTGGCCTAGAACCAGGGAGAGGAAGAGAACCACCTGAATTGTGCTTGGAAATTCACAGAATGCATTCAGTTTTCCCAAATCCTAGCTACCCCCCTAAAACCCACCTCTTTTTTAACATCAATATGCTCTTACTACACTAAATGGCCTTACAACATGGAACACTGTCTTAAAAGAATCAAAATTATAAGTGAACCAAAGGCAACGGAGATACTCATAGTGAGCGTAAACAACTGAAAAACATTTCCACCCAAGAAGTTACATAAATGATATTAAAGACATATATGCTTGGGGAAAAGAGGTGGGCCAGCCAAATAGAAAAAGTGAAGGATAACAAATGAGCAGACCAAGAAGTGCGCTGGCACACTCAAAAACATTAAAAGTTATGTATCATCTGGGGCCGCTAAGTGGTGTAGTGAATAGAGCACCGGCCTAGAGCACTGGCCCTGGAGTCAGAAGGACCTAAGTTCAAATCTGGCCTCAGACACTTAACACTTACTAGCCGTGTGACCTTGGGCAAGTCACTTAACCCCAATTGCCCTGCCTTCCCCCCTCCAAAAAAAAAAAAGTTACTTATCATGAAGGGACATAGAGAAGATTCTCACTAGATGGGAAGACAAATCACTTAGGTGAAATAGCAGTTAAGAGCTTTGGACCTAAAACCAGGAATACATGCATTTGAATCCTGTCTTAGACACTAACTAGCTGTGAGACCTTGACCAAATCACTTATCCTCTGCCTCAGTTTCCTCACATGTAAAATAGGAATATAGCCCCTATCTCATTATAGATATCTCTAACTCATTATAGAGTTGTTGTGGTTATCCAATGCGATAATATATGGAAACACTTTACAAACTTTAAAAGTACTACATAAATGTTAGCTATTATTCTGAGAGGGTTGCAATTTATACTTATGAAGAGGGCACTCTTACTGACAAGAAGTGCCTTGCAAATAGTAGGTGCTTAATAAATGCTTACTGGATTGAACAGAATGAGAACCCAGATTCATTGAAGCATCTAAGTCAACAACTCTTTGGTCTTAGGACTCCTTTACACTCTTAAAAATTGTCAAGGACCCCCTCCCAAAGGGCTTTTGTTTATGTGGGTTATATCTATTGATAATTATCATATTAGAAATTAAAATATCAGGGGCGGCTAGGTGGCGCAGTGAGTAGAGCGCTGGCCCTGGAGTCAGAAGGACCTGAGTTTGGATCCAGCCTCAGACACTTAACGCACACACAAACAAAAACCTAGCCGTGTGACCTTGGGCAAGTTACTTAACCCCAACTGCCCTCCAAAAAGCAAAAAAAGAAAAAAGAAAAGAAAAGAAATTAAAATATCTTACTTTATTATGAAAATATTTTTATTTCATAGATTCCCTGAAAGGGTTTCAGAGACAACTGGGAATCCTCAGATCACACTTTGAGAAGAATTGATCTAAATAAAAGGTGTCATTATATTGACTGTATAATGCTATATTCAAGGAGTTGAAGGACTATCTCTAAGGAAGGGTATTAGATCTGTTCTGTTTAGCCCCAAGAGGTAAAACTAGCAACAGTGGATGGTACTTAAAAGGAGGAGAATTTAACACTGATATAAGGAAAAACTTCCTAATAATGAGAGTTAAATAAAAGTGGAATAAGTTACCTTGCAGGAAGTGAATTTCCTTTACTGGAGGCCTCCAAGCAAAGGCTGGAGGACCACTTGTCAGGTATATTGTAAAGGTCATTGTTTTTTCAGATACAAGTCAGACTCCATGGCCTCTGATGTCCTTACCAACTTGGATAGTCTTTGATTCTGTGATTGGCATTCTATGGTGAAAGCTTGCCCTGCAGAGGATACTCAATGTAACATACAAAAAGTCTCCCCAGCCAGCCAAACTATATCCTGAATGCCAACAACCTTAGGACATAAGGGACAGACAGATTAGTGCCCATCGCTGGAAAATTTTCCTTGCAAATTGAGCAGAAGTCAATACAGAGCATCTCATATGAAAACAAAAGTCACACATCAGCACTTTCAGAATCAGTTCATGCCCTAGAGGGTGATGTTACTGGCCTTTAAGCACCTACCTAATGTTCTCAACTACTTGCTCTCTCACTCGACATGGCTGGGGAGACAGCATGTTGGCCAAATTTTCTTCTCATCCAGGTGATACATTGAACGGAATTTTAAAACAAACAGGACTCAGAGCAGTGTAATATGCTAAAGCAAACTCACCAGCTCATGAAAAACAATTGTTCAGTTTTCAGTGTGAGCATTTACACCCTAGAAATCAGCAAATGCTAGAAACCAGGGCTTGGTGTATTGTTTTTTTGATTAGTTAGATCTAAGAAAGTGATAGAGAAAATGCTAGCATTGCAAATTAAACTTAAATGTGTGTCATACATACATTTTTCCCCCAGAGAGCTGGTTGTTAAACATTAACCAGCCTACCTTACAATGGAATAGAGTGGAAATGGAAGTTTTCCTCCTTGTCAGTGTGGCTACTTCTGCAGTCTTTCAGTCAAAGAAAGTCTTCTTTGGCTAGGTATGAGTCTTCTTCAGACAAGTTCCAGGTCCCACTTCTTTCTTCCTATTCCCAAGTAGAAGCTCTGTTAGCTTGGTACAAAACCTGTTACACCTCCAAATCAACTCTCATCTCATCTCTTTTCTGGAGGACAATCAAGTTCTGATTCTTTTTTCTTTTTTCTTTTTTTTTTTTGGTCAGGCAGAATCAAATCTGAAGTGAGTTGTCCATAAGCATTTTCCCAAACCAAACCAAGCAATCACTCTTGAAATTTTTCAACCTTTTTTTTGTACCCTTAAACACACATGACTAGGCCTATTAAAATAAATACATGACACCAATAAAATGAACATCTCCCAGTGCCTGCTAGTTAATGGCATATTTGTTTGTTTGTTTTTTGTTTTGTTTTCTTTTTGCTTTTTGGAGGGCAATTGGGGTTAAGTGACTTGCCCAAAGTCACACAGATAGTTTTTATGTTAAGTGTCTGAGGCCAGATCCAAACCCAGGTCCTCCTGACTCCAGGACCCATGCTCTATTCACTGCACCACCTAGCCACCCTGGTTAATGGCTTATTAACCAATAGAAAAGGCTTCATCCTGGTGGAGGTACAATGAGATGCCTCTCCCATCACACGTGGTTGCTATAACTTTCCAACTGAAAAAATGAGTAATCTCCTTTTCATACTGACCATAATGAATTAAGGATAGAGCTATGACTAGGAATGTTTAAAGGCAAAGACCCTAGGACACCTGCCAGACCAGGAGGCTGGCTTCAGAATGGAGGCATAACAAGGGTAGGATTCCTGCAGTACTCATTCTAGCCTGCCTCTTTGTTACTTTCTACATTATTTATTCTTGATGATCAGGTGCTGAGTTTTATTGCTCCTAAACTATTAATACACCTCAAGTACTGTCAGAACCCTCTAAATATACATACTTTACCTCGACTTAAGCTGTAATTCACCTTATCCTTTGAAAGACAGGTTTTTTTTAATGGATTGTTTAGTAAGAATCTTTGATATTAAAACTTTTGCCAGTCAGCAAAAATTGGCCAGACTAAAAGCTAAGGAATATTTGGTTAGATTATAAAAGGTCTTTAAAGCCAATTTTAGTTTTAATTTTAGGCAACAGGAAGCTGTTGGAAGTTTTTTGACCACTTTAAAGGATTGATTTAGGGAAATTAATCTGGAGGCTAAATATGGATGGATTAAAGAGAGTAGAGACTAGAAGTAGGAAGGTGGTCAAGGAGGTTATTGTTATAATGCAGGTCTGAAGTAATAAAGACCTCAACTAGAATACTAGCATAGGAATGGAAAAGAAAGAGTAGTAATAGATTAGACATAAACAGTGAAAGAAAGAGAGGAAGAAAATGTGCATTAATTAAGTATCTACTGTGTGCTAGGCATCATGCTAAGTGACTTACAAGCATGAGGTAAATGTTATTATTCCTGTTTTACAATTAAGGAAACTGAAGCAGACAGGGTAAGTGAGTTACCCAATGTCGCACAGTTAGTAAGTGTCTAAGGCTGGATTTGAACCCAGGTCTTCCTGACTTAAGACCCAGTGCTCTATACACTACTTTACCCAACTACCCAATCACCTCCTAAAAGAAAGAAACCCCAAAATGCAAACTCTCACAAAAATTCTAGCTAAAATCTATATATTTCAGGTCAAAGAAAAAATAGATCAAGTAGCCAAAAATAGCAAGTTCAAGTATCAAAGAAATTTATTACACAAGATTTAATAACCACCACAGTGAAGGAGCAAAGGGAATAGAATACGACATTCCAAAGATAAGTATTTGAAGAGGAAATGTGGTGTAAGGAAGGATGATGATCAATGCCCTAACTCTAATTAATGTAATTAATGAGTTGTTCTATGCCCTTTTACATTTATCAGGTAAGACACCTCTTTGATTTAACAGAATCAATTAATTAATCAAGAGTATAAAATGGGAACAATTCCTAAACATCTCTATTGACACAGTCAATCAAGGATATGATTTAGGTATAAATAACTTGATCAATTTGGAAGGAGTTTCAAGACATTGGGTTAAATCCAGTAATTCAATGCATTGTAAATGTTGAAAGAATTAGATGTACTTCTGGGTCTATGTACAGCTATCAGAAAAGGAGATTCCAGTAAGTAACTATTTTGAGAGAGATGTTTTGGGAGCATTTTGAGGAGCCTTAACTTTGTGCTTATAAGCAGGGGACAAGAAGCTGGTGGTAGGACGATAGGTGGCCAGGCAGAGTGAACCCAGAGGAAATGTCACACTCTCCCTTCCCATTGACCATATCATCAGAGAGACAAACAATAACACAGTGAAGAAAAGCAATTTTAGGATGTACGACCTCTTTGGAGAGGAAATAAAAGCAGCTTCAGGACTTCACAAGAGCCCCAACCAAGCCCAATAGAGAACTACAAAAATCTCTGGGAGAATTCATGGGGTCTCTAAGAAGGGAGGAAAAAAGACTTCTTTCCAAATAAGAGTTGTGAGTTAGCATTTGCCTCATGGGTTCTCCAAGACTGAGCCCAGTTTCCCCTAAACTCTGTTCATACTTGTAGGAAAATGAGTCTCAGACTTTTAGGGGAATGACTTCATGTCAACTGTTCTGACTATACTACCTCAGTAAGCAACCATTTCTAAAAGTTGGTAGGCTGATTCAGACCCATCAAATGGGGATTGTGAATGATATACTAATCAAAGATCTCAGCCCTGAGAGTTACCCCTAGAACCTAGAGGGGAGAGATGACCCTGGACAGGTCACCAAGGGTCCTGGCCTGGCAAAGCCAGTAGGAGTTGGGAGAGTGAACCAAGGAGGCTGTTCGATAGTGGCCTTGTTATGTACAGAACATTAAGTTGAGGATTGTCACTCAATCAATAAACATGTATTAAGTGCTGACTATGTGCCAGGCACTGTGGTAAGTGCTACAGATATGAAAAGAGGCAAAATATATTCCCTATAGAATATTAGTCCCATCCTTGTCATTAAATTCTATGTTCTTGAGCAAATTAAGAAATTTCTCTGCGTCTTAGTTTCCTTGGCTATATAAATAGAGGGAGTTGGACTACATAATCTCTAAATTCTAACATTCCGTGATCAAAGATATGTTCACTTAAGATTCATTTGAGGAGACAAAATTCACACATTAAAATTCACATATTACTAAAGTGCTAAATTGTGAAATAGGATACTAATTTGCTAAAGTGTTACTTGTAGGGATTATTGGAACAAGGCACTTTCAAACCCAGAGACATGGGGAAAGAAAGGATTAGTTAAGAAGAGCACCTGACTCAGAGAGTGCTTGGAAGAACCATATTCAAATTCGGCCTAGCCTCCAAGGTGAGAGATCAGGGCAAGTCAATTAACCTCTCTGAGCCTTGATTTCTTCAACTATAAAATAAGGCTAATAGCTGTAATATTGCTCCCACAGGGCTGTTGTGAGGCTCAAATGAGATATAACCACTTTATAATCCTTAGAACACTGTACAATTATCAGCTATTATTTTTTTTATCATCTCCTTATCCTTTTCAATGGTGTTCAAATAGAAATGATCCCACAACAAGTGACTACTCTGCTACTATTCTCTCATATTTAATGTTTTATGTACTTCTATACAGTTAGGTAAACTTTACAAAAGTATTAGAATGAGGGGCAACTAAATGGTGCAGTAAATAGAGCACCAGCCCTGGAGTCAGGAAGACCTGAGTTCAAATCCAACCTCAGACACTTAGCGCTTATTAACCATGTGACTTTGGTCAAGTCACTTAACCCCAATTGCCCTGCCTCCCCCCACCTTCCAAAAAGACAAAAAAAATTAAAATAGAATAAAAGTATTAGAATGCAAGCGATCCTCTTTAGGTTCATTGAAAACAGGTTTGACATTACTGCAGTAGATGATGATAGGAATATATATTATATATATATTACTATATATTATAAAGAATATATTATATAGAATATGTTACAACATGTATTCTATATAATATATTACAATATGCATCATATATAACATATATATAATAATATATAGGGGTATAGGATATGTTCATGGAAGACTAGTACCTCTGGTATGAGGGCTTTGGAGCCTTTTTCCAGGCTGCCTTCCACCTTTCCTGTCCACCTGTGCCTCCCAACTCTCACCTGTGGCTCCACAGAGCTGTAGCATGTTCAGTGGCCTCACCCTGGCAGATGGACTGAACCAGGCTGAGTGTAACCAAGGGGTCTCAAACCTCTGGTGAGTTGGTGGGGGGAGTGTCTACCCCCAAGCATGTGAAGATTTCCCTGGTGGAATGGGAGAATGAGAACAATTTGTTCCAACAGCCATGAAGGCAGCTGAAGTAGGCACTATGGAGCGCTTAGAGCTTGGTTAGACATCGCAGACACCAAGGTCATCCACTGCATCTCACTCAAGCCATCACCAGCCATCTTGATTTTGTCCTGCCACTGGACCATGATGACTCTGGAAGAGAGCGTGAGGCTGACAACCTCACTTTTATCCAATTTACCCACAAATCCAATACCATTTAACCATTATATAAATATATACTCCTATTATTTAATTTTGATCCCCTCTATATTCTGAAAACTTTTCTTTCGATGTGGCTTAAAGATTCTGAGTATTTAGTGTGACAACTTCTATGTAAAATGTTGTCTTATGCTAGTAGGCAAGGTGGTGCAGTGGACTGAGTAGGGGCCATAGGGGCAACTACACTGGCATACCCAGGATACCTGCTGACACAGGTTCTTAGATCTGCTTCACTAGGAAAGATAGCAGTTAAGGGGTCAACAATCTTTTTTAATTGCATTCATTAGTTCAGAGGAAAAGTCAGCACCCTGAACTTCAGAGAAAATATAAGCAGAGAAAGACCAACAGACAGGGACTCTGCCTGAATCAACTATAAACTTTACATACATCCCTGGATGGAGAGAGCCTTTACATCTGAGGGGTCAGGGACCTCTGAACATATGGTCACTCAGAATCTCAACCAGGGAATCACAAGATCTTTCTCATAAGCAAGCCCCCAAAGCAAAATGTCAACTCAGAGAACACATACACTTCTCAGAGCCAGAAGGCATCATAACCCTTGTGATTCGGTGCCTAATTAGAAATTAGCAAAAGATGTGAAAGCCTTCCTATAATCAAACATCCTCTAAGCAAGCTTCCCTTAATGGGCTCCAAGTGAGGCCTATTAATGAGCAGGGAAGATTTAAATCCCATTAACATTCTGGGTGCCTAGAGTCAGGAAGACCTAAATTTAAATCCAGCCTCAGATATGCCTAAGCTATGTGACCCTGGGCAAGTCATTAAATTAAAAAAAAAACCTCTGATTTAATTTCCCCAATTATAAAACAGAGATAATAATAACCTCTCAGGGTTGTTGTGAGGATCAATTTATACAATATTTATGAGGTGCTTAGCATAGAGCCTGGCATATAGTAGGTGTTTAATAAGTGCTTATTTCCTCCCTCTCCTGCCCTCTTTTGGATGATGGTGATGATTATTAATGTGCTTACTGTTTTTTAATGAAATTAGTCTGACATAAATAAATAATAAAATAATAGAATAAACTTGTGTTTATTCTTCATTCTCCTCCATCTTCCCAACCCTTCCAAATACATTAGAAAGCCTTTAGAATTGGTTCCAGTTTAGGGGAAAATGACAAACAGATTGGGAAAGGATCAACCCTTCCATTACTCTAGTATAAAAACTACCTCTTACACAACAGCATAAAACAATTTAATTTGTCCAACATTAATAAAGCACCTACTGAGTGTAAATTACTGCACTAGACACTGGAGATACAAAACTTAAAATTACTTTTTTCCCACAAAGATGTGATTCAATGGAAGAGCTTGAGATGCAAGTCAGGAGACATTGGTTCAAATGTCTGCTCTGTCATTTGCCATCAGTGTGATTTTGGATACATCAGTCAACTTCCCTGGGCCTCAGTTTCCTCATATATAAAATTAGGGAGCTGCACTAACAGGTCTCTAAAGTGTCTTTCCTCTACTTTCCTAACCTTACAGTCTAGTAGAGGAGATAAGGCATGTATACAGATAAGTAAAGGAAGAATTTACCGTAATAACAGCAAAGGAAAGAATCAGAGTACTGTAGGAAATTTGAGGAAGGGGAAAAAAAACACTTCAGTTGGGAGGATGAGGGAAGCTTCCATGGAAGAAGTGATACCTTAACTGACCATGAAGAGATGGATTTCAAAACACAGAAAGAATGTATTCAAGAGGGGTGGCTAGGTGTCGCAGTGAACAAGAGTGCCTGCCCTGGAGTTGGGATGACCTGGGATCAGATCTGGCCTCAGAAAATGAGCACTGGCTGTATAACCTTGAGCAAGTTACTTAACCCCAATTGCCCTCCCAAAAGCAAGTGGCTAGTTAAGACAATATTTCATAGATACCTTCCAGATCTTGAATTAACGATTTCAAGAAGCTTTTTTTTTAAGGCTGGGGTGAGGGTGTCTAGATAAGCAGGAGAAATGTGGTGGCACATTCTTAACTCCTATGGGAAACCTAGCTGTGAAAGGGTGACCCAGCAATTGAGCCTGACCAGTCAATCATGACGGGCCAAAGTCATCTTCTTGTGCAGCCCTGGATTTTTTTTAATGCGCCTGAGTACAAAATCTTGGCTCAGCACGAATTCATTCCATGATCTGAAATAAGCCACTTTCCCTCTGTGCAAACCCATTATCTAATCTGTAAAATTAAGACTTTTGCTGTCTATCTCATAGGGTTCTTACAAGGAGAGCACTTTATAAACCTTAAACCCCTATAGAAGTGTGGCATTATTATTACAGGCTGCACAAATCACTGTTTTGCACATCTCTCGTGTACTTATGTTGAATTAATGTGTATTATAGTAATTCCTTTGGGGTTTTACCCACCCTACCAAACTCTGAGCTTTGAGAAAGTGAGGACTATGTATTATCTAAAGTTTGTGTCTTTCTCGGCCCTAGGTATAACATTCTGCATACAGTAGGTACCCAATAAAATGTCTGTTATATTGCATTGTAACTATATAACAGCAATTATAAGCGACAAAGCTACATAGTAAACAATCCAACCCAATCCAATAAACATTTATTAAGTGCCTACAGTGTACCAGGCACTGTGGTAAGTGCTGGGCATACAATTAATAAAAGAAAAGCAGCCCCTGCTGTCAGTGAGTTTACAATACAATGGCTTACCTATACTTTATTCAATTCTTATATGACTCATATGATCAGAGATCTAGATTTAGAAGGGACCTCAGAATCCATCTCCCAAACCCCTCTGCTTTGTTCTGTTTTGGTTTTTTCATATGAGAAAATTGAGATTCAGTTCTGTTAAGTGATTTCCCCAAAGTCATGTCAAAAACATCAGAAAGAAGATTTAAACCCAGGTCCTCTGACTGCAGAATCAATTCTTTTTTACTGGGCCAAACTGCTCCATGGCTTCCTGTCCTCTCGCCATCTTGATTTCCCTCCTATGGATTTGCTCCAGCTTGAAAACATTCTCCCTGAACTAAAGTCTCAGATTCAGTAAGGTGAACAGCAGGGTCGATTTCCATGCTCATTCCATCATACCATACTGCCTCTCTGACAGCCCTGACTGTGGAATTAGTTGGGGTCTTGCCTAAACTGCAATGAGGCCTGAGGTTGCTCCCTGTGGCCTCAGTCTCCTTTAAGGAAAAGTGCCAAAGTGCCATATGGCCATGGGAAAAGAGAAAGACACACCACTAATAGATAAGTGAAAGAATATTTAAAAAGTCAAGAACAGTTAAACAGGCCCCCTAGATTCCAATACCCTTTCCACTGCTTATGCGCTAATGATCAGTCCTTGGTCCACACTAGCAAATCTAGGCAGACTATAAGAGGGGAAATGGGATCTCCTCCAGGATGGAGAAGACTGGAATCTCAGAAGACAGTGCAGAGAGTGGAAAATGGTTAGACCAGATCAGAGGACCTGGCCTTGAATACCAGCTCTGCCATTATACCTTGCATGACCTCAGGCTTAAGTGACTTAACTTCTATATTTCTTCATTTGTGAAATAAGAGATTTGGATTATATGAATTCAAAGGTTCCTTCCAGCTATAAATTCTATGATCTCCATGTATGTACCAAATGATATAATCCCAGCCAGAGACCTGTCTCAGAAAATATTTCTGAGGCCAGCCCAAGAAACACATGCCCCACCCCCTACCCCCACATAGTGACAAATTGTTGGTTTTCTTTTTTTTTTTTCAAACACCCAACACATTTTTATCTCTCAGCTTGAACCTTCCTAATTAGATTTGGAATCAATAAGACCTGGGTTCAGGTCCCAGCCCTAATATTTACTGAGTTACATTAGGCATTCTCTCTAATACTAAGTAACCTGTCTAGGCCTCAATTTCTTCATCTGTAAAATGAAGTAATAATATTTATATATCCATCCCTCATAATAAAAAAGACTCCCATGAAAACTCTCCACAAGGTAAAAATCTGTATCAAGACAGGGACCACAATCTACCCACAGAAACAGGGTCCATCAAGGAGTTCTCAACATAGCACGCCAAGGAAGAGGGGCCATTTCTATAATGGCAAAAAGTAGCCTACGTAGTTTTAAAAATATAAGGCTATTTTTCCATTTTGTGTTAAAACAAAAATTTGTAAACCAACTCTCCATTTAGCAATGGATAATTCTCTTACCTATCCCTTCAGGTAGTAGAGAGGAAAGTGATTTGTAGACTTTATGAATGTCTTCCCTAAGTGCCCATCAGGATACTATAATATTGTTGGTTTCTATTTCAAACAGTGAAAATAAATGGTAAAGAAGGAGAATTGGTTTGTGGGATAGAATGCATTTAAAGGAATTCAGTTAGTAGAATCTCCACCTATATTCTTTCATTAACTCTCCCCCAATTATTCCTCAGTTAACAAGCTTAACACCTCCAATGCTCCAGGCACAGCGCTAGTGGTAGGGAAGTATGGGGAAGGGATATGAGGAGGATAGTGGAATAGGCTCTGCCCTCAAAGAGCTTACATTCTACCAGACCCAGAACACTTACCTACATTGCACCCTCTAAGACCCCAGAAACTGAATGGGCCGATGTACTCAGTTTTCAACACTCTGCATGATACCTTATGCTATAAAAGCTTCCCAGTCCTAGTTGTAAGTCCTGGAATTTCTAAGACAAAAATGTCTTGAGAAAATAGAGAAAGGGGGCGGCTAGGTGGTGCAGTGAGTAGAGTGTCGGCCCTGGAGTCAGAAGGACCTGAGTTCGGATCCGACCTCAGACACTTAATGCACAAACACACACAAAAAAAAAAAACCCTAGCCGTGTGACCTTGGGCAAGTTACTTAACCCCAATAGCCCTCAAAAAAAAAAAAACAACAACAACAACAACGAAAATAGAGAAAGGATTATGTGTTTGCAAAAGGAGGGCTATACTGTGATTCAGACTCACCACAATGAAACCTTTTTATCTCTTCTATCACCAAGGTCTTAGGCAGCTCGAAGCACAGCCTAGTAGTCACAACTTCCCCAGGAACCAACAAAAAAGGAAAACACACAGAAAAAGAAAGCAGACCAGGAAACTTGGCCACCAGTAATGACACTCCTCTCCCATAGAAAGTTCACAGCTTCCTAGGATTTAGAGTAGAAAAGGGATTTTAGAGATTATCCAGTACAATCTCTTGCTTTACAATAAGCAAACTGAGACCTCTTCCTTTTACTAAGAAGGGAATGACTTGCCTGGATTCTTACTGGTATAAGTAGAAAAGTCAAGATTTGAGCCCAGGTCTTCTGACGCCTAACCCAGCATTCATCCCACTACACAATACCTGACTCTTTTTCCTCCCTACTTTTTCAATATACTATCTCTACAATGGGCCAACCTAAAACCAACAACAGCCCAGCTTGACAGAGGTTCTGACTCCCCTGTGTTTAATCTGCCAACCCTAGGATGGGAAAGAGGCTGGTGCCCTAAGAATCGTTAGGAAGAGTTGCTGTTTTCTGCCCCCTCATGTCCCACCATAGCTCAATTGCCTTGACTCCCTGATTCTGATGACCATAAAACATGCACACACACCCAGAGTGGTCCCTAGACAGTATGATACAGCACAGAGCCTCCCCTTAGTACCCTATACCTATCAAATGACAAAGGATTTGTCCAAAGGCTCAAAACCTCCTAAACAACTTATTCAGGAGGAACCTGAATACATCTGATTCTGACTTGAATTCCATTTGTTGAGAGAATGTGGCAGTTCCGAAAATACTAAATCTCATCTGACTCCTCAGGCAGAATCCTTGGGGATTCACTCACCTAATATTGGCCAAGAAAGTTTCTAAGCTTTAGAAAGCGAGCCAGTGCCAGTGCCTTCAATCTTACCTACTTCCATTTTTCAGAAGGAAATTGTTAAAATCACCTTTAATTAGAACTACTGCAATCACATGCAAGTGGAAGGGGCCTGAATTGGGGGTCAGAGGACCCAGATCTGAAATCTGGCTCTGCTACTTTCTGTGTGACCTTGAACAAGGCTTTTCATCTCGCTGGGCCTCAGTGTCTTCATCTATGAAATGAGAGATTTAAATAAGATAACTCCAAAGGTCCTTTCCATTTCCAAATCTGCCATCCTCTCTAATTCTATTACTTTTCTTATCTCTACCTCCTTCTTTTTCTTCTCTTTTGCTATTTACTCTGAACTCTGCTCTATGATCAGGGAGCTCATTGTAGTCAGCTCATTCCGAAATGACTGCTTATGCCATAACCAGTCACTTTCTACTCAGAGGTAGTTTTTAATTAATTATGTCATTCACTTCCCACCACTTCTTGCCCTTGCTAAGTCTCTTCTCAAAAGAAAAACATAATACAGCTCATAGTAAAGTATTCTGGGAAGACGCATATCTGAGTCATTTTTAATTCCTTTCTCTAGGCCCACTTTTATGTTGAAGTCTCTAGACTTCTTTATATATACATACATATACATATATATGTATATGTGTGTATATATATGTATGTATGTATGTATGTATGTATATATATATATATATATATATATATATATATATATGAGCCTGTAATGGGAATGGGAATTTGAAGATCTACCCTGCCCCTTAATAGACCTAGAGGGAAGTTTGAAGACCTCCCCTGCTTTGAAAGTAAGCTCTGCCCACTAAACAGGCTGAATATAATCCCATGGAGCCTGTGATGGAGGCAATTTGCTGAAGGGAAGCAAAGCCCACAGGAAGCTTCCCTGCTGTGAAGATAAACTCTATCCCCTAATAGGCTAAATATGGTCACATGGAGCCTGTGGTGGTAGGAGTTTGCTAAAGGGAGGCAGAGCCCACAGGAAGCAGAGAGCCAGAGCTAGCCGGAAGGTGGGGGACAGAGGAGCTCAGGCAAGGAGTCAGATAGGCTTGTGAGTAGATATTGATCTTGTATTGGTTTGTGGGAAGGCTGAAGGATGCTGTGGCTCTCAGAATTATTATGGCTTCTTAAAATCTTGGTACTATGATGGAATAAGCTTACTGGTTTGGGGACTCGGTTTTCTGGGGTCTAAATAAATTTTTCAGTTCTGTTCTCTACCTAGAGAATCTGTTATATTTTGCGATTGAATGTCATGCAATATTTATAGTCACAGTCTTGATCATGATTTTGGGCACTATAAATATTGCATTGGTGCTACAGGGCCTAATTCAGAGAATTTCACCAAGGAACAAGTTCCTCCTCATAGGCCTTTTTTCAATCTCTTCTCTCTCTATGATATATGTTATTTTGCAAAATGTGATTATCTGTAGGAATCAACTAGATGGCAAAGTGAGTAAACCACTAGACTTGGAATCAAGATCTAAGTTCAAATTCCTCCTCAGACACTAGTTTTGTGACCCTAAGGAAGTTCCTTAACTTCTCAACCTCAGTTTTCTGATCTATAAAACTGGAATAATAATATCACCTACCCCAGTCCCACCTGCAGGGTTGATATGAGGAGAGTCCAAGTGTTAGCTTCTATAATTATCTTCTTGGTGTCTATTTACTGGTATTCTTTGTGAGTACTTCAAGGCACTTAAAAAGGCTTACATGAACTGATACAAAATAAAGTAGACAGAATAAGGAAAATAATAGGCACAATAAATACAACACATGAATGGAAAGAAAAACAAAACTGAATGCTGGGTAATCATCACACTGACAGCTTTGAAGAAGTGATAAGAAAATACACCTCCCTCCCTTTTTTGTAGAGTCTATGGGTGTGGAATATTACATAGTCAGTCAGACTCCTTTGATATGTTGCTTTTTTCCCCTTTAGTCTTTCTTTTTTCTTCTTGATTACAAGGGATGGCACTTTGTGGAGGGGAGGGAAGAGAGATATATTTGGAAATCAAAGTTATGTGAAAATAAAATTTATGAATACTTTTTAAGATAAAATGTTGTTATATGGAAGGACAACCAGACTTATTATACTTGACACCAGAGAGTAGAACCAGATCAAATGAGATAAAAAGTGCTTTGCAAATCTTAAGATGTTATATAAATGTGAATTATTGTTATTATTATTCAAGGCTCAATTTAACGCCATCTCTTCCATGAAACTGTCCCTAAAATAATCTTTTCCTCCTCAGACTTCTCCCTTGCATTTATTTATCACAGGTATCATAGTTAGTACGTGTGTGGGTGCACGCGTGCGTGATGGGCCTGGAATTAGGAAGATTCATCTTCCTGAGCTCAAATCCAGCCTCAGACTCTTACTAGCTGTGTGACCCTGGGCAAGTCACTTAACCCTGTTTGCTTCAGTTTCCTCATCTGTAAAATAAGTCAGAGAAGGAAATTACAACCCCTTGCAATATCTCTGCCAAGAAAACCCCAAATGGGGTCACAAAGAGTAGGACATGACTGAAAATGACTCAACAACATCAAAATAGTGTGTATATATGTACATATATGTCTATATATGCGTATCATTTGTGGGTGTGTATAGTGTAATGGGTGATTGGGGCTCAGAAAAGTTAGAGGACTTGCCCAAGTTCTTGGCAGAGCAAAGAACTGAACCTAGATTTCCTGACTCTAGAGCTGGCCTTCTTTCCGCTACCACAGCTGTCTGAGTGTTTGCCTTATCTCCTCCCTCTCAACACCTGGGACCCCTGGTTCTTTCCTTATTGCTAAAAGTTCCATCCAGCATTGCAGAAAGCAAGGTTTCTTCCCTTTCCTTTTTTTCTTTTTCCTCTTCTTCCTCTCCCCCTCCTCTTCTTACTCTCCCTTTCCCTCTTTTTCCTCTTCCTTTTCCTCTTCCTCTTTTTCTTTTCTTCCTCTTTTTTCCTCTTTCTTTTCCTCTTCTTCCTCTCCTTTTACCTCTTCCTCCTCTTCCTTTTCCTTTTCTTCCTTCTTCTGCCCCTTCCTCTCCTCATTTAACTGCCTTACCCCCAGGCAAGGTTACTGCTTTCATAGCCAGAAATCACAGCATATCAATACACACCAGGTGCCCTTTCCTAAGGTAAATTACCATCACTCACTTGACTATGTTTTATCTCTTCTTCAGCTCTGTCTCTTTTCCAGTGTCTCTCTCTTTTGATTCCTTTCCTTTGGAAGCTGACCTCCTCTCTCCACCCTGCCTCCCATACCCCACAGCTATGGCCAGAGACCCACTTAGCAATTCAGGGAGGGAGGAAGCTGCTGTAGACACCAGTCATGTTCCCATTGGAAATAATCCGTAGATTGTAAAAGGGCCTTGCTGTAACATTTCATGCTACTTCCTGGAAGCAGATAGGCAAGGAAGACTGGCCCCTTCACTGATGCAAACTTAACCTCAGCAGCCCAAGTCTGTGGCTCCCAGTAGCTCCCAGAAGGATTGCAGTCTGGGTCTGCATCTAGGCAGGCAGGGAGAGTGATTCATTCTAGCTTAGTATTCAGGGAATGCCTTTCCCATTTTCTTATTGAAGGACTACACTTCTATCTATGGGATGGATGAGAATTAGAGCTGGGAGGTGAGAGAGAAAATATCAAGAATCCTCAGGATTCAGCACAGGGAGGAACACAGAGATTCATTTTCAACCCTCCTCTTTTACAGATGAGGAGGTGACAGTGGTGTCCCTGGGCTGAAGTCAATGGGTTCAAAGCCCATCTCTGTTGCTTACAATCTGTATGGACCTAGGTGAGTCATTTTATCTCTCTGGGCCTCAGTTTCCTCACCTGTAAAATGAAGAGGTTGAATATGTCACCTATAACTGTGATCCTGTAAGATTCCCAGAGGATAAATAACTTGCCCATGGTCAAATGCATAAAAGTCCTTCACCCATCTGCAACTAAATTTCAGGCTGAACCACTTTTTAACCCATTAGGGCCAATATCAGGCAAAATAGGGGCAGAGGGCAGTTGGTAGAAGAGTAAGGGGAAATTTAGGTGATATCTATATAGGCTTTTAATACAAAGAATTTTACATCTATCATTTTTTTGGTCCTCACAACTATATATATATATATATGTATGTATGTATGTATACATATATATGTATGTATACATATATGTGTGTATATATAGACACATGTGTTATATATGCACATATATATTATATATAAAAATAGATAAAATTTGGTCCTCACAACTACTCTATAATTATCCCCATATAACAGATAAAGGAGCTGAAAAATCAGAATAGCAAAGTATTCACAGAGCTAGCCAGTATCAGAGGTTGGATTTGCATGCAGGTCTCTCCTGATTCCAAATATAGCATTCTATCCTGGAAGCAGATAGGCAAGGAAGACTGGCCCCTTCACTGATGCAAACTTACCTCAGCAGCCCAAGTCTGTGGCTCCCAGTAGCTCCCAGAAGGATTGCAGTCTGGGTCTGCATCTAGGCAGTCAGGGAGAGGACATCTTAGGCACATTTTACAGATTTTTTTTTTTACATATTTTACAGATTATCAAAATGAGGCTTGGAAAAGTTATAGTCCTACAACATTACTCTTATGAGATAGGTATTGCTGTTCATTCTTCATTTTTGAAAAGGACCAATGACATGGTTGATGACCAAGGCATGGCTGATGCCTTGACTTGCTTATACATTGGATTTAAGTGAGTCAGCCTCAAGAAGTCATCAGCCTCACTCTGCCTTCCAGAGTCATCAAAGGCAGGAGCACAGTGAAAGCCAGAACAACTGGCAATGACCCACGATGAAGTGGATGACCTTGAAGTCTTGACTATCTGACCAAGCTCTAAGGTTTCCACAATGCCTGCTTCAGCTGCCTTGTAGGCCATTGGAACAATCTCATCTGCCCATTCCACTGGGGAAGTCTTTGCATGGTTGGTGTAGATATTTCCCTAACTCACTGACAGACTTGAGGTCTGTTGGTTACCCTCAACCTGGTTTAGACTGTCGGCTGAGACAGTTTGCTGGGGTGTGGCTGCTTCAAATGCTATACTTCTTGGAGCCACAGGTGAGAATTGAGTAAAGGTGGAAACCAATGATGAATGAGCAGCCCTGAAAAAGGCTGAACAAACCTTCAGAAAAGAGGTGCTAGTCCTCCCTGAGCGTTGTCATTCCCATTTTACAGCTAAGGAGACTGAGGCTCAGAGATCAGCTGACATGTCCACACATGACTAGTGCATGTGAGAGCCAGGGTTTAGTCCACAGCTTTTGATTCCAGTGCTCATTCTACAATACCACATTGCCTCAGGAAGTGAGAAGCTGGTCTACAAAACATTTTCCCCCTCTTTTTTCACCTATATTCCTTTCGCTTCCTTTTTTTAATTAGGTATGTTCCTATCTAGGGCCTTCCCTACCCACCTTGGGATCCTCAAGTCACATCCCGATAGCCTAGGTAGCAGAGTGTTCAATTAAATAGTTGTTTGCATGTTGTCTCCCCAATTAGATTGTAAGTGATTTGAGGGTACATACTATTTTTTTGCTTTTCTACCTCCAGTGCTTAGCAAAGTATTCAGTATGTAGGTAGGTGCTTAATAAGTGCTTGTGACTTGAAATGGTACCATAAAAATGGTACCACTGACTTTGGACAACAAGCAAACAAGCAATGAGCATTTATGAAGTACCTACTGTGTACCAGGTACTGAACTACACACTCGTATACCAAGAAGGCAAAAAATAGTCTCTGCTTTCAAAATAGTTCACAGTGTAACAAGGAGACAGAAGATGGCGGAGTAGAAACAGCTCGTCCAAGCCTCTCTGCCCCCAGATTCTCCACAAACTATGTAAAAAAGGACTCTGAAAATCTTCTGGAGCCCCAGCACCCATAGAACAACACAGAGAAGCTAACCTCCCGCTGAGGACAGCCCAGCAGCCCTGCAGGAAGGACCAGCGCAGCGGTCTGGGAGCCGGCAGCGCGCAGAGCGCAGGAGCCGAGCCGAGCCCAGCCCAGGTCCACGTGAGCCGAGGTTTTAGCCCCAGGGCGGCAGGGCCAGCAGCCGGCTGGAGGAACCCCAGAACACCAGGAACTGTGGAGACGCCAGAATTATCAACATAGACTTGCCTAGGACAAAGTAAGAGGTTAGTGTCCTATGGACTTTGGGACCTGTATTTGGGGAATGCGTCAGCTCCCTCCCCTGGGGGCTAGAAGCTGCTGAGGAGACACGCCATTTTGTAGTTTTCAGAGGCATTTCCGGCTCCCAGCCTACAAATCGTGGGAGATCCAGCGATCAGTCTTGGGGGGTAATCGCTCTTGCTTTAACCTCCCTGGATCTGGATTGTGATCTAGGGTGGAAGTTGTGGGTGGGTTTACAGCTTGCCAGAAACGGAAGTTGCCCCCCACACGTTCGGGACGAAAATTCCTCTATCTGGCCTTAAAGCCATAGTGTGGCAACAAGCCCAAAAGTCAAGCAATTAAGTGGCAACATGCCAAGGCAAAGGAAACAGAAAAATGCAACCCTAGACTCCTATTTTGGGGGCATAGAGCAGGAAAAGGACT
Source organism: Gymnobelideus leadbeateri (assembly GCA_011680675.1). NCBI lineage: Eukaryota > Metazoa > Chordata > Mammalia > Diprotodontia > Petauridae > Gymnobelideus > Gymnobelideus leadbeateri. Next base: position 439,747 of record WOXC01010560.1, read on the forward strand.
GTGAGGTCAGAAGTCCTGCTCCAAAAGCCCCAGGGGAAAACATGAGCGGGTTGCAGGCCATAGAGGACCTTAAGAAGGACTTTAAAAATCAAATAAGAGAAGTGGAGGAAAAATTGGAAAGAGAAATGAGAAGGATGCAGGAAAAGTATGAAATGAGGGTCAACAGCCTGACTGAGGAAAACAACACCTTAAAAAATAGACTAACTCAAATGGCAAAGGAGGCCCAAAAGGGCAATGAGGAGAAGAATGCCTTAAAAAGTCGAATTTGCCAGATGGAAAAAGAATCTCAAAGTTCACTGAGGAGATTCATTCCTTCAGAGTTAGACTGGAGCAAATGGAAGCTAATGACTTTATGAGAAATCAAGATGCTGTTAAGCAGATCCAAACAAATGAAAGATTAGAAGGCAATGTGAAATATCTCATGGGAAAAACCACTGACCTGGAAAATAGATCCAGGAGAGACAATTTAAAAATTATTGGACTACCTGAAAGCCATGATCAAGGAAAGAACCTAGAAATCACCCTTCAAGAAATTCTCAAGGAAAACTGCCCTGATGTTTTAGATCCAGAGGGCAAAATAGAGGTTGAAAGAATCCACTGATCACCTCCTGAAAAAGATCCCAAAAAGAAAACTCCCAGGAATATTATAGCCAGGTTCCAGAATCCCCAGATCAAGGAGAAAATACTACAAGCAGCCAGGAAGAAACAATTTCAATATTGTGGAAACACAATCAGAATAGCCCAGGACCTGGCAGCTTCTACACTGAGGGATCGAAGGGCATGGAATATGATATTCCAGAGGGCAAAAGAACTGGGAATGAACCCAAGGGTCACCTACCCAGCAAAACTGAGTATTTTGTTTCAGGGGAAAATATGGTCATTCAGTGGAATAGAGGACTTTCAAGCATTCTTGAGAAAAAACCAGAATTGAATAGAAAATTTGACATCCAGACACAAGAAGCAAGAGATGCCTGAGAAGGTAATCAGGAAAAGAAATCAAAAGGAACTTATCAAAGTTGAACTATTTACATTCCTATATGGAAAAACAATAACTGTGAGTGATGATATCTTTCTCACTATGAAAATAATGGAAGAAGGGTGTGTGGTCATATGAATACATATGTGAATGTGTGTGTATATGGTTACAGTTATATATGGATAGAGGGCATAGGTTGAATTTGTTGGGAAGGGAGAATACTCAAGGGATGAAATTATGAGGTGAGAGAGGAAAGTGGCAAGAGGAGATGGGGAGAGACATGGTAGGGTAAACTATCTCATGTAGGGGAAGTGGTTGCAAAGGAGGGGGAGAATAAGGAAGGCTAAAAAGGCAAAACCACATTCACATTGAATTTGGTTCAGGGAGAAAATGACATACATACTAAATGGGATATCTCAACCTGCAGCAGGATAGGGGGAAGGGGGATGAGAGGAGGGATGATGGATGGGAGGGCATCCTTGGGGTGAGGGGAGGTTGGAAGTACCCACTATAGAAGAGGGACAGGATCATGTAGGGAATGGACCAGGTGGGGGGTGGGATGAGTGGGAGGGAATTATAAGCAGCCTTGTACAATATATCTACTATGATAATGTTTTGCATAGCTAGACATGTACAACATATACTGAATTACTTATCTCCCAAGAGGGAATGGGTGACAAGGGAGGAAGGAAATGGATCTGAAATTCGAGGTCTTAACATTAAATGTTTCAAATATATACAAATACTATTATTAATACTCTTTTGCTTGTAATTGGGAGATAAGATGTGCAGGCATTGGGACACAAAGATTCATCTTCCTCTAATGGAAAAGTCGATGGGGGTATGGGAGAAGGTATGGGAGAGAGCAGATTGGAGGAAGCGATATCTTGTGGGACTGCTATTCTGGGAGGTTGGGTAGGGGAATAATGGGGGGAAAATGATTGTAACTCAAAATCTGGCAGAAATGAATGATGTAAAACAGAAGTTAATAAAGTGTTTGTTTAAAAAAAAAACAAGGAGACAGCATGCAAACATCTATGTGCAAACGAGATATAGATAGAATAAATTAGAGACAAGCAAATAAGGGAAAAGGTTTCTTGTAGAAGATGGGTTTTTAGTTAGAACTCAGAGGACCAGGGGGCAGCTAGGTGGCGCAGTGAGTAGAGCGTCAGCCCTGAAGTCAGAAGGACCTGAGTTTGGATCCAGCCTCAGAGACTTAACACACACACAAACAAAAACCTAGCTGTGTGACCTTGGGCAAGTTACTTAACCCCAATTGCCCTCCAAAAAAAAAAAGAACTCACAGGACCTGAGTTTCAAAGCTCAGATCTGCTATTTGCACTTGGGCAAGTCATTACTTATCTCTGAGCTTCAATTTCCTCATCTACAAAATTAGGGATTCCCAAGATCCCTCCTAGCTACAAACCCTATTATCTAGATGCACAGTCTGGGTCTGCCCACCCAAATAAGCTCACTAGACTGCTACCTTTCTTGGCACAATGAGCTCATTGTATAAGTCTTCCCTACCCTCTCACATCCTTCTTGGGACCAGAATATCTATTTCTGCCAAAGTGACCATCAGACAACCTGTTAAATTAATCTGCCCTAATGGGAAAAAGCTGGAGGAGACAACTATGGCTATTACCTGACCATGGCAGAAATACTAACCTCACTCTCGTTTCTGTTGCCAGGGTCATTCAGGTGAGGATAGGTGTTACCCAGATTTTATTCTCCAATAAAAAAAAAGGTTATGCCCAGAAGTCTATAAAACTGGGCATACCCTTTGATCCAACAATACCACTGCTAGGTCTATATCCCAAAGACATCCCCAAAAAAGAGAAAAGGACCTATTTATACAAAAATATTTATAACAGCTCTTTTTGTGGTAGCTAAGAATTGGAGATCAAAATATGTCCAATTGGGGTATGACTAAACTAGCTGTGGTATATGATTGTGATGGAATACTATTGTGCTATAAGAAATGACAAGAAGGATGATTTCAGAAAAACTTAGAAAGAATTTCATCAACTGATACAAAGTGAAGTGAGCAGAGCCAGGAGAACATTGTAAGCAATAATAGCAATATTGTACAATGAAGATTGTACATGTGCATGATTTAGCTATTCTCAGCAATACAATGATCTGAGACAATGTCAAAAAATTCGTGATGAAGCATGCTATCTACCTTCAGAAATAATTGATACTGTCTGAATACAGACTGAAACATGCTATTTTCATTTTCATTCTTTTTTTATTTGATTTTTCTTGTACAATGACTAATACGGAAATGTTTTACGTGATTGCATGTGTATAATCCATATTGGATTGCTTACCATCTCAGGGAAGGAAGAGGGGCAGAAGGGAAAAAAGGAAATTGGAACTCAAAGCTTTTTTAATGTTTTAAATTTTGTTTTAACATGTAATTGGGAAAATATTCTATTAAAAAATAAAAATAATGTTTTGTTCTGTACCACCCCCTTTTCTCTCTAGACCTTCTTGGTGACTTCATTTGTTCCTATGAGCACAATTATCAGCCCTACACAGGTAACTTACAAATATATGTATATATACATATGTGGGCATATAGATATGTTTTATATATATATATAATCTGAGTTAGCATCTCAAACTCAATACATCAACAACAGAACCCATTATCTCCTAAAACCTCCCTCCAAAGTTCCCTATTTCCAACCTTACAAGAAATTATTCCCCTTTACCCACTTCATACAGCAGTCACAAGTCACTACTACCTATTTCTAACTGTTGACATTTCCTAATATGCTGGAGCTGGGTCTCACTGACTTTGGGAGAGTCCGTTGTTGAATTTTCAGTGTGAGTCTTCAATTATAAGTTGGCAAGCACTACAAATTAGCCCTTGGTTTATTATTTTTCTAATTTTCTAGACTTAAGAAAGTGATGTAGAAAATGTTAACAATTTACACTTAAAATTGTGTCATGTGGGGCGGCTAGTTGGCGCAGTGAGTAGAGCACCGGTCCTGGAGTCAGAAGGACCTGAGTTCAGATGTGGCCTCAGATGCTTAACACATACAAACAAAAAAAAACCTAGCTGTGTGACCTTGGGCAAGTTACTTAACCCCAACCTCCAAAAAGAAAAAACAAATTGTGTCATGCACACTATTTTTGACACCTGGTTGTTAAACATCTAACAGCACATCCCTACATTTCACTTTGTGCATTGGCACAAGCAGTCTCACATTCCCAAAGTTTACACCCTTCCCTTTAATCCCTTTCAGAAGTTTTATCTTTCTTTCAGGTTCAGTTCATGTACCATTTCTTCCATAAAGTCTTGCCTAAATCCTTCAGTGGCTACTACTTTTTTCCTCCTCAAATTATAATTTTACATTGTGTTGGACTATAGTAGTTTTATTATAGTTTTCTGAGCACACATTCTATCCCTCATTTTTTTCTGAGCACACATAGTATCCCTAAGTAGAATGTATGCTCCTTGAAATATGCCCACTATCTATCACAGTGCTTTACACATAGTAGAGACCTAATGCTTGTTGGCTTAATTTAATTAAGTAGTATATTTCATCCCCTTATTTGATGCCTTTAGGTTTGTAAACAAAGCATTTTCCTCACACAACCTTATGAAATGAATAGGACAATCACTGTTACCACCATGTTGCAAATGAGGAAGCTAGAGTTCAAAAAGATTTAATTCAATTAAATTCAAAACAGATTTATCAAGTGCCTACTATGTGCCAGTTACTCCATTGGATCCTAGAAACTTAAAGATAAAAATGAACCAATCCCCTTCCCCCAATAAGTTTATAGTCTCTTGTGGGAAATCACATATACAGAGAAATAAATAATGTGTATAAAATAAAAACAAAGTCATTTCAGGAGTGGCGAAAAGAGCTCAACTAACAACTGGGAGCATGAGGAAAAGCCCATTCTAAGAAATGGAACTTGATCTACATCTTGAAGGAACTGAGAGATCCAAGGAGGCAGAGAGAACATTCAAGGCAGGGGGTACTGTCTGGACAAAGGCACAGAGGTAAGAAATAAATATGTCATGTCGAGGAAACTGCAAGCAGATTGGTTTGAAACATAGAATGAAGAAAAGTAGTATGAAATCAATCTGGAAGGATAACTTGGTGCCACATTGGGAAAGGCTTCAAATGACAAGCAAAGGAGCCCACAGTTCATCCTGTAAGCCATAGGGAGCCCTTGAAGTTTCTTGTGCTGGGTACTAAGATGGTCAGATCTGTGCTTTAGGAATGGCAGCTGTGTGAATGAGGGAGAAGAAAGGGGAGAGGTTTAAGATGGGTCAACCACTTAGAAAGCTATTGTAATAATCTAGGGGCCTGGAACAATGTGGTTATTCTGTGAGTAGAGAGAAAAAAACAGATGTAACCAATGTTGGGGAGACAGAATCAAAGTTAAGCCTATGGTGGTACTTTCAACTTACCCAAGATTAAATGACATACCCAAGGCCACAAAATTAATGCATAGAAGAAGCACTCTTTCCACAAAATCCTACTATCCATTTAATAAATAGTAACTTGCGTTTTTTTGCATTTTATTTTAGTGGTGTTTTATTTTTCCCAATTATATGTAGAGGTAATTTTCAACAATCACTTTTATAAGATTTTAAGTTCCAAATTTTTTTCTCCTTCCATCCCCTCCTCCCTATTTTCACATTTTTAGGTTACTGTAGCAGCAAGCACCCCAATATCCCTAGGGTGACTGCCAATATAGGTTCTTAGATCTGCTTTTCAAAAGAAAAGCAACTCAAATTGGGTTAACAAGCTTACTTTAATCAAACAAACATACATTACCTAGTTCAGGGGAAAAAGGTCAGCACCCCGAACTTCAGAGTTACAGAACTTAAAGATCACACAGACAGGCTTCCAAACTGTCCAACCATTATATCAATACCAAATCACAGTTACCAGAGAGGGAAGCATCAACATCTGGGTTTTCAAAGCCGGGGGGCTCTCAACAACGGCTTCCCAGAGTCTCATCTGGTCAAATCACACAACACTTCTCAAAGTGAGCCCCAAAGCAAAGCCCCTCATCAGGGTTTATATAGCCTTCTCCTGGCTCAAAGAATGTAACCACCCTTTTGATCCACTGCCCAATCACACAGCATCAAGGTGTGGTCATTCCTGAAAACCAAGCCTCCCACCACAGGCTCCATGTGACCACATTCAGCCTATTAGGAGGCAGAGCATATTTTCAAATCAAGGAAGGTTTTCAGAGTCTCTTAAAGCCAATCAAAGTCTCTTAAGCCAATCAAAGGGCCTAGGGGCAGGGAAGATCTTTAAATCTGCATTTCCATTACAGTTACAAAACACTTTCCTCACAACAACCCTATGAGAAGCATTTGCATTTTCATATACAATTCTCCTTTTCTTTTCTATGTAGATGAAAATAGTTCTTTTATTTGGTGTTTGTTGAATTCTGAAATTTCTTCAATTCAGCACCAAAGCATCATAAACCTCCGTTTTGCAGATGAGGAAAAAGATGAGAGGTCAAGTGTCTTGCCCAAAGTCAAGGGGGCAGGAAGGGACAGAGCTAGAGTTAAACACAGGTCTCCGAGCTCCAAATTAAACATCCTTTCCCCAAGCATCCACCACAAATTCACCTTTTTCTCCCTCAGAGCAACAACTCCCCTAAGCTTAAATTCTCTCTTTGTTCCTGAAGTGACCAATCCCTCTCACAGAGGAGTGAAGCCTAAGCCTTTTATGTATGGGTCCAGTGATACTTAAATCTCTCTTCTTCTAGTCAACTTGGGATTTTTACACTGTTAAAAGAAGTCAGGACAATTTGATGGGTTCATGACTGGAACTGGAAGTGGAGCCCGGGGCCTGCTTCAAGCTAGGGTGTCACCAGAGATTCAGAAAGTGTGCTTCCTACAGGCCCAATTTTACAAAGCACCTGGGCTTCTGATGCCAGCCCTGGACAAGGCCCCCAAAACCCATCCCCCTGCTAGATCCTGGGGAGCAAATGGAACCTCCTCTCTTATGGCTAGTGTCCACCAGGTGGCGCAGTCTTCACAAGGAGCCAGGTTGCTCAGGGATGCAAAGGGGGTGTTTGCTGCCTTTGGGATTGAGAGAAAGGCACTTTCCACATTAGGAATATGAAGGAAATAGAGTCACATTCAAACCCAAGGTTATCAGTGGATATTTAGGGTCCAGACCAGTCCAGACCAATTTCCTCCATACTATAAGGCAGGAGCAAAGGCAGCCTGCTGGCAGCTTGCTGAACAAGGAATTGGAGTACTTTCTCTCTCTCTCTCTCTCTCTCTCTCTCTCTCTCTCTCTCCCTCTCTCTCTCTCTCTCCCTCTCTCCCCTCCCCCCACCCACCAAAAATCTGAGTTCAAGGCTAAAATATAAATCACATATTTAGACATACACACACACCATATAAAATACTTGATCTCGAGATCCTAAGACCCTCTATGAGAATACCTTGTTTTAAGATTTGGACAAAAGGACAACTCAGGAAAGTAGCCTTTACTTGAAGCTAGGTGGCGCTGGGGACAGAGTGTACCAGATCTGAAATTAGGAAGAGCTGATTTCAAATATACTGACTAGTTGGGTGACCCTGAGCAAGTCACATGCTTTTCCTTTGCAGGAACCTCTCCTTCCCAACTCTAACTCAAACCCTGCCTCTGCTTCTTCCTTTCTTTCTCCCCAGAGCTCAAAGGCCTAAGAGATCAAATGGAAAATGCTTTGACCTTGGAGTTCAGTGACCTGGGTTTGTTTTCTAGTTCTGTTTTCTATTTCATGGCTAAAAATCCTGAACCTTAGCCAAGCTACTTAATTCCCCTAAGTCTTGGTTTCTCCACCTGTAAAATTTTGTTATTGTTCAGTTGTTTTCAATCATATCTGATACTTTGTGACCCCATTTAGAATTTTCTTGGCAGAGATACTGATTTTCCCTTTCCTCCTCCATCTCATTTTACAGATGAAGAAACTGAGGCAAATAGGGTTAAGTGACTTGCCCAGGGTCACACAGCTAGTAAGTGTCTGGGTTCAGATTTGAACTCAGAAAGATGAGTCTTTCTGACTCCAAGCCCTGGTGCCTTATCTGCTATACCACCTAGCTGCCCCACTTGTAAAATTGAGGATTTGTAAAGTAGAAAATATAATATTGGCACTAAACCACATCTCTGCCTTCCTCCTACTCAGCAATATCACTGCAGGCAGCTGAAGCCAGAGCACTTAGGAAAATATAATGAGATCAGGTTTAATAGAGATAAATGTAAAGTGCTACAGTGAATTAAAACAAAATTGAGTGTACAAGTTCAGGGCGGGGTAGACAGCAAAAAGATATGAAAGTTCTAGTAAACTGCAAAGTGACTGAGTCAACGGTTCAATGGGGTACCTTCATACTCTAAGATTCTCTATTTCAGCATAAAGGGGGCATTCCATGGATTGCAAAAAGCCGTGTGTGAGGAGAGAGGGTAGAGGGAGAAAGGAAGTTAAGATTTACAGATATGACAGGGCAGCAAGCCAGCAGTCCTAAGACACTGGACAAGTCCTTCATGTGTGCTGCATATATGCACTTTCCCCAACATCCCTTTGAGATGCATCATGGGGGCAGGTTTCTGCGGTATCATGTAGGGGTTTCTGAATCCCTTCTGCCCACTGCCTGAGAACAAATATATTTGTACCCAAGAGTTTGGGGCTGTGATAAAAGGATGGAGTTATAATTATCAGGTTGTGACTCCCTGCAAACATTCTCTGAGCCATTTTCCCACCATGATAGTATGCCACCAGCCACTGAACCCTGAAACTCAATGCAGAGTTGTTCCAAATTCATCGATGGAGACCTCTGTTGGTCCTTTCATTTCTATAACCATGATTTCTCAGTAGAATTCTCCTTCTTTATGGCTTAGAGCTGTAATAACTGTCAGTAAGAATACACTGACCAAAATCAAGGCACTGAATTAGAGGAAGAGAGACTTTATGTCCTTTGCTTCTTTGATTGGTGATACCCAGGAGGCAACTCCCATGATCCCTTATGGTCAGCTCTTCCAGGTCAATAAGGTTTTAGCACTTTGCTTTAAAAAAAAAGAAAAAACCCTATGCTTCTGGCAGATACATTTAATATATTTGGCAGAGGGAAAGTAAGTTGAAGAATATTAAAAGGATTGAAGAAAGGGACTTGGGAAAGAATTTCTAGAAGAGACTTGGAGCTGTGAAAGAATTATGGATTTTGAGAGCTAACAGGGACCTTGGAGATCATCTGTAGACATAGATATCATCATTTAATGATGAGTTCACCAAGGCCCAGAGGGGGAAGCTTTGCACGGTGAGAAGAGGACTAGGTTTAGAGCTAGAAGAAAAACTTGGATTCAAATACCAGCTCCATGTAACCTTGGGAGAGTTGCTTTTTTGAAGCCTGTTTCCAGTGAAATATGGAAGTGTGATGTAACCTGCACTATTTACCTCACAGGTGCTTTTGAAGTGAGTACTTCATAAGCCATATTGTGCTATGGAAATGTGAGTTATTTCTAATGTTGTTACTATTATTCTTGTTGACGTTGTTGTTTTCATTGTTCAGTCTCATACAGACAGTTGGGTCTGTAGCAGAGCCTGATTCCTACTCCAGATCCTTGCCATTTCACCATTCCGTCTCTCTGGCTTAAATAAGGTAAAAAGAAGCAGGGGGAGAGAAGAGCTAGTGCACAGAGCTCTGGACCCAGTGAGGAAGACTCATCTTCATGAATTCAAATCTGGCCTCAGACATTTACCAGCTGAAATATGGCATCAGACACTTATTAACTGCATGACCCTGAGCAAGTCACTTAACTCTGCCTCAGTTTCCTCCTCTGTAAAATGAACTAGAGAAGGAAATGGCAAAATCACTCCAGTATCTTTGCTAAGAAAATCCCAGAGGGGATCACAAGTCAGACAGAACTGAGAAATGACTGAACAACAATTACTGGGAAGAAAAAAGGTTTACAACCTAGTTCAAATTAAAATCATGAATTCTTAGAAATGAAAGAGAATCATAGTTCACCGTGTCCCAGAGTCTCAATTTCCTCATCTGTAAAATGAGAGAGTTGGACAAGATGATTCCTAAGGTTCCTTCCAATTCTAGATCTGTGACTCTATGATCCTGTGACTCATCTAGACAAACTCGCCAAGCAAAAGAAAAGACCTTCATGAATATTTCTTTCATAGGTTCCTACAGCTTGAATAACTCTAGTGATGGGGAACTCACTATCTTAGGAGAAAGTAGTTCAGTATTCCAAAAAGATGTTCCATTCTACCATTGGACAGCTCCTTCTAAGCTAAGTAGCTTCCAACCTGCAGCAGACCCCTAGGAAGTGGTGGGCTCATCTACGCACCAAACATTGTCATTTTGATTTGTATTTAGCTAGATCAAAATATGCAATGTGACTCAGTATATAATAAATAAGCAAACACACCTCCTGGAGACTAAGCAAATCATCATTTTCACATATATAACTACTATTTTTCAAATTTATGCAGATGGCATACTTATTAAATTACAAATTAATTTAAATGAATTACTAGATTCATTGTATTTTTTCTCATATCAATTGATTTTCATCATATAACTATTCTCATTTGGAGGGCAACAAAAATTCTTGCCAGTAAAAAGGGGTCATCATACTCACAAAGGTTGGGAGCTATTAATCTAAGCCTTAGAGATTTCCTTCTTATATTTAACTAAAATTGGCCCCAGCTGTCATTTTCTCCTCTCTGATATCACGTTAGCTATAGGGTTAAACTGACATCTTAGTGTAAATGTGTCAATACTTACATATACCAAAGGTATTTGCATGTTCAGCCTTATTTCTAATTTCCAACAGAATACTTCTTGACAATATAGCTATAGCTAAGATAAATAAGCTAAGTTCGGCTACTAGATGATTAATTTTTTGGCCAGTAACCCATTAAATGCTACCTTAGGTTGCATTAATAGAAGCATAAAGTCAATGTCCTAAAGGAGGGCTGCATTGTCCTCAAAACTGGTCAGACTAAAGAATTGGGTCCCATTCTGGAGGCCATTTTGGATGTTGACTAGCTGGAGTATATCCAGAAAAGTGGAGGCAGTGGGGCAGGATGGTAAGGGTACTGAAAACCATGCCATGAAAGTATCTATTGAAGGAACTGGGTATCTTTAGCCTGGAGACAGATATAAAGACAACATGATCTTTCTTTAAGTATTTGGGAAAGAACAAATAGACTTCATCAATTTGGTCCCAGAGGTGAAGAGTCGGAGTAATGGGTGAAAGGAAGCTTCAGGAGAGACAGATTCAGGCTCCATAGAAAGGGAAAACTTCTCTAGCCTAAGAGGTGAAATTGAAACTATCCCATAGTAAAATTGTCTATCAATTTGGAAGTAGTTTAGCAAGCAAGAGGCTTCATGACTCCTTGATAAGGAAACAATCCTGCTCAGGTAAGAGCTGAACTTGGCAAATTCTGAGATCCCATACATCTCTGAAATGTTATGATGCTATGGTATTGAGAGACAGAACACTGGATTTTGAGTTAGAAGGCCAGAACCATAACCTCATGTCCACCCAGAAGCTCCATAGCATTCCAGCTACTGTGTCTAAAATGCTCAAAGTGTGCTTTTCATTTGAAATAAAGATACATCTTATAGTATAACACCCTTTGAATCACCTGTTCCACTACCAGGCATATACTCAAAGACAAAAAGGTCCAATACAAAAGAAAATATTTATAACAATACTTTTATCATAGCCCAAAAAAAGGAAACAATTGGTCTCCATTGATTGAGAAATGGCTCAAAAAATTTAATATATAAACACAATCCAATATCATTGTGCCAAAAGTAAGGAAGAATGTGAGAAATTCAGGAAAATATGATAAGAGTTGAATGAATCAATGATGATGGAAGAAAACAGAATGAACCAAGAAAATGAATGTATACAATGACTATAATAATGTAAATGAAAACAACATGAGAAGGCAGATGAATTCAGAGTAATTGCAGTGATCAGTCTTGGTCCTGGAGAACAGGGAAGGAAATGAATATCCCACTTCTTAGTAGCCAGGTAGGGCACTGGAGAGTATAATGATGTATCCACAATCAGACATAGGTGCTTTGCTGTTTGATGTTGCTTAACTATTTTTCTTTGTTAAGAGGCAGTGTTCAGTAGGAAGCAGGAGGATATCAAGAAATGACTGTCATGTATATTTTTAAAGACATCAATAAAACATTTTTAAATAAAAATAAAAGTCAGAATGGATTTACATCTCTGACTTCCCCTCAAACTACCAAACCTGAGACTCTGCTACAGAAAATTAGATTAGTCTGACAGGATGTATCATTCAAATTTGATTCAGTGCAGTTTTCCCCAATATTTTCCTGGCTCTAGGAGTTAAGTTTAAAATTCCATTATTTCAAAAGTCAAGTGTTTGCTAAATATCACTAGACTGTTATCTTCTCCATATAAAGGACCACTATAAAGCCTAGGGAAATGTCACATGGCTAGGTTTTTTTGTTGTTGTTGTTTGTGTGTTAAGTGTCTGAGGCCAGATCCAACTCAGGTCCTTCTGACTCCAGGGCCAACACTCTACTCACTGCGCCACCTAGCCACCCCTGCATCCCCAGCATTTAACATAGTACTTAGTATATGGTAATTGCTTAATAAATGTTTTTTCATTCTTCCTATTACACAGAGAGTCAAAAGGGGGGAAATGAATTTTCCACAAGAGTGACACAAATACCTAGAAGAAATGAAGTGGGAACCAAAAAGCAAAAAATAAAAACAAAAGCTCTGGAGGAAAGAATTGGAAAGAGAATAAAAATTTTATAATAAGAATAAGAAATGGAATCCTTAGAAACTAGAATAGACCAAACAGAAATGAATAAGTCCATCATGTAGCAAGAAATGTTAAAACATTCTCAAAAGATTCAAAAAAATAAAAGAAAATGAAAGAGATCTGCTCTCAAAAACTGCTTAGTTCTTCTCTGCTCTTACTGGGGTTACAAACACAAAGATTAACAAACAGAAACAGGTCAGGATTTACTCCTAACTCAAACAAGAAGAAAAACTTCATGTTACTTGTCAGGAGAGCTAAGCTCTTTATCTACTCTTGGAGCTCAGCCTTAGAACCCTTCTCTTCTCTGAATTAACCATTCCTGACTCCCATCTCAGGTGAGTATAAAGATTCTTAACCTGGGGTCCAGGAACTTGGGGCTTTAAAAAATATTTTTATCTGTATTTCAGTATAATTGATGTTCTTTGTAACGTTCTCTATTTTATTCATTTAAAAACATCCTGAGCTTCTCACACCAGACTGCCAAAAGGGTCCATAACACAAAAAGTTAAGAACCCCTGATCCAATCCTCCCTTCCTTTTACAGACAAGAAAACTGAAGTTCAGGGAAGGCTCACTGAGTCCAGGGTCACACTAGTAACAGCCAAGCCAGAGTTCACAGGATCATAGGTCTAAGCTGGAAGACATCTTAAAGATCAAAGAATCCAACCCCCCTCACCCCCAATTTACAAATGAGGAAACTGAAGCTGAAAAAGACAAAGAACTTACCCTGGGTCATTTAACTATTAACTGTCCAAGGCTGTCCATTCCAAACCAGGTCTTCCTGACTCAAAGTCAAATGCTACCCACCCACCACACCATGTTGCATCTCAGGTTCCCTGATGAACCTAAGTGATCATTCCTTTCACCACTCCAAGCTTGAAAGTGAGGACAAAGTTAGCTTAGCAGAGTGTATCTGGTTCGTAAGATAGTTCAAAGGATAGACCCTTGGCCATGAGGGGATCTAAAGGTTTCTGAATGATTAAATGAAATCCACAAAGGGGAATGGGAGGAGGGCTAGGGAAGAGGTGTCTGTGTAAAGACCTGTATAGATTCAAAGCTATATTGTATGAGTGGATGACTAGGTTTGTTACTAGGTTTCCAATGCAGGAACATTACTGCATGTACTAGAAACATTACTGCATGTACGTGACCAATATGTGAACCTAGAAGGGGGAGGGTAGAAATGAGTGTGTGAGGTGTGTGTGTGTGTGTGTGTGTGTGTGTCTGTTGCATGCACACTGACATCTGAAACCTGCCTAGACATGTCAAAGCTTAAAATAGATGTTAACACATCAACCCTTCTCCGGCAATAGCAGTGGTGGTAGCAGAGGCAGCAGCAGCAGCAGCAGCAGCAGCAGCAGCAGCAGCAGAGGGGGCGGCAGCAGCCGCAGGAGGTGGAGGAGGAGGAGAGAGAGACATGGCTGTCTGGTTGGCTTTGCCTGCGCCCGTCCCTGAAAGCTAAGATTTCCAGCCTGGAAAGAGGTAACTGAGATTGGGTGCGTTTCCCGCTCTTCTGGGTGCTGGGGTTTGGGATGGAGCAAACAGCTTGGGGACCATGGGAGAAAGGGGAAGGGGAGAGATGAGAAAAGAGCACGGACGATGTTTTGTTCCTTTCCCCCACTCTCCTCCCTCCCAGCGTCTGTGATGGCAGGGGTTGTGGGTCTGCCATGAACCTGTTACAACAGCAGCAGCCCAGGGAGGGGAAAGGGATGGAGGAGGGGAAGAGACAGACTAAGAAACAGAGATATGGAGAGACCAATAGACAGACAAGCAGGCAGGCAAACTCAGAGACAGAAAAGAGATAGAGAGGGGAGAGAGAAGGGAACAGACAGACAAGACAGAGAGAGTGACAGAAACAGAGAGCAGAAGACAGGGAACCCCTCAGCCTGGCTTTATCCAGAGGTTAGAAATGAACAGTGTGTCCAGAGATGGGGTTATGTCTCCAGGGGAGTCATATAATACTCCTTTCTTGTCCTGGCTCCCCATTTCCTTCCTACAACCATACACGCACCTTCCACCCACAGCTAAGGAAAAAGGACGAATGGGGGTAGGGGGCCTTCAGACTTCAGAAGCAGGAACAGAGAGCCATTGTCCTGGTTGCTGGGCTTCGTTTCCCACCCCTTCCAACTCAGTTGGTGGGAAAACAGCTGTCTATCCCTAAAGAGCCTAAGTTCCAGGACCCCTTCCTTACTCCTTCCCTTTCCTAATCCCTCCACTCCATGATAATATTGTGGAAAGAGTTCCATTTTGGAAGTCGGAGAAAGGACCTAAGTTTTGAATCCCAAGCTCTGACACTACTTATGTGACCTTGGACAAATTACTTAAGCTCTGTGGGCCTCAGTTTTTTCCTCTATAAAATGAGAGGATTGGATTCAATGGTTTCTATGAACCTTTCTAACTAGCCATTTTCAGCTCCTATGAATGATATAAATAAAGAATGAATCTGCTTTTCTGATCCAATAGGTAGAGGGGGTGCAGGGAGAAGGAGAGAGGATCTCTCAGTTCAAGGTAACCCAGGGTGCTTGGGAGAGTGATTCAGACTGTATGACATGACACCAGAAAAAATAAGGCCTTCCCTTCCTGCTCTGAAAAACCAGCCTGTTGCTGAGTTCTTGGTCCTGGCTCCTTCCTGGTCATAGCAAGGGAAGGATGGTCCAGGCTGGGAGAAGAGGATGCTCAGGGGATTTGTTAGCCCTGCCTTTCCAACAATCTAGAAGCATATATTAAGGGTCCACTATACATCAGGCACTGCCGGGGGAGCTGGGATTAGAAACGCAGAAATGAAACAGTCCCTGCTCTCAAGGAGTTCACAGTCTATCAGACAGACAGCTTGTGCATGTATGAGTTTATTCAGAATCCATACGAAATAACCACAAGATAGTTTAGGGAGGCAGGGAGAGTGCTAGCATTGGGAAGATCAAGAAAGGCTTCATGTTGAAGGCAGCACTGAGCCAAATCTTAAAGGAAGTAAGGAATTCTCAGAGGTAGAGGTAAGGAAGGAATGGTTGCCGATACAAAGGCATCTCCTGCTAGGAAGGGGAACCTGTGCCCCGAGGCCCCAGGTGGCCCTCTAGGTCCTCAAGTGCAGCCCTTTGACTAAATCCAAACTTCACAGAACAAATCCCCTTAATAAAAGGATTTGTCCTGTAAAACTTGGACTCAGTCAAAAGGTCACATCCTTTTATTAAGGGGGTTTGTTCTATGGAGTTTGGATTCAGTTGAAGACCACACTTGAGGACCTAGAGGGTCACATGGGGCCTCAAAGCCTCAGGTTCCCTACCTCTGGACTAGGGTCCAGTGGCCAAGCCTCTAATTGACATTGCTCTGCCAACTCCTTTTCCCAGCCCAGAGTTTAATCCCTCTTCCCATAGAGGCAAAAAGCCTAACACTGTGTCTTGAGACCAAGGGTGGCTCCTGCCAACTCACAGAATCACAAAATCTCAGAGGCAGAAGTCAATCCAACCCAAGGCACTTTAGCCTTCTCCTGGTGCGACCTTCTGGAGAATCGTGCCTTTCTTTGCCTTTCTTTATATCTCCAGTGCTTAGCACAATGTCTGGTATATTGTAAGCATTTAATAATTTCTTGTTGACTGACTGTCTGACAAGAGGCCTAGATCCAGATCCCTGTTCTCCCACTTAATAGCCTTGCAGCTCTCCCAGACATCGCCCACCATCCTAGTACAGAGAGGCATTCTGGGCTGTTGAAGTCTAAAAATTATAGCCAATGTTTATAGTATATTAGAATGAATAGAGAGGGTCAGAGTGGAACAGTGGACAGAGAACTGGCCTTGAAGCCAAGAAGTTCTGCCTGAAACATATTGACTGCATGACCCTGAGCCAGTCATTTAATATTGGACAACTCTCCAAGACTAAACTGAAGGGAAGGGGCCAACCAGAATTGCTAAAGGTAGCTTCTTCAGGCAAGAGTTCCCTATATGAATGAAATCATAGGTCCAGTCCCAATTCTATGTATGGCTTCTGACATTCATTACTTCATTTGATTCTCATAACAGCCCTGTGAGGTAGGTACACCAAATCATTATCCCCATTTTACAGATGAGGAGACTGAGACTCAAGATAGCTAGGTGGTACAAAGGTTAGTGTGCTGGGCCTGAAGTCAGCAAGACTGGGTTCAAATCCACTCAAAGAGACTTGCTAGCTGTGGCAGTCACTTAACCTCTGTCTGCCTCAGTTTCCTCAGTTGTAAGGTGAGGATAATAATAGTACCTACTTCGAAGGGTTTTTGTGACAATCAAATGAGACAATAAAAACTTAATAAATGGTTGTTCCCCTCCCTTTGCCCTTCTCTTCCTTTCAGAGAGGGAGGTTGAGTTGTCTATGACCACACAGGCTTGCAGCAGAGCTGGAACCTCTTAAAATGTTACAAAATACAATCAGTCATCATTGCTATTATTACACATTCTCCCTCCCCCTGCAATTAGGCCCTGACCCAAAGTTTCTTGTCAGACTTAGGATTTCTTCTGATATTTTCTCTCCCCTAAGCTGTTCTAGGGTAAGAGGGTAGGTTGCCTAAATCATGAATGATGAATGATGCCGGGTTGGCCCATCTGATCATCAACCTCTCCCACTCATTAATTCATTCTACAAATCTTTATTGAGCTCTTTGCTATTCCCCAGATGGCCACAGCACCCACATCCAGGGGGCCTAAGTCTTCACCATTCCCAAAGTCCCCATCATGGCCTTCTCTGTTATAACCACAAAGGGCAGAAAAGGGTTAAGGCAGCCCCTCCCCTCAGGCAGAGACCATGCAGGTCTGGCGTATCCCATAACCCCAGCTGCTGTATTTGTCCTGCTATCCTTCTCTGGATGTGTCCAACACCCTCCCCTCCATCCCCAACCCCCAATCCCTACCTCATGCACACACACCCTAAGTTCCCTGACTGCAGTCTGCCAGACAGAGCCCGTTGCTCACAAACTGGCAAGAGGCCCAGCACTGGGCACCTGCCACCAAGGCCCTGTGGGCGTGTGTGTGTTTGTCTGTGAGTGATTGGGGTGGGAGGGGAGCGGGAATCCGGGAGCCCAGCTGGGCAGTGCCGTCTCCCGTAAACAAGGACATGTGACTCTCCCCATCTCCCTGCCGGGCAGAGCCAACGAAATGAACGGGAGAAGGCTTTGTCGATTAAGGAAGGGGGAAAGGAAGGGAAAGCAGGTCCCTGTGGGAAGGACAAGGGCCACTTTCCCTCTCTCTTTCTTGAGCAGATCCTCTTCAGAGCACAACACAGGTGGCAGGGAGAGAGAAGCTGCTTCAGCCTTGCTCAGGTATATCTCCCAGCTCCAACCTCCTTCCAGCAGCAGCTAACCTGCCCACGGAGGAGGTGCTGCCACCACTCCCTGGGATGTGTCCTGGCAACTGGCTCTGGGCTTCTATGACGTTCATGGCCCGATTTTCCCAGGGTGGCTCCCGGTCACCTGCCCGGGCTGGGGGGCACCTGGAGGACACAGCCCCTGTTCAACATCCCCTCCTCAATGTCTTTGAATTGGAGAGGCTCCTCTTCACCGGCAAGACTGCCTGTAACCACGCAGATGAGGTCTGGCCAGGCCTCTACCTTGGAGACCAGTACGTACCTAGAAAGCTCATACCAGTGGGCTATATGTCTATGTGTGTGTCTCTCCGGGTGGGAGGAAAGGAGGTGCTGGTTTGTGCTGGTGACTCTTGTTTTTTAATGGCTTGTGGAGGGGAGGGGTTAAGTTGACTGTGCATCTCTGGGCCTCAGTTTCCTCATTTGTAAAATGAGAATGTTGGATGAGATGATTTCTAAGGTCCTTCCCAGTTCCAGATCCTAAGATTTTATGATCCTGGATGGGGAGGAGGAGAAGAATTAGATTACCTTTGATGCACACCCCTCACTTGCCTGGGGCTCAGTTTGAGTGATGTCTCCCTTGACCTTTGCTAGGTTAGACATGGCTCCAAAAGGCTGGTACAATGATCTGGGCCTTTAGGGTGGAGTAGCAGGGTCAAGACTAGGTAGGGATAGACAAGGGCATGGTACACAGGTGAATACAGTGAGCGATACTTTAAGAATAATGCCTTTTTTAAATGCTCATGTTTGTAAAACCAGAAAATCCTACTTTCCAAGGCTATATTTATCTTGTGAAAAGTCAAATTTATCGGTTTATGGGTTTATTCTGAAGGTCCAAACCCTCCGGTGAATAATAACATAATTTTCAAACCTTACACCTGGCCTAAGGCATAAAACTGTCTTGGCACTAGGAGGTATGGATGTAGAAAGGACAGGAAGGAGGTGCAGCATGCTCTTGGGAGACATGTGAACAGAAGTGGAATATTTAACTAGTAGTCACCGGTCCTATGTTCCAATCTAGCTCTCGTACCTCTGACCTAGTCTGTGAAATGAGCAGGTCCCTTCAAGTTGTAAATCTATAAGCCTAATCTATGAATTCAATAGTCAGGGCAAGCAAGCAGTGAGAAGAATGGCAAAAACAGAAGATTCATGCTGAAATGGCCAGGGAGAACAGAGATATCTCTAGGGCTGAACCTGGGGATAAAGGATGAGGGTCAGAGGAAACCAAATGGACCTGAAATCAGAGTCAGGGGAGGCAGAGGCATGACCAGAGATTGGAATTTTGGGAGTCTAGAGGGGAAATCTGGGTTGGCACTGAGAGTGGTTGGGACAGACAAAGAGAAGGAGGTCAAATAAGGGAAGCTGTGTCATATAAGAGAGCAGTAAGCCTGGGTCAGGAATATGACCCAGGCCCTAGTCCCAATTCTACAACTAACCAGCTGTGTGGCCTTAAGCAAATCATAGGATCAGACATACAAGGAGCTAGACCTTGGAGATCATTTAATCCAATACCCTTATACTACAAAGCAAAGTTAATGAGGCCAAGAAAAGTTAAATGACTGGACTAAGGTCAAATGGTAATAAGTTCTATGACCCTATGAAGTTTGTGGAGTGAGAACAAGTAAAATAATCAGAGGATTCAAACTCAGTTCCTCTGACTCCAAATCCAACATTCTTTCCCCTGCAGTATCTTGGCTTCTCTGGGCCTCAATTTCCTTATCTGTAAAATAAAGGGGTTTTACTAGATGATTTCTAAGGCCCCTTTCCAGCTCTAATGTTCTGTAATTAGGCTTGAGTAATGAGCTGGAATTAGGGATAGAATAATAATCTAGGAGGGGAGGGGGTAATTATTCTTCTTTCTTCCTCCCTCTGACTTCATTTCCCTACAGGGACATAGCTGCCAACAGAAGGGAGCTGAGCCGGCTGGGCATCACCCATGTGCTCAATGCCTCCCACAGTAAGTGGCGGGGAACACCTGAGGCCTATGAAGGCCTGGGTATCCGATACCTGGGTGTGGAGGCCCACGATTCACCAGCCTTTGACATGAGCATCCACTTCCAGCCAGCTGCCGATTTCATCCACCGAGCCCTGAGCAGGCCAGGAGGTAGGACAGGAAGCTGGGGAGGGGTCTGTCTGCACTCTTCCTTCCGTTCATGCACTTCTCCCCAGGCAACATTCATTTGTCCTCGCAGGGAAGATCCTGGTGCATTGCGCAGTCGGCGTGAGCCGCTCAGCCACCCTGGTCCTGGCCTACCTCATGCTCTACCAGCACCTCACCCTTGTGGAAGCCATTAAGACCGTCAAGGACCATCGAGGCATCATCCCCAACAGGGGCTTTCTGAGACAGCTCTTGGCCCTGGACCGCAGGCTGCGGCAGAGCCGGGAGGCATGAGGCACTTGGGAAAGGGCCCGGTGAGTGGGTCCCCAGCTCCCAACTAGAGAGCTGGGGACCAAGAAGCAGAAAGCAGGAGGCCCAGATAAACCATCCTCCCCTCCAAGAGGGAGAGTGCTAGCGCTGAGCCCCAACTGGTTGTCCCCATTGGTTTAGATGGGGGTAATGATGGCGATGGAGGTTTGTGATGAGTGGGCTTATGTAAGGGCTGGCTCCATCCAAGGAAAGCCAGGTAAAGAAAAGAGATGACAAAGGCAGATAGACCCAGAGGAGTCAGAACTAATTCCCTGGATCCCAACTCAGAATCTGCCTCTGGCTCAAAAGGGAGCTGAGCAAGTCCCTTCTCCTCTCTTCCCAAGGTCCCCCTCTCCTCTGCCTCATTTTAAAATGGGAGGATTGTCCTTGGACCACTTCCACATAGAGATGTAGGGAGGATGGGTAAGGTGATATAAAAAAAGTGTGGGGAACTCAGCTGAGATGTGAAGGGAACGCACGAAGGCTTTTGTGTAGGTAACGTGATTGTACTGTTTTGACCCAGTGCTCCAGGGTATACCGCTCACAGCTGTAAAGTGGCTGTCATCCATGACTGGGGGCCTTGAGAAAGACATATTCCCACTAGACAAGTGGACATAACAAAAAGAATAAAGATGGTAAACAAAAAAATAGAGTCTCATTAAATTATTATCCCTCCAGGGGGCAGAAAGGGTCCTGAACATCTCTCCTCAGGATCCTAAATGGTCATTACCCATGAAAAAACCATCTCCTGCTTTGGGCTGAGACACTAAGCCAACCATATTCACCCTAGGGCAAAAAAAAATTTTAATAGTACATGATTTTAGAAAGGAAAGGAAGTCAGGGAAAATCTGATTGTGGCCATTTGGTGGCCAGGCCTAAAGGGATTTAAGTTCAGGAGTGAAGGCCAGAACCAGCCTGAAGCAGAAATTGTAAAGCAGGCAAAGATGGGTTTTTTCCCAACTTTCCATTTCCCCAAGTGTCTAGCACTCTCATGCTTCTCTGACCCCTTCCAATAACTGAGGTAGAATTATATAGTGGAAAGAGGCTACATGGCTTAGTAGGCAGAGCAATGAATCTTCTTTTGAACCCCCCCACAACACACACACTTGCTAATTGTGTGACCCTGGGCAAGTCATCTAACCTCCCTGAAATTCAGTTTCCTCATCTCTAAAATGGAGATAACAATGATTGTGAGGATTGAGTGAGATGCTACCATTAAACAGAGTTGCAAACTTTAAGGCATCATTTGGGCAACCTGGATACATGTTCTAACTCTACCACTAGTCATCCTATGACTGGTTTAATTATTTGCCCCTCTGGACCTCAGTTCTTTCAAATGAGACAGTTGGACTAAAAGATAACTGACATTTACCTAGTGCTTTGAAGTTTGCAAAAGGCTTTATAGTATGATAGGGTAGCCCCCCCAAAACTAAGAGAATCTTAGACTCTGTTGAGAGGTGTAATGTCTGGGAATAGAAAGGAAATATCACCAGTATACTCCACACTGTTTAGAGCACCCTGGGAGTATTGTGTTCAGTTCTGGAGGTCACATTTTAGGAAGCATATTGACAAGCAAGAGAACAATCAGGGGAAAACAACAAAGATAGTTAAAGTATTCAAGACCACAATATAAAAAAATCAGTTGAAAATAATGGGGGTGTTTAGCCTAAAGAAGAGAAGGGAAGAAGAGTTAGTTGTCTTCATATCTTTGAAGGACTGTCATGTGGAAGAAGGATTAGATTTGCTCTGCTTGGTTCTATAGGATCGATGGTTATAAATTATAAAGAAGTCAATTTCATCTCAATGTAAAGGAAAATTTCTTCCCAATGAAAGCCACATAAAAGTGGAATGGTGCACCTCGTTATGTTGTCATAGAAAGGACACTAAATTTGGAGATGGAAAACCTTGGATCAAAATACTGATCATCCCACAAGTTCGACATTGAGCAAGTCTCTAGAAAATGAAGGGATTGAACTGGGAATAGGAAGGCAAACTACCCCTTTGATGGTCATCCAAATGAGGTTAGATGACCACTTGGCTGATTTGTTGGAAAGAAGGAACCAGAAGGCAGGGTCATCTGAGTTTGGGGACAGCACACTCCCCTCTTTCAGCAATACCTGGGCCTCATAGTTCTCCATTGGTCCAGACCAAAGAGGTGTGGGGAGGAGGGAGAAAGGAAGGTGGGCCTATGTAGAGGTGGCAGAATATTGGAGTACAGAAATAGGAAGACAAGTTTTCCCCTTTTCAAGTGATACTTGTCCCTGAGTGGCAGAAGGACATGTGGGTACCCCCAGGAACTTCATTCTGATTAAACAATACATGGTCACTGAAGGCCTCTTTCCTCTCAGAATTCCCTAGGATATGAGGTGCCCTGTCTCCCCAGGCAAAATCCTTTGTTTAAAGAAGTAGTACCTTGGCTCCCTATGGGCAGGAACTGATTCATTTTTGTCCTTGTATCCCTGTTCCTTAGCAGGCACTTAAAAAATGTTTGCTGATTGAATAAATGAATGAGAGGATCTACAATCACACCCCCTCCCAAGAGCAGCCTATACTTTGTTCTCAGAGGATCAGAACCTTAAAGTGTCCCCTGTACTTAGATATTTCCTATTCTAGTGAAGTACCTCACTCTCCACTAGCAGGTAAGACCTTGTCCCCAGAAGGCTCTAGGACTCTGAAATCCTCTTCTCGCACCCACCCCATACTCTACATCGTATGCCCTCCCCAGAATATTCTCTTCATTTCCTACCACAAACCAGCCCAGCATCACCCTAGTTACACCTTTTGGGGAGAAGAATCTTGTCCAGGGACAAGACAGATCACGCAAGCAAGGAGATCTTGTTCACCTGGAGATCTGTAATCACCATACATTTTCTCATGTGCCACCCAAGGATACCGTGGGATGATCTTGAAGGTCCTTTCCAGTTCCCAGTCCTGTGATGGCATGACCCTGTGTCTCACACATAGCTGAAGCTAGCTGCCCAACTCACCTTGTGCATTAATTAAACCTGCTGGGGAGATAACAGTTCCTGCTCCTGCTGACCTGCCAGACACCTACCCTAGACAAGTCATTTAATCTTTCTGGTTCAATTATGTCCAACTCTTTATGAACCTGTGAACCATATTGTCCATGGGGTTTTCTTGGCAAAGATACTGGAGTAGTTTGCCATTTCCTACTCCAGTGGATTAAGGCCAACAAAGGTTAAGTTACTGGCCCAGGGTCACACAGCTAGCAAGTGTCTGAGGTCTGATTTGAACTCGGGTCTTCTTGACTCTAGACTCAGTTCTCTATCCACTGAACCATCTAATTGCCTTTAATCTTTCTTGTCTTCAGTTTTCTCAACTGTAAAACAGGAATAACAATAGTATCTAACTCACAAGGCTGCTATGAAGTCCAAATGAGATAATAAATGCAAAGCATTGTCTATGTAAGAGCTAGCTGGTTTTTGTTTTTTTAATTATTTTTCATCCTCTGAAATTGTTTTTACAGCCCTGCCGGGGCTGTCACTCCAGATATGGTCGCATGGTGGCAGCACAGGGCAAGAAACACCGTTCCTGGCCCGCACAAAAGCTGGGGAAGCATCTGCTCAGATGTTGTCCGAGCTACAGCCGGACCCAGTCCATGCCCCGCCCCGCGTCCATGCCCCGCCCCGCTAGCTCTGAATGAGCCAGACGTCCTGCCCTCTCCAAAGCTCGCCTCTCAACCATCCTGCCCAGAGGCTCCTTCTTCTTACGCTCTGAGGCTGAGCAAATTTCCCATGCACCCCTTGGAGAAGGGAGACCCTCCACTCAAAAGAGACTGACATCCCCAGGGCAGAAGTGGGTCTGCGGACGCTTCTCTTAGGGCAGGCAATTCCAGGCAGAGTCAGGGCTGAGCAGTCCACAGGTCTGCAATTCTCTTGGGAAAGTCACTCTCCCACTCCCCCAGGCCCAAACAGCCAATAGTAATCATTAATTCCATTTAATTCAATAAACATCTGGTGGATAGAGGGCCAGAGCCTGAAGTCTGGAAGACTCCTCTTCCTGAGTTCAAATCCAACTTCACTTCCTAGCTGTGTAGTCCTGGATAAGTCACTTAATCCTATTTCCCTCAGCCTCCTCATCTGTAAAATGAACTGGAGAAGAAAATTGTAAACTACTCCAGTGTCTTTGCCAAGAAAACCCCAGATGGGTTCGTGAAGAGTTGGACACAACTGAACAACAGCAATAAATATTTACTGAGTTCAGTGTTGGGAAAGTTTAGAGAGTACACACTCACTTTATGGAGCTCAGTCAAGTATGACTAATAGCTGACATTTAAACCTTTAAAAATGAGCTTTTAAAACTTTTTAAATTTCTGTTTTGAACAGAAAAAGGGAAATGACAAATGTTGGAGGGGATGTGGGGAAAATGAAACATTAATGCACTGTTGGTGGAGTTGTGAACTGATTCATCCATTCTGTAGAGCAATTTGGAACTAGGTCAAAGGGGCTATAAAACAGTTCATACCCTTTGACCTAGCAAAACCACCACTACGTCTGTATCCCAAAAGAGATTTTTTTTAAAAAAAGGAAAAGGACCTACATGCACAGAAATATTTATAGCAACTCTTTTCTGATGGCAAAGAATTGGACATTGAGAAAATGCCCACCAATTTCAGAATGGTTGAATAAATCATGGCATATGATTACAATGGAATACTATTATGCTATAAGAAATGATGAGCAGGATGCTCTCAGAAAAACCTGGGAAGGCTTATATGAGCTCATACAAAGTGAAATGCACTGTGTACAAAGTAACAACAATATTGTAAGATGATCAGCTGTGAATAACGTAGCTATTCTCAGCAATACCCAAGACAATTCTGAAGGATTTAGTATGAAAAATGCTATCCCTCCCCAAAGAAAGAACTGGTGGTGTCTAAATTCATATTAAAACATATTTTTTTAACTTTCTTAATTTTTCTTGAGGTTTTATTTTTTTGTTTTTTGGAGGGCAATTGGGGTTAAGTAACTTGCCCAAGGTCAGATGGCTAGGTTTTTGTTTGTGTGTGTATTAAGTGTCTGAGGTCGGATCCGAACTCAGGTCCTTCTGACTCCAGGGCCAGCGCTCTACTTACTGTGCCACCTAGCCACCCCTGAGGTTTTATTTTTACAGGGAGGAGGTCTA
This sequence comes from Gymnobelideus leadbeateri, assembly GCA_011680675.1. Taxonomy (NCBI): domain Eukaryota; kingdom Metazoa; phylum Chordata; class Mammalia; order Diprotodontia; family Petauridae; genus Gymnobelideus; species Gymnobelideus leadbeateri. The sequence continues at coordinate 465,404 of WOXC01010560.1, forward strand.
TATTTTCTTTCGCAACATGACTTATATGGAAATGTTTTGCATGACTACACATGTATAAGCTATATTGAATTACTTGCCTTCTCAATGACCAGGGGTGGGAATGGAGGAAGAGAGAGAATTTGGAGCTCAAAGTTTTAAAATTGAATGCTAAAAAATTGTTTCTACATGTAACTGGGGAAAATAAAATAATAAATTCCAAAAAAAATTATTTTTAATTAACAAGCAGCTCTAGGCTCCATGCATAGGCAGCTGAACTTGGAATCAACAAGACCTGAGCTAAAATTATGCCTTTGACACTTAATAGTTATGTGATCCTCAGCAAGTCTCCGTACCTCAGTTTCTTCATCTGTAAAATGAGGATAAATAATAGTATCTATCAGAGTTGTTGTAGGAATCAAAAGAAATAGTATATAGACCTTAAAAGATTGTGTGTTTTTATTTATTATTAATCGGGCAACTTGTAAGCAGTGGATAAAGCACTGAGTCTTGATTCAGGAAGACCTGAGTTTGAATCTGGCCTCAGACACTTAACACAAAACCTAGCCGTGTGATCTTGGGCAAGTCACTTAACCCCAATTGCCCTCCAAAAAGCAAAAAAAAAAAAAAAAAAAAAGTACCTACAGTAGAAAGTACTGGAGGAAAAAGACATTTTGATTACAATCTCTGGCCTCCATTCAATTCCAATTCAACAAACACTTATTAAAAGTCTACTCTGCAGAAGCTGCTGTGCTAGGCAATAGGGAAGCAAGGATACTGGTGACCCTGCCCACAAAGAGTTTACAATCAAATAAGCGTTAGAGACACACAAAAGGCTCTGGTATAAGGGAGAATGTGACCAATGCAAAGAAGAGGTCTAAACAGTTTGAGAGAAATCTGAGAGGAATCCACTGGATTTAATGGCTGTATTTTGGGCCCTGCAGGCTTAGAGTGAATGTCAATGGTGGCTGTTTCTCTTTGGACCACCAACCTTGAGGGTTCTCCTCTCCCAGCTTAATTTTTTTTCTTTTTTTCTAATTAAAGGGGCCATCCCTTGACTCACTTCTTAAAAAGGCCTATTCACTGAATGGGTATTACCTCACTCTAAGTGAGTATCTGAAAAGGCCTTAACCTAAAAGAACCAGGGTCTCCAATTGCATCCTGGGTCATCTCCAGTCATCCTGATCAATATCTGGTTCCTGGATCCCAATGGCTCTGGAGGAGAAAGTGAGGCTGGTGACCTTGTGCTGCCCTCCCTCACTCAAATCAAAGTCAACTGCATGTCATTTCATCACTTCCCTGATGTCATGGTCCTCTTCGAAAACAAAGGACAAATACACAACAAGATGGAGGGATGTAATAGCTCTTAGAAAGAAGGATGTTACTGCAACAGACTGAAAATGGGGGTAGGGTGGGGAGAAATCCATTCCAGCCTGTTTGGGAGGATATTGTGAACCAAGGCAAAGAGCCCTCAGAGGGCAAGGTTGGCAGGGGTTGGGGGTGGGGGGAGAAATTCAGTTTAACTGGAGCAAAGAGTGCGCTCAGAGGAGAGCAGTGTAAGATAAGACTGATGAGCGAGGAAAATCAGAGCAGGTTGAAGCAAACTGATATTGGAGCGGACAGCTTTGAAAGGCAAAACAGAGATGATGATGATGATGATGATGATGATGATGATGATGATGATGATGATGGTGGTGGTGGTGGTGGTGGAGCAGAGAGAGGGACAGACAGAGAGAGAGAGAGAAAGAGAAAGAAGGGGAGAGAGGGAGAGAGAGAGGGAGAGAGAGAGAGAGAGGGAGAGAGGGGGTGGGGAGAGAGAGAGATATAATATGATGTAGGTATGTACTGGGTCAGCTTCCTATTTTGTCTAATTATCCTTGCTAACTAGTTGCTAAGCTTAATTGTTTCTAGCCACGGATGTAGTACAAGTGAATGAGAATGAATGAGTGAAGCAAGCAAGCCATTCTTTTAAGCAGACCAATGACATCACAAGTGTTGTCTTGACTTACCTGTGAATTTAAGTGAGGCAGAGCTGTGCAAAGTCATTAGCTTCATTCTCTCTTCCTGAGTCATTAAAGTCCAATGGCAAGACAAAAGTCAGGACCATTGGACTGGCAATGGCCCAGGAGGCAATGGATGACCGTGGCATCTTTGATGTCTGACCTAGCCCTCAGTGTTACACAACACCTGCTTCAGCCATCTTCATGGCAATTGGAACAACTTGTTCTCGTCCGCCATTCCACTGTGGGAAGTCTCCACATCCTTGGGACAGACATCCCTCTAACTCACCTACTGGTTTGAGGCCTGTTGGCTACCTTTAACCTGGTTTAGCCTGTCTGTTTTACCAGGGTGTGGCCACTTCTTGGAACCACAGGTGATTGATTGTTGGACACCAAAGGTGAATAGGCAGCCCTGGAAAGGGCTCAACAAGCCCTCACACCAGAGGGGCTGAACACCCCTAACACCCCAAGGGAGCTAGGGATCCTTCTGAAGCAAAGGTGAGTAAGGAATACACTCCAAATGTGGAGAGTTACATGAATAAAGACACAGAGGCGGGAGATTGGGTGTCATGCAAGAGGAACAGTTTATCACGGAAGGGTCAGTTTGACTGACCAGAACTTAGTACAGTGCCTGACACATAGTAAGTGCTTAATAAATGTTAATTGACTGATTGACTGACTGGAGGTGCATTTCTCTGCTTGTTGAAAATGCTGTGGCCAGAATCAATGATCAGAGAGAAAAACAGGACCCCACTGGGGCTTTTTGAGTAAGCTTCCTAGAGCTAGGACTGGTAGGAACATCAAAAGTCCCAAGTAGCTAAGGGAGCATGAATGAGAACTACTTAATTCATTCATTCATTCAATCAATCAATCAACTTTTATTGCATGTACCATGTGTCCAATACCATGCTGGCTGCTGAGGAAGATATAATTTTACTTGGTTTACTTAGTTTAATTTAGCTTGTTTCTACTGACAAGCATTTGTTTTCCCCCTGCCATCATCCCAATTGAAAAAAAAAGATATAACTTTCAGATAAGATATGATCACTGCCCTCACAGAGCTTATAGTCTAGTAAAGGCCTAAGCATAAATAAAAACAAAAATCACATGTGGAAAATAGTGCCATGTGAGGCCTGAGGAAAGTAGTCTTTAAGGACAGTTTGTTCAGGGAAGATTTCCTAAAACTAGATTTAAAGAATGGGTAAGGCATTGAACAGGTGAAGAAAGGGAGAAAAAACATTCCAGGCATATTGAACAGTTGCAAACAGCATGCAGGTAGGAGGGCACATCATGAGACAGAGAGTAAACCAGTTTGGCCAGCACATAGAATATGTGAAAGTAGGTGGTAATTTTTTTTGAAAAGACTGGAAAGGTAGGGTAGTGGAAGATTTAGAAGCCCTAGGATGTTAGGAAAAGGTGCTTAAGCTTTCCTCCAACAGAAATATGGTACCAACAGAGATTTTTGATCAAGTGATTATCTACCTCAGTTTCCTTAGGGGAAAATACTGGAAGTATCCAGTCTCTGAGAAAAAAAAATAACTAGGGAAAGAAGGTAGGGGGTCCAATATTTCACAGGAGGGTACAAATAATTAGAATAATCCAAAAGTAGAATGGGATGCTTCCATTTCTAAGTTTTGTAGCATAACCTGGTTGACCATCTATCAAGGGTATTATTGAGGTGATTCCTACTCTACTATAAATTGAACTAAACAGTGTCAGAGATCCCTTTGACCTCTGAGACTCTATTATTCCTTCAAACAGATAGAGCCAGCCAGCATGGGGGATGAGCTCCCTTCCCCCCAGCTCCCAGCTGAGGTCTATCAAAGGTAACTTTCCCTTAAACTCTCTTCTTTGCTGAGAGACACTGGAGCTAATCCAGGTAAGGAAAGATCAAAAAACCTGGCATTACCCTGAGGCAGGGTCAGGACCAGGGTTGGGCAAGTATTCATACCACATTCCCAGACTCCCTACAACCTTGACAAAGTCAGCGTTCCTAATCCCTTCTAGAGTCAATTGCATTGAAAACACAGACTCGGGGGCACCCAGCCAGACTGTAGTAAAAATATTAACCTGGGGAGGGAGGCAAGATTGAGACCAAAGACAGTCACTGCTATGCTCTGATTAGCTCCCTGAGACAGAACAGAAAGTTGAACATCATTCCAGCCCCTCCCTCTCCAGTCTATATAAGTCAGACTTATTGACTTAATTGACTTCTCTGGGCTTCTGAAAATTTAAAAATTAGACTAGAAGATCTCTAAAGTCTCTTACCACCCTAAAATCTACAACACTATGACCTTATGACCCTAATACCAGTCATGGTAAATTCATATCAAAAATAACTAAATGTAAGTCACAGCCTGGCTCCAAACTCCCTTTCAAGGCCTACTATATATTACTCAACTGGCCATCCCAAGGTGCTTTCTTGCTGTCCCTCACATATGAGATTCCATCTTCTGTCTCTCAGCCTCTGCCCAGAATGCACTCCTCTCTCACCTCAGACTCAGAATCCCAAGTTTTCTTTAGAGTTAAGGACAGACACCATCTTCTACATGAGAACTCTACTTATACCCCAGTTCCTAATACCACTCCATAATGCAAAAATTATTTCATATTTATCTTGTTTTTATTTTTGTATCTATTTTTGTGTATAATTATATGTCTCAGATTTGAATCCTGGCTTTACATGCTATCTCCCTCAAATAGAATGTAAGCTCCTTGAGGGGAGATATGCTGTCCTGTTTCCAGCACATAAAATAGTATTTGATACATAGTAGGCCTTAAATTCTTGCTGATTTATTGAAATAAGTGATGTGTGTGTGTGTGCGTGTGTGTTTTCATGCGCATATGCTATTCGTAAGATACTTGTGCTACGCACTAGGAATGAAAAAAGAGACAGCAAAGACAAGGCCTGAGTTCATCTCCTGGCTCTGATGAGTGACTCTGGTCAGACTGGCAGTTATTATCAAAAACACTTTTAAGTTCATTGAATTTCTCTAGGTCTCATTTTACTTACCTATGAAATGTAACTACTTGTGTATCTCACAAAGTTATTGTAAAGAAAGTACTTTAGAAACTATATAGGTCAGACCTATGTAATTAATATTATAAAAATTGGAAAAGAGAAAACTCTTGTCCTCAAGAGATAATATATGTAAAACTTGGGGAAAGGGGGCAATAGAGTGCACAAAGTTCCTATCCTAGCCCTGGTCCTCACTGGGTGTCCTCGTTTGGACAAAACACTTTCCCATCCTGTGTCTCAATTTTCTCATCTAAAAAAAGAGTTCTTGGTGACCTCTGAGTCCCCTCCCAGTTCAAAATCCTATAATCTTTTGTAATCTTATAGAACTTTAGTTCAACAAATACCCAACATGGGCAAGGCACTCCAAGTTAAAGATAAAAAGATGGGTCAGAAAATAGCTCCTACCCTTAAGGAGTTTAAAATCTAATAGGGAAAAAATTACATGTACAGAAATAAATATGAAACAACACAGAATATAAAATGGGTAAAGGAAATTCAGTCCGTATAAAGTGCTTTAAGAAAATTTTGATAGATCCCTTGCAGCTGGAAAGGCCAAGAAAGATATCTTGGAAGTTATAGTTCCTGAGCTTGGGCCTTAAAAGAAGACAAGGATTTCAAAAGGTAAATATATGGAGGATGTGTATTTCAAATACAAGGGATAACCACTCAACCCCTGAGAGGCAAGCAAATGCAAGAAAAGATTGGGAAATAACTTGTAGTCTAATTTGACTGGAATGTAGAGTATGAGAGTATGATAGAGTTTAAAAAAACAACAATGGAAAGGTAAGCTGGAACCATATTATGAAGGGTCTTAAATGTCAGTGTAAAGAGAGTGTATTTTACCCTTCAGGCAATCCTGATAGATGATGCTATGTAGTAAATAGAGTCAGTCTTAGATGCTGGAAGATAGCTGCAAGTCCCCCATCTGACATATAGCGTCCTAACCTTTCAGAGCTCTAGACAACTCTTTAAGACTACAAATTGCAGAGAGAGTTTCCTCATATAGGAGAAAAGGGAAAGAAGGCAATAAGCATTTTTTTATTTATTCTATTTTTAATTTATGGAATAAAACAAGCATTTCCATAATATAGTACAATAAAGGAGACGACTGCACATGAGACTGCAAATTTACTATGCTTTACAAATATTATCTTTGATTCTCACAACAACCCTATAAAGAAGGTGCTGTTACCATGCCCATTTTATAGGAACCTGAGGCAAACAGAGGTTAAGTGGCTTGCCCAGGGTCATGTAGCTGGTATCTGAAATCCCATTTGAATTCAAGTTTTCCTGACTCCAGTTCTAGCACTCTATCCACTGTTCTACCTAACAGCCTTGTAACACTCATGAGTGTTCCCTTTACCCATAACATCACAGGTATAGCCCATATCCATGTTTCCTGTCCCTGTGGGCAATAGGGGGCCATTGATGTTCTCTAAACCAGAGAATTGTGTGGGGAAAATCTGTAAATTAGGATTGGGAAAATTCCTTATGCATCAACACAAGTATGGATTGGAGAGAGGAGAGGCTTGGTATAGGGTTAATGGAATATAAGATCTTCCTCATCCATTAATAGGCCTATGTGACAACATGTGTTCTCCTTATCCCTTGGAACAGGAGCTGTATTCCCAGGTCTTAAGGCACACAGGTATTTCAGTCACAGATGTCTTGCTGCTTTGAGCTCCAGCTGAGTTCACAGCTGTGACACACCCTGAGTCACGTAGAACCTATATGTGTGTGTGTGTGTGTGTGTGTATACACATACATATATATTATTAAATTGCCTTGGGGGAGGAACTTGCTTAGGGGGAAACTTGCTTAGGGGAGGCTTGCTTGCAGGAAGGCTTTCACACGTTTTGATACTGAGCCAGTTAGGCACTGAGTTATGTGGGTTGTGATGCCTTCTGACTCTATTAGTCAAAACCATATATATTCTGGGAGGTTGGTATTTTGCTTTGGGGATCACTCATAGGAAAAATGTTCACCTGAGGTCTTTGTAATTTGGCCAGATGAGACTGGGTAGCCATCATTAAAGGCCCCCTCCCTCCCTCCTACCTCCACTCCCAGTTTTGTGAACCCAGATGTTGGTGCTTCCTGGTCTGGTGATTATGTATCTGTTACTTTGTTTAGACAGTTGGAACCCTATCTATTGTATTTTTTCTTCCATACTCGCTTCTTTCCACTTATCTGTCTATATTGTTTAATTAAAATAAGATTGTTGACCCCTTTGAAGATGTCTTTCCTTGGAAAAAGAGATTAAAGAACCTGTGTTAGCAGCCTTTCTGTGTGCTGATGTTATTGGTCTCACATCTCCACATAAGCTGCAAGTATCATTAAGGATACATTTGGTCATGAAAGCATTCGTCCGGGCAAGGAACAATCAGATTGAAGGATCTGAGGGAACCTTGAGATGAGAGATCTTTCAGCGACAAAAGCAGTCTCCAAAACTTGTTAACTAATTGAACATGGGAGGTAAGGGAGAAGGGAGAGTTGAAGACGACTGCCAGCTTACAAGCCTGGGTGACTAGGAAGATTATGATGTCAATAGCAAAAATAGGGACCTTAGAAGCACATGCCGGCAGGGGGAGTGGCATGGGCATGATAAATTCTGGTCTAGTTGAATCTGAGCCAACAGCATCAACAGAATATCCAGGTATAGATACATCTAGTCAGGGGAGAGATAGGGGTTGGTGATAACAGATTTTTGGAATCATCTGCATAGAAGCAGCAATTGAAGCTATGGGGGTGGTTAATATAAGAAAGGGAAAGAGGGTAGAGAGATATAAACAAAAACTATCATTATCATTAACATTATCTTTGTCATTATTGGCTGCTTGTTACTCATACATCTCTTGACTTTGTGAATCAAACCACTGGTTGAAAAACATTGTAAAACTGTGTTTCCAACACCTCACTATTTTTTTTTTAATTGGGTGGGGAATGAAGGGTGACTAGTTCAGAGAGCAAAAGTCAAAAGCAAAAAGTAATCAAGGCCTGAGTGTATGGTAGCAGTGACAGTGTCTTCTTCCCTTTCCTCACCTGGAACATAGTAGAAACTAAGGCTAGTTAAGTGCCCCTTTTGTCTCTGAGTAGCCATTTCCCGTGTTTAAAATACACTTCTTTCTTATTGTAAGTAACCTATTGAAATCCTTCCCTTCCTTCCAGGTCCAGTCTTAGGTCCCATATATTCCAAAGAGTTAACAGGAAGTTACATGACTTGTCCAGAGACACCTCTAGTAGAAAATTTGATTCTAATATCCAACCTTTTTTTTTTTCCAATTTGAGGAAATGAGAAGAAAGTCTAGGGAATAGAATTAATTTTATAGGCAATCCAACCTTTTTTTTTTTCCAATTTGAGGAAATGAGAAGAAAGTCTAGGGAATAGAATTAATTTTATAGGCAGTCATGGTATATAAGAGAAAAACCAATGACTATGGAGTCAGAAAATCTGGATTTAAATCCTGGCTCTTATTATTTGCGGCAAATTGTCTAAATTCTATTATTCTTAGTTTTCTCACGTCAAAAATGAAGGCCTTAAACAAAATGAACATGAAGGTCCCTTCCAGATTTAAACTTCCATGTTTAAACCCAATCAGCACAGTCTGTCTGAGAACCAGGAAGGGACAGGCTGGAGTAACTAGTTTTTATCTTTTTTTTTTGGTCATGCTCCTTTAACCTGGGGGAGGGTAAGATATTTGGCAAACAAACTGGGCTAGGTGTTTCTTGCACTAGTCTTAGTTTCTCCTGTGTTCCAGAATAGGCAACAGAATCCTGTTTATTAAGCACCTAAGCACTAGAGATAGGGAGAAAGGCAAAAGACAGTCCCTGTCCCAAAGGAGCTCACAATCTAATGGGGGAGACAAGATGCAAACCACCATGTACAAACAAGCAATACACAGGAAATAATATACAGAGGAATATATAATATAGAATATATATGTGTGTATATATATATATATACATATATAAATAGGAAATAATATACAGAGAAGAGTAATAGAATGATGAGAGATTAGTAGAGGCTTCCTGTAGAAGGTGCTATTTTAGCTGGGCCTAGAAGGAATCAAGGGAAGCCAGGAGGCAGAGATGAGGAGGAATAACCTTCCAGACATGGGATTATTGTTGTTGTTTGTCCTTTGTTCTTGAAGAGGACCATGACACCAAGGAGGTGACGCCCTGATGGGCAAGTAAATTGGATTTAAGTGAGGGAGGGTTGTGCAAAGTCACCAGCCTCACTTTCTCTGCTGCAGCCATCTGAGTCCAGTAGCAAGATATAGATCAGGGCAACTAGAGATGGCCCTGGATGCAGTGAGAGACCTTGACATTTTAAGGTCTTTAACAGATCTCAGTTTGATTGAGGCAATACTCATTCAGTGATTAAGGTTAAGGTAAGAAATGAGGCAGAGAATGACCTCTTTTACATAGTCAAAAATAAATAAATAAACCTGAGAGGGGAAGACCCCTAGGGTTTCTGGCCAAAACAGAAAGAATTGCTATTTACATTCACTCTGTGCCAATCAGGCACAAACAATGACCAAGGCTTGACCTGGGGCCAATTATTGTTGACCAGTCAATGAGATCCAGGGTATCATCTCCTTACCTTCAGGGGATTTGCCCAGAAGAATGTAAATTTTAACCACTGAAACCTCAAAAGACTGGCATGGGATACAGCAAGTAACAAAACCCAGAGCTAAAAGATGGACTGTCTCTTGTTTTATGGAGGGGAGAGGAAATGTCATTTATTTAGGAAAACATTTGAATGAATTAGAGTCTAAGTTGTCTATAGCAGCAGCTGTTAAAGTGTGGTTGGGGCCCCTGGAAGGGACAAGGAGGTCAAAATTGATGGGGGATGAGACATGGACCCCGAAAAGTAAAAGACAATGTCTTTGCCCCTGAACTTTCCCACAAATTTCAGGAACCCAGTCTCTGGCTTTCACCTGAGGTATCTGGCCCACCTTGATTACTTAATTAGCTAGCTTCCTTCACACTCCTTAATCCCATCCAGGCCCCTTTCTCTGTTGCCTCCAGACCACCCCCAGGCTGCTTGCCACTCCTAGATCCCATCCAGATTTTCTCACAGTCTTTTTCTGTATAAAAGTACCAATCTTACCCCCTATTAAACTTCAAAGATTCTTACACTCTGGCCTGCTTCTATTGGCATCACAAATACCACAGATTTACTAGAAATCTTGTCCACCCAACCAGTGTCATAATAAACTCACTACTTGGACTAAAAGAAGGCTTGAATGGTAGAATTCTTTCCAGGCAGACACACCCTGTACCCTTGCATTGCAGGGTTCTTAGCACCCCTAGATCACAACCAGCCATGATCAAAAGGATTCCTACCCCTAACATACCCAACAAGAAGTCAACCAGCCTTTGTTTGAAGACCTCCAATGACAGGGGACCCCAATACCTCCCAATGTAGCCCACTGCATTTTTTGACAAATCTAAATTTTTCCTGGCATCAAGCATGAACTTCTCTCTTTTCACCTTTCTCCCACTGTTCCCAGTCCTGTCCTCTTAGGACGAGCAGAACCAAACTCATATCTCTTCCACACAATAGCCCCTCAAACACTTAAAGATATTTATCAAGTCTCTGCTAAGTCCTCTCTTCTCTCAGCTAAACTTTCCCCATTCTTTTAATTGATCCTCACAACATATAAGTAAATCCCTTCATCATCCTAGTTACTTCCTCTGTATTTGTAACAGCTCATGTCTATCTTTTCTTTTCATATTTCTTTTTCTTAAAAAATCCAGAATGGATCAAAATAATGATTATATAGAAACTAGTAAATGTATAATAGTGCATTTGAACTCAGGTCTTCATAACTCTAGGGCCAGTGCTCTATCCACTGCACCAACTACCTGCCTCATGAAAGGAATGGTACTAGATAAAACAAAGTTGACCGATATCTTCCAATCTAGTTTTTCCCTTCACTGGCAATGTAGCTGGCTCTGCATGGGCTATGGATAAGGAGTACTGTGGTGCCATGAATTGAACACAATGCTCCAGATGATGTCTGATGAGACAAAAGTCCAGTAAGGCTACCACCTCTTTATTCCTAGAAGCTATGCTTTGCTTAATGCAATCTAAAATCACATCATCAGTGAGTGGAATCAAAAGAATGTTTTACATAGTAACAGCAATACTGTACTATGATCAAACATGAATGACTTAGGTATTCTCAATAATGCAATGATTCAAATCCAAAGGACTCATGATGAAAAAAATGTTGTCCACCTCCAAAGAAAGAAATGATGGATTCTGGATGCAGATAGAAGCAGACATTTTTCTTTTCTTTTTTTAGTGTTTTTTCCCCTTTCAGTCTGTTTCTTCTTCTACAACATAACTAATATGGAAATATATTTAACATGATTGTACATATATAACCTATATCAAATTGCTTACTCTCTTAGGAAGGGAAGGAGAAAATTTGGAACTCAAAATATTTTTTTAACTGAATGTTAAAAATTGTCTTTACACATAATTAGGGGAAAACAAAATATTTTTTAAAATAAAATAAAAACACATCATCTTTTGGGGCTGCCACATCACATTGCTGACCCATATTGAGTTTGCAATCCAAAAGTCAGATCTCAGATCTTTTTTTTTTTATAAACAGCTATCTATATTCATTCCCAATCCTGTACTTAAGAAGCTAATTTTTGAACCCAAGCATAAGAATTTATAAATCAAAAATCAATTAACAAACATTTATTAAATATCTACTAGGTACAACACACTATGCTGGGCTCTGGGGAAACAAAAATAAAAATGAAATAATTCCTGGCCTCAGGGGGCCAACATTCCATTGTTGCATATGTGCCCCAATACTACATGTATACATGTACACATATGAATAGATCCAAAACTTATACAAAGTCAATATAAGGTCATTTTAATGAGGTATGGGCTCTGGGAAACCCCCATTGAACTCTGATTAAATCTTCTCACTTGATGAGGCATTTGCATGAGGGATGGTCTAGGGGAGGAGTTTGGGGAGGGTCTTCAGGAGGAGTTAATGAGGTCAATATAGCTGGAGGCCACCTGGAGACCACAGACAATGGTGGGCTAGGCCAGTTCAAGGGTGGATAGACATTTTGATAGGCTCAAGGGTGGGAAGTCTAGTAATAGAGATTTGGGCCCAGCCACAATGTAAGGTTATTGCCTCATGCAAATGCCTCATCAAGTGAGAAGATTTAATCAGAGTTCAATGGGGGTTTCCCAGAGCCTATACCTCAAAGATTCAAGGAGATCCAGAAGGGACTCCCATACCTCATCAATTTCAGGTATAGATACTAGTTCCTGGGAAGTCAGTAAAGTCTTTATGTAGGAGGTAGTGCTTAAACATAAGATTTGAAGGAAGCATGGGACTTTAAGAGTGTGAATGGAGGAATTCATTCCTAGCATAGGGGACAGTCATGCAAGAGCATGGCCACTTGAGAAGGAGAATTGTGTGCGAGGAATAGCAAAAAGGCCAGTTTGTCTGGATTGGAGAGTTTGTAGAAACAAGTATTATGTAATAAAGCTAGAAAAGTAGGCTGGAGCCATGTTATGACAGGCTTTAAATGCCATTCAGGGGAGTTTGTACTTGATCCCTGAGGTAAAAGGAAGCTATTGAACCTTGTTGATCTGGGAAATAATATAGTTAGACATGAGCTTAAGAACTTTTCTACTTCTGAAAATATTTTATAAGAAACTCCCAATACAAGCAACTGTTGAGTATTCCTTTTTCCCATGCAAATTTTGAGATCCTTAGGGACTAGTGTAAAGATCACTGGAGTAAGAGGTGCTATGTAGTAAAGGAACTGAGACTCAAATTCTTGTTCTGCTACTTACTATCATTGTAACCTTGAGAAAGTCACTCCCTTCCACAGGCTCAGTTTCCTCATCTGAAGATGAGAAGGTTGGATGAAATTATCTCTAAGGTTCCCTGCTAGCTCTAAATCCTATGTTCTAATGCCCTCATCATATCAGTGTGCCCTGGATTCAGTAGGTACTTGATGAATGCTTGAAGTCATAGAATGTTAGAACTAGAAAAGCTCTTAGTAACTAGTTGTTAATGATGCTGATGATGAAGAGTAAAGCAGGAAGAGTACACATAGTTGTTAAACAGAAAAAGGAAGGATCAACTGGACCAAGCCAGTCACTAACCTGTGGATAGCCAGAGCCAGAGCTAGAGACAGGAGAGTCAGGAATCAAACAGAAGTTTAATTTCCAATGAGGGAAACAGCCTGCAAGAAAGGAGGGGAATTAGATACATGTGCCAGGGCCCTGCCCATAGTGGGGGGGGGGCTACTTTAGTGTGGCTAAACCTTGATTTATATATTTGTAGCTAGACAGAGTCAAACAGTGTAGTGTAGCAACAGCCTTGAGACACAGCAGCTACCATGAGGCAAGGCTGTCTACTGACAAAAAGTTCGTTCATAGCAGGGTTTCATGTTTGGGTCTGCTGGTACTCACCTGAACTCAGGGACCACCAGTTCATCCAGAGGTTAGGTGTAAAGGATTGTTGAGATGCCAAGTTCAGGGCACAGCTTGCTTGCTGGGACTTAGCTGTAAAAAACAGGGTGTCTCCTAATAGTATTTTTTTTTTAACTTATGTACAAAATAAGAAAAGAAAAAAATTTCCATGTATGCAGCAGAACATAAGAAAGGATTCAATATAAAGCAGTAAATTTCCATTCCAAAAAACTTCTTTAATAAATACTACACATTGTTTTCAAAGCTGTCAAGCTTTTCTCTGCCTCCTTGTAGGCTTCCTTTAGTTCTCTGCTGTGCATTTTTATTTTTCCCCTCCATCCCCTACCCTCCAAAGAACGCTACAATTAAGCTTGGATGTATAAATATATACATATACATAGGAATCTATAAACATACACATGTACACACACATATATATAAGACCATACTATGCTTGTCATGTTTCTCTGAAGGTGGATAGCTTCCTTCATATGACCAAGTCTTCCCATGTTTTTTTCTAAATCAACCAGTCCATCATTTCCTATACCACAGCAATATTCCAACCCAATCATATTCTATAGACATAGATTTCATTTATACAAGAAAATTTTAATTTAAAATAATCAAAATTATCTATTAAACACTTCAACAATACTTTCACCTTATAATATGGTTTAAGGGGGGGGGTGGGGAACCTGCTGCCCCAAGGCCACATGTAGCCCTATGTTGAAGTTTAGGTTTTAGGGGTGCTCAAGACCCCAAATTACAAACACACTGGGTCCTACGGAATCAATTTGTCTCAAGTCTTCTCTCAGCCAAAAACAAAATGAATTAAAGATTCACCATAATGGGTAGACTCTTAAGGAGCCTAAACATGTGAAGCTTGTATTGACAAGGGAGCAGTATACTCTGACACAGAGACTGAGCTTGATAATTCTAAGTAAGCACCTTCAAGGCAAGATGCATCTTATATACAGAAAGATTGAGGGAGGGGTCTTGGGGTGGTCTAGAGGAGGAGTTTGGGGAGGGTCTTGAGGAGGCATCAAATGAGATCAAACTCTAGTAATGAGATTAAGGGTGGGAAGTAGCTGAAGGCTACCTAGAGATGACAAACAATGGAGGGTTAGGCTAGTTTAAGGGTAACAGATTTGGGTATACATATTTTGATAGAATCAAGGGTGGGAAGTAGATGGACAATGGAGGGCTAGGCTAGTAGTAAGAGTAAGAAAGAGATTTGGGCCTAGCTATAAGGAAAGGCTTATGGCCTCAGGCAAATGCCCCATCAAGTGGGAAGATTCAATCAGAGTTCAAGGGGTTTCCTGGAGCATGTACCCCATCACAAGTCTTCCCAAGTTTCTCTAAATCAACCAGTTCATCATTTCCTACACCACAGCAATATTCCAACCCAATCACATTCTTTTTTTTTTCTTTTTGGAGGGCAATTGGGGTTAAGTAACTTGCCCAAGGTCACATGGCTAGGTTTTTGTTTGTATGTGCATTAAGTGTCTGAGGCCAGAACCCAACTCAGGTCCTTCTGACTCCAGGGTCAGCGCTCTACTCACTGCGCCACCTAGCCGCCCCAAACCCAATCACATTCTATCTGAGGGATTCTCTATGAAAGATTTTTTTCCCCAATTTTCTGCATTCCTTCTATTCTTAGTTACATAGGTTTCATTTCTTTTTTTTTTTTAATTAAACAAATGCTTTATTAACTTCTGGTTTACATCATTCATTTCCACCAGATTATGAGTTACATTTTTCCCCCATTTTTTCCCTACCCACCACCCCAGAATAGCAGTCCCACCAGATATCCCCTCATCCAATCTGCTCTCTCCATATCTTCTCCCATACCCCCTTCGACTTTGCCATTAGGGCAAGGTGAATCTCTGAGCCCCAATGCCTGGACATCTTATGAAACATTTAATTTTAAAACTTCGATTTTCAGATCCATTCCCTTTCTCCCTTGTCACCCGCTCCCTCTGAGAAGATAAGCAATTCAGTATGTGTTGTACATGTATAGCTATGCAAAACATTACCATAGTAGATATATTGTAAAAGACTGCTTATATTTCCCTCCCACCTGTCTCACCTCCCACCTGGTCCATTCCCTACTTTGATCCTGTCCCTCTTTGATAGTGGGTACGTCTAACCTCCCCTCTCCCTAGAATGCCCTCCCCTCCATCATCCCCCCTCTCATCCCCCTTTCCCCTACTCAGGAGAGTGAGTGAGGGTAAGATATTCCATTTAATATGTATGTGATTCTGTCCTTGAGCCAACTTCAGTGAGAATATGCTTTTGCCTTTTTGCCTTCCTGTTCTTCCCCTCCCCTGCAACTACTTCCCCTTGCCTCTTCTACATGAGATAGTTTGCCCTACCCTGTCTCTCTCCATCTCCTCTTGCCACTTTCCTATCTCACCTCTTGACATCACCCCTTAAGAATCATCCCTTTGTTGGGGCGGCTAGGTGGCGCAGCGAGCAGAGAGCCAGCCCCAGAGCCAGAAGGACCCGAGATCGGATCCGGCCCCAGACACCCAACACACAAACAAAAACCCAGCCACATGAACCTGGGCAAGTCACCCAACCCCAATTGCCCTCCAAAAAAAAAAAAAATCATCCCTTCCCATCAAATTCAACCTGTGCCCTCTATCCATGTATACCTGTGAACATATGCCATGTACCCTTCTTCAATTATTTTCATAATGAGAAAGGTTTTATCAAACACAGTTATTGTTTTTCCATGTAGGAATGTAAATAGTCCAGCTTTGATAAGTTCCTTTTGATTTCTTTTCCTTGATTGACTTCTCAAGCATCTCTTGCTTCTTGTGTCTGAATGTCAAATTTTCTATTCAACTCTGGTTTTTTCACCAAGAATGCTTGAAAGTCCTCAATTCCACTGAATGACCATATTTTCCCCTGAAACAAAATACTCAGTTTTGCTGGGTAGGTGACCCTTGGGTTCATTCCCAGCTCTTTTGCCCTCTGGAATATCATATTCCATGCCCTTTGATCCCTCAGTGTAGAAGCTGCCAGGTCCTGGGCTATTCTGATTGTGTTTCCACAATATTGAAATTGTTTCTTCCTGGCTGCTTGTAGTGTTTTCTCCTTGATCTGGGGATTCTGGAACCTGGCTATAATATTCCTGGGAGTTTTCTTTTTGGGATCTTTTTCAGGAGGTGATCTGTGGATTCTTTCAACCTCTATTTTGCCCTCTGGATCTAAAACATCAGGGCAATTTTCCTTGAGAATTTCTTGAAGGGTGATTTCTAGGTTCTTTCTTTGATCATGGCTTTCAGGTAGTCCAATAATTTTTAAATTATTTCTCCTGGATCTATTTTCCAGGTCAGTGGTTTTTCCCATGAGATATTTCACATTGCCTTCTATTCTTTCATTTGTTTGGATCTGTTTAATAGTATCTTGATTTCTCATAAAGTCACTAGCTTCCATTTCCTCCAGTCTAACTCTGAAGGAATGGATCTCCTCAGTGAGCTTTTGAGATTCTTTTTCCATCTGGCAAATTCGACTTTTTGAGGCATTCTTCTGCTCATTGCCTTTCTGAGCCTCTTTTGCCATTTGAGTTAGTATATTTTTTAAGGTGTTATTTTCCTCAGTCAGGCTGTTGACTGTCATTTCATACTTTTCTTGCATCTTTTTCATTTCTCTTCCCAAATTTTCCCCCACTTCTCTTATCTGCTTCTTAAGGTCCTCTATGGCCTGTAGCCAGCTTGTATTTTCATTTGGGGCTTTTGGTGCAGGAGTTCTGACCTCACAGTCCTCCTCCATGCTTTGAGCCTCTTTGCCCCTAAAATAGGAGTCCAATGTTGAACTTTTCTGTTTATTTTGTTTCGTTTGCCTAGGCATATTGCCACTTAATTACTTGATTTTTGGGCTTGTTGCCACAGTAGGACTCTGCCACCAGACAGGGGAGCTTCCGCCCAAACGTGGGGTCTTCACAACTTCTGCCAGTTGGGTGGCCTCTGTAAAGCCTCCACCCACTCTGGCAAGTTGGATACCCACCCCAAATTTCTCCCCCAGACCACAATTCAGATCCAGGTAGTTTAAAGCAAAAGCGATTAACCCCCAGACTGATTGCTGGATCTTCCTACAGTTTGCAGACCAGGAGCTAGAGCCACTGCTGACGATGCAAAATGGCTTCTGTGCAGCTGTTTCTCCAGCAGCTTTTTGCCCCCAGGGGAGGAAGCCACGTGTTCCCCAAATACTGGTCCCAAAGTCCATAGGGCACTAACCTCTCACTTTGTCCTAGGCATATCCTAGGCAAAATGGCTTCTGTGCAGCTGTTTCTCCAGCAGCTTTTTGCCCCCAGGGGAGGAAGCCACGTGTTCCCCAAATACTGGTCCCAAAGTCCATAGGGCACTAACCTCTCACTTTGTCCTAGGCATATCTGTGCTGATAATTCTGGAATCGCCACAATTTCTGGTGTTCTGGGGTTCCACCAGCTGGCTGAAGGCCCGGCCTGCCCTGGGGCTAAAACCGCGGACCTGGGCTCGGCTCTGCGGGCTGCACTGTTGGTTCCCAGAGAGTTGTGCTGCCTGCTCTCAGAGCGCTGTGCTGGCCGCTCCCTGCAGGGCTGCTGGGCTGTCCTCAGCAGGAGGTTAGCTTCTCTGTGCCATTCTGTGGGTGCTGTGGCTCCAGAAGTTGTTCGGAGCTCCCTTTCACATTGTTTGAAATTTGTGTGGGGCAGAGCACATTGGAAATGCTGTTTCTGCTTAAGAAGTTTCTACAGGAGCATGTGACCCTATAAGACTGAAACAAGGTCTTCCCCATAGGTTTCATTTCTACAAGAAAATTTTAATTTAAAATAATCAAATTATCTATTTTACACATCAACAATAATCTCATTTTATAATATGGTTTAAAGGAAGAGTGGGGAACCTGCTGCTTCAAGGCCACATGTGGCCCTCTAGGTCCTCAAGTGCAGCCCTTTGACTGAATCCAAACTTCACAGAACAAATCCCCTTAAGGAAAGGATTTGTTCTATAAAACTTGGACTCAGTCAGAAGGCCAAACCCAAGGACCTAGAAGGCCAGAGGTTACCTACCCCTGATTTAAGGTCTGATACTACTGAATCTGCTTCCTTTACATCTTTTCCTCTGGTTCCTTTGAAGTTCCTGGTCTTTTGTTCTACTAAATTAGCTTTGTTATTATTTTTCTAATTCAGTAAGATAGATTTTTTTTAGTAATTTAATTGTAATGACATTACATAAATAGTTATAAAATTGTCATTTTTTTATTATGTTGGCTTCACCTACCCATGAACAATAAATATTACTTTAGTTATTTAGATCTAACTTTATTTGTATAAAAAGAGTTTTATGTTTATATTTGTACAGTTCCTGTGTCTGTTTTGGCAGGTATACTCTCAGGTATTTTATACTGTCTAGTTATTTTAAATGAATTCTTTTTTTTTTATGATCTGCAAATGCATTCATATTAGACATTATTCCAATTACAAAGGTGTATTGTACTAGGTGGGATGAAAGATGGTAAGGAAGAAATAAAACCAAACAATGAAAAGAACAAGATCGTTTAGTTTGCTTCCATCAGGATTCAGGCTCAGTTCTTTCTAGTTATATCTTTGGATGGTGCATTTCTCACTTTCTTGAGTCTTTCGGGATTAATTTATACCACTGCATTGCTGAAAAGAGTCCAGTCTGTTATAGTTGGTCATCACAGATGTGGTATGTCTGTGATTGTATACAGATTTCTTCTGATTCTACTCATTTCGCTCAGCATCAATTTGTATAAGTCTCTCCAGGTAATTATGAAAACCGTCACCTCTTCATTTCTTATAGCACAATAATATTCCATTACATTCATATACCACAACTTGTTTAGCCATTCCCCAATTGATGGGCACCCCTTCAGTTTCCAATTCTTTGCAACCACAAAAAGGGCTGCTAAAATATTTTTGTACATATGGGTCTTCCTCCCACTTCTATGATCTCTTTGGGATATAACCCTAGAAGTGGTATGGCTGGGTCAAAGGGTATGAAATTATTTATAATCCTTTGGGCATAATTCCAGATTGCTCTCCAGAATGGTTGGATAAGTTCACAACTCCACCAGCAATGTATTAGTGTTCCAATTTGTCCACATCCTCTCCAGCATTTGTCACTTTCTTGTTTTGTCATCTTAGCCAATCTGACTGGAGGGATGTGGTATCTCAGAGTTGTTTTGATTGGCATTTCTCTAATTAATAGTGATTTAGAGCATTTCTTCATATGCTTATAGATATCTTTAATTTCTTTCTCTGAAAATTTCCTGTTCATATCCTTTGACCACTTATCAATTGGGGAATGACTTGTATTCATATAGATTTGGCTCAATTCTCTATAAATTTTAGAGATGAGTCCTTTATCAGAGACACAAGTTGTAAAAATTCTTTCCCAATTTCCCACCTCCCTCTTGATCTTGGTTACATTGGCTTGTTTGTACAGAAGCTTTTCAATTTAATGTAATCAAAATTATCCATTTTGCATTTTATAATGCTCTCTAATTCTTGTTTGGTCCTAAAGTCTTCCCCTCTCCACAGATCTGTCAGGTAAACTATTCCTTGCTTTCCCAAATTGCTTACAGTATCATCCTTTACACCTAGATCATGCACCCATTTGGACTTGATTTTGGTATATGGTGTTAGATAATGGTCTATGCCCAGTTTCTGCCTTACTGTATTCCAGTTTTCCCAGAAAGTTTTGTCAAATAGTGCATTCTTATCCCAAAAACTGGGGTCTTTGGGTTTATCAAGCAATAGATTGCTATATTCATTAACTGCTGGGTCTCCTGCACCTAATCTATTCCATTGATCCACTACTCTACACCTCTGCCAGTACTAAGCAGTTTTGATGACTGCTGCTGTATAATACAGATTAAGATCTGGCATAGCTAGTCCACCTTCCCTAGTGTTTCTTTTCATTAATTCCCTTGATATTCTAGACCGTTTGTTTTTCCAAATAAATTTTGTTATTATTTTGTCTAACTCTAGAAAGTAGTTTTTTGGTAAATTGATTGGTATGGCACTAAATATATAGTTTAGTTTGGGTAAAATTGTCATTTTTATTATATTAGCTCGACCCAGCCATGAGCAATTGACATTTTTCCAACTATTTAGATCTGCTTTTATTTGTGTGAGAAGTGTTTTGTAGTTGTGATCATATAGATTCTGGGTTTGTTTTGGCAAGTAGATTCCCAAATATTTTATAATGTCTACAGTGACTTTAAATGGGATTTCTCTTTCTATCTCTTGCTGTTGAGTTTCATTAGAGATGTACAGGAATGCTGAGGATTTATGTGGGTTTATTTTATATCCTGCAACTTTGCCAAATTTATTTATTGTCTCTAGTAGTTTTTTACTTGATTCTCTAGGATTCTCTAAGTATATCATCATATCATCTGCGAAGAGTGATAGCTTGGTCACTTCTTTACCTAATTTGATTCCTTTGATTTCTTTTTCTTCTCTAATTGCTACTGCTAGTGTTTCTAGTACCAGATTGAATAAGAGGGGTGATAGTGGACACCCTTGTTTCACTCCTGATCTTATTGGAAAGGCTTCTAGTTTATCCCCATTGCATAAAATACTTGCTGATGGTTTTAAATAGATGTTATCAACTACTTTAAGGAAGGCTCCATTTATTCCTATATTTTCTAGTGTTTTTAATAGGAATGGTTGTTGTAGTTTGTCAAAAGCCTTTTCTGCATCTATTGAGATGATCATGTGGTTTTTGCTAGTTTTATTGTTGATGTGCTCAATTATACTGATAGTTTTCCTAATATTAAACCATCCTTGCATTCCTGTAATGAATCCTACCTGATCAGAGTGTATTATTTTTGTGATAAGTTGTTGGAGTCTTTTGGCTAATATTTTGTTTAGAATTTTTGCATCTAAATTCATGAGGGAAATTGGTCTATAATTTTCTTTCTCTGTTTTATCTCTTCCTGATTTAGGAATCAGTACCATATTTGTGTCATAGAAAGAGTTTGGTAGGACTCCTTCACTAATTTTCCCAAATAGTTTGTAGAGTATTGGAATCAATTGTTCTTTAAATGTTTGATAGAATTCACTAGTAAACCCATCTGGCCCTGGAGATTTTTTTCCTAGGGAGTTCTTTGATGGCTTGTTTGATTTCTTTTTCCGAGATGGGGTTATTTAGGTAATTCACTTCCTCTTCAGTTAATCTGGGCAACTTGTGATTTTGTAAATATTCATCCATTTCACTAAGATTGTCACATTTATGTGCATACAATTTGGGAAAAATAATTCCTCATTATTTTTTTTGATTTCCTCTTCATTGGAGGTAGATTCACCCTTTTTATTTTTGATACTCATAATTTGGTTTTCTTTTTTTTTATCATATTGACTAAAGGTCTATCAATTTTGTTGATTTTTTCATAAAACCAGCTCTTAGTTTTATTTATTAATTCAATGGTTTTCTTAATTTCAATTTTATTAATCTCACCTTTGGTTTTCAATATTTCTAATTTAGTACTTAATTGGGGATTTTCAATTTGTTCTTTTTCTAGCTTTTTCAATTGCATGTCCAATTCATTGACCTCCCTTCTCTCTGCTTTAATTAAGTATGCACTCAGGGATATAAAACTTCCCCTGAGAACTGCCTTTAGTGCATCCCACAAATTTTGGTATGTTGTTTCATTATTATCATTCTCTTGAATGAAATTATTGATTGTTTCTATAATTTCTTCTTTGACCCACCAAATTTTTAGGATTAAATTGTTTAGTTTCCAATTAGTTTTTAGTCTATCTTTCCATGGCCCTTTATTGCATATAATTTTTATTGCATCATGATCTGAGAATGATGCGCTTACTATTTCTGCCTTTCTGCACTGGATTGTGAGGTTTTTATGCCCTAGTACATGGTCTATTTTTGAGTATGTACCATGCACTGCTGAGAAGAAAGTAAATTCCTTTTTATCCCCATTCAGTTTTCTCCAGAGATCCATCATATCTAGTCTCTCTAAGATTCTATTCACCTCCTTAACTTCTTTCTTGTTTATTTTGAGGTTAGATTTATCGAGTTCAGAGAGGGGAAGATTAAGGTCCCCCACTAGTATAGCTTTGCTATCTATTTCTTCCTCTAATTCCTTTAACTTCTCCTCTAGGAATTTAGATGCTATACCACTTGGTGCATATATATTAAGTAGTGATATTGCTTCATTCTCAATGGTGCCTTTTAGTAGGATATAGTTTCCTTCCTTATCTCTTTTAATTAGATTTATTTTTGCTTTTGCTTTATCTGAGATAAGTATTGCTACCCCTGTTTTTTTTACTTTAGCTGAGGCATAATAAATTTTACTCCAACCTTTTACCCTTACCCTGTGGGTATCCCTTTGTTTCAAATGTGTTTATTGTAGACAGCATATTGTGGGATTATGGTTTTTAATCCATTCTGCTATCTGCCTCTGTTTTATGGGAGAGTTCATCCCATTCACATTCACAGTAATAATGACTATCTGTCTATTCCCCTCCATCCTATTCCCTCCCCTGTTTATGTTTTTGTTTCTTCCTTCTCCCTTCCCCTCCTTGAAGTTTTCCCTTTTGACCACACCCTCCCTCAGTGTTCCCATCCAGTGATCCCTCTTCTTAACCTACCCTCTCCCCTTACTACTGTTTCCCTCCCTTCTAATCCCCTCCTTTAGTCTCCTCTTTTTCACCCCCCCCTTACCCTTCTGCTTTCTATAGGATGAAATAAGTTTTTATACTTATCAGAATGAATTACTCCCCGTTTGATTCCAAACCAATGAGAGTAGATTTCAAACATTGCTCCTCTCCCTCCCTCCTTTTCCTTTATTTAATGAATTTATGTGTCTATTCACATTAAAATCTTAAACTTCATTGATTTAAGTTGATCCCTCTTTGAACCAGAACCAGTGAGAATAGTGTTTAAATGATGTTCCTCTCCCTCTTTTTTTTCCCTCTTCTATAGTGTGTTTTAATGTCCCTTCAGATGGCATATTTTACCTTTTCCTATCTAATCCTTTCCTTTTTCCCATTACAGTCTCTTTGATCCCCTTAATAGTTTTTTTTTTTTAGACATCTGGTTAGTGCATTCATACCCACACCCTGTATCTAAGTATAACCCTTTTGAAGGTCATAAAGATTTCGAATATTGACAGTTATCAGCTCAACATATAGGGATGTGAACATTTTGCTCTTGTTGCATCCCAAGTAATGAGCATGTGTTTGTGGGTGTGGGTGTGTGCACTTATGCATGTGTGAGTCTGTGTTTCTCTTGTTTACCTTTTTATGTCTTTCTTGAGTCTTGTAATTGGAGATCAAATTTTCCATTGAGCTCTGGCTTTTTCATCAGGAACATCTGGAAGTCCCTTATTTCATTAAACAACCATCTCCTTGCCTGGAAGATTATGCTCAGTTTTGCTGGGTAGTTAATCCTTGGTTTTAGTCCTAGCTCTCTTGCCCTATGAAATATCAAATTCCAGTCCCTCCGCTCTTTTAATGTAGAAGCTGCTAGGTCCTGTGTGATCCTAACTGTAGTTCCTCGATATTTGAATTGTTTCTTTTTGGCTGCTTGTAGAATTTTTTCTTTAATCTTGTAATTCTGGAATTTGGCTACTATATTTCTTGGAGTTTTCAGTTTGGGATCTCTCTCAGGAGGAGTCCGGTGAATTCTGTCGATAGTTATTTTATCTTCTGATTCCAGGACCTCAGGACAGTTTTCTTTGACAATCTCTTGGAGGATGTTGTCTAGGCTGCTTTTTTAATCATGGCTTTCTGGTAGACCAATAATTCTTAGGTTGTCTCTCCTGGATCTGTTCTCTAGGTCAGTTATTTTTCCAGTGAGATATTTTACATTTTCTTGCAATTTTTCGATTGTCTTGTTTTGTTTGATTGACTCTTGCTGCATCATAGAGTTCTGAGCTTCAATTTGATTGTTTCTAATTTTTATCGAATTATGGTCTTCAGTTATTTTTTGAAGTTCCTTTTTTAGGGAGGTATTTTCTCCAATTACTTCACTGAGACGTTTTTCCAAGTTGGTCACTGCCTCCCTGATTTGGTCTTTAAAATTTTTCTTAAGTTCCTCCAGGAATGCTATTTGGGCTTGAGACCAGATCATGTTTCCTTCTGTGGTCTCAGGTGTGGGTAGAGAGTCTATATTGTCCTGTGTGTTTTGTTGTTCTTGCCCTGCATAGTATGCTCGAATAGACTTTTTTGCCTTCCCCTTCTCCTTCTCGGCTTCTTTTTTTCCCATTGTGACTTCCTGTTTCTTAGTTTCTCAGGCTATGAGTTTAGGGCCTGATCCTTGACTTTGAATACCTCTGGGTAGCTAGTTTATGGCTAAGTCAGGGAAGTCAATGAGGGATGTAGATGAGTAGGTATGGGTGCATCTGACCACTTCAGATTTCTGCCTCTATACCCTGGGCTATAAGTAGGCTTTTGTTGGTGAGGAGAGGTGGGGCTTGTTGGGACCCCACCCTCTCTTCTCTTCAGACTCCTGGCTATCTCAGTTACATCCCTTCTTGTTGACTCTCAAGCCTGGGGCTATTTCCATTAACTTGGGATTTCAATCTGGGTGGGAGACTTATCTTTGGGTTTTCTGCTTCATGAAGGAGGGATGGGAGGATCAGAGCAGCTAGAATTTACTTTGCCATTCCAGCCCCTGTATTATACAGGCAGGCAGTTTCTAAACTTCCAGGCTGGGGGCTGAATGCAGCCTGAGAAGCCACTCTCTCCCCTGGGGGCCAGACTCTCCTACCTGGATCCAATGATCTGTTCCCTCTTCGAGATGACTGTGATTCGTCCTTGGTAAGTCTGCAGGCTGGGGCTTTTGCTCTCTCTGGTGTAGTCTGCTTGTCTGCTCTTAGGTCTGAGCTGTGCAGACCCCATGCGCTCTGCACTCGTCCTGTCTGGACACACTGGGCAACCTCCTGGGCTGGACTCTGCCACACTTCGTCTTCCAGTGGGCTCCGTCACTCCGGATTCCACTCAGATTCACCCTTTGAGCCTTAGTGACCGAGGAGCTCAGTGAGGTTACTCTAAATGAATTCTAAAACAATATTGAATAATATGACTGAAATATAGTGTTGTTTCCCTATTTTCCTCTTGATTAAATCTATTTTAGCTTTAACTTTGTCTGAAATCATGATGAATACCCCTTCTTTTTTTATATAATAAATTCTACTCCTGACCTTTATTTTATGTTTGTATGTATCTCTAATTTTTATAGCATTTCCTGAAAGCAACATGTTGTTGAATTCAAATTTTTAATCTACTATCAATTTCCTTTTTATGAGTCAGTTCATCCCATTCACATTCTAAGCAATAATTACTTGTATATTTTCCTCCTTCCTATTTTTCCTCTCTATCCTTCTCACCATATTCCCATTCCTCCTTACTCCTCTGCTTTATTTCTACCTGCTACCTTGCTCTCCTATTACTTATCCTACCCATCCATCTACAAGAATACTTCCCTTATGCTCTCCCCCCCACCATATCTCCTTGCCCTCTTATTTTTTCTGAATTTAGAAGATTTTTATACCCTTCTAGATATATATGTTGCTCCCTCTTTAACCCATTCCCTATTCGAGTAAGACTTCAACAGTGCCCACCCTCCCCCTACTAGCTTCATCTATATCATTTCCCCCCTTTTTTACCTCATTTGCACAAGATAATTGCAATACCTTAAAGTCTTTCAGTTCATTAAATATCCATTTTTTTTTCATTCAGGATTATACTTAACTTTTTCTGGGTAAGTTACCCTTGGCCATAGCCCCACCTCTTTGCTCTGTGAAATATAGTTTTACAAGATCTACAATCATTCAGTGTAGTAGCTGCTAGTCTTGGGTAATCCTTTTTGTAGGTCCACAATATTTAATTTTTCCCCCTTGTAGCTTCCCATATTTTCTCCTTAACCTGGAAGCTTTGAAACTTAACTACGATATTCTCATAAGTTTTTTTCTGGGAATCTTTTTCAGGTGGTCCTAATAGTATCTTGACAGAAGGAAGAAAGGAAGAAAAGGAAGGGCAGCAGGAGGGGAAGGAATAGGAGTGGGAGGGAGGGAGGAAAGAAAGGAGAAAAGATGGGAGGGGAGGGAAAGGGGAAGAAGGAAAGGAAAGGAGGAGGGAAGGAAGAAGGGAAGGGAGAAAGGAAGTAAGGCTATGAGAGAAGGAAGGAGGAATTAAAGGAAGGAAAGGAGGAAGGGAATAAATATTTATTGAGCTCCTACTATGTGCTAGGCACAGTACTAAGTGCTTTACAAACACTAGCTCATTTAATCTTCATAATGACCCTATGAAGTAAGTGCTATTATTATCCCCATTTTACAATTAAGGAAACTGAGGCAGACAGAGATTATGACTTGCTGAAGGACATACAACTAGTAAGGGTCTGTGGCCTGATTTGAAGTCAGGCTTCCTTGAATCAGTTCTCTCTTCACTTCAATCCACTGTCCATTCAATTAATTACCAAGGTGGTTTTTCTAAAATGTAGGTCTGACTATATTACCCCCACTCAGTGACCTCCAATGGTTCTCTACTACCTCCAGAATCAAATAAAAAGTCCCATTTGTCCTTTAAAGCTCTTAATAACCTGGGCTCTTCACCTCTTTCCAGACTTCTGAGACCTTATTCCTTTCTCACTATTCTGTAGTTCCTTGAGCATGGCACTCCTTCTAACTCCATGTCTTTGGGTAGAGGGTCATCATAAAATGATGAGGTTTAGGCTAGGGGTGTGCAAGACAACAAAATACCAACATGCTGGGTCTTGCCAAATGAATTCGACTCAAGTCTAATCTCAGCCAAAGAAAAGCAAAGTTTATTAAAAACTTGCCATATTGGGTAGACTCTTAAGGAGCCTTGGTATCTGTCAGGCTTGTATTGGACAAGCAGGCCAGAATCATCTGACACAGTGCAAGTCTGTGCTAGAAAATTCTATGGCACTCACACCACATGGAGGCAAGATGGGGTCTTATATACAGAAAGGTTGTGGGAGGAATCTAGGGGTGGTCTAGAGGAGGAGTTTGGGGAGGGTATTCAAAAGGAGTCAGAGGAGGTCAGATTTCAGTAATGAGTGATTAAGAGTGGGAAGTTACTGGACAAAGGAGGGCTAAAGATTTGGGTTGAGCCACACTGAAAGGCTTATGGCCTCAGGCAAATGCCTTAAGTGGGAAGATTCTAGAAGAGCACAGGAGATTCCCAGAGCCTGTACCTCATCATTTGCACTACCTATCCCCCATGACTGGAGCACTCTGCCTCTTCACCTACAGCCCTTAGTTTCTAGGGTTTCCTTCAAAATTCTACTCAAATCCCACCTTCTGCAGGAGACCTTTCCCAATCCCTCCAGCTTCTAATGCCTTCCCTTTTCAGATCATCTTATATATAACCTAGTTATTTACATATTGACTTCTCCATTAGAATGTATGTTTCTTGAGGACAGGTACTATTCCTTGCCTTTTTTAGTGTCCTCCTAGAACTATTTCTTGCCTTTTTTAGTGTCCCTCTGGATTACCATCTCCTGGGCACATAATAAAAACTTAATAAACAATTGAAGAGGGATGCAAATAAAAAAGCCAAAAAATAATCCCTGCCCTCAGTGAGATTACATTCTAAATGGAAGAGGCAATGCATATAGAGAAGTAGTTTAACAAGGAGAGACATTTTGGGTTGTAAAATTACAGGAATGATTAATAGAGCCATAGGGGAATAGATTGGTGTACCTTCCAGTAACAGTGGCAGTGTTGATTGGATTATGGTTCCAGGAATGCAACCTTTCCTCCATATTAGATCATGATGTATCATAGATTTAGAGGTGGAAGAGGCCATCTCATACAACCCTTTCCTTTTACTGACTTTGCACGTTCTACCCACCCTTCACCCCCACCCCCACTGGAATATCCTCCCTCATCAACTACACTTTTTGGAGTCCCAGGTTGCTAGCTCCCTCCTTCTTGAAATCAGTTTGTATTTATTGTATGTGTGTATGTATGTACTTGCTTAGCTATATACAAGTCCTATCTTCCACCCCAGAAGAATATAAACTTTTCGAGAGCAGTTTCCTTTGTGTCTTTATTTCTAAAGCCTAGAATAGTCCCCCTACACAAAATAAGTGTTTTAATAAATGCTCAGTGGTCTTAGAACACGGAAATGTTTTGCTTTGGGGTGCAAGGGTACAGCGTGGGTCTGCCTGAAAGAATTCAACCATTCAAGCCTTGTTAGGTGCACAAGATTTCTAATAAATCTAATGTATTATGATGCAAATAGAAGTGGGTGAGATTCCTAGTAAGTCTGTGCAACTTAATAGAGGTTAGGCTGATACTTATATACAAGAAAAGACAGAAAATCTAGATGGGATTAAGGAGCCGCTAGTAGCCTGGGGTGGGCCAGGTGCAGAAAATGAAAGAAGTGGCAGAGACACAATTAAAGGACAGTTAAAAAGATAATTGAGTATCTAGGTAGACTGGAATGGACCAGATGCTTCAGGTGAAATGCCAGGGACTGGGATGCTGAAATTTGTGGAAAAGTTCAGGGTCTTTTAGTGGTCCAGGTTCCAGAGATATGGTCTTTTCTCTTTAGAAGTCCCATTGCCCCATCAGAAAGACTTGCATGAAATAATGAAGAGCTAAATGAGCAGAACCAAAAGAACAATGTATACAGTAACAGAAATAGTTTTAAAAATAACTTTGAACAAATAAATCATTTTGACTATTATAAATACCCAGATTAACTACAAAGAACATATAAAGGAAGATGCCATCTGCTTCCAGAAAGAACTGATAAATAGAAGTATGTATAAAATGATTTTATGTATACACACATATTTATATCTAATGGTAGGCATCTGGGGGAGGGGGAAGGGAAGAAAAAAGGGGGGAAAAGAATTTTACATGATAACTTATTACATATTTAAAAGGAATAGCAAGTCATATATAATAGATGTACAGTTTCATGTGCAATCCTCTTTTAAAAATTATACAGTTATGGGAATGCTTGCTTTAGCACATAAATTTAAAATAAAATAAAAATGCTTGTGGGATCTGAATTGAATTGATTCCAAAACTAGTGTACTTTCCTTTATACCACATTGCCTCTAAATTTTATCTCCCTCTCACCCCAGCTCTTAGCACAGTGCTCTGCACAGAATTGGTGGCTTTAAAAGTTTGTCGAATGAATGAATAAATGGTGTTCAATGAAAGAAGAAACTGGTTTATGTTGGAGAAGAAATTGAGAAATATATAAATCTTTTTTTTTTTAAGCAGAAGAATACAGGAGTAATTTTGCCTCATTCTTCCGCTCCCTCTCCCCCGCCCCCACTTCTCTTTGCGACTTACGCTTTTCTATGAAAACCTCAACTAAATCCAGTGTGGTATATCTTGGGTCCCGTCAATGTGCTCCAGTATAGAAGGGTAGTCGGGCGGTCCTAGCTTGTAGGCTAGACAAGTCTAGTAGAGAGCTAGCCTAAGAACTCATCCACAGGACTAAGCTGAGAACTATAGAAATGCTAAACAGTAACAGATCTCTGGGTGGAAAACAAAGTGGCATTAATTGTTTGTGTTCATCAAGGTCTCAGCCTAAGACCATTCCTCCCCCCCCCTCCCCCTTCCAGCCTCTCCGGGCAGCTGGCTTTAAACTTGAGTCTCCCAGATGCCAAGAGAAGGTAAAAGAGGAAGGGGGGGGAGTGGGGGCAAGCAAACTATTACTCCTCCTAAGAAACTAGGATCCGCCAGCTAATAGAAGCGGAGGGGAGGGAATGAGAGAGGGGGGAGAAAGAAGAAAGCGTGATCCCATTGGCTGGAAGGGGTGTTACGAAGAAAGGGGGCGGAGATTTCCCGGAGTGTTGGGAGGGGCGGGACGCAGAAAGAGGAGGAGTGGGAGGGGAAAGCAACCTCCGCTCAGTTTCTAGTCCTGTGCTTCAGGGCCCCCTGAGAGTGGGACGGGATCCCAGGGACCGAGGTTCTGGGCCCGGCCTCTTTCCTTGCTCTGTTGGCTGGCGGGAGGAAGCGCTCGCCAGCTGGACGCCCCCTCCCCCTCTTCTGCCTTGCTGCCACCCCCACTCCGGCTGGAATCCAGCTCTTGCATTTCAACTGTTGGGTTTAGCTCTTGGGGACTTTTTTGTGTTGGTATATTTCCTCCTCATTCTCTTTTGTTACTCCGAAAACCCTTCCAGGCTGGAGGGAGGGACGACCCGGTTCTCATGGAAGGCAGCTGCCGCTAAGTACCCCCTCCTCAGCCCTGAAAGTACTCAAGGAAAAAAAAAAACGCTCCCCCTACTCCCCGCTCCGACCCGTTGCCTGCATTATCTCCGCTGTAGCCAGTTGCTACAGCTCGGGCTTCATTGATGCTTAACGGTGAGTAGCAGGGGGTGGGCATCGGGAAGGGGTAAGCGCCGAAAGTCGCCTATTTGCAGAGAACCCTAAGGGGGGGCGGTTTACAAGGATTAAAGGTTAAACTCGCGGTTTTCCTGGGTGTCTCTCTTTTCTCCCCACCCCCACCCCCCATCTGGGCCAAGTTTTCTGGGGGAACGGGAAGGGACAGAAATATTCCCAACAAGATGAACCCTGTCTGTCCCACCAGCCTTGAGATCGGGGAGATTCCTGGCTTCCCTGAGATCTGTGAGAGGGTCTGAGCCCATCTCAGCCTAAAATTTGAACCCGAGTGGAAGGTCTAGGACCTGAGCAGAGCCCCGGCTTTGTTTCCCCGCTTCCCTCCCCAGCCCCCTTCCCCCTGCCTTTGTGCTCTGCAACTGTCCTTTGTTGTGGTTGTCGGGAGAGTTAAATCCAAGCATGGGCTGGGATTCTTCCTAGAGGGAGCTCAAGTTCTTGGCAAGAAACTTTGCTAGCAATTTAAAATATGTACAGCATACATATGTTGCTGAAGGATAGACTCTTCCCCCTTCTTTGTTGGAGCACCTTTGCTACCCTGCTTCCTTGCCTGGAATATCTAGAGAAGATGCCCACCTACGATTGTTCGAGCTTCTTGGACGAGTATGGCATTTCAAGAGTTTGCCTCAGGCAGATCAAGGATATTTTCCTTGTTGCCTTCTGGATGGAGCCCCCAGCTTAGGACCCAAAGCCAAAGTAATTTTTTCCTGGCTTCTTTGCTCCCCCTGAGATCATTCATTTCAAACCTGTGAGAGTCACCAAGTTCCTTACAGATGAAGTTTTGTTTTAACTTAGAAGGCAGTGTGAGAACTAGGGTTGTCTTTTTAATAGGGAAGCAGCAGCTTTCTTTGAACAGTATAAACGGATAGAATAAAAGTAGGAAGAGCATTTATATATTGCCTTGAGGTTTGCAAAACCTTTTAAATATGTTGTCTCATTTGATCTCCCCTATACTGTGGTGGGTGCTATTATCATCATTTTCTAGATGAGGAAATTGAGGCTAACTCAGGTTTAGTGACTTGCCCAGTCACACAATTAATGGCTGTCTAAACCTGGATTTGAACTTAGGTCTTTTTTTTCCCCAAGTCCAATGCCCTAGCCTTTCACTGTCCTGTCTGCTTGATACTTGGAAGACCATGGTTAAGAACCAACAGATTTCCATTCTTCTGAGTGTTGCTGGCTGGGTGGCTAGTGAAGAGACTGTTTCCTTAGGTTCCTGCCAGATCTTGGATTAATGATTTCAAGAAGGTTTTGTTTTAAGGCTAGGGTGAAGAAATGGTGTCCTTGTCCCTTCTTCTCCCCCCCTTCCAATCTGCTTCTCTGAAAATTAAGCAAACTGTGATGGAATGATGGAGCAGCACTAGATCCTGCCCAGAAACCCAGAAGATCAGCCTTTACCAGTTTCCCTTGGTTCCTTTCTTGGCTCACATTCTTCATGACATCACCCCCTTTTGCTCTGCCTCAGGAAGCTGACACTCTCAAGATCTCTAGGATCCTATTAGGAAAACACTTCCAAGCCAGAGGTAGTTGGGGATTCAGTAGAAGAAAGCCTGCTGGGAAAGAAATCAACTCTGTTGGAATCGTGATCTTTTGGTCTCATTTCTTGAGTTCTTAGCCTGATTTCCCTCTGAGGATTTGGAGTCCCAATGGTTCACTTTTTAAACTTCTCGGTTCTTAAAATGACCAAGGGAACCAGTTCCCTGCATGTCAGAATGAGGTAACTGATCTTGTGTTGTATAAAACATCTGGGGCTCTCTACTTCCTGTTCTCTGGGCCCTGGAAGACAAAGTGTTCATCTAGCCCTGGGTTCCTGGACAATAGTTTCCATTCAGTTCAGAAAACATTAAGTACCTACTGAATGCCAAGGAGGAGATAAAGTGATTGGGGGGGGGGGGTCGTGGAGACCACTGGCCCTTCCCTCTAGGAACTTGCCACCTAGGGGTCAGGGTGGAGAAAAATATAGAACCTGCCTGCCCAGAAGGAATTTACAGGTGAATCTACCAGTTAGTGCTGGTTTGAATGTGCCAGGGGTCAAAGATTGAAACTGATGTAGCATACTAAACAAAATTTGAAGAGAAAAATGAGTCTTTCAGGTATGGAATCCGGGAGGGCTTTCTAGAGACCCCTAAGCAGGATCCTGAATGAAGAGATATAGCTGACCACCAAACTCTTCTCAATCCCCCAAACTCCAGCCTTAAGGGGAACAACTTACCTCTAAAGTGAAGCACTCTGGGCCAGTGAGTCTATAGATTCTATCCCCACTAGAAAGCAGTGACAAACCACTGTCCATGCACCAATAGAGGTGTATGGAGAAGAAAACAAGATCCTCATCCACAAGTTGGAAGGCTCTTTCAAATGATATGATTTGGCTCACAAAGTAGGCAATGGAGAAGGAAGTGGCAAGGGGCTTCAAAAAGGGGTTTAAGGGGCGGCTAGGTGGCGCAGTGAGTAAGAGCGCCGGCCTCGGAGTTTGGATGACCCGAGATCAGATCCGGCCTCAGAAAATGAGCACCCACGCATAAATAATGACTAGCCGTGTAACCTTGAGCAAGTTACTTAACCCTAATTGCTTTAAAAAAAAACAACACACTACAAAAAGTGGTTTAAGTACGCAGAAACCTTTTTTTTTTTTATTCCAAATGATAATGTCAATTCTACTTTCTTTCTATCCCACTTTGAGAGAGATTGGAACTCAAACTTACCTTTGCTGTCTCTTTAAAGGTACATGCATCCAGAGTCCCCAACATTTTAATCTCTGATGGTGAAAGTGAAGGTTTCTTATTATTTGTGTGTCCTTGGGCAAACAACTTAGCCTCAATTTCTTAATCTATAAAATGGGGAAAGAGAGTTGATTTTTGTGGTCTCTGCAGTCCATTCTATCTCTAACAGAGGTTCCCAAACTTATTTGGCCTACCACCTGCTGGAAATCTACTTTCTGTAACCCTCTAATGATTTTTTTTAAATTTTCATCATTAAAAAAAATGCCCCCCCCCCATCGTTCCAGTGCCCCCCAGTATCACCCACTTTGGGAACATGTCTAAAACTAAGGTTTCTTTTCCTCTAGTTGACTAACCTCTGTTTCTACCGAGGAGAGAAAAATTTGGGACAGTCTTAGACACCAGTTAATAGGGTATAGTTATTACCGAAAGGACCTCATCCTTTTGGTTAAAAGTTATATTGACCTCATGTCTGCAAGAACCTTGAACAGTGTTATAGCAAAATGTATCTAATGAAGCTTCCCCTCACTTCTTCATAGGATAGATGCAGACAGATGAAAATAAAATCAAGAACTTCTCGTGCTAGCAGGCTACTCTTTTTCCTGGAATATCCCCTCAATCATTCCACCAAGAAGCATTTATTTACCAGGCACTCTGCTAGGTGCTGGAGTTGCTGGGATAAAAAAAAAAAACCCTAGAACATTTCATCTGCTTTGCTAGTCTAATATAATACCCTGACTTATCTGTGTGTGCCACAGTAGACAGATATTGGCTCCTCAAGGGCAGGGGCTATTTTATATCTGTTGTCTTAGCCCAGTGCCTGATTGGGCAGGGTGACCTATCAGACAGGGAGCTTGTCTTGGAGTCACAAAGACCTGGGTTCAAGTCCTGTGTCTGATATGTGACTATGGGATAGTAACTTCAGTGCCCCCAGCAAATTCTCAAAAAATAAGTCTCAGGCCAATTTCCTATCTGTCAAGGAAGTTTCCAGTTTTGTATTGAAATCATAGGTCTAAATTTTGGCACCCCTTCCCCCTCCAGAAACAAAAGAAAAAACCCTATAGTGTCTGGCTGTATGAGGAATGAGGAGCTAGAAGGAACCTTAGAGAATAGTGAGTACACAAACACACACACACACACACACACTCTTATAGATGAAGAAACTGAAGCACAGAAAGATTAAGTGATTTGTCCTGGGTCACAACTGGTAAGTATCTGAAGTAGAATTTGAACACAGGTCTTCACTCCAATTATAATGCCACTGCATTGTTATTGGTGGTGGTGTTTCTTCGTTTCAGGGAAGTCTGATTCTTCATGACCCTATTTTTAGGTTTTCTTGGCAAAAGATACTGGGATTTCCTTCTCCAAGTTATTTTACAGATGAGGAAACTGAGGCAAACAGGGTTAAAGTGACTTGCCCAGGGTCACACAGATAGTAAATGTCTGAGGCCAAATTTGAATTTAGGAAGATGAGTTTCTGACTCCAGGCATGGCATTCTATCCACTACCCCTCAGCTAGCTGCCCAAATTAAACCTAGCAAAGGATGCCTCTATATATATCAGACATTTAATAAATGCTTATTGAATTAAATTGAATTGCCTCTCCCAGATGGAAATTCACAGCTTCTCTACCTTTCCTCACTTCTAAGGGCTACCCTTTCCTCTTCCTCTGTCTCTCTTTATGAGACATCCTTCCCATCCATTAGGGAGAATAAGAAAAGGCTTACCAGGGGATGTGTGGAAAGAAGTAATTACAAGTCAAAATCAAGAGATGTTCATGAGTTAAGCCAAATAGCTATGACTTCACTCTCATTATACATATTCCCTCAGTGCCTGGTGTCTAATCCTGGATTAGCATATAATCTGGCATGGGTTGCCTAACTAGCCCTGGTTTTTCTTTTTCATCCTTACCTGGCTGGCAGTGTTTCTATATATATGATCCTTCCTGGAAGCATTGGGATGTTTTGGAGGAAAGCTGTCTTTAGTGGTTCCTAGAAGTCCTTTAATTCTGATTTGTTAAGGATAAATGTGCGTAAGTGATCAATAGGTGACTGGAGCACTTTTGTAAGTATAATGTATTTCCTCATAACAATCTTCTGAGGTGGCTAGTGTATTATTTCTATTTTGTGGATGAAACTGAGCAGCCCAGAGAGCTGATCTAACTTGCCAACAGAAGTAGTTTTTTTCTTATTTGCCCATAGTCATAGGGCTAATTTACAAGCTCAGCCTTCCTCATATGGGTAGTTTCAGAGCCAAGACTTGGACCTAGGTCTTTTGATCAAGGCCAATATAAACAATGTAAGGAAAAACTTCCTGGCTTCCTTCAGTTCTCAGCTAAAGCCTCCCTTAAAGCCTCACTTTCTATAAGAAGCCTTTCCTGATCCCCTTAATACTAGTGCCTTCCCTCTGTGATTACTTACAATTTATCCTGTATATATCTTATTTATACATAGTTGTCTGGTGTCTCCCCACCTAGGGGAGGTTAGGTGGCTCAGTGAATAGAATTCTGGGCCTGGAATAAGGATAACTTGAGTTCAAATATGGCTTCACATACTTGCTGCTAGTGTGACCCTTGGAAAGGCATTTCACCTCTGTCTGCCTCAGTTTCCTCAACTGTATAATAATAATAGCAACTGCCTCCCAGGGTTTTTTAGAAAGATCAAATGAGATAACATTTGTAAAGCACCTAGCACAAAGTAGGCTCAATAAATTATTGTTTCCTTTTTTCCCCATTAAATTTTTAGTTCCTTGAAGCAGGGACTGTCTTTTGCCTTTCTTGTAGCCCCAGAACTTAGCACAGTGTCTGACATATAGTAGACTTGTAATTAATGCTTGTTGTCTAACTAACCAATAGGAAGAGTTATTCAAAAGTAGAAATGGGCTCCCTTGGGAGGTTGTGGGTTCCCCTACCCTGGGGGTCTTTGGGCAAAGGCTCAATGTCTGCTTTGGGGTATTTCATAGATGGGGATCTTTCCAATTATGGATCAGACAAGATCAAAGCTTTTGTGGGTCATGAACCTGGTGAATCCTACAGACCCCTTCTCAGAGTATTATTTGTTGCCTTTATTCACAACTGAAAGAAGTGGTAAATTGCAGTTAAAGGTTAGTGAAAATAAAGATTTTTTTTTCCATCCAAATTCATGGACTTCTTGAAATCTAGCCACAGATCTGTCCACAAAACCCCATGATAAGAACCCTAGTCTAGGTGAACTAGATCCCTTCCAATAACTCAGATCTTTTTTATTCCATAGTCCATAAACTTGAAGTTCAAAGTGAAGTACCAATACAAGCCCATCCATTGATTATGTTGTTCAGTCGTTTCAGTTGTGTCTCACTCTCTATGACCCCATCTGGAATTTTCTTGGCAAAGATACTGGAGCGGTTTACCATTTCCTTTTCCAGCTCATTTTACAGACAAGGGAACTGAGGCCAACAAGGTGAAATGACTTGCCCAGGGTCACACAGCTAGTGTTTGAGGCCATATTTGAACTTAGGTGCTCCTAACTCCGGGGTCAGCACTCTGTCCTCTGTACCACCTAGCTGCCCTGGATCCACTGAGTCAGATAGCTTCAAAATCCTTTTCTAACCAGCCTTTGCCTGGCCCAGCTGGCCAAGAGAACAATCTAATAATAGTAATAACTAATGTGTATATAGGTTTGCCATTGCTAACTGGAGCTTCCCCTACCTCCCCCTGCCTGCCAGTGGGACCACTGAGCCCCATAGAGGCTATGGTCCTGTTTGTGAAGTACTCTCTAAGTTCCAGCTATGTCATCATCTCATTTCTCTTTCCAGGATGTGCCTGCAGCCTGGGACTGATCTACAACAACAGGTCGTGCACAATGCCCCCCATCAGTTTCCAGGACCTTCCCCTCAATATCTACATGGTCATCTTTGGCACAGGCATCTTTGTCTTCGTGCTCAGCCTCATCTTCTGCTGCTACTTTATCAGGTGAGTGAGAGAGGAAGAGGAGAAGGCAGTTTCATGGGAGGGCTTGGAGAAGCCCCTTTGTAAGATTCAGGGACTCAGGCTGTATATATTCCGCTGATGCAGAAGCTTAGCCAATTCTGTCATCTGTGGCTCCTTCAACCTCTCTTGCTTTGTCACATTATTTCAGGGGGTTCAGGAGGTTACACCACAGCTGGTCTGCTTCCTGGGTTATTATTCTAGGGGTACCAGACTCTGGCTTGTGATGTTAGTGACACCTTAAGAAGCACCGTTCTCCCTCCCCCTGTTCCCTCAGAGGGTGACAGGAGGCAGATGGGCATTAGTCACACCAACGGTACCCTCCCCCTGTACTCCTGGGAAATCCCTTCCCTTTCACCATTGGTCCAGGGGCTAATTTTAGCAGGAAGATGTCTGGGGAGCATCTTGTTTATTCCTCCTTCTGAGCCCTTATTTTTGAGAGAAAAACCGAAAACAACACTTGTTCCCTATTGCTCTGGGAACCAGGAGAGCATATGAGGTTGTCAGGACCCACTGAGTCCTAGGAATCCCTTTTCATTGAACTGTGGGGTTGGAGGGAGAGACCTCACCTGGTTTCTCAGAGGGTCTTCTCCAGGAATGACCTGCAGGTGGGGATGGATGTCAGAATATAGCATGTATGCTACCTGCTGGGGTTGAAGCCAGTTTCTACTCAGATAATCCAGAGAAATCATGGGCCCTGAGGAAGACAAGAGGGCAGTAAGTTGAGAACTACAGAAGAGGAGACTCAGGACCCAGGGTAGCTGGGAAGTAGTGGACAGGCACAGATTTGGCATTTGAGGACCTGGGTTTGAATTTCAGTTCTGTTACTGGCCATCTGACATTTTGGAAAATCATTTCCCCGTACCTGTTTCTTCATCTCTATTGAGGCTTTCGGCCTAGGTGATTGCTCTAAACCCTATGAATTTAGATTCCTAAATAGGTTTTTGGAAACCTCAGATGGAAGATCATGCTGAGAAGGGCACATAAGTCACTGACCTCTAACCCTCCTAAGAGAGGGACTTGTAGTGTTGGCCACAGATCGGACATTATTTCTGCCATCCTCTTAACTTGCAACTTCTCTGATACATGTCCCTAAGCCTGAAATTTTCTAATTTAGGGTTTCTTCAGACAAGATCATGAAATCATAGAGATGGAAAGTACCTTGGAAATAATTTTATCCAGCCTCTCTCAAAGTACAGAGGCCGAGAAAAGTCCAGAGAGGAAAACTGACTTGCCCTGGCTCACACAGTCAGTTAAGTACCTGAACCAGGACAACAATCCAGGTCAAGACACTGGTTTCTTCTTTCCTCTTGTACTATTTTATTTGATCCTAGTCCTTTGGTAGGGTGAGACTGAAGAAGGAAAAAGAAAGAACAACATCTGTTTTACTTTCACAAATGGCTCTTTTTCTGTCCCAACCCACAGTTTGTCTCTGTAAAAAAGAGAAACACTCTGCCCCACTGCCTACCTCCTAACTAGGAGCATTCTGAGGAGGAAAGATCATCTCAGGGAAGTCCCCAGAGAGAGAGAGAGACAAGCTAGAGAAATACCACAGATGATTTATTTATCATGGGGCCTAGTGGAGTCTGTGAAAACCAACTCTGTTGATGCTTCTGCCTCACACTCCCACCCCCACCCTGAGCTGTAGCTCGTAGGGTGGATTAGAGAATAAAGTGACCGGCACATATCCTGGAAAGAACATTAGGGAGTTAAGAGCCTTGGGTCATAGGCCTGGCTCTGACACTGTCTGAAGTGGGAGACTCTGGGCCTCAGTTTCATCTCAAATGAGGGGTTTGCTAAGAGAGGTTGGTAGTGTGATAGGTGGGACTGAGTGCTGCATTTGGACTCAAGGCCCAGGTTCAAATCCTATCTTTGATTACTTGTCACCTCTGGTAATAAGTAATTAAGTGCAAGTTACTTGATTTTTTTGGGTCTTGGTTTCCTCAACTACTGTGAAATGAAGAGGTTGAACTATGACCTCCAAAGTTCCTTCTAGCTTTGGCTTTTTGATTTCGGAGGGCCTTTTTTTAATCCTCCAAATCCTATAATCCTCTTCTTTTCCTTTCCTATCTCCTTCCCCATCCCTCTCCCCTCATGAGGCAGTAGAATAGTTGGTTTAGGTGGAAGGTGTACTTGAAGGGCCCAGGAGTACCCAGCATTGCCCTAGGCAGCCCTGTGACTGAGGGTTGGCATTAGCAAAGCACAGAGGGGAACCTGGGAGAGCCATGTGTCATTGGCATTTGTCTTCACCATTTACTGCTTTGGCTAAATGTAAAAGAACAGCTGAATAGCCACAGGATGCCAAAACCTGCCCAGTCCTCAGTGGCATTAATGCCACCTGTCCCTGGAGCAGCAACCTTCCTGAATCTTTATCCCTGTTCCCCTGAAAGCCTAGCTGCCACTGGTGTTGGATGGTTGTGGGGTCTGTGTGAGAGACACAGAAAGGAAGGAAGACAACAGAGAGGCAGAGAGAAGGGGGGAAGAAAAAAAGAGTGGGGGAGAAACAGAGATGGAGAGATTGTGTGTCTATAATAGAATGTGATATTTTGTGTGTCTCTTTGTATATGTGTGGGAGAATGGTGGCTTGTGTGTATGTATGTTTATGTGAGAAAGAGTGTGTGGTACTTTTTGTGTTTCTATGTCTATATATAGAAAGAGACCAGGCATAGAAGCCACTTCCTTTCCAGCCTTCTCAGCTTCCTTCTCAGCCAAAA
This sequence comes from Gymnobelideus leadbeateri, assembly GCA_011680675.1. Lineage (NCBI taxonomy): Eukaryota > Metazoa > Chordata > Mammalia > Diprotodontia > Petauridae > Gymnobelideus > Gymnobelideus leadbeateri. Next base: position 505,625 of record WOXC01010560.1, read on the forward strand.
TGGGACCATGACCGCCTACCCCCAAACCCGATGAGCTCATCAACATACAAGAAGTCGTTCCCTGGTTCCCCTTCTTCCCTTTCTTTCCCTGGCTCATTCTTCTGGCTTCCCTGAGGGCCTGCCTGCCCCTGCTCCCCAAGCAGGATGACGGGGACATCAAGGCAGGAAGTGGCAGGAAGGGACGATTATAGGGGGTGGGGGGCTGGCCTTATTGTTTCTGTGGGAGGAGAGGAGCCTGCTGACTGTATCTTTAAATGGCCCCATTGAAACCAAAGGGTATTTTTAGATGCCTTGCTCATCCGACAGCTGAGAGGGCCACCTGCCCAAAGCTGTTGGCACTATACTCCCAGTTTGGTACCCTGTTGCCCTTGTTCATCCTGTCCTTCCCCCTCCCCGTCCCCTAGCTGAACCCTTCCCAGTGGAGCCTTTTTCCTTCCATTCCAGCCAGTAAGCAACCCCCCCTCCCCCACATTCTGAGAGGTAGAGTTTATCCTGTTCTCCCCTAGTGGCAGCAGGGGGTAAGGGCTAGAGAGGCTCTAACAGTTGCCTTGAGCTGAAACTTCCACAGAGCAAAAGACAAACAAATGAAAGATGCATTCTGGAAGAACCATCCTCAGACTTCAGGACAGGGGGGGGGGTCTAACGGGCTGCATGTGCCCAGGGCTTCCCACAGCCTCTGCGACCACCTGGTGGAAGCACTGTGGCTGCTGGCTGCCTGACCTTATTTCCTGTGCCTCCCAACTTTGGCTGGCAGAGTGGGCTTTGTCATGCCTTCTGCCATCTTCCCCTCCTCGCTTCTGCCTTGTCAAGTTCCCCCCTTATCCTTGTCCAGGGCCTTTTCAACAGTCTGAGCAGTTGTAGGAGTGGAAAACTGGCTCTGCTTCCCTAATGATCATTAGATAACCTAGTAACTTCCTCCCCTATTTCTTTCTTCCCCCAGCAAACTCAGACACCAGGCACAGAGTGAGCGGTACGGCTATAAAGAGGTAATATGAGCTTTCTCCACAACATGCATGCACCCCTAAACCTTTGTCCCCATGTCACTTTTGCTTGGGAGATTAAAGTGAACATAAAAGGTAGCAGACTCTGGAGGCGAAGGACTGGGGTTCAGATCCCACCTTTGATGCTGATTACCTGTCACTTATCCTCCCTAGGCCTCAGTTTCCTCATCTGTAAAAATGAGAGGTTTAGAAGAGATAGCCTCTAACATCCCTTTCAGATTGAGATCAAGAATCCTATGGATCTAAAACTTGAAATCTCCATAGCCTGTCCTGCTTATGGCTTGTTCTTAGGCAACCTCAGTGTACCCTGGAGGTGAAATTCCCCAGACATGAGCGCCTTGGACCTGAGAGGGAGTGGCAGAGGGATTCCCTGAGGGCCTGTCTGGGAGTGAAGCCCCTTTCAGAGGACTACTTTCCCCATCCCAATCTTCCTGGAACCCTGTAATTTCATCATCAACAAGCATTTATTAAGCATCCTATTATATATATGTTCAGGCACTGTGTTAAGTATTTGGGATACAAATAAAGGCAAACAGTCCCTGCACTGAAAGAGCTCATGTTCCAATGGGAAGACAGCATTAAGTAGCTGTGTGCATAAAAGACATAGTGTAAAGGGAAGATCATCTCAGAGGAAAGGGGGGAAGGAGGCAGGATTGGGAAAGGGCTTTTGCAGTAGGTAGGAGAAGAGCTGTGTCTCAGCCAGGAGATCAGAATGAGGAGAGAGGGCATTCCATGCCTGGGAGACAATCAGTGGAAAGACCAGTTCTGGAATATGGAGTGTCATGTTCAAAGAATGGCAAGGAGGCCACAACATCATGCCTGGATGGAGTACTCAGGGAGGAGGGAAATGGAAGAGGACTGGAAAGGGGACTAGGTTCTGAAGAGTTTTAAAGACAGACTTAATAGTCCTTTTCTTCCTTTCAGGTGGTGCTGAAAGGTGATGCCAAGAAATTACATTTATATGGGGTGAGTGTATCAGGGAAGGGGGAGGATGGTGCTAATTTGGATGGTGCTAGAACTATTATTCTCTTTTGTCCCTGAATGCCTTGAAGGCGGGGAGGAGGCAGAGGGTTTTCTCTCACTCCTTTCCTGAAGACAGGCAAAAGAAATTCCTTCAGATTTCTTCCAATATTTCAAAAGTTTTGCTGTGATCTATATGGGTATTCTTTCCATTAGATTACATACCCTCCATGCCTAGTTTCAGGCTGTTAGGTGACACAGTGAATAGAGTGCTGGACCTAAAGTTAAGAAGACTTCCTGAGTTCAAATCTAGCCTCAGACACTTACTAGCTGTGTGACCCTGGGCAAATCACTTAACCCTGTTTGCCTCAGTTTCCTCATCTGTAAAAATGAGCTGGAGAAGGAAATGGCTAACCACTCCGGTATCTTTGCCAAGAAAACCTTAAATGGGGTCACCAAAAGTTGGACGTTACTAAAAAATGACTGAACATGCCTAGTTTCATGAATTATTCTGATGGGGAGAAAGTAATTCATCACCTGATAGCCAGTTTTCTGGCTTCCTAGGTTTCCTACATTTAACTAGCATGGTCCATCACCAAGCTACCCTTTCTAACTTGGTAGAACCTGCTGGCCTTTTTTGCTCCACTTGGCATAACCTTAGAGAATGGAGTCATTTCCACACCATCAAGGAAGCATCAGAGTAGGACTGGAGCAAAGACATTCTTTGCTTTATATTTATTTTCTCATTTATTCAATGAACATTTGTTAACTCAACAAATAACATATTTAGTAACTGCCATATGCAGGGTCAAGTACAAAGGTCAAAGTGAAAGTGTCTTTTCAAGGAGTTTATATTCTATTTTCTACTTTACATATAGTGCAATGTGTTAAGTAACACATTTTAGATCAGACAGCCTCTAACCTCGGAGAGCTTACTGTCTAGTAGATTATAGATTTCAAAACAGTAGGTAAATTTACATGATGAAGTTTGGGAAGAAACAAATTAATTCTAAAAGGTTTTTTTGTTTGCCTTTTAGCAGATTTATAGATAACAGAGCCATTAACAGCTACAAAAAGAAACCACGCTTTATACCTCCTCCTTAAGGTTGAAGTCAGCCTTATCTGTCCCACATCCTTGGAGGCTTTTTTTCAGTAGAATATTGAGCTATAACATGACGTAGTGAAAGATCTGGAGTCAGAGGTCCTGGGTTTGAATCCCATTTCTGTCTCTTTTCTGCCCCATATCACCAAGAAAACCATAGGCCAGGTTATTCCTGTATCTACTGCACATACACACATACAATTGATTCTGATTTATTGTTTCCAAATCAGTCCATTTGTTTACCCACTTTAGGTCATTCTGAAGAAGTTCATAGTTTGCCAAAACATTCTCTTTTGACCATTTTTTCATCTTAGAGGGTAGGCGGTGGTAAAGGAAAGATGAATGATCTGTGTATCTATAAACAATACACACACAGAGTTCTTTGGGGAGTAGGAGGTGTAACTCGACAGATGGCTGAACAGACAGGACTTCCCCTCACCCCATTCTCCCATATCAGTGTGTTCTATTTTGTACTAGCAGTGAGAAAATCTCTTCACTCTTGGCCTCAGTTTCCTCACAAATAAAATGAGAGGTTTAGTTAAATGGTCCCCAAGGCCTCTTCAGGTTCTGAAACCTATGATCCTAAGTTCAAAGATCAGTCTTAAACTCCAAAGGGTGAGGGTGTACTCTTCTAAAGAGTCCTTAGGCTATACACCTGGCCTCTGTCCCCTATCCCTCCAGGGTAAGTTCAGTAGTTTCCTAGCTGGGGGTAGGATGCAAGCAGTGGAGTGGGGAATAAAACACTCTTAAGTTTGGGCTGAGTGGAATCTTAAAACTCAACACTCTCCTCTCCTCCTCTGTCCACAGCAGACTTGTGCTGTCTGCCTAGAAGACTTCAAGGGGAAAGATGAGCTTGGTGTGCTACCTTGTCAACATGCTTTCCACAGGAAGTGAGTCATCACTATGGGACCTTTGGGGGTGGGGAGTGGGGTGCCTGTTCAGCCAGGAGAGATATAGAGCTTCCTAAGCACCCCCTTATTTTCCTCCCCATTGAGATGGAGGATGGAAGACAACGAGGAAACCTGTTTCTCCTACAGTGTTTTTGGCCCTGCCTCTAACAGGCCCATGCCTAGTCTGGGAACACTGCCATGCCAGGCAGTCCTGATGGTAGGGAAGGACCAGGAGAGCTAGGGCTAGTGTTCTGATACATCCATAGTGTTGTGGCATGGAGTCAGGAGAGATGGGCTTGAACCCTGGCTCTGCCACTTTTACTATGTGACCCTCAGCTAGTCAAGTACTTGGATTCTGTGTAATAGGTATAATCCAGGAACTACATGTCTCACAGGTCTATTTCAGGGAAAGTACTTTGGAAATCTTAACAACAGAAATGTTAATAAATAACAATAATTAATATCTTTTGCTGTGTCTTTTGCAGGGCGATGCTGGGAGGCTGGGCCAGGTAGAGAGGAGGGTGGTAGCAGGAAAGAGGTGGGTTGAAGGTGGAAGGTCCTAGGCTAAGCAGTGAAAGAAACCTGTGTCTCTCCCTGCAGGTGTCTGGTGAAGTGGCTGGAAGTCCGTTGTGTCTGTCCCATGTGCAATAAACCCATTGCTGGCCCCCCAGAGGCCCAGAGCATTGGCACCCTCCTGGATGAACTGGTCTGAATGCTACCTTTTCCCTAGGACTCAACACCTAAATGCCAAGTGCCTGCATGGCCTACAGTGTGGCAGGTGCCCCTTGGGGGCAGCCATCCCTTTAGTTGGAAAGAGAACAGGCAAGCTGGTCCTTGCCCTTCCTTAAGAGGGGGCGAAGTCCAGTCTCCTTCTCCTTCCCCTCTTCAGTACTCTGACATCTCCTTCCCTGCTACTCTACCTTGTTGGTATCACAGGGCAGGGCTGCTGGGTTGTGGGGCCAGACCTTCTGCTTTGTCCCTTGCTGTAGAGAAATTAGGCATCTCCTGATATAATGAAGGGTATAGGTCTAAGCTAAAAAGGACCAGGGACCATCAGGGAAATCAAGGCTCATTACTCTTCAGGGTGACCAGGACTGGGTAAGTCACTTACCCCACCCAGGCAGGAACTTCATTAGAGTCTCACAGTTGCTCCCTGAGGTGTGTATGGGGAAGGAGGGCAAAAGCAAGTAATGGGGAAGAAGGGATAAGGCAGGCCCTGTCCCCATCGTTAATTCTTCCCTCCCTCTTTTCCCACCTACCTTCAAGCAGGTGTCTGGATGAAAGAAGGGATAGAAGAGTGAGGCCCAGGTTGGGAGGGGGGTTTGGGAGGGTTGGGTAGTAGATAACAGGAGTTCTGCCTGTGGCAGAGATGGCAGAGGGCCAGTAGGCCACCTCCATACATTTTTTTTTAAAGTTAATGTTTACATTGGACCTTCAGAAACAGCAGCTGGCTGGCTGAACTGACAAAGTATAGGAGCAAACACCCTGCCCAGAGCTGGGATCTGTGGGGCCACCAGCTTCTTAACTTGCCCTTTTCCCACTTCCCTTAGTTACTCCTAGAGCTTCTCTACCCACCCTCCTGGGTCCTAAAGGTTTTGGTGCATCTCCCAACAGAAGATGCATCTATTACAATCAGGGTGATTTCCCCAGGGACAGATGAAAGTTGATGTTTCCTGAAAGAGGAAAGGGGGTGGGGTGGGGTGCTATGCTGAGGATGGGAGGAGTCTGGAAACCTTGGTGGGACCAGATGCCCTTTTCTCCTTTGTAAATAGTATTTTTATACCTTAGTCTCCTCACCATCTCAGGCTTTGTACATGGGACACTTGGGGAGTCTCATTTCTCCCCATTGTGGGTGGGGGGGGTGGGAAGAAGGGTATATGCAAAAAATAAAAATAAGAAAAGCAGATTGTCTAGCTCTGTTGTTTCTGTAGATGTGGTCAGAGCCCTTGGAAGTCAGAAAAATTGAGTGTGAATTCTATCACTTACTGCAGTTTTGGTCAAGTCGCTGAACTGCTCCGATCAATTCATTGGTCCCAGCCCCTCCAGATCTGGACAGACACCGAGTCCATTCCCAAATCACTTCCACACAAGTTGTCCCTACTATGATTTGCTTCTGGGATATATCAGAATATAGCTCATGTCTAGGTCACCACAAATGTGGGGAAGAGGGTTTCCTGTGTTGTAGTCACTCAAGATTACAATGGAGGCAGATTGAACTTTCCTAACAGAAAATGCAAAAATAAAGGACTCAGAATGGCTCCAAAATAGTTTTTCTTTGCTAGTAAGTTCTGACTTTCCCTAGGATTCAAAAGTCCTGAAGCAGGATGGTATGGTAGAAAAGTCACTGATTTTGGAGTCAGAGGACATAGATTCAAAGCCTTTTTTTTTTTTTAACCTATGTAACCCTCTATGGAACTCAGTTTCCTCATTTGCAAAATAAGGGCATTGGATTAGATGACCTGTAAGGTCTTTTCCAACTTGAAATCTAAGGTCTTCCAGACTGAACACTAGCCTATGGTTCAAACTCTTCAGAAGGGAAAAGAACTTGGAAGTTTCTAAGGAGGTTAATGTCTCCTATTCCAGTGAGTCTCAGTTTCTACCCTAGGGACCTATCTGGTCTTGGATTAGCACTACTCTCAGCATTCATACTTCCCTCTGAAAGGAAAAAACAGGGGTCGAAAAGAGAGATGGGGATTATCCCCTTTCCCCCTTAGACTTGCACTATTCAAATAAACCAAATTCATAAGTTCAGGGTTTTTTTTTTTCTTCCCTAAATCATGGCTTAGAAATCTGCTCTGCCCACTTGGGGGTCTCACTTGCAATTTCTCTACAAGAGGCTGATGCTGCCCAGGAATACCCTTTTCTCAGTAAAAGTCTCAATCAAACTCTTAGACTTGGGCTTGCTACAGGTATAAGCCCTGAGGCTGAAAGAGCCACAGAGAAATTCCCTTTTATCACTAGGATGGCAAAAGTGGCCCATTTGCTGTTTCACAAACAGTATTAACTATCTAGTCCCCATGCTATCCTTCCCTCATACCTGGAACGCCTTCCTTCCTCAACCCTACCTCTTAGAACCCCTAACATCTTTCGTTTAAATTTTTATTTTAGTTTTCAACATTCATTTCCACAGGATTTTGAGTTCCAGATTTTCTCCCCATCTTTCCCCTCCCCTCCACCCCAAGATGGCAAGCATACCGATTACCCCTTCCCCCAATCTTCTCTTCTATCCCCCCCATTTTCCCCTTACTTTCTTGTAGGGCAAGATGAATTTGGAACTCTTCTCCACTCAGACCCCATTGTTACCCCTCTTCAAGATGTCTATGCCACAGCCTCCCCAACACTGGGACCAAGGCCATGGAATAATAATCACTAACATTTATTTAGAACATTAAAGGTTGCAAAGCACTTTATCTAGGTTTATCTCACTTGATCCTCACAAAAACCCAGTGACAGTTATCCCCACTTTACAGATGAAGGAAGAAATGGAGAATGATAGAGGTTAAATGACTTGCCTAGGGTTGCACAGCTAGTATATGAATCAGGATTTGAACTCGGGGTTTTCCAACTCTGATTCCAACTTGCTCAATTCACCACACCACCTAACTGCACTCTCCTGAGTTGGAGAGTTGGGCCATTTTTGTGACCAAGATAGTAATGCTTTGATCTATCCTACAAAAGGAGTGGGGGAAAGGAAAAGGGATAAAGGGCTGAGTCTGCCATAGAAGACTTTTTTTATAATTCAGCCAAAGGGATCCCACTGGAGGCAACCAATACATACTGTATTCACTGAGACAGCCTCCAGGAGATCTAAGAAGCATTTCCACACCATCTATTGGAAAATAAAATTTAAAATCCCAAAGGCCACGCACCACTCTTATTAGTAAGATCAATCTGATCAAGAACTCCTGCAAACTCCCTAAATTCACATTTAGTAAACACCTATTCTCTAATCCGGAGGACATAAAGATAATATCCAGTTCTCTACCCTCACACAACTTATAGTGCAGAAGGAAGATACACAGAGACAAAAAATATTAAGCAATATGTTCCTTTGTTTCTTTTGGTGCCAAGATTATGCTGGAGACAGCTCAAATAGACTCAAGCTCTCCTGACAGCCTGTTGTTAAATTGTAGGAGCATTTATACTTTTGAAATCAGCAAATGCTACAAATCAGGGCTTGATTTGATGTTTTGTGGACTGTTTATAGACTGAAGGAAATGATAGAAAAACTGTTAAGAACGCAGATTAAATTTAAAACCGTGTCATGGGTACTTTTTTTTTCTTTGAGAGCTGGTCCTTTAAACCTTTACCAGCACAGTGCTATCTGGTACTTTTCCTCTGGGCTGGGAGCTGTGTGTATGTAGAAATCCACCTCACTTCCTCAGTATAAAAACTTCCCTCTGCTTCATGCCAATCTGCAGCTGATCTAGAACTGAGAAGCTAAGTAACTTGTCTTGGGTCATGCAGCTAGTACATGTCAGAAGCAGGTCTTTCTGACTCCAAGGCCAGCCCTCTAGCCTCCACACTAGGCTGCTTATTGACAAGTGCATTAGAGAGGAATAGGAGAAAAGAGTTATATGAAGTTCAAGAGGGAAATGGATCAGGAGGATGGGAGCTTTAAAGGTGAGAGTAGGAATTCAACAAATAACCAAGAGAAAACCAGGCACAGGGGGAGCAGTCTGGACACAGGGCATGTGCTGGAAGGTGGAAAGGAAATGGGAGAGGACAGAGAATAGTCCAGCTTAGATGAAGCCCTGAGTACACAGAGAACTACAGCATGAAACTGCTGAGAGGAAACAAAAGGGATCTTTTCATAGAAACCTGGGAAGACTTGTATCAACTGATACCAGGGAAGTGAGCAGAATCAGGGAAGCAATGGAGACAATGAAAGCAACATTGTAAAGACAAAACAACTTGAGCTTTAAGACCTATGATCAATTTCAATGACATCCATGACTCCAAAGCACCAATAAGGAAATATGATGCCGACCTCCTGCCCAAAAGACTGAAATGCAAAATGAGACATACAGTTTGGGCTAGTACAAGATTTTTTTAACTTATATTGATTATAATGATTTTGCTTTTTTTATTTTTCTCAACAGGAGGAGGTGAGAAAAACAAAAGTTTATTCATAATAGAGTAAGGCTTCTTTTTAATGTTGGAGAGAAAAAGATGGAAATAAGCATTTATTATGTACCTACTATGTGCTGTGTTTTACAAATATTTCATTTGATTCTCACAACAATCCTGTGAGGTAGGTGCTTATCATCATCATCTCTATTTTACAGTTGAGGAAACTGAGGCAGACAGATATTAAGTGGCATGCCCAAGGTCACACAGACTAGTAAATGTGACTCTAATCTGCCTAACTTCGAGCCTAGCCCTTTATCCATTGCAACACCCAACTTCCTCAGTTTCCTCATCCTAAAGTGGAAATAATGAAATTTGCTCTACCTCACTCAGAGAGGATGTCTGTGCTCACACTAAAACCTGTAGATATAAAGAATTGTGATTAATTTTCCCAATGCCCCAGAGAAAGGCTAAGGTGAGGTTTCTAGGATAGTCACAGATAAAGAAATTGAGACACAAATGAGTGAAGTGAGTTTCCCAAAGTTACAAAGGCTAGTCGGTGGTGGAACCTAGACAGGAATTCTGGCTTCCACAACAATTTTAATACTTTGCCGTCTAAATCCTCCAGGTGAAGGAAGAGAACATTGAGGTAAGAACCTCGATGGAAGGCCAAATTGTCAAAAGAGTCTCCTCTTTCCCTCTATATACCTCCTTTCTCACTGGCACCCTTCGAGCAGCACCAGAATGCCTTGGAATATCTCAATACTTCCTCTCCTCCCAAGGTGCTTCATTCCTCCCAGGGACTAAATATCTATGACATTCTACAAATATCTTTGAATTAACCAATTCATCTGAGAATGTCCACAAAATTCTCAGAAATAATTTCTTTCTTCTATAAACATGTTATGGTAGTTACTAATATTCATTATTTTTTTGAGAATTTGGAGAGGGTGGATCTCTTCAATGAGTGGGAAAGGGATGCATGTGATTTCTATCATAATTAGCTAGCATTTTATATATAGGCATTTACGATTTACAAAGTGCTGTGAATGTATTATTCTACTTTGATTGTTAACCAGCCTATGAGGCAGATAATGCTGTATTATTTTCTATGTTTTGCAGCAAAGGAAACTGATGCACAGTCTAAGTGACTTCTTCAAGGTAACAAAGCTAATTTGCACTGAAGCCTGAATAGGAATTTAGGTCTTATGTCTCCAGATCTAGGGTTATTTCCACTATACCACAGTTGTCCTGACCTACTAAAGAAATTGTTTGGCACCATCCATCCTTGCTTCCTTCCTCCCTTTCCCCTGCCATACCAACATTGCAACCCAACCACCACTTCGCCTTCCTAACTCCATCTTCTGTTCTCACAGGACCACTCATCTCCCAGTTAGCTCTGATCTGAGACCCTCCCTCCATCCTTCTTTCTGTCCCCACTTGAGTCCTCTTCTGTTTGCATTTGGGTGATATACACAGTAGCTTCAAAGGATGGACATGTATCAATGATAATTGAAAATATAATTAATTATTCACAAGGATGAAATAGAGGCCAAAATAAGAAATTTTAAAGTCCAGGGGTAAAAAGTGATATTTCAAGCCTTGTTTTTCTCTATCCAACAAGCTATCTATGCCTTAGCTTTATTTCCTTCTGTGCCTCTTTCCTGGAATTCCCCTTCCCTGTATCTTCTAGGTTGGAAGCCTCCAGGTTTGAGATTTCCAGTTTCTTAACTGATTTGCATCTCCTTGCCTTAGATCTCAAAGGTCAGACCCTATTCCTATGCATACAATATCTGAGCTGCCCTTATATATGGAGTAAAGTAGGACCCAGAAATTCCTGGAAGTAGTCCCTCACAAACCCATGATCATCTTACTTTTCCAGCCATGACCCAAAGATCAGGGGCCTGAAGTTCCCTTGTGACAATTCTGAGTTTATCCTTTCTTTTTCCTGCCTCTTCTATTCTTGCTTTGAAAGTGCCAGTCCCCTCCCCCAGTATGTATGTGTAGTGGGGACAGAGTGGGGTAGAGGTAAGGGGAAATGGAGAGAGGAAGAGGAGGGAGGGGGAGCCTGGGAAGATGAATTAGTGAATTGCCCTAGTGTGGAAGTATCGGTCCTGGTCCATAGGGAGAGGGGACAGTGGTCAGAAAGGCCCCATTGGCCCCAACAACAGACCTTAATAAAGAGAAAGGACAATCCTAGCAATAATAGATAAGCTAGTTTAACATGGTACTCAGTGAATCTTGGTTTTAGTGCTGTTTTCCTTTACATTGTGGTCATTATGTACATTCTCTTGCTTCTTCTTACTTTGATGTGCATCAGTTCATACAAGTCTTCCCAAGTTTCTCTGAATTCTTCATATTTGTTGTTTTCTGTGACACAATAAGATTCCATTTCAATCCTATAATCATGACTTGCTCAGTCATTGCCTAACTGATGAGCATTCACTTTCCAGGTTTTTTGTTTTTGCTTTGCATATTTTTTTGTATATAAGGGATATTACCCTTTATCTTTGACTTTCTTGGGTAGTGGGATCACTACATCAAAGAGTATGAACAGGTTAGTAATTTTCTAGCATAGTTCCAAATAGTTTTCCAGAATGGTTGTTGTCCATGACTTTCCATTAATCCTCCACTCAACATACTGGTGACCCTTCTCTCAACTTAAAAAAAAAAATCTCAAAAGGTACCATGTATCTTGTCTTTGATTCTCACAATGTGACCAGCCTACCTCCTTTTCCTTTCATATGCATCCTTTACAAGGTGTTTTTATGCCTTATCTCAGCACAAATCATCTTTAGTAATTACCGTGGACAAGTGGAAAGAAACCACTCACAGGACAATTCATCAAACAATCAATTAATTTATAACCACAGTGGATAACAACCAGCATGGCTCTGTGAAAAAGAAGTCATGCCCATCCAATTTAATTTCCTTCTACAAAAAAAAGAGATAGGGATTAACATTTGATATAAACTCAGATTTCAGCCAGTCTTCTAATTCTGTCCCATCAGAATTCTCATGAACCAAGCAGAAGATATGATCTACAGCTGAAATAGGTAATTCTGAGGTTGGGACTACTGATCAGCACCTGATTTTTTTTCTTATAGGGTAGGGGGAGGAAAGGGCAATTTTTTATCTGTTTTAAAGCACATACAAGAGGGATGATTTTTACTACATCCCAGATGTGATTGTGTGACGCAAGCTGACTATTTATTCTTTAATTTCACAGAGTAGAGTATGAATTTGTAATTCATCATGAATTACAAGAAAAGAGAACACTGGTGTTGATAAAAGGAAGCATTTTCCACCCATAAGAATGATGATACAAAAATATAGACTACAAAGAGAAGTTGTACTGAGATCTTTAAAAATAGGAAGTAGCAGCATCTGCCTTGGGTATGTTCCTGGAAACAGAGGGACAGACCTAATGATATTCTGAGGTCTGTCTCATCTCTATGCTTCTATAAGTGGAAAGTAAAAACATTGTTTGTGGAGCCTAGAACGGAAAGAAATAGTCTAAAGGTCTTGAAGGCACTAGAACTGTCCAAAAAAGATTCATCCTTATGTGAGGAAAAAAACACAGATGTTAGAGACAATAAGATGGTCCAATGGATAGCAGTGGACTTGAAGTCAGGAAGAGCTGAGGTTCAAATCTTGCCTAAGACATTTACCAGCTGTGTGACCTTTAACCTCTCTCAGAAGAATTTACCTCATCTATAAAATGGAGATAATAGCATTTACCTCACAGAGTATACACCCCCTCCTCTCCTCTGAAACTGCCAACACCTTGGTACAGGTCCTGCACCTGGATTTTTGCAATTGCCTTCTGACTGATCTCCCTGCCTCAAATCTTTCCCCAATCCAATACATTCTCCATTCAGCTGCCAAACTGATTTTCGTATAGGATACCTTTAGTTTTGTACACCTTACTATAAAATGGTTGAGAAACCTTTTGAATACACTAAATCTAAGAAAGCTTTTATAGGAGAAAGTATTCACAGGGAGAGGATAGTTTAATTCATAGAAAATAATTCATATTGAAGAGAAAACTTTTGGTTAAAAAGGGCATATTGCCGTATTACTCCCATATCCAATGAACTCCATTGGCTCCCTATCACTTTCAGGATCAAATATAAAATGCCTTTGCTTGGCTTTCAAAACCCTTAATAGCTTGTCTTCCTTCCTCATCTTTCCAGTGTTCTTGCACCCTACTTTCCTCCCATATACTCTGGGATCCAGTGGCACTGGCCTTCTTGCTAGTCCTTGAACAAGACACTCTATCTCCTGACTGTACATTTTTGCTAGTTATTTACCCTGCCTACAACTCTCTCCTCCTTCACCTCTGTCTATTGGTTTCTTTCAAGTATCAGCTAAAATCCTACCTTCTACAGGAAGTTTTTCCCAGTTCTTAATTCTAATGCTTTGATTAGATAGTTGATTATCTGCTGATTATCAATAAATACTTATTAAGTACCTACTATGTGCCAATTTATCCAGTCAGTGTGTATGTGTGTATATATACATATATATGTATATATATGTGGATAGATAGCTATATAGCTCAAAGTTGCTTGCATGTTTTCACTCCCATTAAATACTGAACTTCTTGAGTACAAGGATCATTTCTGCTTTTCTTTGTATCCCCAGCACTTAGCCCAGCACCTGGCACAAAGTAGGTGTTTAATAAGAGCTAGGTGACTGAGTGACAGGATTGTTATAAGATCAAATGAGGTAATAATAATACCTAAAATTTGTATAGAACCTACTATGTGCCAAGTCATTGTGCTAAGCTCTTTTTTACTCATTTGATCCTCACAACAACCTTGGGAAATAGATACTATTATCACTCTCATTTTACAGATGAAGAAACTGGGCAAATAGAGGTTAAATGACTTGCTGAGAGTCACACAGCTTCTAAGTGTCTTGTAAGTAACTCAGGTCTCCCTGATTCTATCACTGTGCACCACCAGCTGCTGTAACACATGTAAAGAAAGCACTTTGCAAACTTCAAAATGCTCCAATAGATGCTAGTGGCTTTTATTATCATTATTACATTCACTAGAAGAAACTGGCATCAGTTCTGATGAAGAAAAGCAACCATTTTGAGTGCATGATCCCTGTTAATTCAACTCCATTGAACAAATGCTTCTTGAGGACCTGCTGAGATCAAATTACAGAATCTTAGCATTGAAAGGGCATTTTACCCAGTCAATAGCTGAACAAGAACCTCCTTAACAGCATCCCCACAATGGTCATCTTGTGTTTGCTTAAAAATCTCAAAGAAGGAGGAAGCCTTCACCTCTAGGAACAGTCGGTGTCACTTTGAGACAACTTTGAGTGTTCAGAAATGTTTGCCTTATATCAAACCTAAATCTGCTTTTTTGCATCTTCCACTAGTGGCAGATGGCACTGTTCTTTGAGGCCAAACAGAAACAATCTAGATTCTCTTTTCCATGAGGGAGCCCTTCAAGTAGTTGAATTCACTGTCATATTCACTGTCATACTCCTCCTTCCACCAAGGCAGGTCTTCATAAGACTGAACATGCCTATATTTTTCAACTAGTCCTTAGATGACATGAATGTTCTGGTTGCCCTCTCCTGGACATTCTACAGCTTATCAATATCCTGTCTAAAAAGAAGTACCCAGAACTGATGACAGTTCCCCAAATGTAACTTAACCAGTATATCACTAATGCAATACCCACAGCAACTGCTATGAATATGCAGATGTATTTCCAGGATTGAATTGCAAAATATAACAAACTCACTTCCTCAAAAATGAAACCAAGATATTTATTCAGATACTGGAAAGTCAATTCCATGGTAACAAAGAAGTTTATACACATTACTAATGCAGGAAGCGCTGACATCACCCACACCAGATGAAAAAGCCTTCCCTCTGTTAGGCCTCCTCACAAACAAGCTCCCCTGAGCAAAATTCCTCCCTCTTTCACTCAAGCTAGCTGCTCTGCCTCAACTCTCTCCAATTGTTCAGCAAGCTCCTCCCACCAAAGGCTCCATGAGACTCAAGCCATGGGCTGGGCCAGAGCTCAAAGCAGGTCACATGGATCTATTAAGGGACAGGGAAGATCTTCAAATTCCCTTAACATTACACTAGAGCAGAGAAGTGTCACAAAGGATAGAACACTAGAATTGAAATCAGGAAGACAAGTTCAAATATGGCCTCAGATACTTACTAGCTGTGTGACCCCAGGCAAGTCATTTACCTACTTTCTGCCTTAGTTTCCTCATCTGTAAAATTAGAATAATAATAGTCCCTCCTTCCTAGCGAGGAATATGGGATTTCAACAGACAAAGATGGGAAATGGTGATGGTTTTGATAATTTCATTTTTAAAATTTAGTGGTAACTGTTTCTTTTCCTTCCTGCCACCCTTGTATGATTAGCCATTAGCTTTCTAAAGTACATTTTACCTGTCAAGCAGACAAATGAAAAAAGGAAAACTGAAGCTACAAGGGAATAAGAAACCAGGCCAAGTTGGTGCATGTAGATCATCAGACAAGCAGTACTTAGAGTACATTAACCACATTTAGCAGAAGATTGTGTTGGACTTGGTTCAACATCCTAAATTCAGCAAGCTAGAATTATCATTCATATACCATTTTTATTAAACATTTGGAAACAACAACACTTTCTCATGGTGAAATTGGACAACATCCTTAATGGAACACAAGGTCCTCAACTTGATTATTGTCCATCAAAGCAGACCCTTTACTATCAGAAATATAACTGGGATTTCTTGTGCCAGAGGCAAATTCAGTTGGAGATAGGTGAAGACAGTGCAAAGAACAGCCCAAACAGGTGCAGGCAAACTAGGAGATAGCAAGGAACCCATCCTCACAGTCTGCCCTTGCCCCTAGAGCATGATATATGGTGCCCAATCTGCAGACCTGGAGGAAGAGAAGGAAGAGGAAGGAAAGGATCAGTGATCTTCCATGTTACTATTATAATTGTTTTGGGGTACCATGAACCTGTGCCCTTACAAGATGGCAAACTTTATTAAGAAATGCATGTGTTCTGACTGCTCCACTGACCAACTGTTCATTTCTCTCCCTTTTCTCTGACTTCCCTATTCTTTGAGACACAATAATATTTAAATTAGGTCAATTAATAATCCTGCAATGGCTTCCAAGTGTTTGAGGGAAAGGAAGAGTCAATGTAGCAAATTTCATTGCTGTCTTATTTTAATTGTCACAGTTGTCCCAACTTTCAGCAACCACCACCCTGATGAGTCAGCAGCCATCAACACTGAGGGAAGACCCTCCACCAGCACAAAGATTTCAATTCACTCAAGGCTCAGATAATGCTTAGCATTTCTTTGGCAATAAAGTTTTTTTAAATTAATATATGTGTGTTGTTTTTTAAGACACTATTGCACTATATATATATATATATATACATATATATATATATATTGCACTATAACTATTGCACGCTTAATAGATTACAATATAGTATAAACATCTCTTATATACACTGGGAAACCAAAAAATCAATGTGATTTGATTCATTACATATTCATTTTACTCATTTTACTATGGTGGCCTTGAAATGAACCCAAATATCTCTAAGGAATGCCCTCTACACGGCTAATGAGTGAGTTGCAATGACCCCATGGGATTAGAGAAGGCTTCCTGCAGGAAGTTTCATGTGAATTCACCTTTAAAGTATGAGTAGAAATTCAATTGTTGAAGAGAAATGGAAAAGGAATTCCAAGCTTAGGGTACTGTGTGAGCAAAGGCATATATATGTGTGGGCAAAACTATTGTACTTGTATTTTGTTGGGGAGGGAGATGGAAGGAATTTGGAGTGGAACACATATTATGTAAAAGAGAGAAGTATATAATTTATCTAGAAAGGTAGGGTAATGTTAGACTATGGAGACTGACTGACAGGTAGAAGAGCCTGAACTTTTCTTCATAGCTATAGCACCTCAGGGTTTATTCTCCCAATCTCCACTCAAACTAGCAATTTGGTTCACAGAAGGCAATTGACTACTCCCTTGAGAGTTCTCAGGTTGACTTTAAGAGAATGAGGTCTTCTAATACTATTATTCAGAATTCCTCATCTAGTTTGTGCTTCCCACCAGTATCAATTAACCAGTAGATACCAATTAACTTTTTATTAAAGGATATTTACTGAGAAGGTATAATAGGGACAAAGGTTACCAAAAAATCCCTCAAACTGGGAGCATACTCTCTCTTTTGTATGAACTCAGTTCTTTGGGAGATAGGTCTCAAACTTGAGGCATAAATATTCTGGGGGAACTGATATAGGGAATACATGGAACTTGGAGAAAAGTCCTGATCCTAGGGGTCCTTTTCTCCCTACACACACGCACACACACACACACACACACACACACACACACACACACACACACACACACAGTCCTGGCCAAATTTAGTAGATAGAGTCACTCTCTTGCTCAGCTGGGTCAGCTTCTTGCAAGACACAGTGTAAATTCACCATTGAACTAGGTCAAGACTCAGAACTGGATAGTAAGTCAATTGAATAAGCATTTATTAAGTACTTACTGTTTGCAAGGCATTGTGCTAAATACTGGGGATACAAAAAAGGCAAAAACAGTCCCTCCCTTCAAGGAACTCACAGTCTAATGAGAGAGACAACACAAAAACAACTTTGCACAAACAAAATACAGACAGGATAAAGTGGAGATAATCAATAGACAGAAAGCTTTAGCATTAAGGGGACTTTGAAAGGCTTTGGTAGAAGATGGAATTTTAATTGGGACTAGAAGGAAATCCAGAAGACCTAGAGGCAGAGATGAAAAAGAGAGAGTCCCAGGCATGAGGGGCTGCCAAAGAAAAGGCTTGGAATGGGGAAATACCGGGAAGCCAGGGTCACTGAATCAAAGAGTACAATGGTACAGGAGGGTAAGATGTATGTAGTGTAAGAGTGGAAAGGTTGGAGGGGGCCAGGTTATTAAGGGTTTGAAAGCCAAGCAAAATATTTTCTATATGATCCTGGAGGCAATAAGGAGCCACTGAAGTTCACTAAATAGGGGGGTGGGAATGAGGAGTAGTGAAGACATGGTTAGACCTGTCCTTTAGGAGGATCAATTTAATAGCTGAATGGAGGACAGAATGGAGTGGGGGAAGATTTGAAGCAGGGAGACCAACCTGAAGATTGCTGCAACAGTCCAAGTATGAGGTGACAAGTGCCCACACCAGAGTGGTGGCTGACAATGTGAGAGAAGAGGATACACACAGAATAGATTCTATAAAGGTAGAAACAATAGGACTTAGAAACTGATGGGATGTGGGAGATAAGAGAGAATAAGGAGTAGAGCATGACAGATACTAGACCGTAATACCAACTTTGGTGTTCTCTGTTCCCAATTCCTTTTACTGAGGGGACCTCTGGTGTCTCTTAATTTTTCTTGTCTCATGAGATAGTAAATGGTCCATTACATTTCTGAATACTCATTCACCTATCATCAGGAAAGAACAAACACAACAGCAACAGCCACTATGAGCACAGGAAGACAAAGGACCCTGGTAGGGAGACAAGGTAGCCACAGCTCATATCCATGTCCTAACTTGGAGGCTCACAATTCTTACTCAGTCAAAAGCTGCCAGAGACAAGAGAATGGCAAAAAGGACGAAGTGAAGAACCACTTTCTTTTTATAAATAGTATTTTTTATGAATTACTTGTCAAGAGAATTTTTGGCACTCGTTTTTATAAGATTCTGAGTTCCAAATTTTTCTCCCTCTCCTCCCTTCTTTTTAAAATGGTAGGAAATTTGATATAGGTTATACATGTGTTATCATGTAAAACATATTTCCATATTAATTATGGCTGTGAAAGAAGAAACAGGTCAAAAGGGGAAAAAACTATGAAAAAGAATAAATTGAAAAAATATGCTTTGATCTGCATTCCGAGTCCATCAGTTCTTTATCTGGATGTGGATAATATTTTCCTACCCCAAGTTTTGGGTACTTGTCTTTGACCGTTCCATTCTAACTTTAAAGGAACTATTTTCTCCAGTGAGCTTTTGGATCTCCTTTTCCATTTGACCAATTCTGCTTCTTAGGGCATTCTTCTTCTCATCACCTTTTTGTACATTTTGTACCATTTGGCCTAGTCTATTTTTTAAGGTGCTATTTTCTTCAGTATTTTTGTGTGTCTCCTTTACCAAGCTATTGACACTTTTTTCATGATTTTCTTGTATCACTCTTACTTCTCTTCCCAATTTTTCCTCTACCCCTCTTACTTGATTTTCAAAATCCTTTTTAAGCTCTTCCATGGCCAGAAACTCAATTCATATTGGAAGCTTTGGATGTAAGAGCTTTGACATTGTTATCTTCTTCTGAGTGTGTGTTCTGATCTTCCTTGTCACCACAGTAACTTTCTATAGTCAGTGTTTTTTCCATTGTTTGCTCATTTTCCCAGCCTATTACTTGGCTTTTAATTCTTTGTTAAAGTAGGGCTCTTTTTCCAGGATGAAGTTCACACTGCCCCAAGCTTCAGGAGTTTTATGCTCCTATTTTCAAAGGTACTTCTAAGGACCTGTAAGTTTTCAGTTCTTCCAAGGTGGTCTGCTCTAAGGAGAGGTGTTTACTACTCTCCTGGTCTGTCCTCTGATTTGTGAGTGACCACAAGCACTCTTTCCTGCCCTGTAACTGTGAGGAGGGTCTCCTAACAAGCTTTGCTATGTTAGTGCTCTTCTTCTCCCTGGGACTGCCACCCAGAACTGCAACCCAGATCTGAGTATGGGCAAAGCAACAGAGTCCTGCCTCAGTGTTAGCAAAAAGACCCCTGTAATCTCCTTTTGCCCAGTTGTTTGATCCCCTTCCCATCTGTGAGCTGAGAATTCCAGATGCAGCTGCTGCTGATCCAGGAAAAGGTCTTTACTCTGCCATCTTGGCCTCCACCTCTCTCTGCCTCATTTCTTACCTAGCCTTAATCACTGAATCGAAATTGCCTCAGTCAAACTGAGAACTGCTAAAGACCTTGGCATAAAAAGACCAGGTATCCCACTGTACCCAGGACCCTCTCCAGTCATCTTGATCTATATCTGGTCACTGGACCCAGATGTCTCCAGAAGAGAAAGTGAGGCTGGTGACTTTGCACAGCCCTCCCTCCCTTAAATCCAATTCACTTGCATGTCATGGCATCACCTCCCTGATGTCATGGTCCTCTTCCAGAACAAAGGACAAACAATAACAACAACAACAACAACAATAACAACAACAACAACAACCAATTGTACTTTTTAAGGAGTTGCTTTCTTCAGTGGGTTTTTGTATCTTCTTTTCCATGTGGACAATTCTACTTTTTAAGCAACTGTTTTCTGTTCCCAAAGTTGTTGATTCTTTTTTCATAATTCTCTTGCATCACTCTCATTTCTCTTCCCAAGTTTTCTTCTATCTCTCTTGTGTGATTTGTAAACTCCTTTTCGATCTTTTCCATGAGTTCTCTCTGTGCTTGAGACCATTTTCCATTTTTCTTTGTGGTTTCGCCTATAGGTATTTTGGCATCATTGTCTTCTTCTGAGTTTGTGTTTTGATCTTCCCTGTCACCATAACTTCTTATGGTTAGATTCTTTTTTTGCTGCTTTTGGCTCATCTTTTTTGGCCTCTTTCCTTTCTTTTAAATTTGAGCTTTTCTCCTGGGAAAGAAGGAACACTGTCTCAAGCCTCTTGTGCAAGGGGCTGCATGCCCTGGCTGTTTACCTGGTGCTACACTGATGTTGCCCTGAGGCTCACAGGGAATCCTCATGTCTGGTACTATGCTGAGGGGGATGGGGAATAGGCTGGCATTGCTAGAGGCTGTAGGGTCTGGCTGTTCACCTGGTGCTGAGCTGGAATCCTAGTGCTGTTATCTGGCATGTGCTAAGGCTGGTGGAGTGCTTCTGCTTTTCCATGGGTTACTCTGAAGCACATGATGGTCTGGGCACTGGAGGCTTCCTGTTACACTAGGCTATGCTGAGGTACCTGGAGGTCTGGGAGCTAAAGGTTGCCTGTTTGCTTAGGTACCTGTAGAGTTGGCATCTACCTGTTTGCCTGGAGCTATGCTTGTTCCCCTGGCTATGCTTATACACATGGGGGGGGCGTGTCCTGGCACTGGCATTTGCCTACTCTACCACATTGGGGCTTAGAATCTTCCCATATCGGTCCCTTTCTATGAGAATTCAATTCCAACTTTATCAACAGTCCCTCCGTTTCTGAATCCAACCAAAATCTTCTCTTTTTAAAATTTTAAATAATGTTTTCTTTTTCCCCAATTATATGTGAACAATTTTAAATATTCATTGCTTTAGGGGTGGCTAGGTGGCACAGTGAATAGAGCTCCGGCCCTGGAGTCAGAAGGACCTGAGTTCAGAGCTGGCCTCCGACACTTAATCCACACAAACAAAAACCTAGCGGTGTAACCTTGGGCAAGTTACTTAACCCCAGTTGCCCTAAAGGGGCGGCTAGGTGGCACAGTGAGTAAGAGCGCCGGCCTGGGAGTTGGGATGACCCGAGATCAGATCCGGCCTCAGAAAATGAGCACCCACGCATAAATAATGACTAGCCATGTAACCTTGAGCAAGTTACTTAACCCCAATTGCTTAAAAAAAAAATATTCATTGCTTTTTTTTTGTTTTGAGTTCTAAATTCTATCCTTCCCTCTTTCACTACCCCCTCCCTGAGACAGTAAATAATTTTATATAGGTTATACATGTGTAATCATATAAAACATTTCCATATTAGTCATTTTGTGAAGAACACTCAAACAAACAAAAAAACAAAGTGAAAACAGTATGCTTCATTCTGTATTCAGATGACATCAGTTCTTTCTCTGAAGTCAGATTAGCATTTTTCATCATGAGGCCTTTGGGATTGTCTTGGATCACTGTATTACTCAGAATAGCTAAGTCATTCACAATTCTTCATACAATGTTTCTGTTACCGTGTACAACATTCTCTTGGTTCTGCTTACATCACCTTGTTTCAGTTCATATAAGTATCTAATTTTTTTTCTGAAATTACCCTGCTTGTCATTTCTTATAACACAATAATATTTCATTACAATCATATACCACAACTTGTTCAGCCATTCCCCAACTGATGGGCATCTCCTCAATTTCCAATTCATAGCCACCACGAAAAGAATTGCTATAAATATTTTTGTACAGATAGATTCTTTCCCCCTTTTAAAAAAATCTCTATATCATTTATGGCCAAAAGATTATTTTCCAAAATTCCATGTGTTCAACTGAAACCAGGCAAGGAATATTATGCTCTAAGGCCCAGGTTCTTATTGGCCAGTCCCTCATTATTCAGGCAATAGGGATTCACCAAAAATTTCTGCACAAAATATGCAGCATATGTAGCTCTAAACATCAGAAAAAAGAGTCAGTGTGGTTTTCTTATAGGAACAATGGATTTGGGGTCAAGGAACATGGGTTCAAATACCAATGTTTTTATTTGCAACCTCTGTTACATTAGGCAAATTACTTATTCTCAGTGGTTTTCAGTTTTCACTGGAAAATGAGATGCTTAGAACAGATGATTTCTAAGTTCTTTTCCAACTTTAAATTCAATGAGGGATTATGGGAGGATGACCCTATAAGATGATCCTGGTAATCGAATGAAGAATAGTTAAGGAGAGGATGGAGAGAAAGGTGACACCAAAAGTTCAAATGGATGACAATTAGGGAGTCAATGGGAATGAGAAGATGTTATGGAGTAAGAAATGTTTTGGACATAGAATTGCTAAGACATGATAACTGATTGCATATGAGATGAGAGAAAAAAGTGAGAGAGGGGTTATCTTTAACCACAGCTAAAAGAACATATGAATGGTGGCACCACAGACAGAAAGAATAGAAAAAGCATTAGATCTGGCACCAGACAACCTGAGTTCAAATCTAGCCTTTGCATCCTCTATTGTTCCAGACAACTTCCTTCATCCCCAAGACCTTGGTTTCCTCATTTGTTGGAGCATTATATACATGGGCCTTCCTTTGGTATTACCCTGTTTTCCACTCATACCAGCACATACTGGAGACTGGAAACAGGTGGTTAAGACATAGTATTGGAGGAAGTAAAGGGAGTGTTAGTAATTGCTCTAAAGGGCACTTTCAAAAATCAATCAATCAAAAAAATTGTTTAGTACTTACTAATTATCATATAAGTACATGATTTTTATTTTATTGTTGTTAACATTTTCCTATTCAACAAAGGTTGTCTTAAAGTGAGGTGCACTGGTATCCTGGAAATCTCTATGATGAAGAAATCCAGCTTGATGGCTAGGAACAAGCAAGGATCATACAGTTAAGAATGGGATGACTTTCAGAATTAGAAATAATGGTTATTAAAATTGATTGTTTTAGAAATAAGGGGTGGGGTAGAGCTGAGGATTAATACATTTTTTAAAGTTATACTTCGATTCCTTTGATCTGTGTGATCTTCTTGATGTGGGCTCTCCCCCACCACTCTTCATCATGGTGAATCTTATCCCCATCCTCCCATCCATCCTCCCCTGAGTATCTGCCCAGAATGCTGGGGGCTCAGAAAACCCCCGACATGGCTCTGTGTTCCAGCCTGTGCTCCCACTCCATGCGCCTCTCTGTTACCCTTTGGGTGACCTTCAGCTCTAATTCTTGAGAGATTGTGGCATTTCATGACTCACAGTCACACTGCATCACCGGAATAATATTGATGTGAAAAAGATGGGCCTTTGTTTCAGGGAGAAGCCTGGGGTCATTAAAAGCTGCCCAGTGTAGAACACAGAAGTCACTAAGTAGAGAGTGCAAGCCCTGAAAAAGCATGCTATTTTAGGAAAGTGTGATGGCCTGCTCAAGAGTACCCTGATTCCATAATGGGCAGGGGAAGATTCTAGTGAAGGAAATGATGCCTATGTAATTTGTTTCTAAACCAACAGTGAACTATACTATTGAATCAGGGGGCTAATTAAACCAGGCCATCTGGAAGCAACATGGAGTAGTGGGAAGCCTATTGGACGATGGACATGATAATGTAAAGGAAAATGCTGAAAGCCATCAGAACTCTGAACAACAAGGTGACCAAGGGTGACTTCTGAGGACTAACAATAAAGCCTGACTCCTTCCTCTTGGCAGAGAGGTTAGCTAGGTGGGAATTAAAAGACCAACTGGTCCTACTGGTTCATTTTACAGATGAGCAAAGGGAAGCCAAGACAGGTAGAAGGGAAGGAAATAAGCATTTATTAAGCACCTACCCTGGGCCAGACACTTTGCTAAGTGCTTTACAAATATTACCTCTTTTGACCTCACAATAACCCTGGGAGGTAGAGATGACCCTTACCCCCATTTTACAGTTGAGGAAACTGGGGCAAAGAGACATCAAGTGATTTGAACTCAGATCTCCTTGACTCCAGGCCCAACATTCTATCCATTGCACCAGATACTTGTTTTTTAGAAAAGGAAAGTGTACCAGACCTGGAGTCAGCAACAAACTAGGTTAGAAACTTGCCTGTGGCACTCATTAGCTCTTCAACCAAGGTAATTTCATTTAATTTTTCTGCCTCATCTGTGAAATGGCAATGACATACCTATAGCACTGACTCTGCCTTACAGTTGCTGTGAAGCTCAAAGAGAATGTGTGTTCAGTGCCAGAGGAATGTGTGCTGTTGTCCTTAGGGATGGAGAGGAGAGAGGAGAGGGCATCATCTATTTGCAAAGTGTTTACAATGGTCTGGAAGACCTCCTGTGATGTGTGGAGTCTAGGATTCCATAATTACCTATGGAGGAAGGGTGGAATTGGGGCACTTGTTATGGAGTGGGACATTCATGCTTGACTCCCATGAAGAGGAATATATACTTAAAGGGCATGTGTAACCAGAGGCCCTTCGTCACTCCCTGGGTCCCCACAGAATGGGGAAAGGTGCTAGCAAAGCCAAGAGGACATCTAACTGAAGTAGGAAATGCCACCCATTCTGTGGGTCAAGTCAACAAGCATTTATTAGGGCCTGCTATGAGCCAATGTGCTAAACCCTAAGGATACCAAGAAAGCTAAAAGACAGTTCCTGCTTTCAAGAAATTCACTACCTAACAAAGAAAACTATGTACAAACAAGATACATATAACTGCATACACATATATACACACACACTCACATGCATACATATGTGTGTATGTATGTGTAGATATAGATATAGTTACATGATAATCAACAGAGGGAGGGCACTAGCATTAAGGTAGATCAGTAAAGATTTCTTACAGAAGATCATGTTTTCTCTAAGACCTGAAATAAGTTGGGGAACTTAAGAGGCAGAGATGAGGAGGGAGAAAATTTCAGACATGGGGAATAGTCAGTGAAAATGCCTGGAGTCTGTAGATGGAGTATAGGGGCAACTAAGAAGCCAATTTCATTGGATCACAGAATGCTCTGTGGGGAGTAAGGAATAAGAAGACTGGAAAGGTAGGTGGGGGCCAGGTTATGAAGGGCTTTAAAAGAAAAACAGAGGGGGAGGATAGGTGGCACAGTGAGTAGAGCACCGGCCCCGGAGCCAGGAGGACCTGGGTTTGGATCTGGTCTCAGACACTTCACACTCACACACACACACACACACACACACACACACACACACACACAAACTAGCCGTGTGACCTTGGGCAAGTCACTTAACCCCAATTGCCCTACCCTCACCCCTCCAAAAAAAAAAAAGAATAGGGTTAAAAAAAAAGAAAAAGAAAATTTTATATTTGATCATAAGGACAATGACTTTTGCTCTCTTTCTAGGAAGCCTCTTTGGTGGGAAATTTCCAACATGAGTTCTTCTTTGGACTTATAACAAGGAGAGGGGTGGAAGAAGCATATTTTTCTCTCCCTTTCCCCAGCAGCAGTTATCAAAGCCACATGCATATGGCAGCAAGGACATTTACTTGCCTAATTTAGCCTGAGGCAAGATCTCAAATCCCTAAAAGCTCCTTCTGCTTTGTCTCTTCCCTTAAGCACAGGTAACAGAACAACAGTCCTAAGGCTGATGTTTCTAGCCTTTACTACTTCCTTATGGAATCTACAATCTTTGAATCAGATCCTGATTATCTAGCAGGAGGTGATTTCTGTAACTACACTCTTCCTAGAGGAGATGACCACTAGAGAAATAAACTGTGCCCTGGGCCCTAGCAGGCCTACCTTCTAGTACTGGCTCTATCATTCATTATACACTCACTATCTGTGGGATCTTAGACACTTCCCAGTCCCTCCCCCCAACTCTATTTCCTCATCTATACAGCAAAAGTATATGGACCCCATGATCCCTAAGGTCCCCCCTGACTTAAGTTTCTATGACCCCATGGAGTCATTCATACATTAGTTTCCTAAGTAGAGGGTAGAGTAAAGAGACCCTTTAACTGGTTGAACAGCCTGGAGGTGGGGAGGAGTAATATTTGTGTAAAGGTCATGGGAAAAGGTAGGAGAGAGGCAGAGCAGTATCCAGGAAGTTACTAAATTCAAGAAAGGCAGTATTTACTGAATGCCTCCTACAGGCTCAGCCCTGTGCTGAGCCACAAGAGCCATATATAGTACGGGACTTCTCTACCTTTAAAGAGTGTCTGCTATCTTTGGAGGACAACACTAGAATTGTACCCATGCAGATGAAAGTTAAGTTACAGCCTAAAGCAGTTTGTGATTAAGTAACTGGGAGGCTGTTGCAAGAGTTCAGAAAAAGAAAGGAAGAACATCTGGGCTGTAGGGCTTCGTGGAAGACTTGGGATTTGTCATGAAAGAGGGGTAGAGTTTGATAAAGTCCAATAACTAGGGCCAGGTAAAGAGAGCACTGCCCAAGAGCACTGTCATGTAGAGGATGCTGACAGCACACATTCCCCTCAGAAAGAAGTTAACAAATGGCTCACAGGTCCTCCCTCTTGGATCATTTCCACCATCATCACTTTCCCCAATCTCAGGCAAAGTAGTCTAGATGTGCCTTCAGACCTGGCCTCCAAAGGTCTCTCTCTCCACAGTAGTCCTTATCCCAGCAACAGAATTTGTCTTGAAAAGTTGTTTATTTGAGGACATTCTTCATGGTACTTGCTCTCATCAAGCTTTATAAAGCTTATTCCAAGTGTGAAAAATTCTAATTATGGCTCTAGGATTTAGACACTAAGATAGGAAAGGGTATCCTAAGAACAGAATATTAGCAAAGATACAGAGTTGAAAAAGACAATATGAATTGCAGAGCAGAGTTGTTGGGAATATTGTAGAAGGGATTCCTGAGCAGGTAAGAATTGAACCTTGGAGATTATGTGATTCTGAGGTTTGAAAATGAATCCAATGAGGTCAAGGAAATTGACTGCAATATTTCCCATAAAAATAAATATAAAAGCTGTGGTTTAGCAAGTGGATATATGGACCTCTGAACAAGGAAATAAAACAATCAAGAGAGAGAAGAAAACAAAAGAAACAGAGCCCAACAAGAAGGAATCAATGCTTGGCCCAGATAAGTCAAGGTACATCTATGCTCTGCCCCTCTTCTTTCTGGGAAGACTCTGACTAATAAATGGAAGTAGACAACAGAACCCCCGAGAGCCCAGTCAGAGAACCATTGTCCACCTGGATAGGTTAAGTGACTTGTCCATGGCTTGTCAACACAAGCCTACATTTATTGAGGTCCTACTATGTGCAAGGCATCGTGGTAGATGCTAGGGATACAAAGACTAGTACTCTCTCTACTTTCAACCTGCCTGCTGTTAACATCCCCTTCTACCTAACTGTCTTGCCCATCCTAGATGTTACATACTCAGCCATAAATTCCATCAGGCCAAGAGGCAAGTCTGAACAGATCTGGGTTTTTTCTTGAACATAACCTAAAGGGGGATCCAAGACAGAGATTCCCTTTCTTCTCTCTTCTCCTCAGGGTAGAATGTTTGTTTGAAAAGTGCATCTCTCTATTCCTTCTAAGCTTATTTATATTACTGTTCATCCAGTCTTTAAAGCTGGTATTAAGATAAAGCCACTGAACTCTTGCATTATAGACCCATGTATGATTCATTGCTCAAGGAAGCTGAGGCAAAGACAATAGCTGATAAACATACTGGGGGGTGTGTGTGTGAAAAAAAGATTAACTGTATTACTGCTGAGACCTTTACTGGGAAAAATATGGATGAGCTGAACAAAAGAGATTTTATTGATTCATATTTTTATAGCTTCCCCAAAGCCTGGGACAATGTGAATCCAGGCTAGCTCTAGACAACTTAGATTCTAGTGCCTCTGGGTGGAAAAAGGCTGCAAGGAATTTGGTAGCTACTATTGTAGAGGTAGTAACCTCTGGACCTCCTCTTTCCATTGTCTTCCTTTGGGAGGTTGGAAAGGAAAAAGATTCTCCTCCCTTCCCCTCCTCTATCTTCTACAAGGGGTAGAGCCCAAGGAGCATACTGGAAAGTCTTAGGGAATGGAGGAGCTGGTAAAGAGTGTCAGTGCCTGAGGAAGGGTAGGAACCAGCTAGAGGGAGTAAGTAGCTCTCCTCACCAGGTTCAAACCCCCAATACACACAACTATGAGCATTTTAGAAGTTAATCTTTGGATGATTATCTGAGTGAATGATTCTATATTAGAGAGAAAAGGCTGCTATTACTTTTCACTGATCTCAAAACAATAGACCCTATACTTAGGCTACTGCCCAGGAACATATTGCCATATTGTCAGTGACAAAGGACAATACAAGTTACTTATCTAGCCTTGAAAGGAATTTTCTCAAGAAGGTGAACTCACAAGTGCTGGAAATTCTTCCATGCCATAAGGTGATCCAACTAGAAGCCTGGACAAAATTTCCAGGTGTTCCTTTTACATGTGGCACGTAGAAATTTCTCAGGGTTCCCTGCACACAAAGGTGATTTGACTGGGGGTCCAGCCAAAATTTCTTCTGTGTCTCTGCACCACAGGGCACCTAAAATTTCCCTAGTGGATTCTTGCCAAAGCACAGAGGAAGCCTAATGGAATTTCTACCACATACAACATAATAGAACAAGCAAGCTTAGTTTAAAAAGAAAGAAAACAAATGTGTATATGCCCCTCCCCAAACATATGCAAGGATCCCAAAGAAAGTTATTTGGATTTGATTGGAATTACCTCTCAAAAACAGAAGAGGTCCCCCTCCCTCACACATCTAGCTTTAAGAGGGACCACTGGGCTGGGTTCAAAGGAGCTGGGCATTCATTCCTGTAACCAGGAATGCAATCTGGACCAGATTCAGTCCAGTGGAGCTTGGCTCTAGTGAGAAGGGGGATCTCTTTTCTTGTCCTCATTGGCTTGTTAAGTTCCCTACTACAATCACCCCAGGAACAATTTTAATTATAGTAAATTACAATGATAGCTCATGAGTACAGGGAGAGGAGAGTGTCAGCAAAAGGGGGAAGCTAAAGAAGTACTTAACTTACAATATGCATCAGGATACAGGAAAGGTAAGAAATACTAAGCATAAAAGAGTTCCATTAACCTGAAGCATAAGAACAGAATTCAGTAACTTATAACGACTACAATAATTACAATTTTTAAGATGCAAATATATTCAGAATATGACACATGTTTTCACAACCATTAATTAGACATTTGATATTTTACATCATCTGGCCATTGATTCCCAAATGGTTCTCAGTACATATCTGTTGTTAAAACAGGCCAAGCTTGGACCAATCCATGTTAGCAACCATCTTTCCTGATATGGTGCCTTTGACATCTGCCTCATCTGCTTCCAGTCATTTCCAACCCAGGATCTCCCAGATCTTTCGCACTCACAAGGTTGGCGACAATCCTGAACACGGCTACCTTAAAGCCAATGTTCCATCACCTAAAGGACTAACACCAAAGGTGGCAACAGTAGGCAGAAGCCATAGCACCTAGAGGAGTTCATTGGCAAGGTGCCATATGTAATGTTGTTGTTTGTCCTTTGTTCTTAAAGAGAACCATCACATCAGGGAGGTGATGCCATGACATGCAGGTGTACTGGAGTTAAGTGAGGGAGAGCTGTGCAAAATCACCAGCCTCACTTTCTCCTCTGGAGCCAGTGGGTCCAGTGGCAAGACATAGTTCAACATGACTGGAGATGGCCCTGGATCTTGGTCTTTTTAAGCTGAGGTCTCAGGTCTCAGGAGGGCCACTTAGAAGGTACATGTAATGTGGAGGTAGAGAAGAACCTTCCTCCTTTTCCTCCTCTCCCCTCCACCCCTGCCGCCCCCCCACTGTGATATTACGAGAACAGCCAGGAAAGAAAAGAGAAGCAGAAGGGCAATTGCAATTTTTGTACATTCACTAGGTTATCAGCTCTTCCCACTCATCAATGAGCAAGACTTACCATCTTGAGCCTTTTAGCTCTGAATCATGTATGATTCAGGGTCTCTCCTCCCAGTCCAGTTAGGTGGTACATACAGTACATAAAGCAATGGACCTGCAGTCAGGAAGCCAAGTACAAATCCAGGCTCAGATATTGACTAGCTGTGTCACCCTGGACAAATCAATTAACCTCTGTTTGCCTCAGTTTCCAAATTAACTACAAAATGGGGATAATAAGGGGACCTCACAGTGTTGTCATGAGGATCAAATGAAAAATTTGTAAAGTGTTCAGCACAGTGCCTGGCACATAGTAGGCACTTAATAAATGTTTATTGATTGGTTATTGATCACTTCTAACCCCTTCTCCACCCCACCCTCTCTCCTGCATTTTACAGAGGAGAAAACGGACTCAGAGAGGAAAACTAACTTCCTCAGGGTCACAAAGCAAGTTCATAGCAGAATTCAAGTCATTTCAAGCTTAAGTCTCATGCTGGCAGGCCTCATCAAATGTTTTGCACCTGGTAGGTGTCAATGAATACACATTAAGAAGATTTTTGACAAAATTAGTCAAAAAACTGATAACAGACTAAGTCCTACAAAAGTTCAGGGAAAGGAACTGGCTGACGTGGGGCTCAATACGTGGATTTTTCCATTGATTAGCTCAGAGGTTTTCGGGTGATGAATTGTAGATAGAACACTGTAACAACAGGGCTGTGAGATGCCTGTGGTTGCCCCATTTCCACACATCTCTGACTGCTTTGCTGGCAAAGAGCCTTAGCCTTTTTTGGGGATTCTGCTGCCATCTGTAGGTCATAGTTAGTAAATTTCCTCCCCTACCCAGAGTGGGAGGCAAATGAAAAAACGTGGAGGAACCAACCACCATATGGACTATTTGACTTCAGACTTCCTTTTACCAATGGGGAAAATCTTAAACTCCTCCTCCCTCCTCCCACTTTACAAATGGAGGCAAAGGCCCCAAAGCCAGTTAAACACAGCTGCAAGAGAAGGGGTGTGTGGGATGAGGAGGGGTCTCCCAGTCTCCAACATTTAAGTCCCCCTCCCAGCCCCCCTCCCCCCAACCCCCCCGTCTGCAGGGGAGTCTTTCTTGATCCCTCAGCTGCTAATGGCGTCCTCTCTTATGTCGCTTTCCCTCCATTCTGCACAAATATTCTCTGTAAAAGTTAATTACACGTTGTCACTACCATCAGAATGTATGTTCACTATGGCAGAGGTCACATTTTACCCTTCTTGGTATCTCCAGACATTAGTACAGTGCCTGGGGACAAACAGTATTTACAAAATGCTTGTCTGACTGAACAGTTTGGCTCAGAGGTGGGGAACCTGCAGCCCCTGCTCCTGCTCTTCTCTGGTTCCCCCAAGCCCTTCATTCTCAATTCTTTCGGCAAACTTGGTCAAAGCTCTTTCTCTGAGTCTGAATTTTCATCTGTAATAAAATTTGAAGATGTATGACATTGGCAGTTCCCAAACTATGAACAAGAACTCTTGTAGATCCCTGAGACCTTTTCAGGAGATGTGAGAGGTCAGAACTATTTTCATAATATTATTAAGACATGATTTGTCTATTGTATTTCTCTGTCTCCCAACTTAAATATGTGTGAGGCTGGATTTTCTTCATATATTTCAATGACATATTGAAAAAGATGAAGTGCAGAAGCATACTTGAGAATCCAATCTATTAAACCAGAGATTTGCAAAAAAACATGTAAAACGACACCATTCTTCTCCCTAAATTTTTTTCTTGGAAAAGTTACTTTTTTGAAACGATGTTGCTTATGCCAATATGTGATGTGACAGACCTGCTTTTCAATAAATACTAAAAATTCAGTTTAAATTCTTAATGCAGCAAATATTGATACACATAATCTCTACATAAACAAAAAATTCTTTAGTCGTCTTTATTTTCCAATTTATTTATTTATTTATTTTTAGTTTTCAACATTCATTTCCACAAAATTTTGAGATACAAATTTTTCTCCCCACCTTTCCCTTATCCCCACCCCAAAATAGTGAGCCCACTGAATACCCCTTCCCCCAATCTGTTCTCTCTAATATCTTCCCCCATCCCCCCCCAACTTTATAGTAGGGCAAGATGGATTTCTATACCCCAGCACCTGTATATTTTATTTCCCAGTTTAGTCGTCTTTAAATCTCAAACTCATCCCAAAATAGACTCCTAAATATTTTTTTTGGTGATAAAAATTTTATTTATTTATTTTTTTGTCTAAAAAAACAAAACAAAACAGACAGGAACATAATCCAGATCGTTTATTTATTTACATATATAAAGCTGGGATAGAAGAAGGGTGAGTGGCTGATCACCTGGGCCAGGCGGCAAGCCTCTTGCCTGGGAGGTAGCTGAAGATTGCCTCCACAGGATTGTCTTGTTGGGACGGGGCGACTTCCTCTTCAGTGCAATCAGCTACTGTCTGAGACAGCCAACAGGAGAAAGCCCTTGGTCGATACAGGCTCTGCACATACTCCCTGGGCACATCTAGTTGATCCTCTAGTTCCTTTAGGTGACCCCAGATGGCTTCACACAGTGTCCATTGTCAGGCTCCTGTGCTTTACTACAGTTTCTGATTCTGCTAAATATTCTGATATCTCTTTCACCCAGTCTGCATAGTAGTGAATGATGGTTACTCCAGGATTGGGGACCACGAGAGGACAGAGCTCATCTACATGGACAGTTCTGTGCTTAAGCTTGATGTCCAAGGGTTTCTGGTATAACTGTAAAATCTCTATCCATACTCTTTTGTCTCAAGCTCAGTTTTTCCATGTGGACATTGAATGCGGACTCTGTTAGGAATTTGACAGTTATTGCATTAGGTAAGAATCCATATTCCATAGATTCAGCGTTGTGATGATCTCCAGGTTCCTGGCATCCACTTAGTTGATCACTACTATTGACAAAGGTCCAGTTGGAGCCCCAGCCAACCTGGAATGAACATCCCATGAAGAATGCCATATCCATCAAGAGCTTTCCTTTGCCACAGGTGACAGATTTTTCCAGGGGGACAAGGCCTTGCTGTCTCCAAGCACCCACAGTTTTTAGCTGGGCCTCAGGGACTGGGGTGGGCACTGCAAACACAGGGGCCAGTGGTGGAGGGACTGACTGAGGAGATGCAGAAGGGGCACTTGTTAAAGATAAAGATCTGGGATTTAGATGTTCTGGCACAGAGGCACTTGTCAAGAGAAAAGCTCCACTTGTAAACTTTGACTATAGTAAACCACCAAATAATGTTCTGGATTTTGGTGGGTGTGCTGATGAAATCGGAAGTCTGGGAGAACAGATTTCTTGAGAAGGGTCTGCTTTGAAAGGAAGCTTGCCAAAGCACTGATCAAGTGCCCAATCTGCACCTTCTTCCTCAGCAAGCAAAGATATTTTCATGATTATGATCTATAAAACATGGGGGTTCATGCCCAGTAAAGATGCAATGTGTGTTGAAGCAGATACAGGCTCTTGCTCTTCAGGGACAATTTCTTCTACTATAGAATCCAAAGCTGGCTCCTGGGTGACCTCCCCAGCTGTTCTACCTCTGGGCTTTGGCTCTGGGATGGAAGAGCAGGTTTGCCATGGAAAGACATTTGTAGAGGTACTGGCTGGCCTACAGGAGGCAAGGGAGCTGTTTTCAACTTCTTTGCTTCTGCTTTAGACTGATGTTCCTCCTCATCCTCATCAGAGTCCTGTAGGCCATATTTTGAGAAGTGGGAGACCTCAAATACCCAAGAACCAGTCTCTGGTCGGTACTCCTTGAACCGGGCACCTTGTCTTCATGAAATAGTTTCTAACTTGCCCTCGTAGTTGATATCAGCTAGTCGTTCAGGGCTCTTTATTAAGCAACGAGAAGTTTTATCAGTTGGCAAAACTCCATCCAAGGTAACTTCAGCCCGTCTATTTAGCCCTTCTCCCACAGGAGGCTTCAGCTCATCATCCAAGTAGACAATAACTTCTTTTCTACGAATATGTACAATTTCGTCCAAGTTGAGTTTAGTTAAATTTACCGCTCCTTCGAAATAGATTGAGCCATAACCCCTTCGACCTATGGTGAAATCTGTTACAATACATTCTCCCTTTTCATTGGTAATTTTGGCTAGGTCATCCATAGAAGGTATAGTATAGTAGCCAACTCTGGTGAGAATAATGCCTGGTGGATGGGTGTGGTAAATACTTTCCTCTTCTTCCCGATCATTTTGAAGAGACTCATCATCAAAAGAGGCCTCTTCACTGCTTCCTTCCAGGCCATTTCGTAAGACACCATTCATGTTCAACACAACAATGGAATCATCCACACTGCTGTGGTGTTCATTTACTACATTCTCAGAGGTTTGTGGGATGGGTTTTGCAATGGAGTTAGTGTAGAATTGTGACACAAGAGAGTCACCATCCCCATCCTGCTGATGGTTCTTATCAACAGCTTTGCTGAGAAAACAAAATCTCTCCCCAAACTCTGGATAATTTGATAGTGAGGCCAGATCATCAGCATCCCGACTAACAGGAGAAAAGAGGTTGCTATTGTTTAAATTCTTTAAAACCAACTTCTTAATACTCTTCTTGGGCAGGAAAGCTCCATTGGCTAGAGATGGCTCATCATCACCTAGCCCATCAAGGAGGTGGGATTTAGCTGTACTTATTGTCTGCAGAGCCTTAGGCCGAACTCTAATGGCAGGGAAAGGCCTCAGCTTGTAGTGGGTAGGAGTGGTCAGAGCCTTATGTGCAGCCGGGATTATGGGTTTCAACCTCTCTTCTTTCTTCCTGGGGTCTGACATCAGATTCCGAAAGAGAGGAGAGTCTCCAAATGGTGAATATGTCAGACTATTGATATGCTGCTGGAGAACAGCCTGCTGAGTAGTAGCAGTTCCAAATGAAGTAGGCTTGTTGCTTACAAATAGGTTGGCCCAAAGAGGTCTGTTCCTCCTCCAAATCCAGTAGCACCACTCATATTTGTAATTGTCCCAAAAAGACTTCCAGATGAGGCTTGGGTTCCCCCAAATAAATCCATCGTGTTGGTGTTTGGCTGTCCAAGAGTGCTGGTATTCCCAAATGAAAAGCCAGCATTCTGGGTGGTTGCAGTTGGGCCAGATGGCTTACTGAAGAGGCTGGTGGTTGGCTGAATCAGCTGACCAAAGATACTACTTGTACTTGTCCCAAATACAGTTGTACTTGTCCCAAAGGCAGTTTTATTCTGCTCATATGTAAAAACTGCATTAGTGGTAGAGTTTTCAAAGAGGCTTGTGGTGCTGGAGGTTGCTGTAGAAGAGCCAAACAGCCCTGTGGTAGCACCTGCTCCCACCTGGTTCTGAGGACCTCTTCTGTTAGCTTGATAATGTTCCAAACACAGTTCCTCCAGTGATTTGTTTTCATATTCTTTCATAGCAGTAATACATTGGTGCTTGGTACTTACTTATGTTGGTGCTAACTCCAGCATGGACCATGGTATCTGTGCCAATTGGAGGATAAAAACTACTGGGTTCAAAAAGGGAAGTGTATGTACCATCAAAGGGGTTAGAAGTTGTATTTGTGGTTCCAAAGAGACCTCCACTGCTAGTGCTTGTTCCCAAATTTCCAAAACCAGCATGTGTATTTTGTGCAAAGGCATTGTTCTGGGATGAGAAGAGATCTCCTGTGCTAGCAGCTCTAAACAAGCTATTTAATGTCCCCGTTGATGTTCCAAATCGAAAGCCAGTGATTGTGGAGGAGATATCTGATTGGCTTAAGGAATTTGACCCAAATAAGCCTTCGGGATTAGTCTGTGCGTTTCCTTCAGTACTGTTGTTGGAACCAAAAGTAGATGTCCCAAATGCCCCTCCACCCGGAGAGGGAGTTCCAAATAATTTATTAAACATCTTTCAAAGTTAAACAGTCCTCCGTTGCACTGTTATTTAGTAGCGCAACTGTATCCCGGAAATACGTAGAGAAGAATTAAATGCGCTACACAAACCGCAGTAGCAAAAGACTAAAGGCGTCAGTCTTGAAGTAGCAGCTTCTGCTTCGGGAAGCTACACATACGAAGAAATCTTAATAACAGCAACTTGAGGTATTAACCCCATATACACAGTAACCTTAAAGTATCAGATCCTGGTTCACATCAGATGGTTACATGCACCAGTGCGTAACAAGTGTAAACAAGGCGGTACATCTCACGCAAACGCATGAATTTCCATTCATCACGTATATGAACCAGAAGGATCTGAAAGCTCACTGCCTCACCAACAGACCTCACAGTCCATCATAGACTTTCCGCTGAGGGCGAACTCATAGCCTCAATGTCTATTCAGAATATGGGAGTTCTAAAGCTTCTAAAAGGCGAATACCTGCCTAAGAAGCTTTTATTTCTCCTTTATTTTCAGTTGATGAAGATTAAAAAAGGAAGACGCCTTGAAGATAGGGGTTTATTATACATGCAAATATATTCTCCTAGAGACTCCGCCCCTCACCTGCCTCCTCGCTTTTCTCTTTCCCGGGGAAGAGGCGTGGCTGAACCTTGCGACAGTACTGGAAGAAACCGGCTTAGTGCTTTACGACTTTAGTTATTCCATGCCTAGGTGCCCCTGAAGGGCAGCTGCCAAGACCCCGACGAAAGGGGTGTATCTCTTTCCGGGCTTGGAGCAGGGAAGATGGGGGAGTTCTCTCCTCCTTGGCTGAGCTAGGGAGGAACGTGAGCTTCTTTGAATCCCTGGGCATGCAGGCAGGTACTCCTGCCATTACCCTCGGTGTGGCGTTTCTTCATCCTTATTTTCTGGCTGGTTGGGTGAGGGGCTGCTTCCCGCACCTCGGGCCCCGGTAGCTTCTGGCCACGGCCCCGCAGTATGGAGCTGGAGGGCCCCCGCGGACCCTCCCCTGGGCAGACCTTCTCTGGCCTCCTGCAGCGGCTCGCTTGCCAGGGCGCACCTGGCACGGAGGGGGCGACCCGGGACCCCGCGGTCCAGGAGCTGGACGCCCTGATAGGAGCAGCGGATTGGCCCGCGCTCTTGCAGGGGGACCCCGGGATTCCCCAAGCGCTGGGACAAGTCACCCGAACTCTGTGCGGCCACACAGCCCCACCCAAAGGAGAGGATGCCAGCGGTGCCCCGGCCCCCCTCGGGGCAGAGCGGGCAGCCAGCGTCGGGGCTGTGCTCCTTCGGCTCCTGGAGGGAATGGAGGCTGCCAAAGGCTCGCTGGGTCCGCTGGGGGTGGTGCCCGCACTGCGCCCCGCCGCCCCGCACATCTACCTCTTCTCCGTCACGCACTGCCACGAGCACCCGTGGACCAGCCCCGCATCCCAGAAAGTGGCCCAGGAGGTGCTGGCCTTGCTGCTGAGAGTCACCGACTGTGGGTCGGTGGCAGAGTTCCTCCGAGGAGAAACTGAGGACCAGACAGGCAGCTTCACAGCAGTGATGGACCTTCTCAAACCAGAGCTGAACAAGTGAGTACAGTAGGCCCTCTGGTTGGCTTCATTTTTTTCTTTTTTTTGGAGGGCAATTGGGGTTAAATGACTTGCCCAGGGTCACAGGGCTAGTTAAGTGTCTGAGGTCGAATTTGAACTCAGGCCCTCATGACTTCAGGGCTGGTGCTCTATTCACTGGTTGGTTTCATTTTTAACATCCTAGAAGCTTAGATGGCAGCTAACCTGGTTCAAATACTGGCAAGTCACTTTAAATTCTGTGTGTCTCAGTTTCCGAACCTGTAAAATGTACCTCACAGGGTTGTGAAGATCAAATGAAACAATAATTGTCAAGGGCCTGCCACAGTGCCTAGTGAGGGGAAGCAAGGTGGATGGAGCTCCAGGAGAGAGCTGGGCAGCGGTCAGGAAGACCTGAATTAAAATCTAGCCTCAGACGCTTACTAGTTTTGTGACCCTGGACAAGTCACTTCACCCTGTTTGCTTCACTTTCCTCAGAAGGAAATGGCGAATCATTCCAGTATCTTTGTCAAGAAAACCATATAGGGATCACCAAGGGTGTAAAAGCTGACCCGAAGCTTAATGTCAAAAAAACTAAAATCTTGGCAACTGATTGCATCAGTTGCCAGCAAACTGAGGAAGAAGAAATGGAAACAGTATCAGATTTTATATACTTGGGCTCAAAGATCCTGCCCATGAGGATCGAAGCCATGAAATTAGAAGACACTTGCTCCTTGGAAGGAAAGCTATGGCAGACTGGGACAGCATACAGAGAAGCAGGGACATCCCTTTGCCTAGCAATATATGTATTGCTGTGAGAGTGGTACTATCAGGGAAGCTGAGCACCCCAGAATTGATGCTTTCATGTGATGGGCCTGGAGAAGACTTTCAAAAGTCTCTTGGGCACCAAGGAGAACAAATCAGTCAATAATTAAAGAAATTAATTCGGTCTCTTCACTGGAAGGTCAAATACTGAAGCTTAAATATTTTGGCCATGTAATAAGAAGACAGAATTCATTGGAAAGTCCCTGATGCTGGGAAAGATTGAAGGCAAAAGGAAAAGGAGAAAGCAGGAGATGGATAGATAGTGTCATAGACATGGAGGGACAGTGGAGGATAGAAAGGCCTGGAATGCTGTGGTCCATGGGGGTCACAGGACCGAACAATAACAAAGACAGTGCCTGGTGCATATTCAGTGCTACATAAACATTACACATATGTGTAAAGGGGGAGAGAATGAGATGGTATTTGTGAAGTGTTTTGGAAACCTGACAGATTCATGAATGCAAGTTATTTTTGTTAAAGTTCATGAAGTGTTTTCCGCACAACAACCCTATAAAGGTACTGGGGCAAATAGAAATATCATATTATGGGCCCTCTGTCACAGCCAATATGTTTCCAAGACTAGACTTGATCTCCCTGCCTCCAGGTACTGCCCTCTGTCCACTCTGCTATGACTACCTCATGGGGCAAGGAAAGCTTCCTAACAATTGGAGTTATCTTCCCCAAATTGGAATGAATTGTCTTAGGAGGTAGTAAGTGTCCCCCTCCCTAGGGGCATGAAGCACTGTCTAGAAGACTGGTCAGGTATTTTTTTCTCCTCTGAACTCATAATATATGCTGTTTGTATGACCTATGGCACTAAATCACATCTGCTTACAAAAAGGCTTATATTTTTATTTTTGCATTATTATTTAACTCTTGTATTGTTATTTATTTACCCTCATATAGCAGACATTTGATCAAAAAATTTTAATTGATTGTCTTAGCTAGTTTCAAGGCAGAAATAAGACGAGGCCGTGAATTTTGTTCCCCCTGGCATAATGTACATGTTGTCATTATAATTGTTTACTCACACCATCAACACCTATACTACTCTGAAATATTGTAGTTTATACTAGATAATAAGACTTTAAGCTACTGAATTTTCACTACAAAAATGTGAATTTGACTATTATAGGGACATTAGACCTGCCACGTGTGTATGTTTCTCTTTTAGGCTAAAAGGTAAAATAAATAATTGAGGGGGAAAATGATTTTATGTGCAGTTTCCTGCCCCAAAGGTCTTTGGATATGAGGATGGGGCAGAATTACTAATGAGTGAGATGAGTGATGTTATTCTCATAAAATGAAGGAGACAGTCACCAAACTTGAGCTAGGTCCTGGACCTCCCCAAAACGTAAGTTTCTTTTTCTTGTAAATGCCCCTTCTTCCCCTCCCTTTTTGCTGTAAGGAGCTTTTATGACAGCCCCCTTCTGCTAAATATGTATAATTATAGCTATAAGGCTTCCTTTTGGGTAAGAGGGACTTTCCAGGTTCTTATGTAGACTGTGAGGCCATATAATCCCACCAATGGGTTGATGGTCCACATTTAGGGGAGAGGTGGTGGGAGGGTGTTTCAGGGTTTTGGGGGTTTTTCCTAGAATTGTGTTAGGTTATATGACTGCTTGTTAGACTCTTGTTAGGTGCCTCCCTATACTAGGCTTGTCTGGAATGGGTGATGCCCAACTCTCCAGAGATATGTTTTTAGAATAAAGAGCTTCTACCTGGAGAAACCTCTGAGTTTTATTTGGGTAAGGGTCTGTGGGATCTTTATCCCACATACTAACAAGCTCTGACTAACTCAGATGCCCCTATTTTATGCCCATTTAATGTTTGTATGCACTAGAATTAACTCCCTTTATGGTATAGATCTATTATGTAGGCCTTTAAAAAAAAGCATAGTCTATCATAAAAATATATATATATATATTTCAAAATTATTCTTTCAGGGTTTAAAAGATTTAGATTTTAGACTTACTGATTAAAGCTATATCTATTACTTGTCAAAAAAAAAAAGACTGTAGGCTATATATAATATATCCAGACAAACATATATTTGAGGGGAAATAAAGAAGTGGGGTGAAAGGAAAGTGAAATTCAGATATTCAAGGTAAAGTCATAAAAAACTTCTTACTTTTCTTTATTTTCCAAGGTGAAGAAGGTTGACGAACTGAAGGTTAAGGACTCTAGTTCAAATCCTGGTTCTGCTATCTACTAGTTCTGTGACTTTAGACAAGTCACTTTAGTCTCAATTTCCTCATCTGCAAAATGGGTTTGGCTATATGAACCCTTAAGCTCTCTCCTCACTCTTAATCTTTGATCCTAAATGTATATAACAAAATACTTAGTAATATGGGAAGGAAAAATATGTAAAAATAAGAGTTAATTACTCTATTTCCTTTACTACTATGGGAAAATGAATGGAGATTTCCTTAGCACCCTATATACCATATCTACTACATGTGCAGCCGCCAGAGGCAGATAGCCCAAGCCACGGATCATTGGCTTTAGGAAGTGGAAGGATGCTGTTTCATTCATGACCGACACAGAGCACCTGAGTTACTCAGGGAAAGTGTGTTAGAGGTAGGAGGAAGGTGCATGCTCAACTAGATCTCCCTTTTGTTCAGAAGTAGGAACAGTGTGTTTTACATGGAACCCTTTGGTTGTTCTCACCATAAGATTGATTTTTGCCTCTCCAGGGAATCCTGGAAGAACAACCCTGCCACCAAGCATGTATTTTCATGGACTCTACATCAGGTCACTAGACCCTGGCTGAGTCAGCATCTGGAAAGGATCCTCCCTCCCTCCCTGCTGATCTCAGATGACTACCAGACTGAGAACAAAATCATGGGTGTGAACTGCCTCCATCACATTGTACTCAATGTGGTAAGCATGTGCCAGGGATCTCAAGTCCAGGTCAGGAGGACACTTGAATGGATTTGTGCTCTTGTCACTGTAGACCTACCTTCACTAGTGCAGATGGCAAACAGCATCTTGGGCGAGGCCAATACAGGCCATCCTGAAAACTTTCCACAAGTTCTCGGCACACTGAAGGCATTCCTTTTTTTTTAACATATATCTTTGGGAGTGTCAGTTGTATCTCATGTTTCATTCTCACTACATGGGCTAACCCACCTCCTTTTCTGGTCATGATGATATCTTCCAAAAAAATATCTTTTTATTTACTTTGTTAAATATTTCTCAATTACATCTTAAAAATTTTTTATCATTGGGTCTCCCTCCGTGCTTCCCCTCCCTCACTCCTTGAGAAAGCAAGTAATAGCAAATCAATGATATATGTGAAGTCATGCAAAATATATTTCCATATTAGCCATGTTGCAAAAGAAAACATATACACACAAAAACAAGAAACATAAAAGAAAATGAAAAAAGTGTGCTTTAGTCTGCACTCAGAATTCCTTAGTTCTCTCTCTGGAGGTGGTTTGCATTTTTTCTCATAGGTCCTCTGAAACTGTTAGAGATCATTGTATTGATCAGAGTGGCTAAGTCTTCCACAGTTGATCATCATCAGTATTGCTTTTACAGTGCACAGTGATCTCCTGGTTCTGCTCACTTCCCTTTTTTTTTCTTTTTTGAGTTAAAAAAGTATGCTTTGATCTGTATTCAGACACCATTAATTCTTTCTCTGGGGATGGATAGAATTTTCCTTTTTCTTTTTAATTTAAATTTTTTTTTAGTTTACATCACTCATTTCTACAAGATTTTGAGTTACAAATTTTCTCCCCATATTTCCCCTACCCACCACCCCAAAACAGCCATCCCACTGAATCCCCTCCCCCAGTCTTCTCTCTCCTATGTTTTCCCCCATCCCCACTCCGACTTTCCAGTAGGGCATGGTGGCTCTCTATGCCCCAGTGCCTATATATATTATTTCCCAGTTATATGTAAAATAATAATAATATATATTTTAAACATTTCATTTTAAACCTTTGAATTCCAGGTTCCTTCCCTACCTCCCTTGTCACTCATCCTTACTGGGAAGACAAGCAATTCAACATAGCCTGTACATATGTAGCCACACAAAACATTTCCATAGAGGATATATTGTGATAGACTGACTATATTTCCCTCCATCCCATCCCAACCCCCACTTGTTCTAGTCTCTACTTTGATCCTGTCCCTTTTCAAAAGTGGGTGCTTCCAACTGCCCTCCCCCACAGCCTGCCCTCCCTTCCATCATCCCCCCTCTCATTCCCTTCCCCTCTACTCTCCTGTAGGGTGAGATACCCTATTTAGTGTGTATGTGATTCCCTCCCTAAGCCAAATTCATTGAGAATAGGGTTGACTCATTCCCTTTTGCCTTCCTGCTCTTCCCCTCCATTGTAACAGTTTCCCTTACCTCTAATTTACCCCATTCTATCTCTCCCCCTCTCCTCTCATTATATTCCTCTCTCACCTCTTAATTTCACTTTTTAAGTGTCATCCCTTCCTACTCAACTGGTCCTGTACCCTCTGTCTATGTATACCTGTACAT
Source organism: Gymnobelideus leadbeateri (assembly GCA_011680675.1). Taxonomy (NCBI): domain Eukaryota; kingdom Metazoa; phylum Chordata; class Mammalia; order Diprotodontia; family Petauridae; genus Gymnobelideus; species Gymnobelideus leadbeateri. Next base: position 548,646 of record WOXC01010560.1, read on the forward strand.
ATATGTACACATTCTCACATATGCATTCATATGCCCATATACCCTCCAATAGACATACATATACATACACACATATACATATACATATACATATACATATACTGGTTTTTTCATCAAGAATGCTTGAAAGTCCTATATTCCATTGAATGACCATATTTTCCCCTGAAACATGATACTCAGTTTTGCTGGGTAGGTGATTCTTGGTTGGTTTTAATCCCAGCTCCTTTGACCTCTGGAATATCCTATTCCAAGCCCTTCAGTCCCTCAGTGTGAAAGCTGCCAGATCCTGTGTTATCTTTATTGTGTTTCCACAGTATTCACATTGTTTCTTCCTGGCTGCTTGTAATATCCTCTCCTTGATCTGGGAATTTCAGAACCTGGCTATAATATTCCTAGGAGTTTTCTCCTTGGGATCTTTTTCAGGAGGTGATTGGTGGATTCTTTCAACCTCTATTTTGCCCTCTGGTTCTAAAACATCAGGGCAATTTTCCTTGAGAATTTCTTGGAGGATGATTTCTAGGTTCTTTTTTTGATCATGGCTTTCAGGTAGTCCAATTATTTTTAAATTATCTCTCCTGGATCTATTTTCCAGGTTTTTTCAAAGAGATATTTCACATTGCCTTCTATTTTTTCATTTGTTTGGATCTGTTTAATAGTATCTTGATTTCTCATAAAGTCACTAGCTTCCATTTGCTCCAATCTAATTCTGAAGGAATGATTCTCCTCAGTGAGCTTTTGAGATTCTTTTGCCATCTGAGTTAATCTATTTTTTAATGTGTTATTTTCTTTAGTCAGGTTGTTGACCCTCCTTTCATACTTTTCTTGCATCTTTCTCATTTCTCTTCCCAGTTTTTCTTCTACTTCTCTTATTTGTTTTTCAGAATCTTTCTTAAGTTCCTCTATGGCCCATAAGCAGCTTATTCTTTTCTTGGAAGCTTCTGGTGCAGGAGTTCTGACTTTGTTGTCTTCCTCCTGTTCCATGCTTTGATCCTTTTTGTCCCCCAAAAAAGAGTCCAAAGTTGGATTACTGTGCTTGCCTTGCTTCCCTTGTTTGCTCATGATGCCACTCAGTTACTTGACTTCTGAGCTTTTTGCCACAGTAGAACTCCTCTACCAGAGTGGGGAGCTTTGTCCCAATTGCTGGGATTTTCTCAGCTGCTAGAGCTATTAGTTGGGTGCCTTTTCTGAGGCCCCTCCCCATGCTCTGGCAAGCTGGTCATGTACCCTAGGACCTCCATCCTGGACCACAATCCATACCCAAGCAGGTTAAAGTAAGAGTGATTACCCCTCAGACTCATCACTTGGTCCCCCTGCAATCTGCAGGCTGGGAGCTCTGAAGCAGCCATGTGGCAGCAGCTACATGGCCTCACCTCAGCCTCTTCTCACCCAGGGAACAAAGGCCGTCCGAACTCCCAAATTCCTAGGTCCCAAAGTCCACACTGCACTGACCTCTCACTTTGTCCTTAACATCTATTTGTTGATAATTTTGCAAACCGCCACAGCTGCTGGTATTCTGGGGTCCCTCCAGCCAGAGGCTGGTCAGGCCACCCTGATGCTAAAATCTCGGGCTCGAGCAGGGCTGGACTTAGCTCCCAGAGTGCTGTGCTGGCTGCTTCCTGTCGACCTGCTGGGCTGTCTTCAGCGGGAGGTTAGCTTCTCTCTGTCATTTTGTGGGTTCTGTAGCCAGCTCCATCCAGTCCCAGCTCTGCAGTGATAGGCCTGACAGTGGCTCTTGCCATCGGTAGGTCTACTTGCAGTGTTGATCAGGCCTTGTCAGGAACTCTGCGCACCCCAGTGTCTGGGCCTCTCTGCTCACTTCCCTTTACATCAGTTCATGTAAGTCTTCCCAGATTTTTCTGAAACCATCCTCATTATTTCTCGTAGCACAATAGTATTTCCAGTAGTTCATGATGATATCTTTCATGCTATTTCTCTTGAATAATTAAAGGTCATACATTTAGGACCAAAAGGGACCTTTGAGATCATCTGGCTCATTCCTCTTATTTTGTATTGAAGAAAATTAGATGCACAGAAGTTAAATGACTTAACCAACCAAAGGCTTCTTACTTGTTGAAGCAGCATGGCCCAGCAGATGGGTACTGGACTTGGGATTCAGGAAGACCTGGGTTTGAATCCTCCCACAGGCACTGGCTGTGTGACCTCGGGCAAGTCAGTTAACCTCCTTGTGCCTCAGTTTCCTCATCTGTAAAATGAGGAGTTGTAGGCCCCTCCTAGTCATAGTGTTTTTGCTGTGAGATGAAATTTAAACAAGTAATTTATTTCCTTGCCCACCTGATGAGTGGCAGTAATCACAGGTAGTACAGTGACCTAAAAGTGCGGTGTTACCAAACGGACTGGAAGCCATGGGACCTGGCTCTAAACTCTGGCTGTGTACAGACTAGCTTTGTGACTTTAGGCAAGGCATTTCTTTGGACATCAGGTTCCTCATTTCTGTATAATTAGGGTGTGGAGTAGATAACCTCTAAGGTCCCTTCACTTTATGGTTCAGATTCACCACGACTCTACAAGACAGAATCAAAAGTAGCCTTCATAATTGTAGCTTGAATGATCAGGCCTCAACTGATTAACAGCTGACAGTGTCCCTGTAGCATGGGAAAGGTGCCTGAAAGGCTGGCTAGAACCCTGTCAGGCCCTGCTTCCTTTAACTATGTTCTCCGTCTCACTGCAGCCAGCTGCTGATTTGCGCCAGTTTAACAGATCCCAAGTCCTCTACCACGCCCTGTTCAACCATCTGTATACACCAGAACCGGATCTTATCCAGGTACCTTAAATTGCTTACAAGCCTAAATCTGGGTTTTTCAAGTATGGACAAAAGATAGCACAAGTAAGAAGTAGAAATAACTGGAAGATGATGTATATTTTGAATTCTATTCCAGGTTATGAATATGTAAAAATTTGTTCCATTTTGATACTGAAAATCCATTGAAAATGCCAGCTACTGGGGCGGCTAGGTGGCGCAGTGAGTAAGAGCGCCGGCCTCGGAGTTGGGATGACCCGGGATTGGTCCTGGCCTCAGAAAATGAGCACCCACACATAAATAATGACTAGCCGTGTAACCTTGAGCAAGTTACTTAACCCCAATTGCTTAAAAAAAAAAAAAAAAGAAAGAAAATGCCAGCTAGTGAATATATATAAATGCAAGGAGATAGCCACATTCCAAATTCTGTACAAAAGGAATCCTGGTCAGGCATTTATCCAGCACTGCTTCATCTCTTTCTTGGAGGCAGTTGGAGGGTTGTGATCATGTAATTGAAACAAAATTAGTTTTTTATCACTAAACAGATAATGATCAAGAAATATTTCCTTTGTTCACCCCACCTCACTTCTGTTTTTTGTAGCTACTTAGACTGAACATGGTGACCCACCCATCTAATCCCTGCTGCCTGGGTAGCTGAGGCTGGTGGATCTCTTGAGTTTGGGAGGGCCAAGAGACAGTGGGTGAGGTCCCAGAGCCAGGGTCACAAGGTTGCCCAAGGGGATAGAGGTGGGGCAGTGGGGAACCACTGGCTCAGGGCTGAAACAGGTCAGCGCTCCCATGCCAAGCAGAGTGGGAAAGGAGGGAAGAGTAGTTAAGATTTATGTCCTAGATTTGCTAGAATCATCTTAATCTTTTCCATCCTTTAAGATTTACTCCCCTGGAATCTTCCTAGCCTAATCTGACTCCACAAATGTTCTCTCCTGTTGAATCCCTTCAGCACTAATAAAGACCATAATCTCATGTTATTCTAGGTCTATTCTCTCACTTATTCATGTCTTCATTTTTTTTCTTCCCGAGGCAAGAATACCAATATAAACAGGCTTAGGTTTGACTGTAATGGAGGTTGACTGTGTGAGTCTAATTTAGAGTCCTCCATTCAATTGGGCCCAGGTTAGGAATGTTAGGAACATGATATAGTGGATAGAGAAGTGAAGAGTTCTCTGCTGTAGAGTTTATGAACCAAAATCATCTTGGATCCTTTCAAGAGGTTATATTCAGCTAGAACTGCCAGAAAGATCTCATTGTGAAACTCTTCTTTAGTCTGATAGCATGAGTCCTCAAGGACAACATTCCTAGAGCCTTCCTATGTTCTATGGAATATCCAGAGTGTCAAGAGACAGGAATGGATAAAGAAGCTTTGGACACCCTTCCTTCTCACCTTTCAGGCAGTGTTAGAGTGTCTGCTGGACCTGTTTCCTATCCTGGAAAGGCCGCTACTGTGGAAGGCCCCTGAGCCCAGACCCACTGGTCCCTGTGATGACGTGCTGCAGTTAATCCTGACCCATATGGAACCAGAGTATCGCCTTCTCCTTCGAAGAACCTATGCCAGGAACCTGCCTGCTTTTGTACAGAGGTGAGGTCCTGGGCTCCCTACCTGCTTGGTTTTGATAGCCTCAGTTGTGATGAATGTAAGTTATTACTACAATTATTCACAGCATTGATTCTCATTTTTAGGCTGGGGATCCTGACAGTGAGACACTTGAGAAGACTGGAGCAAGTGATTCTAGGATACCTGGAAGTCTACGATGGACCTGAGGAGGAAGCCAGGCTAAGAATATTGGAAACCCTTAAACTTACCATCCAGCATTGTTGGCCAAGGTATGAGAGCCAGGAAGAGGGGCTTTTTCTCTTTATTCTCTTTTCTAGGAAAAGCCTAATTTTCATCTCCTTAGAACCATACCCAGAAGTGTCTATAACTTAAATAATTCAGTATATGCCACTTAAAAGTTCAGAATTCTTTTAAGTGTTTGAAAATGAGAGGAAGGAAAGGTAGTTAGAGACAGAAAAGGGATTTCTGAATCTGAGTGCATGGTCCTGTTTCCATGCTGACACTGACTACCTCTCTTTCTCTTCACTTGACACCAAGGGCTGCCCCTCTCTAAGTCCCAGTCATACCAAGAGTAGGGGTGCAGGGGATGATAGATCTGGAGCTAGAGACCTAATAAGTCACTGAGCCCAACTTCCTCATTTTATAGGGAACAAGCATAGCAAGGTCAAATGACTTACATGGAATCAAACAGCTAGCTAGTCTCCTGAGGTGAGAACTCAGATCTTTCTGACTTCAAGTTCAGTTCTCTACCCCCTACATCATATTCCTAATATTCCTAACCTGGGCCCAGCTGAACAGAGGACCCTACACTAGACCCAAACAGCCTCCATTGGAGCCTGTTTATATTAGTGTTCTTGCCTACAGGTTCCCTTTCAGAAGAAAAAATGAAGGCATGAATAAGTAAGAGAATAGACCTAGAATAAGATTATGGTCTTTACTGAAATTCCTTATTAATTATTAATGCTAAAGGGAGTCAACGTGAAAGAACAGTTATAGAGTCAGATTAGTCAAGAAAGATTCCAGGGGAGCAAAGTCTTGAGCTGGGCTTGGAAGGATGAGAGAGGAAAGAAAAGGATTCTAGGCTTGAGTAGTGGATTAACAAAAGCACAAAGGTGGGAATGCATGTATCTTGGATACAGGAGACAGGGTGGAGTGCATATAGGTGGGGAGGCCAACATGGCTGGAGCAAAGGCTGCCCTTTGGGGATGGAAGAAATGTTGGCAGAGAATCATTCATTCCAGACATGAGTTTGGATATGAATCAGTAACTGAAATCTCTATGTACTGTTAATTAGTTTACAGAGTTTACATGCATTATCTCATTTGATCCTCAAAACAACTTTGTGAGGAAGGAAACAGGTTCTTCAAGGGCAAGTTTGCCTAGGCTCGCACTGCCAAAAAGTAGTTGAGGATTTGAACCTAGGACTTAAGTCTTCATCCAGGACTCTTATCCCATTAAGGTTTCTGAGGAAAAAGCTTAGGAAAAGAAGTATTGCTAATCGTTTTAAGAAAAATTAGCCAGCCTGTGTGTAGGATATGAATGTTATTAGCTAAATACTCTCTCACAGACAAGTTTGGTCTCAACTGATTTATGATGTCCCTGGGCTCAGAATTCCTTGCAGACTAGAAGTCTTCCTGAAGGCCCTCCTAAAAATGGTATGTGATGTGGCGAGGGACCAGAGCCTAACACCTGAGCCTGTGAAGGCAGCCCTGCTACTGGAGGCCACTGACTGTCTAACTCTCTTGGACCACTGCTCTTCTGGGCAAGTGATGGTAAGTAGAAAATGGCCTCTAAATGTCATCTCTGGTGATGATGCCTAGGACTGGTTATAACATGCATGATGCTATTCAGGATGTGTATATTAACTCACTTGTGCATAATAAGTTCTGTTGTCTAGCTCTGGCTTCAATCTCTACTCCTCCACTGAGACCTTGAGAAAGTAACCCTGCTGTTACTACCCTAATCATAGCTGCTCTTCTTCCTGCCCCTCCCCTAAATTTGAATGTTTTGAATAGTGGTAGCAGACAAGGAATTTAGAAGGTATGGCTTAAAGGAAAAGAACTGTATAGAACCTAAACCCATGTGGTTACTATATGAAAAGGGTAGACATGGAAATGGAAGCACTTTTGTTTGCTTTTTAAAGTAGTCAAAGTTACAATTAGAAATAAAACTGTGGATCTAATCTATAAACTGGCAAACTGTTTTGAAACCAAAGCTGAATGTACCCTCAAGATCTGTCCCCCTTACAAGTTTTCATAAATATGGCCAGTGCCAAAAGGTAAAAGTTATTGTACAGTAGGATTTAGTGACTCCTTTTTTACAAATGTTAAGAGTATCTTAGGCCAGAAATTAAAGCAGAGTCAGGGTCAGACCACCTTCCCAACAGCAAATTTATCCTGGGCCAGAATGGAACAGAGACATTCTGAACAATAATAATTTATAAAATATAAATACCATTTTCCTCAATTTTCAATAGTGTAAATGTTCTTTAAGGAATAAATATATGCCACCAAAGGCACATATAAGCAGTTTAAACTCACTAGGCTATGAGCTGGGCAGACTGAAGTTAGTGTAGTGTTATACATTCTAGTGATCTGCTCCCATTGGTTGGTTACAGGTTTCTTCTCAACAAAGTTTCACTCAATATCTATGTGTACTTTTTTATTTTAAACTTTATTAACTTACACAAATCTCAGAAAGCTGGTGATAGTGTTTTTCATCATTTGTGTGTTCAAATTCTTGCATGTTAGCTGCCAAACCTCCAAATGATTTACATGATTGCTGCTTCTGTCCATAAGGCAGCAGAAAATTTCCAAGGTATGCTGCCATATTAAATCAGAATCTGTCCTGACCACTCTTAGAATGACTAAAGTAGAATGTCATGTAGTTGTTTCTACCTGCTGTAGGTCAGATGTAGAAGATATCAATAAACCAGGGTAGATGAAAACATCAATGCATGACTTTTTTTGTTTTGTTTCAGAGTCTGCTAGCCAAAGCTGTCCAGAGTTGTGAAGACGACAAGGTACTAGATTGTATCAGAAAAGTACAACAGCTTTCAGGAAGAACAACTGAAGCTGGAATGTAGACAAACTGCCTTTAAAAAAAATAAATATATATTTTCTTACTTTGAAGATAAAAATGTCACGTTTCCTTTGTCATTCATTAACCTGAAGAAAAGGATGCCTATCTTCCCTTTAGTTTGAATGACAAAGGTAGTTTCAGGAGCAGAAAGATTTCCCACTCAGTATAAAAGAGACTGGAAATAAGATGACCTGTTTCTTTTTCCCCCTTAACTCCATAGGAGCAGGGACCAAGAAGAGTAAAAAAAGTCTTAAGCAAAAAGAAGTGAAATCAAGGGCAGCTAGATGGATAGAATGCCAGGCCTACAGTTTGAAAGACCCAAGTTCAAATCTGGTCTGACATTTGCTAGCTGTGTGGCCCTGGGCAAATCACTAAACCGGGTTTGCCTCAGTTTCCTCATTTGCAAAATGAGATGGAGAAGGAAATGGCAAACCACTCTAGTATCTTTGCCAAGAAAACCCCAAATGAATCACAAAAGAGTCGGACACAACTGAACAAGAGTGAAATCAAGTGGGAAATGATGACATGCTATTCCAAGGCTGCTGGAATGTTTCTATCCACAAGCTTAACCCCAACCTGTGAGCCTTCTCCAGCCCAACTGCTATTTTAATACATCTGCCTCTCCCATGAAAATCCTGATCAAAATTTAGGATCCCTTCACAAAGAAGAAAAGTATGAGTATTTGGATGACAAATAGTGTGTGATTAAAAACAAAGCCTTTAAACACAAAATGGGAGGGCAAGCATCTTTTAAAAGATAGAAAAATGAGAACACCCATTACTATTTGTCTCTTTACAAAAAGCTTGAAGACAATCAAACAGTCTGGGGTCTGGTCACTGTTTCTGTCTCCTGCTCATACTCTATTTCCACATAGGCTCGTTTTCTCTTCACAGGACCTTTCAACGGGGCTTTGCCTTTGTGTTTGGCAGTAACAGCTTTTTCTTCTTCACTGGATTTCTCCTCATCTTCTTCACTGGTAGCTTCTAATTTATCCATATCCTAGTAAGAAGTGAAAGTGACAAAAAAAAGCACAAAATATAATCATTGCACAGGTGGACCAAAGTCCCTTCCATCCCCTCCTACTCTCTCCAGTTTTGAGCCACACAATCATGGCTTATGCCCTAAAAATGTAGAAACTGGATATTTGTGAATGTTCCTGACTATCCTCACATTGCATCTCTCCAACCTGCCATGACAGACCCTTTTGTACGTATACAACTTACCTCAAAATCACTGAGGTCACTCTCTTCCACCTCATCATCTGCCACAAATTCCCTTTTGTTTAAGTCCTGAAAGAGATCATCCCTTTTAGATGCAAAACACAACTGGAAGGATCAGGGCTGGTTACAAATGACCAACGTTTTTTTATAAGGTCTCAAAATGATTGATTAAAAAATCCTACCAGAGTAAAGCAGGATCTGGCTACTTTCTAGTGATGGTGATGGTGTTTCAAAGGGTCAAAAGGATTTACCAATTAAAAGAAGATACAACTAGGTAAAAACAGTTTACACCTTAGGCAAACCTAGCTGTTGTTATTGAAATGATTTCCCATTCACCTAACACAAATTCTCTTAGAATTACAAGTAAACAAAGTAGGAAAGCATCATTGTTAACTGACCAACAGAAAAGGCTCCCAAATGGTTACTACGTAGTCAATTTAAATAAAATATTGTTCATAACAAACATTTTCTGGTTCTTCTATTAAACTGATTTGATTAGCTAGAATAAAGACTAAAAGAATCTTAAAGGGTGTACTAGCCAACTGTACCATCCACAAACTTACGTACAGTTTAGGAAACTCATTTGGCTCTTGGTAATAGTTTCAATGATGAACTGAGAAAAATCATGCATTCATCCATCAGCAATTGCTTGGTTACAGGCAAAGCAGGTGAACGAAAAGCAATCAGAACCAACTAGTTATTCTGGCAAAGTGACTGAAAATCTTAAGTTATTCTGATTATTTATAAGGAACTAGTCCTATAAAGTCACGTAAATGTACAAAAAATATCAACAAAGTTTACATCATCATCATCTTCTTCATCCTCGTCATCTTTCTCTTCAGTATCTGAGATGTCGCTCTCAACCTCCTGATGTTCCAAAGCCTTGTCAAAGGCATGAATGGGGAAGTTGTAGATGTCACCATACTGAGGAATACAACATACAGATTTGGCTTTAATCACAACAGAAAAAAGTACCTGGCATCTCACTTTCTAACAAGCACATAACCTAATCATTTTCCCCCTCTTCCCAGTGTTCTCATAGGCATAAGCTTGTAGATGCTATATGTTAATCAACCTCCCAGTGGTCAAACACCAGACTCTTTAAAGTATTCCCCACCTTGTTTTCAAGCAAAAGAAAGAAAAGGAGCTAGGATGGCTTGAATTTAAGGGCCAACTTGTTGAGCTGGCTAATTATTTCTATGAAGCTGAGTATGATGTACAGAGGAAGGTACAAAACTGGCTTAAAATTTTTTCTTTGGAGGAGTAAGAGGATAGAGTGGAAGCTATAACAAATATGGGTATAATTTTGAAAAATAAAAATAGCAATAATTAATATCAAATAAAACAAAAAATAACCCCTATTTATAGTGTTTTATGGTTTGAAAAGCAGTTTCGTTGTTCTCACAATAACCCTGTGAGGGAGGTAATGCAATTGTTACCCATGTTTTACAAATTAGGGAATTAACACTCAAAGAATTCAAGGTACTTAGCAACAGTCATAAAACTAGTATTAACAGCCAAGATTTTAATTCAATTCGGATTTCAAATCTTTTTACTACACCCATAAAATCCCCTCTATGGAAGATACTAAAAAAAGCAGGATTCTCTTCTACCTTCTCATATTCAGGTTCCTCCTCCCCCCTGCAAATGCCCTCACCCAAAAAATGAAAGATTCCCAATTTTCACTAGCAAGGAAAACAGTCTAAAAAATCTCATTTATACACCCCCTATTATCCATTGTCTTACCGTATCTTGTTTTAGCCTCTCCAATAATTCCTTTTCTATTGCATTATCTAGCTGAGCAGCTATTAATGCTTTTTCCTAAAAGAAAAAAAAATGAATATTACATCAATATAAAGAAAGAATTAGCACCCTTGAGTCTGAAGAGCTAAAAGGTTTCAGCAAGAAGGTATACATGTTCCAGTATCAGTCGTAGCACTAACCAAATAAGAACGTCTTTCCCTAAATTACTGTATAAAATTGCCTCAATAATTTCTTCATTTCTACAAAGTTAACACCTAACAAATATCTTTATTATATATAACACTGTAAGACAAATGTGGATAAAGCCATTTTACATGAAAAGAGCTCTGCACATATATAACAATCTCTAGGATTGAGGAGTCCAGAGTCCTCAACTTTGCAAAGGCTAGTTAGAGTCACCATTACCATTAACATTCTAAAAAAATGTAATGGTGCTAAGGTACACTAGGAATTAGAAACTTTTATATAATGATCTCTGCTTTCACAGAATTCATCATCCAAAGGAAAACAAGACCCTTTTAGTTTCATTTTCTAAACGACTATTTATAAAACATATTTTTAATACATTACTAGGGGGAGAGGTTTACAGCTTATCAGAGCCAAACTTTACTTGGGCAAAAGAAAAACATCACTGGAGAGGTGATTTAAAACATAGCAGAAAGGATGTCAAAATAAACTTCATAGGCCTTATGCTAGTACTGAATTCCTTCTTCCCCAAACTTCCACGCTCCTCCCCACTTCTCGTCTATTTTTATAATCATTAGCCACACTGAAAGAAGATATCAAGTTTATGTTCAGCTCAATTTTATGGTGTGCCTACTATATTCAAAGCACTGAGGATACTAAAAGTAACAAGACAGGATCCTTACCCTTAAATAGGTCTAATATTAAAGAGGCAAATATGAAAAAAAGAAACCCTAGAAGGTAGATTGTGTTAAGTAATAGACGAGAGCTACAATGTACTTTAGAATTCAAAGAAAGGAGTTAGATTAGGATTTGGATAGATAGAGATGGGGAGCTGGGGCAAGAAACTCAATGGGGGAAATAGCATGAGAAGAGGCAAAGAGGGTTGTTTAAGAAATGATAGGAATAATTCAGTTTGGCTGGAACAAATTATACTAGGAGAATAATGAGAAGAAAAATCACAGGGCTATTTGAAGAATACTGAGTTGTCCACAGGTGGTCAGAAAATTAAGGCTACCACACTGTAAAGCAACTATATTAAAAATGAGACATTTATATTATACTTTAAAAATCTACAAAACAACTGATTTACTCATGAACCTCAAAGTACACAGGATAAACTGAAATTAGATATACTAGAAATCAATGAACAGTCTACTATAATAGGCTTGACTAAAGGTACAAAAGGACCTGAACTAGAGTGGTGGTAGAATAGGAAGGCCAAAAATGTAAGAGAGAATGTGACTTTACTACTGATGAGATACTGTGGGAGAAGCATGGTAACTTGGAAGAAACTAAACAGATGCCACTGATAATAATAATAGTAGCATCCAGATACTTTAAAATTTGCAAAGCCATTTATGAATATTATCCTACCCTGGAAGTAGGTACTATGGTCATCCCCATTTTTTTTTTAAAGCAATTGCGATTAAGTAACTTGCTCAAGGTTACATGGCTAGTTATTTATGTGTGGGTGCTAAGTACTGAAGCCAGAACAGACCCCGGGTCATCCCAACTCTGGGGCCAGCGCTTTTACTCACTGCGCCTCCTAGCCGCCCCAATCATCTCCATTTTTCAAATAAAAATACTGAGGCAGGCAGAGGTAAAGTGACTTGCCCAGGATAACAAAGCTAGTAAGTGTCAGAGGTGGAATTTAGACTTGGGTCTCCCTGACTTCAGGTCTAGTGGCTCTATCTCCAAGTTAACAGAAATAAGGATAAAAAGAAATAGTTTGAGGGATGAAACAAGATGAGTGAGGTCAGTTTCAGACATGATGAGCTTGCTATGCTAGTAGGACACCACACTGGAAATAAGAAACTGGAGTCTGGGAGAGAACAAGCAGTCAGGAATGTAGCATAATGATAACCTTTAACTGTTTATTATACATAATGCCAAATAATCTCTGAAGGAACAAACAATCCCAAAACAAACTATTAATATGGTTTTCCTTCTAATTTATTCCACATACCATAAAAATACCAACACTTAACATGGGATGAAAGCCCTGGGACAATAATCTTGGTATTATGGAAAACATGTTTTGTCAATACTATGGGATTAAGCAATAGTTCTCTTTTTCCAGCCAAAATCTGAACTATGGGCAGCTGTGATGCAACGCTAATCAAACCATCCTGAGAAGTCCCTTCCTTGTGCCCCAAAATGATTTTACCTCTCGTCTTTTTTCACGCCTTTCCACCTTTTTACTCAAGGGAACAAGTTTCCTCCTATAAGAAAGAAATCTAAATTAATTAGGGAAACAACATCTCCTACAAATCAGGGAAATGATAAATTCTTCTACTCTCTTACAAAATGAAGGAGACAAGGGCTGACTTTCTAGGACTTGGCCCAACCGACAAATTCACAACTTCCACAGAATCCCATTGGGATTTTAAGACTAAGGCATAAAGCACAAACTCTGGCAGGTTCCACTGTGTCATAAAGGCTAGAGGTCTGGAGCAAGAGTAATGTCAGCAGCAGTGCTGGTAGTAGTGATATGGTAGTAAAGCTGAGAAATTTGTTCAGTGATCAAGAGGTGGATATTACTGGTGAACCTGAATCGTCTCAATCAATCTTAACTTTCTTTCTATATATGAAATCTGAAGGCAAAAAGAAAGTTGTAGTTAAATGAAAGGATGGATCAAAGGTTCTCTTTGGAGAGGAAAATAAAGGAGTTGGAGCTGGTTTTATGGTACTATATGCCCAAAGATAACATAAAATATAGTTTTATTATATACACCAATAGTGCACTGATTATGGTAAATATTTGCAATAAGATAGTCACGAAAATAATTGCAGCTCATTCTCCAATATGCTACAGAACATGTTCTTAACCTGGGGTCCATGAACTTGTTTTTAAAATATTCTTTTTTTTTTTTTTTTGCTTTTTGGAGGGCAATTGGGGTTAAGTGATTTGCCCAAAGTCACATGGCTTAAAATATTCTTATAATTGTTTTTCAATATAGCTGGTTTCCTTTGTAGTTCTATACATTCTATTTTGTGCAGTCAAGAACATTAATCTGAGAATGGGTCCATGATACACAAAAGGTTATGAATCCCTGCCACAGAGAATAAAACTTTAAAGGACTTAAAAACACCCTCCAAATTAAATAGACATATATTTTAATACATAAAATACAGGTAGCATAGTAGGGTGCTAGGCTTGAGGTCTCAGAAAGATCTGGGTACAAATCCCACCTCTTAATATACACTAGGTATGTAATGGCCAAGGCATTTATAATCCATGTGACAGAAAGATTTCCATCACTGACAAAACCATAGGTTTGAGTGTCAACATGTATTTTAATGCTTTGTGACTTCAATGCAAAGCTGAGCACAGGATAAGGAAGTGAAAAATACCCTGGAAAACATAGTTCGGGAGTAGGAAACTAGACGCCAAAGATGAATTAGACTCTACTGAAGTCTTATGCCCATATAACGTGAATAATCTAGAAGAGAGTTGGAAAGTCAGGATTATACAAGACCTGGAAGTTTTGACTATAAACAAGAGAGCCTAGAAACAATTTTCTAAAAGGAAAATGATTATATTATAAACAAGAATAATTTATCCTAAAAAAAAGTATAATCCTACAGGGGGAAAAATGGATCTTTAATAAAATAAAGGACTTTCAAGTATGAAAAGACCAGAGCTGTGGAGGAACAATGAAATACAAATCCAAGAGTCAAGTCACAAAAAAGGTAAAATTATATGAGTAACTGGAAGATTGGGGGAGGGGGAAGGCACAATAAAACAAGAGTCTTTTCAGAACTTGAATGTCTTTAAAGAGCAATGAAGTAGTTAAATTAGAAAAATTGAAGATCTGAGGGGTTGACTGGTCCTATTCGGAGGGTTTTAAAAGGAGAAAGAAAAGGAAGGGGAAAAGGGAACTGAGAGGACAGAATAGCAGGAAGTAGTACTGCACACATACCACGCCCCCCCCCCCAAAACTCCTCCAAACAGATCTTAAAAAATGCACCAGACTGAATCTTAAGGGAAAATCAAAGAAAAAAGTCATAGTGAATCATTAAGACAGAGAAGTCTATGTACACTAGAAATGGGGTGTGGCCAGGGGGCACCCTAATCAGAAAAATCTAGGGTCCAGGGAGAATCTGTGCTCCAAAAAAAACAGAAGGTCCCAGATCCCTACTAAGGCCCTGAAAAAGCAGAGATGCCAACTGGAAGTTTTGGCACCCATTACCCAGTTCCAGGTCACTGATCCAGGGCAAAGAGAGAAAAGTACTCCTGGTGGCATTTTGAGACAGAAAGCAGCCACAGGCCTTGGGCTGTGTACCAAGAGAATAGCAGGTTCAGAAGAAAACTGCAGGGATATGATTCTGACCCCAGGAGAAAAACAGGAACCCAGTTTCAGCTTCATCAGGAGTTGAGAGAAACATAAAAAGGTAAATATAACCAAACAATGACAAAGGATTAAAGAAGGATAAACTGTTCACATTCTAATATGGGGAAATGATAACACGTGTCCCCTTAAACTCTACTATCAGGTGTCAAGAGAGAAATACTCTGGTTAAACAAGCCCTGTCAGTGGCTCTGTTAAGTCTTAATGATGTTAAGAAAAAAACGGAAAGAGCTGGGTATACTTTCACTCAACAAACAGGAGAGAAAAATGAGAAAGGGAAAAAAACAGACTAGAGGAAGGACAGATTAAGGGAGGGAATAATCCTAAGCAAAGCAAACTCTAAATACCTCTATCTCTTTTTGAATTTGGTAAAGAATGAGAATCTATGGGTATGTTCATAAATTAGGAATTGAATGATCAAATTATGCTATAAAAATGTGATGGAATACTATTGTGATATAAGTAATGATGAAAAAGATGGTTTCAGAGAAACCTGTAAGACCTATATTAACTGATGTTGGTTATTGTCCTTCGTTCTTAAAGAGAACCAAAATGACATCACTATTTAGAGTCAAGTTACAATGAGCCTGACTGAGGCCAATCAGACCAATATGAGCACAGAATGCTCTACCGCAGGTTGGGCACGAACAGTCCATGTGAATATTTGGGATGGATTCTCTAAATTTGCACATTTCACATTTCTTTTGAACTACTTTGATTCTGCTTTGCTCACAGGGCACAACACCTACTCTCTTGCAGAGTGAACAGAAAGGCAAACGACTCTAAAGGATGCAGGAACTCTTATCGCTGTTAATTCCAACTAGGATTTCAAAAAACTAATGCTGAAACATTCTACTTACTCACTTCCCAAGAGAAAGGGGAAGGACTCAGGGTGTAGAATGAGATAAACAAGGGAGGGTGGGAGGAGGTGATGGCCAATGCAGAACTTTGTTTTGATTGACAAAACATGTTTGTAATAGGATTTGTTTTTCTTTAGTTCTAGATTGGAGTGGAAGGCCCAGAAAGCTTATTTTTGCTGACTGAAAAAAATAAATAATTTAAAATAATTTTAAAAAGACAGTTCAAGCACCATCTTCTGAATGAAGCTTTTAATAATCCTCCTAGTTACTAGTGTCTTCCTTCCCAAACTACCTTATATTTAACTACTTTGTACATATTTGTATTTATTCATTTTATGTTTATTTTTAATATATTTATATATATAATTGTTTTCTCCATCACTAGAATGTAAGTTTCTTGCAAGCACAGACTTGGGGCAGGGGCAAGAAAAGGTTAATTTTTGTTGGCTGAAAAGAAAGAGAAGAGAGAAATACGCTCCAACAGCATAAAATACACTAGGGGAGAAAGGAGAAAAAACGGGGTGGATAGCTGGCTATTTCTCATAATTGGGGTACATAACTAAGGTACAGAAACATGAAGGGAAAGAGAAGCAGTCATTAGATAAATCTTGTTCTTAAATGAAACAAAGGCATAATGAACTCACACATACACAATTTGTTGTAGAAACACATCAAACTCAACAGGAAAACAAGTGTGTGGGGGAGAACAATATTAAGAGGAAGGCTAATACAGGGAGAGAATAGTCATAAGCCAAAGAAACTTCAGAATCCTGAAAGGTGATTAAAAGAAAAAATATTTTTAAAAACAAATTAATGGAATCTGAGGTGGATACCCATCAACTAGAGAATGGTTAACCATACTATTGTATATGAACATAATGTCATATTATTACACCCTAAAACTGATGGAAAGAATCCTGATCAGTATAAATTAATACAAAGTGAAGTGAACAGAACCAAAAGAACATTTTTTATAATGACAAACTAATATACTGAAAAGAAAAAAAACTCTGAAACATTTAAAAACTTCCATAAAGCAATGGCCAACCAAGTCTTACAAGAGAATCTACAATGAAGAATGTTACCTACTTGAAGTCTTCCTGACTTCAAGCCTGTCATTATAAACACTTTGCCCTTCTCAATTCTATAAAATCTTTATTAATATTCCTGAGATGAACGCTTTGGTGAACAAAGAATGGGGAATTTTCTGTGAAATACTGACACATCTGCCATGTTAAGGAATGCTGGTTAGTCACTAAAGTGATATTCTTAGAATAATATACAAAGGATGCTAGTAGGACTAAACAGTAGTTTAAAGTTTTCAGTAACTGATGCCTTGGAAAAAATATTGTTTCTTCACTAGCATTTTAAAAAGTATTATAATCATAATCATATTTCTATATTTTTTGCAATGCAATCCTTCATCACAAAAGGCACAATCTTAAAACTATAAAGACAATTAAGCTGTTCAGTTTCAAGTCATTTCCTTTCCTCTTTTCACTAACTTGTCAGAAAAGACTACTTAATGCCAAGCCCAAAGGTTTCAGGGGGCTGAAGATGCTCCCAGAAATATACAGTGAATCAAGAACCAAAAAGAATAAAGGGGGGATCATGGCACTTACTGTCGTTTTAAAGTAAGTTTACGGATTCGAATAAGGTACTGGGTGATCTTGGTGAACCGCTGTTTACATTTGTGCCGAAGGAAGCGAGGCCAATAAATAAGATTTTCATCTATTTGCTCCAGAGCTTTCTCATAATTCTTACTGAGTCGGACCTGTTGAACCAAGGAAGAAGCTTAAGGTGGGAATGGAAAATGGAAAGGCCTTTTTTTAAATGGCCAATTACAGTTTCTATCAGGAAGTTCTCAAAAGATCTTTTCAAACAGATATCAATTAAAGCAGCTTTGGCAGTTGCATTTCAGATCATCTCATTAAATACTGAAAAAGGACTAAAATGACTGGGGTAGGCAGTAGGTAGAACAGGTACACAGCTTCTCTCTTTTTTTCACCTCTAATTCTTACCCGCTCCCACATACGCCTAGGGAAAGCTGCTCGTTCTATCACCTTCATGTACAAGTAGCACTGACCTGAGAAAGAGAAGGGTATGTGCCATTATTATTGTGAACACTGATAACCAGAAGAAGTTCACAAAAGTTTATCAGGCAATCTTATAAAGAAGAAAAAACTTGGTTCTTACCTTTCTCTTCTTTGATGGTAGCATACTGGCTGTTTGCTAATGGACAGGAAGAACGGCTGCATAATCCAGTCAGGTTATATTCATTTCGACAAAAGTTCTGGGTCTTGGTTCTAGGGTGCAAGAGCAAAGAGACAGTAATATGAATTGCTAGTATTCTACTCAGAAACCCCCCACAAAAAATTGAAATTAAGATTCTCACTTCATTTTGTAAGAACAGAACTGCTTGTTTCCAAGCACGTCCCAGATAACCTGCAAAGACAAAAGGAAAAATACCCTTTAGTAGTTCTGACTAACAGACATAAACACATAAACCATGCCTTACAGATGAAAGCAGGTCTGGAGAAATATACTTAGAGAAGATAAGAGATAGTATGATATAGTGGGTAGAACTGACCTAAGAGTCAGAAGAGCTGAAAACAGATATACCATTAAACTAGCTATATGACCTTGGGCAAGTTACTTTCCTTAGATCTAGAGATCAGT
This sequence comes from Gymnobelideus leadbeateri, assembly GCA_011680675.1. Lineage (NCBI taxonomy): Eukaryota > Metazoa > Chordata > Mammalia > Diprotodontia > Petauridae > Gymnobelideus > Gymnobelideus leadbeateri. The sequence continues at coordinate 567,116 of WOXC01010560.1, forward strand.
ATGTAAAATGAGAGGGTCAAGTTCTATGGATCCTTACAGTTCTAAATGCTGTTCTAAGATGAAAGGAAGAAGTGTTTGGTAGAATGTCCTAGCCTAACTTTTGAAGACAGAGGAAATTGCTAGTCTGATTTCCCCATTCCAAAATCATTATCATAAGCCAAACTATCATCTGAGGGATGTATTTTTCATAATTTGTTAGAGTTTGCTAAATTCAACAATTTAAACATCAATAGGTACTTTAGCATTCATCTACTGGGTACAGAGCACTGTGACAGAGGCAGGACAAAACACAAGATTAAATAAGACAAAGTCCATGCCCTCATGTTTTTATATAGACAAATAATTATAATGTAAAATAACACATAAGTGTCTATGTAAATATGGGAAATCCCTTTCCTAACTTTCCAGTGTTCATATACCTTACTTCCTGTCCCCAACACCCCCCAATATACATACCTATATTCCACAATGCAGCTACAATATCCTAATGGCAATTCCTTGAACTTCACCTGCCTACTCTATGACTTGGCACTGGATGTCCCTCACACCTGGAATGTTCTGCCCACATCTCTGCCTTGTAGTTTCCCAGCTTCCTTCAAGACTCAGATCAAAGCCCACCTTCTGCAGATGGCCTTTCCCAGGAAACCCACTTCCTCCAGCTGCTAACGCCTTCCCCTTTTAGATTACCTTCTAATCTTCCATCTTCTCTGTACATATCTTGTATGTACATAAGAATACAGGCTTCATAAGGGCAGGGTTTGTTCGGCATGAGAGGTGATATAAAGAATGCTGGATTTGAAGTCAGATTAAATCTCAGCTCTACCACCAGCTAACTGTAACTTTAAGCAACACACCCTCAATACCATTACCTGAAAAATGAGAAAGCTGGTCTACATGACCTCTAAAGTCCCTTCCAATTCTAAATCTAGGAATTTTTGTTGTTTTTCCTACTACCCCACAAAGTACAGGAGAGGTCATTTCCAGATACCCTGTGGACAACAAGCAGGGAGAAAAATGGCGTGTTTTGTTGATAGCAAATATAAGCTAAGGTAGCAAAGGTAAGGACATTCTAAAAGACTAGCAACAACAATTAGCATTTATATAGCACTCAAATATTATCTCATCTGATCTTCACAACAACCCTGGGAGGTAGGTGCTACTATTATACCCATAAGAAAATTAGGGGAGAATGAGATTAAATGTCTAGCTCAGTCACACTGCTAGTAAGTATCTAAAGTCCGATGTTAAGTCCTGGACTCTATCCACTGTGCCATCTAGCTACCTGGGAAACAAAAGGGAGTTCAAATTTCAAACCTTAGGCAAAAAGAAGAAGACTTTTAGCAAAAAAGTGGCATGGTTAGAGCCAAGCATAAAGTAGATTACTCTGGAAGCAGTAATAAGTATGAAGTGGCAATGGGGAAAGAGTTTACAAGAGATCTAGCTGGCACAGTGGATAGTGCATAGTGCTGGGCTTTAAGTCAGGAAGACCTGAGTTCAAATCCTGCCTCAGACACTTATCACCTGTGTGATCCTGCTCAAGTCATTTAACCTGTCTGCCTCAATTTCCTCATCTGTAAAATGGGGGTAATAATAGCATTTACCTCAAAGGGTTGTTGTGAGGAGACAGTATCTGTACAGTGCTTTGAAAACCTTAAAGCACTATATAAATGCTAGCTATTATCATAGGAATACCAGCATAGCACGTTAAGAGAAACAAACATTTATTAAGCATCTTTTATGAACCAAGCACTGTGCTAGAAGCTTAGAATACAAAACCAAAAAAGTCTCAAGGTCTTTATTGGGTCCATAATCCAATGGCCAGCGTCTGAATTCCAGCTATCCCATGCACCTGCGCAAGCTCAACCCAGTCAATGCGCCTCTCTAGGCCTGAATTTCCTCACGTGTGAAACTGGTACAGTTCCCTTATATACAGTTAAGTATATAAAAGATGTCCAGTCGGGAGGATGCAAGCCTCGGATGATGGCAAGGAAAGCCAAAGATGTTCACCCCTTATCTCCTCAATACTGGTACCAAAATAAAGCACAAAAGGACACCCACACTTAAAGGGTCACCCCAACAAAGACTAATTCCAAGTGTTAAGTTGTCTGCATTCGTTAAGCCTATTATTTCGGGGGGGGGGGTTCTCCTTGTCTCACAAGTTGGAAGGGGGGGAGATAATGACCATGTACAAGTAGGCACTTGACAGAAGACACAGGGCAGGCATCCAGGCTGGGTTGTGGTCTTCACCGTTGGAGAGAACAACCAGAAGGATGGGATCACAGATCCATTTGGGTCCTTTTGTTTTTCCTATTTTCTCTGCCCCTTTCTCTCAGTCTGTCTTACAAAGGGAACAGCTTACTACCCACTAGTAAGGCTGCTTCTAGCCTGACCTACGGGAAGGGTGACGGTCGGAGATCAGGCCCAAGGAGGGACCACTAGGCAGGGTAGGGGCTGTGGGCAGGGCTTCCCCGCCCAGGGTCGGAACGCGTGGACACTGAGCCTCGTTCTAAGGGAAGCGCGAGCCTCGGCGAGGCTTCACTCAGTGACTTGGTTTGGGGACAACTGCCAGGGTCAGCGGGACAAGGACGGGGTTGCGTCTCCTCCGAGGCCCCCTAGTTCCCGGTGAAAGCCGGGGAGACTTACGTCATCTGACTGCATGGTGCCTGCGGGTACCGTTCCTCAACGTGCAGTTCCAGACGGATTAGACGGCGGCCATGCACCGAAGAAGCGACTTCCGGTGCTTTAGCAGGAAGTCTCGGGCCTCGCGAGAGCTGCGCGAGATCTCCCGGCTCCCGGGAGCGCTCTCTGCCGACTCCTACAATGCGCGGACTTAGCTTCCCGACTGCTCCCGCTTGTGCTTGGCAGATCGCCGGAGGCGGTTAGTTTAATAGTTGACGTGAATGGAGGTGTTTCCCAGCTGCAGTCCGGACCCTCAGGCGCTAGCTTTGTCCTGGGATCTCCTACCTTCCATATCCCTATTTTGCTCTCTCTGTTGGTTAAATCCTTCCCCACAGCACCTGCTCTGGGCTCCTTAAGTTTTCTCCGCGACCTCCGAAACAGAGCATAGAAAGGTGTGCCCAGTGATGGGTGGAAAGTGTGCCCTCCCTGCTTCGGGGATGCCGAGAGCACTGTGGCTGCGAAATCCGGGTTTTGAGTCCAGCTCTTCACAGACTGTGAAACAGAGCTCACCCTCAGGCTCTTAGCAGCTGGTGCCCATGTTCACACACCATTAGCAGCTCCTACAGGCATCCAGAGCGATCTATTCCTCGAGCTAATAAGTAAGACACAAGATGGAATGTGACAAGGGCAAAAGAGAGGTCCAGACAATATTTCTTTTATTTTAAAGCGGACCTGTGCTTTTATGCATGTAGGTAGTTCTCAATAACTAAACTCTTTTCACCAATGCAAAATCAGCACCAGCAATTTACAGTCTCCCCAAGAGCTGTCTGGGGAAAAGAGAGGTCACACAGTTCATATGTCAGAGGCAGAATGTGTCAAAATCCAAGTCTTCCTGGCTCAAAACCAGCCCCTCTCCATCATTCCATGCTCGTGCTCTCCAGACAAGGTACTCTCAGAAAAAGATCTGAGGAGGCAGAGAAAGCATTGGGGACACCTCCCACCATATATGCTTAAGTTTTTTCAGGTGGACATACCCTTCAGAGGGTATGTTTTCTATAGGACTATAATATCTATTGTATTTTTAATTTTTAAAATTATTTTTTCAATTAGCAAGCATTTATTTTCTTTCCCTCTTAGCAGTCCTCCATTGAGAAAAAAAAACAAACCAAACCAAAACCTGTAAAATAGGATATTTGTATTACCATCTTCTGCGGGTTACTGGTGAGGAAAGTGCTTTTAAAACCTTACAAAGCTAAAGGACCACTGTTGTGGGTTATCCCAAGCTGCCAATGAAAAGTCCATAAACTCTAACTCTCTCTCTCTCTCTCTCTCTCTCTCTCTCTCTCTCTCTCTCTCTCTCTCTCATGTTCTCTCCTTGTCTTTCTCTGTCTTTTTCACTGTCTTTGTATCTCTATCCCTGTGTCTCTCTGTCATTGTCTTTTTCTGCTTCCATCAGTCTCTCTATAATATCTACCATTTATAGCACTCACTATGTGCCAGGCACTCTATTAAGCGTTTTACAATTATTAATCTTTTTTGAATCTCTCAACGAATCTAGGAAGTAGGTGCTATTATATCTGAGGCCAGATTTGTGCTTAGATCTTCCTGAGTCCAGACCTGGTACTCTATCCAAGTTTGTTTCTCTCTGGCCTTGTTTCTGTCTTTCTTCTTTGTCTTTTTGTCTGTCTCTCTGGCCCTGTCTCTTGTCTCTCTCTCAGTGGTCAGCAGAGGGCAGCATCTAGTTAAGCTTTCTTGAAAAGACCAATAATTTCAACCATGAGGTTATTTGATTCCAAGCTGTTTCAGAGAAATGAGAGGGGAGGAAGCTTGATGACAAGAGGGTCTAAGAAAGAGTGAGGTATCAAGGTATTAGGTAGAAACATTGAGTGTAGATCTTCTATAAAATGACTAACCTTTAAAAAAAAGAAAAGTCTCAACCCTCAGTCACATCACAAAGCTTTGCAATTATCAACAAAGCACTTGGTAAGTTTGGGAAAGAGGAGAAAGATGAGAGAGTAGCTGGAAGCATCAAAACATCAAATACTTAAGACAACTGTTTTTCCCTCTGTCTTGTATTCTCCAGGCTCTCCTCATAGCTAACGTCCCCAGTTCATTTAACTGATATTCACACATCATGAACTTAAGGATCATCTTGGTTGCCTGTGTTTAGACACTTTCCAATTTATCTATGACCTTACTAAACTATGGTGCCCCAAAGTAAAGAAAGCACTCCAGATGTAGTCTGAAAACATCAGCATACATTAAGACTATCATCTCCCTATTCCTGAAAGCTAAGTTTATCTCAATGTAGTCCAAGATCACGTTAACCATTTTTCAACTGCTGCATCACACTGTTGATTCATTATTAAGCTTGCAGCCCACTAAAACCCCTAGATTTTTTCCAGACAAAATACTATCTGACCACTTCTCCATTATCCTGTACTTCTGAAGTTATTTTTGGAGCTCAAAATATAAGCCTTTACATTTATTCCTACTGGATTTCTTCTTAGATTAAGCCTGATGTTTTACAGCCAGTCAAGACCTTTTTGGATTCTGGTTCTGTCATGCAGTGAGTTAACTATCCCTCCCAGCTTTGAAGAACATGACATGTATTCATTTCTCTAAGTCACTGTTATCAGTGTTAAACAGGACTAAGCCAAGTACAGATTCCTGGGCACTCCATTGGAGACCTCCTGCCAAACAGACATGGAATCATTAATATTTTTTTAGTCCATCCATTCACCACTTCTGAATACATCTCTCTTTATTATTGTCTGGTTTGCATTTCTCCATATTCTCTTAAGAATAGTATGAGGGGGCAAAAAAAAAGTTTGTGGAGATTAATGATTTGGGGCAGCTAGGTGGCACAGTGAGTAGAGCGTCGGCCCTGGAGTCAGAAGGACCTGAGTTCGGATCCGGCCTCAGACACTTAACACACACACAGACAAAAACCTAGCCGTGTGACCTTGGGCAAGTTACTTAACCCCAATTGCCCACCAAAAGGCAAAAAAAAAAAAAAAAAACAGTATGAGGGGCCTCTATGTGGCGCAGTGAATAGAGCACCAGCCCTGGAGTCAGGAGGGCCTGAGTTCAAATCCAACCTCAGAGACTTGACACACTTACTAGCCATGTGACTTTGGGCAAGTCACTTAACCCCAATTGCCCTCCCAAAAAGCAAAACAACAACAACAACAACAACAAAAACAACAAAAAAGAATAGTATGAGATATTTTATCAAGAGTTTGCTCAAATCTGGCTTCAGACACATTTAGTAGCCTTGTGACCTTGGTCAAGTCACTTAACCCCAATTGCCCTGTCTTCCCCCCTCCAAAAAGAAAAAAAAAAGAGTTTGCTAAACTTTCAGTAAACTATAGAGGGAAGGCACTAGAATTAAGAGGCGTTTGAATAGACTTCTCATAGATGGTGGAATTTTAGCTGTGACTTGAAGGAAGCCAGGAGGCAGAGATGAGGAGGGAAAGCATTCTAAGCAGAGATGAGGAGGGAGAGGGAAAACAAGCATTCTAGGCATGTGGGACAGTCAGAAAATATCCTTTGGTTACTGGGTTCCCTAATTTTGAGATCTACTAGAAAAAAATTATAAATAAAAATGTTATAATTAGTTTTTCCAGTGTGTTTTCTGTACTGTTAGACCCATTCCTTTTAAGATGAGTTTTATGTAACTGTAGCAGCAAGCACCCTAGCATCCCCAGGGTGGCTGCCAACAAAGGTTCTTAGATCTGCTTTTCTAAAGGAAAGAAACTCAGAATGTTAACAAGCTTACTTTAACCGATCAAATATATATCGTTTACCTAGTTCAGGGGAAAAAGGTCAGTACCTCGAACTTCAGAGTATACAGACAGAAGTTACAAAACAGAGAGACAGATCAAGCAGACAGGCTTCCAAACTGTCCAACCATTACATCCATACCAAATCACAGTTATCAGAGAGGGAAGCATCAACATCTGGGTTTTCAAAGCCATTGGGAGGGGGGAGGGCTCTCAATGGCTGCCCAGAGTCTCATCTGGTCAAATCACACACTTCTCAAAGTGAGCCCCAAAGCAAAGCCTCACATCAGGGATTATATAGCCTTCTTCTGGCTCAGAGAATGTAACCACCCTCTTGACCCACTGCCCAATCACACAGCATCAAGGTGTGGGCATTCCTGAAAACCAAGCCTCCTGCCACAGGTTCCATGTGACCACATTCAGCCTATTAGGGGGCAGAGTATATTTTCAAATCAAGGAATGTTCTCAGTCTCTTAAGCCAATCAAAGGGCCTAGGGGCAGAGAAGATCTTTAAATTTGCATTTCCATTACAGTAATTACATTTATAATCCTTTACACATTGATATTGTAGCTGATATGAGAAGTATGGCTTTTGCATCCTTAAAATGCTGGTGCCTCACTAAACAAATGTTCATTTGCTTTTCAGCTGACCTAGACTGACACCTTTGTAGTGAGAACCTTAAGAACTACAGATCCATAAGATAAAGTTTTCCTGGTATCCTAGAAACTTCAATTCTAAGTGCCCAATCCATTTTTTTTTAGAGCCTCATTCTTGTTTGAATTTACCAATCCCTTTTTCTTTGGTTTTTAACTGGGCACACTTGTCCCCTTATTTGAATGAGTTTTGAATTCTGAAGAGAGACCTGAGGAAGGAGATATAGTCAGCCAAGAGCCCTCCGGGGACCTGACTCCTCAGTGTGAATGGAAAGACCCCCAGAGGGGGCTACACTTGGAACATATTTCCTTTTCAGTTTTCCTCTCAATCTTTTTTGCTTCAAAGCTGTTTCCATTACACCTGTCTCAAGTAGTCTTCCTTGCTCTCTCCCAGTTGTGTGTTGGAGATGCGTAGCGTGTTTCATGTTGGGTTTTTAGTAGAAGATTTTTTTATAGAAGATCTACAACTCCTTCAGAGTTGTCTTGGATTGCTGTATTGCTCAGAATAGCTAAATCATTCATAGCTGATCATCCTACAATATTGCTGTTACTTTGTACACAGTACATTTCACTTTGCATCAGCCCATTTTCCAGGTTTTTCTGAGAGCATCCTGCTCATCATTTCTTATAGTACAATAGTATTCCATCATAAACACATACACAACTTGTTCAGTCATTCCCCGATTAATGGGCATCCCCTCAATTTCTAATTCTTTACCCCCCAGAAAAGAGCTGCTATAATTATTTTTGTACATATAGGTCCAAAGTTAATATTTTTTTTTTTAACAAATGCTTTATTAACTTCTGGTTTACATCATTCATTTCAGCCAGATTTTGAGTTACAATTTTTTCCCCATTTTTCCCTACCCACCACCCCAGAATAGCAGTCCCACAGGATATCCCCTCATCCAATCTGTTCTCTCCCATATCTTCTCCCATACCCCCTTCAACTTTGCCATTAGGACAAGGTGAATCTCTGAGCCCCAATGCCTGAACATCTTATCTCCCAATTACATGCAAAATAGTATTAATAATATTATTTATATACATTTGAAACATTTAATTTTAAGACTTCGAATTTCAGATCCATTCCCTTCTTCCCTTTTCACCCACTCCCGCTGGGAAGATAAGCAATTCAGCATGTGTTGTACATGTATAGCTATGCAAAACATTACCATAGTAGATATATTGTAAAAGACTGCTTATATTTCCCTCCCACCCATCTCACCTCCCACCTGATCCATTCCCTACTTTGATCCTGTCCCTCTTTGATAGTGGGTACTTCCAACCTCCCCTCCCCCCAGAATGCCCTCCCCTCCATCATCCCCCCTCTCATCCCCCTTTCCCCTACTCTCCTGCAGGGTGAGATATCCCATTTAGTATGTATGTGATTCTCTCCTTGAGCCAAATTCAATGAGAATAGGGTTTTGCCTTTTTGCCTTCCTGTTCTTCCCCTCCCCTGCAACTACTTCCCCTTGCCTCTTCTACATGAGATAGTTTGCCCTACCCTGTCTCTCCCCATCTCCTCTTGTCACTTTCCTCTCTTACCTCTTACAAAGTTAATATTTTTAAAAAACATCTTAAATTGATAGAAATCATTTTACTTTCAAATATTAGTAACATTTCAGTTTAACATTTTTACTATAAACTATAAGAAAAAAACACTATATACTAGCACCAGTGATTATAAGGGACACAAATAAAAAATATCACTTAACAAGATGTTGCAGATGGAATCAGACTGTGTAATAACATGGATATAAATGATTCATTTTTAGGGATAAGAGATGACATGGCAGTGTAGAACAAACCTTGCATTTAGAATTAGGAGATCTGAGTTCAAATGCTGCTCTTACAGTAGCTGTATGACTAATGTCAAGTCATTTGGTTTTTTTGTTTTGTTTTTTGGAGGGCAATTGGGGTTAAGTAACTTGCCCAAGGTCACATGGCTAGGTTTTTGTTTGTGTGTGCGCGTTAAGTGCCTGAGGTCGGATCTGAACTCAGGTCCTTCTGACTCCAGGGCTGACACTCTACTCACTGCGCCACCTAGCCACCCCAAGTCATTTGGTTTTTTTGTTGTTGTTGTTGTTACTATTATTTTTATTAAACAAATGCTTTATTAACTTCTGTTTTACATCATTCATTTCTGCCAGATTTTGAGTTACAATTATTTTTCCCCTGTTTTTCCCCTATCCACCCTCCCAGAATAGCAGTCCCATAAGATATCGCTTCCTCCAGTCTGCTCTCTCCCCTATCTTCTCCCATACCCCCTTCGACTTTTCCATTAGAGGAAGGTGAATCTTTGTGTCCCAATGCCTGCACATCTTATCTCCCAATTACAAGCAAAAGAGTATTAATAATAGTATTTATGTATATTTGAAACATTTAGTCTTAAAACCTCAACTTTCAGATCCCTTTCCTTCCTCTCTTGTCACCCATTCCCTCTGGGAAGATAAGTAATTCAGTATCTGTTGTACATGTCTAGCTATGCAAAACATTACCATAGTAGATATATTGTACAAGGCTGCTTATAATTCCCTCCCACTCATCCCACCCCCCACCTGGTCCATTCCCTACTTGATCCTGTTCCTCTTCTATAGTGGGTACTTCCAACCTCTCCTCCCCCCAAGGATGCCCTCCCATCCATCATCTCTCCTCTCATCCCCCTTCCCCCTCTTCTGCTACAGGTTGAGATATCCCATTTAGTATGTATGCCATTCTCTCCCAGAACCAAATTTAATGAGAATATGGTTTTGCCTTTTTGCCTTCCTATTCTTCCCCTCCCTTGCAACCACTTCCCCTTGCTTCTTCTACATGAGATAGTTTACCCTACCCTGTCTCTCCCCATCTCCTCTTGCCACTTTCCTCTCTCACCTCATAATTTCACCCCTTGAGTATTCTCCCTTCTCAACAAATTCAACCTATGCCCTCTATCCATATATAACTGTAACCATATACACACACATTCACATATGTATTCATATGACCATACACCCTTCTTCCATTATTTTCATAGTGAGAAAGATTTCATCAGTCACAGTTATTGCTTTTCCATATAGGAATGTAAATAGTTCACCTTTGATAAGTTCCTTTTGATTTCTTTTCCCTGATTACCTTCTCAGGCATCTCTTGCTTCTTGTGTCTGGATGTCAAATTTTCTATTCAGTTCTGGTTTTTTCCTCAAGAATGCTTGAAAGTCCTGTATTCCACTGAATGACCATATTTTCCCCTGAAACAAAATACTCAGTTTTGCTGGGTAGGTGACCCTTGGGTTCATTCCCAGTTCTTTTGCCCTCTGGAATATCATATTCCATGCCCTTCGATCCCTCAGTGTAGAAGCTGCCAGGTCCTGGGCTATTCTGATTGTGTTTCCACAATATTGAAATTGTTTCTTCCTGACTGCTTGTAGTATTTTCTCCTTGATCTGGGGATTCTGGAACCTGGCTATAATATTCCTGGGAGTTTTCTTTTTGGGATCTTTTTCAGGAGGTGATCGGTGGATTCTTTCAACCTCTATTTTGCCCTCTGGATCTAAAACATCAGGGCAGTTTTCCTTGAGAATTTCTTGAAGGGTGATTTCTAGGTTCTTTCTTTGATCATGGCTTTCGGGTAGTCCAATAATTTTTAAATTGTCTCTCTTGGATCTATTTTCCAGGTCAGTGGTTTTTCCCATGAGGTATTTCACATTGCCTTCTAATCTTTCATTTGTTTGGATCTGCTTAACAATATCTTGATTTTTCATAAAGTCATTAGCTTCCATTTCCTCCAGTCTAACTCTGAAGGAATGAATCTCCTCAGTGAACTTTTGAGATTCTTTTTCCATCTGGCAAATTTGACTTTTTAAGGCATTCTTCTCCTCATTGCTCTTTTGGGCCTCCTTTGCCATTTGAATTAGTCTGTTTTTTAAGGTGTTGTTTTCCTCAGTCAGGCTGTTGACCCTCATTTCATACTTTTCCTGCATCCTTCTCATTTCTCTTCCCAATTTTTCCTCCACTTCTCTTATTTGATTTTTAAAGTCCTTCTTAAGGTCCTCTATGGCCTGCAACCTGCTCATGTTTTCCCCTGCGGCTTTTGGAGCAGGACTTCTGACCTCACAGCTGTCCTCTCACTCTATGCTTCGATCCTTTGTGTCCCCAAAGTAGGAGTCTAAGGTTGCATTTTTCTGTTTAATTTGTTTCCTTTACCTTGGCATGTTGCCACTTAATTACTTGACTTTTGGGCTTGTTGCCACAGTATGGCCTGGTGCCAGACAGGAACTTTCACCCCGAACGTGTGTGTGGGGAAGCAACTTCCGTTTCTGGCAAGCTGGAAACCCACCCACGACCTCCACCCCAGATCACAATCCAGATCCAGGGAGGTTAAAGCAAGAGTGATTACCCCCCAAGACTGATCACTGGATCTCCCTACAGTTCGCAGGCCAGGAGCTGGAGTTGCCTCTGAAAGCTACAAAATGGTGTGTCTCCTCAGCAGCTTCTAGCCCCCAGGGGAGGAAGCCAACGTGTTCCCCAAATACTGGTCCCAAAGTCCGTAGGGCACTAACCTCTCACTTTGTCCTAGGCATGTCTATGTTGGTAATTCTGGAGTCGCCACAGCTGCTGGTGTTCTGGGGTCCCTTCAGCCAGCTGCCGGCCCTGCTGCCCTGGGGCTAAAACCGCGACTCAGGCGCTGGGCTGTGCTTGGTTCCCGCACTCTGCGCGCTGCGCTGCTGGCTCCCAGACTACTGCGCTGGTCCTTCCTGCAGGGCTGCTGGGCTGTCCTCAGCGGGAGATTAGCTTCTCTGTGTTGTTCTGTGGGTGCTGGGGCTCCAGAAGTTATTCAGAGTCCCCTTATACATAGTTTGGAGGTGATCTGGGGGAAGAGTGGCTTGGGTGTGCTGTTTCTACTCCGCCATCTTGGCTCCGCCCACCGAAAAGTAAAGTTTATTAAACATTTGCTTGCATTAGACACAGAGTAAGTCAGTGCTAGGTCATTCTATAGGGCTCTCACCAAGTCATTTGGTTTTTAAGAGCTTCACTTTCCTCATCTGTAAAATGAAGGTAACAATATACTGTATACCAAAGAGTTGTAAGGAAAACATTATGTAAACCCTTAAGGGCTGTAAAACTGTTAACTATTTTCATCATTACTACATCATACACAGTTTTTGTAGTAATTCATCATATCAAAGCCCAGGGTTTGGGGTAAGGAAAACAGCTGTTACAAAAAAGCTGAATTAATTTATGGTAAAAAGTAATGCGACAAAGTCCATTTCTAGCCTTATTAATTTTATTCCTTGTATATCAGACACTCAGAATCTGTCTAGGTTCTCCATCTGACCATCCAATCTCCTACTTTGTCCTGAACTTTACTCTTGGCACCATGATTCAATTTTATTGTTCCCCCTCAAGTCCTCGTTTCACTATTTTTAATATTTGCCCAACACCCTCAACTCAGAACACTCAGGACTCCTACTTGATTTCCTGGACTACATCTCAAATGCCTCCTTGGGGTTAACTTGAACCATCTTGACTACCTTTTCCCAAGTACCTTCTTGAAAGTAATTTCAATTAGGTTTTATCAGTTGAGAGAGTGTAGAGAGAAGAGGACCTAGGACAAAACCTCACACTTGGAAGGTGTGTCATATACTGGTGAGAGAAAGAGAGAGAGAGACAGAGAGAGACAGAGACAGAGACAGAGAGAGACAGAGAGAGAGAGAGAGAGAGAGAGAGAGAGAGAGAGAGAGAGAGAGAGAGAGAAAGGGAACATTTTGTTATTAGCACCTTAGGGTATACCATGCCTTGGAGAAGGAAATCCTGCTCTGATGCCCCTGCTGTCCCAATTGGTGAGGGCTTCACTTAGCTCTCTATATCTAAGAGGACTCACCTTGCCACCTGGAGGAAAGACCATGGCCTGAAGGACTTAACCCTTTCACCTATAGAATTCTCACCCTTGGGATTTTGGTATCTCAGAGATCACTGAAAACAGGAATTGTTTCATTATTTGTATTTGTATCCCCAGCACCTAGAATACTTCCTGGCACACAGAAGGCACTTAATAAATGCTTCTTGATTTGGATGATATATGAGAGGGCTGCAACCATACTTCACTATACTCTCTGATCATCTTCTCAGCCACTTTGCTACATGTCCTCTCTACTACCACACCACCCATGCTCCTTCCCCCTTTCTAGTTCTAGAACCATAATCAAATCAATACTACCATTGCTACTGTCAAAGATGTGTCAATACACTCTCCAGTGGTTTTACTTATGATCCCAGTAACTTTAAAGTCAAATCATCCCTCCCTGGCCACTACTTCCCCTTATGTGTTCTCTCATTGGAAATATAAGCTCCTCAAGTGTAAAGACTATCTTCACTTTTGTACTGTGAGCTCAGTACTTAACATATACTAAATGCTTAATAAATGGCTTTTCATTCATACATTAAAATATGTTGAGTATAGTATTGACAAATTTGAAATGCAACATAGAAATCATTTTTCATATTTACATTTTATTTTTTGTTATACAAACTGAAAATTTTGTGAATATTTCACATTTTATGTTATTTAAACATTATACAAATACATACAGAGATACCTGCTATCACTCTTAGTGTACATACCTTATTTAAATAGTTGTATACAAGCAAATCAATTGTGTAAGGCATCATGTCAACTAGAGTGTTTTATATTTTCTTCATAATAAAGGAAGTTCACAAAAACCAATTTTTTAAACTTCAGATTTATGCTTATGCTTTAGAGGTAATTACAGATCTGTTTTCTGATATTGTTTTTATTCAATTATTTTGGTAGGAAAGATGCTGCTAAATTGCTAAACTGCTTCACTACTAAATTTAATTTTCACAAATATTTACAAACTGAACTATTTTCCACAAGAATAAAACCAATAGGCTGATGATAGTGCATACAAGTGACCCACTTAAGACATAACTTGGCCTTAATGCTGATACCATCTAGGCATAGGAATCCACCACAGCCAAATTACTGCTCTGAATTTGAAACTGGAAATGTGAACTTAACCATCTCTTGTGTTCAAACAAACTTGCCAAGTGAATCCGTTCAAATGTTCCTGGACTTTACCCTTCAAGACTGTTCAAGTGCTTTCCTATTTGACTCAAACTGCTAGAGAAGATTTCATTCTGGAAAACAATGAACACAACAATAATCAAATTACAAAATGGATTATTTTTCTAAATGAAGAAGTATAAGGTGATAAGAAGGGAGGACAAAAGGATAAGCAGTTTCATTTCTGAAAAGTGTGAACTATTTGGAGAATCCTTTATTAAAAAAGCTAAATTTGGGGGCCAGATAGCAAGAAACCTTTAGTGCTGCCATTTAAGTTTTACAAATGGTTATAAAATTACAAAATGATTTTAAAATCAACAATGAATTTTAAAAACGGTGTTCAGTCATGTCTGACTCTTCGTGACCGTATCTGGGGTCTTCTTGTCAAATATGCTGGAGTGGTTTGCCATTTCCTTCTCCAGCTCATTTTATAGATGAGGAAACTAAGGCAAATGAGATAAAGTGACTAGCCCAGGGTCACACAGTTAGTATGTGTCTGAATCCAGCTTTGAACTCAGGTCTTCCTGACTCCAGGCCTATCACTCTATCCACTTGTGCAACCTAGCTGCTCCCTTAAAAAAAATTAATAATAGCTTTATAAATTAGTTGTGGCAGAACATTTTGAGATCGTTAGCTAAAAAATAACCAAGAGTTAATTCCCAATTCAGTTTATAACCCAAATATAAAAAGAAAATCTCTGAAATTAAGATCTTGAAATCTTCCACAAAGTATACCTTGTTTATACCTACAATGAATGTGTTACAAATTCCAAAGTCAAGTTTTCACTGATGAGTTAAAGCAGTGTTTAACTGCCAGACTGTGGTAAATTTCTCTACCTTGCAAAAATGATGATACCAAAAAGTTCTTAAAACCTATGAGGTTAAAAATATTTTTAAACAAAAAATCATAGTGGATAAAAAAGATGTATTTATCTAAAAATTGATAGCTTTGGAACAATAAATCAATCTGTTATTCTGCAGGAGAAACAACACACAAACAAGAAATTATAAAGTATACACAACATAAATAAAACATAATTTCAGGGATGGCACTAACAGCTGGGGGATCAAGAAAGGCCACATAGAAGAGGCAGCAAATTATTAGGCATCCAGAGCAAAAAGGAAAGAGATTAGGAAAAAAATCTTGACAATAATTATTTCTGATAAAATTCTGATGTTCAAAAGCTACATGGAAATGATAAAAACTTGTATGAGTAAGACTGACTCCCCAATGAATAAAAAATATGAATGTAGCAATTCTCAAATGGAAAAATGCAAATTATTAATAACCAGTTGAAAAACTGTATAAACTCTAATTGAAGAAATAAAATTAAAGCAACTTTGAAAAAAAATCACTTTTGCACTCTTTACATTGGAATGGAGAGTTAAAATTTACAAAATTCAATGCTAGCAGATCTGTGGAGAAAAAAGACACTATTACAGAACTGTGAATTGGTAGTTATAAGTGTTCACAGGTACATGTTCGTATGTCCCAGCTATCCTAATGCTTAAACTATATACTGAAGATATTATTGAAATGAAAAAACAACCCCACAGGTACAAAGAGTTTCCTAATAATAATAAATGCTATTTTTTTTTGCTCCATGGTTTACCAAGTGTTTAATGTTGCAATGTTTAAGTTGCATTGTCTTGTGACTCCTAAGTTGGGTATTCTTTCTTTTATGTCAGGCCTTTCCCAGAAGCATTATTTGTAATAACAACAAACTCGAAACAATCCATATGTATAATGATCAGTGAAGAGCCAAAGTAGTATATTAAAGTAATGGAATATTACTATACCTAAGAAACTACATATATTAATGCAAAGAAATGTTGATGAATGAAAAAACTTATTACGCTTTTACTATATGCCAAGCTTAGTGCTGTGGTTACAAATACAAAGTGAAGATGGTTTCCGTCCCCATGGAAATCATATTCTAAAAGGATGGAGAAGTGGCAGCCAGAGGGTGGTATTTTGGTTTGGAAAGTTACAGGAAGTGAAGCTACTGGGCAAGAATATTTTTTTTTTAAAGCAATTGGGATTAAGTAACTTGCTCAAGGTTACACGGCTAGTCATTATTTATGCGTGGGTGCTCATTTTCTGAGGCCGGATCTGATCTCGGGTCATCCCAACTCCGAGGCCGGCGCTCTTACTCACTGCGCCACCCAGCCGCCCCTACTGGGCAAGAATATTGACACAGCTTTTCCAGTAGCAATGGTAATATTGATTTGATTATGATTCCAGAACTGGAAAGTGCATTTGGGGGAAGGAGACCTGTACCTGTGATTTTAGTAAGGAAACTTCTGATACCAATGACACTTAAGTCTCAGCAGGGGCTCATAAACTGAGTTTCATGGACTTGTTTGATTGTTTGAATATTAAAATAAAATCAATATTTTGAAAGCTGTATTTCAACACAATTGTTTTTCTTTGTAATGCTAGGTTTGTTTTTTTAAAGTTCGTGTCTTTAAAAATATTCTGAGAAGAGATCTATAGGCCTTACTAGTTTGCCAAAGAGGTCTGTGACACACCAATGGTTAAGAATGCCTATGGCAGAGAGTTCTTGGGGAGGAGGGGTGCGGCACTGAGAGGTTAAGCAACTGGCCCATAATCACACAGCCAATATATATCAGACACAAGCCTGGAAACCAGGTTTTCCTGACTGTCACTATGCTAGACTGCTATTCCTAAATTGTGATTTTGAATGTTTGTTTGCTGGTGATTATTAAATTTATGTAGAAAGAGCTCCCATTTGTAAAGCATTCCCACTTGTGATGGAACTCGTGTGTAACAACAATCCTGGAGATATTAAGAATCCATAACACTTCATTTGGGGGGCGTTAAACAAGTAATCCCCTTCTTATGGACCTAAACTGCCTGAGTAACTCAAGACTATGTCAGAATTATGCAAATACTACTCTTCTTTCTTTAAAAAGCATGATGCATCAGAAATGAAGTAAACAAAAAAATAAATACTTTTTTTTTCTTTTTCGAGTGGGGAAGGCAGGGCAATTGGGGTTTAGTGACTTGCCAAAGTCCCATGGCTAGTCAGTGTTAAGTGTCTGAGGCCACATTTGAGCTCAGGTCCTCCTGGCTCCAGGGCCTGTGCTCTATTCACTGCGCCGCCTAGCGGCCCCCAAAATAAATACTCTTAAAGAGATCCAATCTCTAAACTCCTGGTCTTGGGAATTCTTGAATTGGGGTTATCTGTGCAAGAACTCTCAAAGTTTATGCTACTCTTCTTGGCTAGATGGCTAGATGTCATGGTCATAGTGCCTAGGGAATTAAAAAATTGCCCTTCTCGACTGGACCTCGGGACGGCCGTCGGTGGCGTTTGCAGCTCCGAGGCAGCAGGGTAAGGGAGAGAGAGCACTCCCGCGGCGATTCAGAAGATGTTGGATGAAAATAAGCATCTTATTCAGTGTATAATAGATTATCAGAATAAAGGAAAGACTACAGAATGCTCTCAGTATCAGCAGATGTTACATACAAATTTGGTTTATCTTGCTATGATAGCAGACTCCAATCAAAATATACAGTCTCTTTTACCAGCACCACCCACACAGAATATGACTGGGTCCAGGAGGGATGAATCAGAGTGGCCCTCCCCCACCTCCACGTTCTCACAACATGTCTTCAGGTGGAATGGTAGGTGGGGGCCTCCTGCACCACACATGCAGAACCAGATGAATGGCCAGATGCCTGGGCCAAACCATATGCCTATGCAAGGACTGGACCCAATCAGCTCAATATGACAAACAGTTCCATGAACATGCCTTCAAGTAATCATGGTTCCATGGGAGGTTACAACCATTCAGTGCCATCCTCACAAAGTATGCCAGTACAGAATCAGATGACAATGAATCAAGGACAGCCTATGGAAAACTATGGCCCTAGACCAATATGAACATGCAACCAAACCAAGGTCCAATGATGCACCAGCAGCCTCCTTCACAACAGTATAATATGCCACATGGAGGTGGTCAGCATTATCAAAGACAGCAGCCCCCAATGGGAATGATGGGTCAAGTTAACCAAGGGAATCATATGATGGGTCAAAAACAGATTCCTCTTTACAGGCTGCCTCAGAAAAGCCCACCACAGCAGTACTCAGGCCAGGAAGACTATTATGGGGACCAATACAGTCATGGTGGACAAGGTCTTCCAGAAGGCATGAACCAGCAATATTACCCTGATGGTAATCTCTCCTAATGTTAACTTTCCCATTTTCTATAACTGCCCAATATTAATGTAGACAGCTATTAAAAACAATTTTAATGGGTTGAAAAAGTTAGCAATCTGTTTCAGTAACAGATAGCTTTTTAAAATAAGTCAGAAATGCTTATAATAATTTAAGACACCAAGGATAATTTATTACAACTAACTTAAATTAGGTTTTGTGTAATATGTATTTCCACATATGTGCTATTGAGCTTCATGTTATATCATTAGAATCTCAACAGATAAAAAAGGATCTTTTACTATATTCTCAATTGTTAATTTTAACCAAAGCACTTTTTTTATATGGATTTGTGGTATTCCATTGTATGTACACATAGAGAATACAGTTTTTGAATAAGTTATTTACACGTTGTATCATTTCAGTAAATTTTGACTACTGATCAGGAACTATATTGCACTGTAAGATATTGTAGTTGCTATCTGACAGATTCTGTAGTTTTAGTTTACTGATTCATAGAAATTCATGGCACAGTTACTTTTGTATTTTGAAGAAAAGTTTAGGAATCTGAAAGGTTTTGAGACAATTGTTAATACAGGTGTTCCCCGTATTAAGAAAACCCAATGAGTATCACAGTCCAAATGTTTAAGATAGATAAATTCAGAAATAATTATTCATATCAAAAATATTTGTCACTTTATAATAGGATTTACTAGAGGGTACCAGTGAATAGTAAGCTCCTTTTAATTTAAGTTGAATTATACTTGACTTAAGACATTTAGAAGGAAAGACACTTAAGAATAAAATATTTGGGAGCTTCTAAGAATTGAAAGTAAAGCATTGCTGAAATTGTAATGTAAGTAGATGGGAACTTTTGTTTCAGTGTATAAAAATTTTTTGGGAACATAGCCTAATGCATAAAGTGAGGTACATCAGTTATTAATATTGTTCTAGTGATAAAGTATTTTGGCACTAACTCTAGGTAGAGTGAAGTATCCAGTTGGAAAAGTTATCAAATGAATTATATAATATCTTATGTTAGACATTTAGTAAATACTTATTATTCTTGTTAATTATTCTATAGTGATAATGGTTAATTTGATGATTGGATAATTCATGTCAGAAAAATCCCATTTTTCCATTATGATATGTTTTTTACTTCAATTAGCTAAGTGACTCATCTTTTTATTTTCATGTTTGAATATAAATATAGCCTTAAAATTTAATGGAAAATTTCATTATATAGTATATTGCAAGTATTTCAAGAAATATAAAGTCTTTATTAAATTATGTGTATTAGCATGACTATTTGATTATAGTTAAGCCAAAATAATTGTTTTAATCATATACTTTTAAATTATTTTTAAATAAATGAAATGATTGAATTGAGCACTACAAAAAAAAAAATTACCCTTCTCCCCACAGGAATTAGAGCTGATAAAGTGTTCATGAACTATTATTTTAGACCAAGTGAATATGAACATTTCTACCTTGGCCATGTGCTTCTGCAGGAATTCTGTCATCGAACCAGATATTACCATGTCTATGGTTGGGGAAATCCACTATCAGTTAGGTTTCCAGTTCCTGACATACTCAAAAAATATAACAGAAAGGCAGAAGATATCCAAGAACTTGTGGGTCCCTTCTCAGATCAACTGGGTAAGCCATATGAAGACCACCATGTGATTTTGTCTCAAGTCACCATTAACTTTTCCTAGAGGAAGGGAACCATACATGGGTTCAGATTACCCTCGAGAACATATCTCTGCTCTACTATTTTCTGAAGACAAGAAAGAAGTCCAAATGGGCAGGAAAGAGACAAAGGGCTGACTTGGCTTTACAAGTGACTTCTTTTTTTTTATTACTATGGGAGAATGTGGCTCCTCTAACAAAGTATCCATCCCCCTGAATTTCAGTCAATTATCTTGAGTTCACTGTGTCTTATCAGCAAGGTGAGCAAGACAAGTTCAGAACCCTTCTTCCTCCTTACATTTACTTTATAGATGGATGGGATACACAGTTATTTAGTAGTACAATCAGAATAAGAGATCATGTCTCTGAGTAGTATTCATTACACAATACCATGTTTTCAGAATGTAATGTTGGTTTCATTCATTTTACCTCTGGAACTGGTAAAAAAATAAGTGTGTATGAGTGTGTGTATGTGTGTGTGTGTGTGTGTAAGTTAACATTCCTTCTTTATTTGTAAGGTTATAAATATATGGATTTATATAAATATAAAGTTAACAACCTTAGGATATTTTGAGCCTAACTAGTGTGTAAAGTTACTTATTTCTAATTTTCCTTCTATTTACCTTTATTGATATGTACTGTACACTTCTTTTCAGAAAATTAAGGTTCCATATCTTCATACAAGTTGTCAGTTGTATCATCTTGCTTCATTTCACACAAATACACATCAATGGGTCCTTTTGTGCTTTTAATATGTACTGTTATAGAGTCCTGTCAAAAGATACATAAAATACAAGCATGGATGAGGGTTCCATAAACCATATTTAATTCCATTCTCTAAGACAAACAATCTTTATAGGGAATCTTCACAAGTGTTTTTATTTTAATTCTTTACATTGTATTAGATACTCAATTTTATGAGAAAAACTGAATGTAGGTTGAAAAATAACTATTTTATATACAAAATACAGTTAGGTTAGTATATTAGACAAAGTATATGAGACAGAAGGATAGATATTCATGTTGAAAAGAGTTAGAGCCAGTCTATGTAAAAAGTTTACTTGCTCTGAATAACACACAGGTGATCAGTAGAACTGATAAATACACCATACAAACATGTATTCATAAATGTACAATAAATAAATTTTATCATTAACACTGATAAATGTAGACAGATCTTATGAATGTAAGATATTAAAACGGAGGTGAAAACAATAGCCCTGTCTGCCTTATGGAATTGTAAAGTATTCACTAAACTTTAAAGGATCATATAATTATGAAAGTTGATCATTATGATATGAAGTAATATAAATACTATTCTTGTTTTGGAAATGGCAAAGCACTATGCAAGTATGTTATTATCAAAATGGGGATGACAAGGCCTGCCTTGTTTATCTCCCCTGTTTCTGAGGAAAGTGCTTTCTAAACTTTAATGTACTAAATAAATGTGAGTTATGATAATTATTACATAAGGATTTGATAACACTGTTGCTTTCAAAACTAAAAAGCACTACTTAAAGCATAAGGTGATATTGTTATTATTATGATGAGTATGAGCAGGCATGTGGGCAAACACCTGTTAATTCCTGCTATTTAGGGAGCCTGAGGCTGATGGATTGCTTGAATTTGGGAATTCTGAGATAGAGTAGGGCTAGAGTTGATTGGGTGTCTGAAGTAAGTTCCTTACACAGATGAAACCACAGGTCCAGTAAAAAATAAAATACAATAAAATGGCACAATCCTCAGGGGATCTGCCAGCACTTCGGGCCATTCATCTGGACAGACCACCTCTCTAACTTACTTCAAAGACTCCTGATTTCACTGGTGTGCTATTCTTTCTCTCCTTACACAGACCACACCCCCTCTGTGACTCAATAGACAGTCTCCATTTCTGTGGCTAGAGAATTAATCACCCTGTGGCCAGTCTTCCAGTGATGAATCAATTCACATTTAGCAAGGCTGATTTTCATGATAGATTTATAGTCCATCCCTAAGCCTATAGTCGAAAGCTTCATAAAACCTTCCAGGACTTGTGTGTAATCTCTGATAATCTAGGACCACTTCTACCTTACTAAAGAATCAGAGAATACCTTTCTTTTATTCAGTTTGAAAATTTTAAAATAAAAAACAAGAAAGGACCAATTCATAACCTGGTGGCATCATGTTATGACCCTATGGAATAAATTACTTTCTGGGGGAATGAGAAAACAGCATAATAATCAATACTCAGAGAAAGTCTAAAAAAAATGAACTAATGATGATTCATTTCCTCTAGGTTCAGATTTTTTTATGTTATACTACTTTAGAAATGAGTTTAATTTACTTAGTTGGTGGGCATATGTGGATATTCAATTAAGGTCTTCTATAAACTTATTCCTTAAGTGAAAGATGACCTAGTGCCAGAAACCCATTTGACTAGAGAATGCACGGAGATTTCTCTTACATGATAATATTTTTAACATTAAAGTTATAAACAAATAAATGAATACCTACTTCTTTGGGAGGTGGAACATTCAATTTGGTCTCTTCTGGAGCCTTGACTGCAATAACAATCTGCTCGTGGAAATCCTGAAGGCCATGGATATCTTCACAGGTTACATAAGCTAACATACATTATTAGTCAAGGACTCTCTAAATTCAGAAGATAAATGCTTCATGGTTCAAAGAATTTTTTAATTTATATGAACTAAATAGTATACACTATGAAATTACTCAGTTAAGTCATAGTTTCTTTTAATTGGAGCAGATTTCTTAAAAGATGTTACAAGTTGGTCCATTTTTAATTGCTCACTCCAGCTACAGATGTTTTATGTTTTCATTAATTTTATTTAATCTAAATTTTGATATTAACTAAAAATGTTAAAATAAGTAAAGAAAAGGGAAAGTGCTTCTACAATGCTAAATATTGAGATAGAAGAAAAATACAGTACTTCTGTCAGCTTATCAAAATGTCCTGTTATCAAAATATCTTATACACTTTAAATTCCACAAGTGATTTCATGTTGCTTGGGAAAATGGTGAGATGTTTACAGATAGAGATGATAGAATAAAGTAGAACTACTCATCTCCTATTTTATTTTCTCCATCAAGGAGAATGTGTCTTTAGAATAAAAGAGTAGAACAAGATTAAAAAGTAACAGAAACTTACGTTGGTTAAGAGGATAGAGCAGTAGTTTGTCTAAAGGAGTATAAAGGCTTTCCAGTCAAGATGAAAGATGACGAGTTGAGGATTTACAGAGAGCCACTGACTCAAAAAAAAATTAAGACAAACAAATAAAAAAGAAACCTTAAAGAGAAGAAATGCTGAAAATAAAAAATTAACCACAATAGAAAATGAAAAGAAGATGAATGACCACAAAAAAGTGTTAATAAGAACATAGTAACTTCAGGATTACTGACATACCAGAAAAATTTGAAAAGCCAAAGAACTTGAACAGAAAGCTTTCTAGAAAAAACAAATTTGCATCCAAATAGGAAAAAAAACTATAGAATAAAAACAGAACCACAAAGATTCAATTCTAAATTCTAAATTTAAATTTAGAATTAAGTTAATTAATTAAATTAACTAAATTTAAATTCAATTCAATTCTAAAATTCAATCCTCTTAGGCCTTTATAGTTAAATGCCAACACTATAATAACAAAAAAATACTAGTTTATAGACAAAAATATCAACCAATGTATATTAATCTGTATCACAGCCATTTCCCAAGGAAGTAAAGGGATTTCTAAGAAATTAGAATGCAATATACAGAACTAAAATGCATAAATCAAGAAGTACCCACCCTGGAAAACTCAATATGGAATGTGGGTGAGGGAGTGTGAAGAGTTGAGGTTGACTCTAAATTTGGGTGACTAGAAAGATGGTGCTGCCTCTGTCAAATATAAGGAAGTTAGGGAGAGGACTGGGAAAAGATATCGAGTTGAGTTTTAGATGTCTGTGAAATATGCAATTTGAAATTTCTAAGGGACATTCTGGAAAATGGGACTGGAAATGTAAAGAGAGACTGGGATTGGATGTTTAATTCTAGGAGTCATTTGCATAGAAATCATAAAACCCATGGGAGGTGATAAGATTACTGAGAAAGAGTTCGGAGACAGAAGATAAGTACCTGAACAGAATACTGGGAAATATACAGTTGGGAGGGAGTGTGTGATATGGAGGAAGAGCCAACAAAAGACATTGACAAGGAGCAGTTATAGTATTAGAACCATACCCTCCAACCGGGACTATGCTTAGAATCTGAGTGAATAGGCAGCCAACAAATTCTGGGGATGAAACCTGCCAGTACACCTGGGGGCTGGGACAGAGCACACAGAAAACTTGACAAAAGGACACTCATTGGATTGTGAGCTTCTTAAGCCAGAGACTGTGTTTTTAATTTGTATTTGTACCCCCAGCACTTAGCACAGGGCCTGACATACAGAAGGTGCTTAATAAATGTTTACTGACTAACCCACTCATGCCAAATGGCCTTATTCTTTTTCTTAGTAAAACTGACACAAGGCCCTTGGCTGAGAGAAGGTGAGAGAGATGGATATGAGGTTTCAGAAGAGAAGGTTTGGAAAGGCTTTGGTGAGGAGTAAGATAGAATATACATTATGGTGAAATAAAAGGATTGCTATAATGCCACAAGAGCCCAGTTGAAGTTGGATAACACGAATTTATAACTACCTTAGTCTACAATGGTTGCATGGTTTCCTCCAGTTCTGTTCAGCAATTCATCTGTAATTCTTGGAGTTGTCTGTAGGCATTTTGAAGTTAACTGAGTTGTTCAGCCACAAAACTACTGTATATTAAAGTCAGAACTTTAACTCAGGTTTCCTGATCTCAAGACTTACTCTCCACCCACAATGCTACATTGCCTAACTTAAAAAGTCATAAAAGTCCAAAATTTAGTCAAGTATTTCCAGTCTAAATTAATATCTGTCCCAGTCCAATTCCTGTATTTTAGCTCAGATTCACTACTAAATGATATAAGTATCATTTGGGGAATAGGACTTTTGGAGGCAACTGTAGTGGAATGAAAACAGCACAGGATTTGGAAACAGAAGGATTGGAATGAAATCTGATTCTGCCCGTTATTACATAAGGAAGTCAATTAGCCATCCTGAACTTCAGTTTCATCATCTGTAAAATCTGAATCTTGGACTCTAAGGATCCTTACAACTCAAGATCCTTTGATTAGGTTTGGTACAGGAAATTTTTAAAGGGGGCAGCTAAATGGCACAGTGAATAGAGCACTGGGCCTGGAGTCAGGAGGACCTGAGTTCAAATCTAACCTCAGACACGGAACACTTTCTAGTGACCTTGGGCAAGTCACTTAACTCCAATTGCCCTGCCTTCCCCTCTCCAAAGAGCAATAAAACAAAACAAAAAAGCAACAAAGAATGTACCAAGGATACTGAAGGAATTCTGAACCTTATCTTGAAAAGAACAGTTAAAGAAATTGGTGATATTTGGCCCAGAAAAGAGAAACTCAATGGGGAGGGACTATAGACATGATAGCAATTTTCAAATATTTCAAGAGCTATCATTTCAAAGAGGGATTAAATTTATTTTGCATAGTTTCTAAGAGCAAAATTAGAACCAATTACTATCATTTACATTAAAGCATTCGTGTATCCTTACTGAATAAAAAGTACAAGGAAAATGTTCCTAACAATTATAGCTTCTCAAAATTATAAAGTGCTTCCTTACTAAATAGTAAACTCCCTGTCTGCATGTTTTGGGGCACAGACTGGATGACCATTTGTGAGAGACATAGCAAAATGGGATGCCTGGATAGGGTAGGAGCTTAGACTAGATCTAGTCTGTAGCAGATGACAAGAGAGTATTTAGATTAAGGTCAAATGGGAGAATAATAAAATGATTTTGTCATTGTAGTATACTACAGACTATCTGGGCAGGAAGAGGAAATGGATGAGAGATAAAAGGTTTGATACAGCAGGGATGGGAGAACTTTGATTGTCCAGACATGTACTGGAGCCCTCTCTCAGCTAAATACAGAGCACTTAACTTCCTGACCTGCTTTAATGAACATTTCATTCCACCAAAGGTAGAGGAACCAACAAGAGAAAATTATATTCTAGATCAGATTCCCACTAATGAGAAGGAACTGGTTCTTGGGGTGGTAATGATGGGAAACTAAAGGAGAAATGACCACTTGATCCTAGAGATTATGATAGAGAAGGAAAGGAAATCTAAGCATCGTCTTGATATGCATTCTAACTTTGAGGAAAGCATATTCCAAAGGGTTCAGAGGATTCCATGCAATAAAGTGCTTCAGAAGAAGACTCCCCAGGAGGGACACAAGATGTTCAAGAATGAAATTCTGAAGACACAAAGAGAAACTATTCCACGTAGAAGGAAAAAAAGGGATTTGTTTGAAGAGACTAATGTGGATGCACAAGGATCACACCAACCAACTTACATTAAAAAAAAAAATTATACAGAAGAAAAAACAAAACCAGGCAATAGAAAAAATGAATATGAGAGTACTGAAAAGATAATGTCAGGAATTATAAAAGTTAGAATGAGCTGAGGCTATCAAAGGAAGCTAAGGACAATAAGGATTTTGATTTGGTTTTGGTTTATTTTTTAGCTACGTAGGGAGGGAAAAAAAAGGATCAAAGAAGGAATAAGACCGTTGCTTGGAACAGATGGGACATTGATAATAGACAACACAGAGAAGACCGAGCTGCTCAATTATTATTTTGTTCCTGTTTTTTCTGGGAAGGAGAATGACCTTTACAATGAAAATGACAACAAAAATGACTGCCAGAGAGTTACAGCCCTAGAAAAGTAAGTGTATCTCATTGCCCTTAGTAAATTCAAGTCACCTGGCCCAGATGAATTACATCCTGAGGTTCTGAAAGATGTGATTAGTTAGCCACCGTCAGTGAACTGAAAGAACATGGGAAAGAAGAGATGTACCACAAGATTGGAGAAGGGTAAATGTAGTACTGATTTGCAATAAAGGGAAGAGAATAAAGCTGGCAAACTAGAGGCCAATGAATTTGACTTTGGTGACTGGGAAAATTATGGAACTGAACATCAAATACATATTTAATGAAGATCTAGAAAGGAAAGTGGCATCAAGAACTGGTCAGGAAGTTTTTTAGGCAGGCATTCTTTTCAGACAGGATTTTTTGGTTTGATTATATCAGCATTAGCTGAATTCATTTTAGATATATCACTTGAATAAAAGAAAACCTCTAAAATCATACCAAAGAATCTTAGAATGGAGGAAACCTTTGAAGGTACCTATGTTATTCTATTACTCTATTACCTCTATAACATTCCTAAGAAATTGATTCTACTTTTTCTTGAATACCTTTAGTAATAGGGATTTCAATAACTTGTTTCATTTTGGGAAATTTTTAAATTGCCCTTTAAAACTGAACTAAAACCTGTTTCCCTGTAAATTCTACCCATTTGTATTAGTTTTTCATCCTAAAGTTACGGTCTATGTGAGTGAGATAGTAAGGTTGGGAAAAACTTTAAAAATGCAAAAAAAAAAAAAAAAGCAAAACTATAAGTGAACTGAAGGAAGATGGGAAAGAAAAAATGTACCACAAGACCAGAGAAGAGTCAATGTAGTCTGGATTTGCAATAAAGGGTAGAGGATAGAGCTGGCAAACCATAGGCCAGTGAGCTTGACTTTGATAACTGAGAAAAATATAGAACAGAACATTAAATGATTTAATACTCGTGATTTAAAACTAATCTGAAGTTTTATTTCTTCAATTGTTAAAATTACTCCATTTATTATCAAACAAATAAAAAGAACTATAAATGTTGATCTTAATTACCCAGAAAAAACGGCTTTAGAAGCAGGTACAAAATTGAAAAGTAAAGGATATTTGGCATTTTCTTTGTCATCTGCTAATTCAAATAACTGGTGAGCACAGATTTTATTTAATTCATCCAAAGTGTCTTCCATTGCTGATAAATTAGAAAGTTCATCCCTTAGCTTCTTTTGCTGTGCTATCTTTCCATCAATACTGCTGAGGTCAGATCCTCTTTTTAAAAGTTGAATATGAAAAACAGAACACGGTAACATATAAAATTTTTCATCCAGGTTACTGTACAACATTTACAATAACAGAAATGAACACTTTCACCAGTACTTTTTCTAAATCTTTACTTTTTGTCCAGATCAGTATAGGGGGTATGTAGGGGGAATGGGGGTGGGGTGTATAAAACACTGACATAGCAACAAACAATATCAAAGCAACTAAGCACTTTAAAGTTTCATGTACAAAATGTAGACATCTATTATTTATCTGTTAAAACAAATTTGGTTCATAGTGAATTTTTCTACTGACTTATTTTACAATAAAATGAGTTATGCCTTTACAGAAAAATATCTCTCAATAAACTGAGTTGAAAATTTTATGTTAGTGTATTAAACTTTTAGAACTAAAATTTGGCATAAGACTTAAATAGGGATCATAAATCCTAGGTTTGGTAATCATACTGTCATAGTCATTCGGGTACAGAGACTCCCCCCTCCAACCATGTTGAGTGCATAATGTTGATGATAATTCTTAACATTTTATTTCTTAGAAATGGAAGGGGCTTCAGAGATCAATCATGTGGCCATCATCCAAATATTTTGTAATTGCTAAGTAGATATCTGAGAAAAATAACAAAGATAAATGTTTAGTGAATTGAACCACAGAAGTATATTTCACTTAGAATATATATGAATTATGGTAATGATAATACTATAGCTTCCCATTGTTTTCAATGGGAAAACTGGAACTCAGTTCCACTAGCGGTTCCAGATGCCAAGAATAGATCTTCTACTGTTCCCCCACCACCATGCAGCTCAAGCCTGGAGAGGTTTTCCCTATACTAGGAGTCATCACCCAAAGGCTGAATGGCTATTTGTTGAGTACATTATAAGAAGATTCTTGTTCAGTTATCAGTTGGAAGATGGCCTCTAAACTCCCTCCCAACTTTGAGATTCTGTGAACTAAATTATTTATCATATCAACACTATGCTACGAATTAGGAACATCAAAATTAAAAAGATGTTAGGGAGACCAAGACCACAGTCCCTGCCCTCAAGGACATACACAAAAGAAAGGTACATAAAAATTTTAATGAAACATAATTAGTTCACAATAAAGTACAAAATGCTATAAAATTTTTGAGAAGAAAAATATTTCTGATTGATGAGGTTCAAGGAAGACTTCATGAAAGATGATTTAATCTGCATCTAGTATGGGGCTCTTGACCTTTTTTGTGTCATAGACCCCTCTGGCAATCTGCTAGAACCTATGGACCCTTTCTCAGAATAATGTTTTTAAATATATAAGATAAAATACACAGGATTACAAAGAAAACTAATTATATAGACATAAATGTGTCAAAATATTTTTAAACTAGATCACAGACCTCAGGATAGAAACCATGGTCTAGGTATAGTTTGGTGGGAGTACAGAATATGTGAAGAAGAGAAGGATAAAATGAGAGACAGATTTTGGTACAATGGAATGGCCTGGGAATCATAACATCTGAGTTCAAAATTTGCAAGTTATTGTAACTGAGCCTCAATGTCTTCATCTCTAATTTAGGAGAGGTATAGCCAGTAAAGTCTTTTTAAGACCATAAAGTAAGATAGAAATGTGTATTAATATTATTGTTGTTGCTAAGTATGGAAAGCTTATAAGCTGACTTTTCAGGGCATGTAATGCCAAGCTAAAGAGCTGGCAATAAGGAACCGAGAAGGTTTTTGAATTAGGCAAGTAACATAATCAAATATGCATGAAGATAATTAACCATCCCCTCATTTTATAGACAAGGGACCCTAAAAGATTAGGCAATTTATCAATGATCACAAGTAGTGATAGAATCAGGATTTCCACTATTCTCTTGATGATATTTCTAAAATAAAAACACCATTTTTGTTATCTCTTTATCCCTGGCTGGCTGTAATTCCATTCTGACTTTTAGCCTTTCAAACCTGGTCTCCATCAATCATAAGCCAGATCTACAGTAAACCACATTAATCCACTGAATTTCAATTTAGAATCATAGAATTAGAGGCCATCTAATCCAACCTCCTCACTTTACAGATGAAGAAATCGAGGCCTAGAGAGGGGAAATTATTTACCTACGGTCACACAGGCAGTCATTACCAAAGCCAAGATTTAAACTCAGATCCTCTGACTCAAAATCAAGCACTATTTTCCATATCACCAAGAATCAAAATTATTGGGGTCTTCTTTTTAATAGCCAAAACCCCCCCTGGAAATAAAAGCAACCAGTAAATTAGTCCATGCTAAACTGACATTTCCTACAACTACTAAATGAGTTGAAACTGAACTGATAAAATATTTGTTAAAATATGCAGTGTAGCATTATATAAAGATTGCAGCAATTAGGGTTAGGAAAATATGGATTCACAGCCTGCCTCTGACCCTTACTAGCTACTCTATGTAACCATGAGAAAGACTTAAACTCTCTTAAGATTCAGGTAACTTTCTTTAAGGTTTCACAAAATCTCTAAGGTTTTGATCTGCATGGGTGAAGGAGTCCCTATATTAATGAAATCACTGATCTTTCATGTACTCATTTATGATACATCTTTGTGCTCATGAGATCATGGGACTTAGATCTAAAAGAGGTCCTCAAGGTCATCTACAACCCTTTGATTTTTGGTCCCTTTACAATTGAGAAAACTGAGGCTCTAAGAAGTTGTGACCTGCCCAAAGTAACAAGTAATATATAATCACAAATTTACAGGGACCTCAGAGTTCATCTCATCCATCTTCCTCATTTTACAATTGAGGAAACTGAAACCCCAGAGGGAGTAAATGATTTGCCCAAGGTCACAGAAGCAGTAAGTCATAGAGAACATATTTGAGCTCAGGTCCTCAGACTCAAAATTCATCATTCTTATAATTGTCACTTGTATAAGTTCTGCTTTTAAAAATTCTTCCATATGCTATTGCAAGTTTTTATAAGGGCTTTATCTTGTCATCATTATTTCCCCCACTATTAATGCACAATATCTCCCTGTCTGGGTAAAGAAAAATAAGCTTTCTTGGCCTCTATTACCTCTTGAGGTTCTTCTGAGGTGCCCTCCCCTCTTTAACTTGCTGATTTTTTCCCCCCAAATCACAGAATTTTAGGTAAGGGAATTTAGGTAAGGGAATCCAACACTATCTAAGTCCAGTTCATATCCCTAGGATCTTGAGCAGAATCATGTGATTTTAGAATCTCAATTAATTCCTCCCCATAGTGACAAAACAATTCAAATCTGGTAAAACTATCTTGATTGGGAAGGCTAGGTAGCGCAGTGAATAGAGCCCCGGCCCTGGAGTCAGGAGTACCTGAGTTTAAATCCGGCCTTAGACACTTAACAAAAAAAAAAACACCTAGCCCTGTGACCTTGGGCAAGTCACTTAACCCCGATTGCCCTACTTCCCCCATCCTAAAAGAGAAAAAACAACAACTATCTTCACAAAGTTTTCCCAGATCTATCTAGCATATAATAATCTTGTGTTTGCATTTCTGTTGGACACTTACTGTTACTTCTCTCCTGAATTGTTAATTTTTGTTTGTATTTATGCTTTTTGTCCATAAATTGGTTGTAAACTCCTTGAAAGTAAAGACCTTCATAAAGGTACAGTACCTTATATGTAGCAATCATCAAAATAGTTAATGGATTACAGCCACCCATACACATATGCCTTGTTTTGTGATGTTGAAAAACTGAATTTCTACAAATCAAATAACATTTTCCATTGATCTTTATTTAATATATTTAATACTCATTTAATAAATATTTATTGAAGGTCTTCTACATGTAAGGCACCATACTTGGTGATGATAACTAGTCAATGGCAATGGCTCCTAATACTTTAGGTTTTCCTACTCTCAAAAGAGTACTATTTAACAGAATATTGAAATTCATACTAACATCTAATTTACATTTTATGCTCCCAGATTACACGGTTCAAATTTTCTTAGAACAAGTCATCACTACACAGCTAAGAATCCATAATAAATTTAAAGCCAACTCACATCCACTCAATACAGTTCTTAGACCTTTTCTGAATGAGTTCGATTCCATGTAATACATTGGTGATGTCATATACTCTTCGTTTCCCTACTCCTAATACTGCAGCAACCTCTTTTAAATGAAGAATACCACCAGGTGAAGATTTGAGGAGGTCCATAAATTTTCGAGTGTAATAACATAGAGATGCATTATAACGACTTTTTGATACTTCTGAGAAAGCAGTAAAAACACTGTGTTAGTACAATTTAAACAAAATTCATGCACATTACTTGACCCTTAAAATTTTTTTGTAGGCTTATGAGAGTTAAAGCTGGAAGAGAACTTAGCGATCATCTAATCTTATTCAATTTACTTCACAAATGAATAAATTAAATGACCTGCCCAAGGTTGTAAAAGTATAAGCAAGAGTCAAAATTCAATATTTCTTCTTTACACTTTCACAGTAGTCCAATTCTGATGTTTCATTGTGGCATGAAAGAGACTGGGATGCTCAAAAGCCATACTAGCTGCTTTCTAGACTGGAAAGACTTTAGGTCTGGAAAATGAACTATTTGTCTAGTGTGGGGTAGGTTTATCAATTTATCAATAAAAGAAGATAATGGATTTTTTCAGTCATAGCAACTCAAAAAATCTGTGTGGGTGTTGAATGGGTGATAATGGTTATTATCACTGAAAAAGATAACTAGGATTTTTCAAACTATCAAAATACCTTCTTTACAACTAAATAGACATGAAAGGTCCCTAGGACTGTACTTTGAGGCTCTAATTGTCACTGTTCGGCTAAAATTTTTTAATCAGTGACTTGAATGAAGACATAGTTGATACATTTGTCAGATTTGTAGAGGACAAA